>OY720365.1:19489240-20098824 GCA_963082945.1 Cerastis leucographa
GGGTCACGATGACAATAGAATAGTGGCTGCATCCATAGCATAGTTCACAATGGGCAGTAAAGCCGACAGTTTTAAGGCGTCGCGTCGGTCAGCAGTTAGATATTGTGGTTCCTTATTGACAGGCAAATGTGCCAGTGAGTCAGCTGCCTTAGTGGGTGGTTATGATGATTATGATATAATTACTAAACTAATTGACAAGTCATTAAGAGATGGCTCTTAATGACGGATGTATTTGCATAGATCATTTATAATTGGATGATGACGAAGGGAGTATAGGCTGGCGGATGATTTGAAATCTCTGGCAACTATAGACAAACGAATCTATCCGAGGCGGAAAGATTTTCTTCATAAATATGCAGAAATAGCCCTATTTCTATAATAAAGGACAAAAGAAAAGCAATCACATTCGAGGTAGAGAGCAAAAAAATTTGAGATGTTTTCATGGAAGTGAAGATGGACCCCGCTGGAAATAATTCTGCCGGCGCCCATGCATGAGCGATTGTGCGTGTGTGTGTCTTTCGTCACTACGTATTATCTAAAAAAAATTACGACGAAAAAATATTTTACAAAAAATGGCTTACCAGTTATTTCAAAACCAGTGGCGGTCACCGCCAGCGCGGTCAGAACCCACAGGATCACCATCACCACTGTCACTCAACGTCAACACACCTCTCTGAATTAATGGAAGTCTTATCGAGATGTTTATTTAATCTAAGCTCTACTGATAACCGACACACTGGTGGCTGTACCGCTGATAGGTTCTGAGTAAATTACCACCGGAGGCTGCGGACAGTTTTAAGTAGCGAACTGTGTCGCACGAGGCTCCGAGAACGCGACTCGTCGAATAGTGCAAGGACTAGATGCGAAAGCCTTGCGGTATCAGGTCCTGCGGGCAATTATGTAACCCGCTCACAATACCAATGCCCTTCAATCTGATAGTTCAACAAAATTAATATGAAATGAAAATGAAAAAAAAAACTTTGTTTACAAAAAAAAAATTATAACTTAGTCTTCCAAAAAACACTAAAAAGTTGAAAATAATTTTACTTTCGGCAGTCGGTGACTTGGTTGTTTCATTTATTAAAAAAAAATGATTTTACCCTTTTCAGGTGTTCTCACATAAATCCTAGTCAAGTATCATTTAATTTTTTTACATTGTAACTAGACACTAGGACTTCGTCCATATAATACGACAAAGGACACAAAATGCATACTAAAAAGGATGACTCAAAAAGTTCCTAAGCAAAGATACTAAAATTCATATGGGCCCACCGTGCAAACTTCTACCAAATGAATGAAGAATCATCTAAATCGGTCCAGTTATCACGGAGAAATAGGTGTAGATACGTGAAAAAGTTACACAAATAAAAAATAAAAAAAAACATAATATGAAAACTGCTGGGCTAAACTAGATTAAATTTTTATGGGGCCAAATGGCAACTATTCCGCATCAAACTAAAGAAGAATCACGAAAATCGGGTCATAAATCTTAGCGTAATCGGTGTACTTACATACATAGAAAAAAACAATCGAATTGATAATCTCCTCCTTTTAGAAGTCGGTTAATGAATTAATGATTCTTGAAGGTTAAATCGTAAGTGTTCTACAACTCGCTCGTAACCACTGGAAAACCTAGTAAGGCACTTTGTCATTTAAAAACTTTTAACTCGGCAAGTGACCGGAACTTACTAGGCCTTCGAACTGGTTTATTGATTCGTTATGAGGGTTACTAGGCTTTTTAAAATCACGTACGAACATCGATAGTTATTTAATTTGTGCAATTAAATTATCAAAAGAAGTCCAAACTCAAGGTTTGCCAACGGGCAATGGTGCGCATCATACTTAACGGTAAAATTAACGATCGTTTAAGGAACACCACACTACGCTCCAGAACTCAAATTGCTGACGTTGCTCATAAAGCTGCCAAACATGGGACTGGGCTGGCCATGGCTGCCGGATGCAAAGCTGTGGGCCCACATTTCACAAAACTGGAGCCCTGAGGCAGCTAGGGTCGCGGCAGACCAAGAAGAAGACGGCGCGACGCCTTTTTTTATTTTTTAAAATTTATTTTATTAAGGATGGGAAATCATCAAATGACCCCCCCCCCCCACTCTGGGCGGAGCGGGAGGGAGTGTCAGACTTGACTGACTAAAACCCATCCATGTTCCTTCTTAGCCCTTTGTGTTCCAGGGCCACGGTATCTCTTTCGAACAACCCGCAGCCCTGGCAGGCATCGGCCCTCTTGGACCCCTTCCGATTTGCTGACATCTCCTTGAGGCGCGCGTGGAACACAAATGCGCCGTCGGCACGGCCTGTCGTCACAAGACGGACGGACGATGAGCTAGCCCATTACTCACCGTCCACAGGCTCGCGCCTACGGTGGCCGAGGGCCTCTGGTTGCCCTCCGACGCCCGGGGCGTCTCCCGCGGAGGCTGGGACGTGAGGTTCTCTCCCTCTCACGTTCCGCCACCTCCTTCGCTAGCATGACTGCTTCGCAGAAGGAGGCGATGGCTTCCCATTCCCTCTCGCTCCGGATCATGGATTGAACCAGGGCCGGACGCGAGAGGTCGCCGCCGCCGCCAATCGCCGCTACGAGGACACGGCGGTGCTCAGCCCAAGCGGGGGCAGAGCTCCACGGTGTGCTCCACCGTGTCCTCCGGCCGATCCTCGCAGTGGTAACACCCGGGCGTTTCCTCCCGCCCGATTCGGTGCAGGAATCTCCCGAAACAACCGTGTCCGGTGAGCACCTGCGTCAGGCGGAATGTGAGGGCGCCGTGGCTCCTCTCTAGCCACTCCTCAAAGAGGGGACTTATCGCCACTATTGCGGCGTGCCCTGCACGGGGTTGAGACAGTCGCTCTCTCCATGTCGCCATGAGATCGCGCCGGAGGTCTGTCCGCTGAGCGACGTTTTTCCGCGGCAGCGGAGTTTCCCTCCGGCGTAGTGCCTCCGCGCGTCATTCGTGCAGGCACGCGAGGACTATCACCTCCAGATCCCATGGCGGCAATCCGGCCAAGAGGCTCGCCGACTCGCCGGAGATCGTGCGGTACCCCAGGACCAGCCTTACGGCTACCACCTTCTGGGGCGCGTTCAGGTAATGGGCGGCTCGCCGCCTCAAAGAACGCGCCCACACCGGGGCCCCGTAAAGGGCCATGGACCGCACGACCCCCGCGTAGAGCCTCCGGCAGGAGGCGTTTAGACCCCCCAGGTTAGGCAAGAGCCGCTTGAACGCAGCCCCTGCCCGTTCCAGTTTGGGGGCCAAACGTCGGAAGTGCTCCACGAAGTTCCACCGGCTGTTGAGGACAAGCCCTAGGTACTTCAGCGTCAACTGGACGCCGATGGGAACTCCTCCTACCGTCAGTCTGGATCCCGACGGTGGCGCATTCCGAGGCCCATGAAAGCACATGGCCTCGGACTTGTGCAATGCCACCTCGAGACCCAGTTGCACGGCGCGATGCCTTAGTTCGCTCAAAAAGCTAAAAGTGGAAGGAATGAGGGGAGGCCTTTTCCCAGGAGTGGGAAAGATCAGGATAATTAAAAAAAAATAACTTATTTACTACGCTACCTAATTTTTAGGAACTACTTATCTTTTTTTTTCTTAAAATCGTCATGAGGTTTCAGAAAGCTTCTTGTTCATCACTTTAGGTTTGTATGCTCTCCTGGAAGATTTAGTTTGAAGCACGTAGGTACTGGGTTTCGATATGGAGCAACTGATTATAGGAAGATTATGTATTTAGACCAATTCGAACATGAAGCTATTGGGATGTGCTACTCGTATTAGGACTTATTGTAACTCCTTCGGATTGTGATTGAAAGTGTGTTACAAAATTGGGGCCGGGTTTACCCCACTTACTGTTGTTTTACTTATTTCAGTGCTGTTGGGTTGAGCCAGTTAATAACAGGTATCGGTTTGAGTACTTTTATTTTGTAAACCTATTTACAAAATAAAAGTACTCATCCGATACCTTTTAAACCCGGCTAGAAAGAACTAGGCTGTAGACTTTGTGATTATGGCCAGTTTCTATATCGGCGGAGATACTGTACTGTATTTATATGTGGTAAATTTAGCTGATTAGAATAAGAGATACGAATAAAAAATATTGTTAAACATTTTCAAAAGAGAGTTAAGATTAAGTTTTATGTCCATTCTTCATAGCTTTGCGAATCGGCAACTAGAATCTATTTTATTTAGTCCATATGTATCTAGTCTATGTGTATCTAGACTGTATGTATGTAGTCTATGTGTATCTAGTCTATGTTTATCTTGTCTATATGTATCTAGTCTATAAATGGGCACCTGTTGCTGATGAAGTGATGGTGACAAGTGACCAATTTTATTACTTTATGTTGGCTACTGGTTGATAAATCTACCATTATTAATTTCAATAGCCACGACCCTGTTATGTAGAGAGGTGGGTGTTCCTCTACATTTAGTAAAAAAACACTTCGCCAGTTATGGTAATGCCCACCCATGCGGCCATGTTTCTACTTATGACTGCATGGGATCTAGACTTAATTCCTGTGTAGGCCCTAGGCTCTAGGGCGTAGATATAATTATTGATTTATATGTATGCAACCTTGGCCCTTAGACATATACCTTACAGACTGCTACTTGATAATAATCAGTAATTATTGTATCCTCAACCTTGAGCTTGCAAGGCGGACATAAAGCTGCTGATAATAATTATTGTCTTTTCCCGCGAAAAGGCCAAGTATATCCGAAATAAAGAACTTTCTAACAATACGACAACGGGATGTTGACGTACGACGCACGCGCTGTTTCTCTCGGGATGCTGACGCATGCGCTCGCGCAGGTTCTCGATACCTCGGCGATTACTTCGTGGAACCAGAGCGGCCGAATCGAATGGCGGAAAAGTTTGCCGCTCTCAACAATCGGGTGAACTTCTTGTAGCACTCCAGTTTTCCCTTACATTCGCCTCTGGATTTTTCAGATGCATTTAAATTCAACGTGAATACAACAAATTCTTGTTATCCTACCTTTTTTTTTATTCTCTTACACTATTATCACAATAACACAACAGCCGTACGTAATTCCCGCACGAGCGCCTGTGGCCTGTCAGCTTGTGATAAGTGAAAGAGTATAAAAAAAACCGGCCAAGTGCGCGCACGAAGGGTTCTGTACCATTATTTATAAAAACCAGAAAAAAAAACCACTTTTTTGGTATAGGTATTATAGCGGCAGTATAAATACATAATCTGTAGAAATTTCAACTGGCTTACTATCACGGTTCATGAGATACAGCCTGGTGACAGACGTACTGACGGACGGACATCGAAGTCTCAGTAATAGGGTCCCGTTTGACCCTTTGGGTCATCATCATCAGCATCAGCTTGTACTCGTTCACTGCTGGACATAGGCCTCTCCCATGACACGCTACTGATCACGAACCTCGGCCACTCTCATCCAGCTATTGCCAGCCGCTTTGCGTAGATCATCGCTCCACCGAGTCTGAGGACGTCCTACGCTACGTTTACCGATCCGTGGTCTCCACTCAAGAACTCGTCTACCCCAACGGTTATCGGTTCTTCGGGTTATATGGCCGGCCCATTGCCACTTCAGCGTGCTAATGCGGTGGGCTATGTCGATAACCTTGGTTCTCTGTCGGATCACCTCGTTACGAACTTGATATTTCAGAGAATCCCCGAACATAGCCCTTTCCATAGCACGTTGAGCGACTTTAAATTTATGGACCAACCCTAACGTGAGTGTCCACGTTTCGGCACCGTACGACATGACGGGTAGGACGCGGGACGCACTGATTTGCACTGACCCTTTGGGTACGGAACCCTAAAAAACGGGTTGCACTCCGGGAGTGCCGGCAGAAGTGAAAACTTGAATAAGCGTTGTGCATTTTTGATATTTTGGAATGGTTAGCGAATAATTATGCACGAATTGCTTTAATTATCAGTATAAAAGTACTATAATTTATGTGGTAAAATACAATATTCATTTATTGCGCTATCGTACACAAACATTACAATTTATATTACAAAAATTTAACACTATAACAATCCGTCTTACGAATTTTACCTGTTTGGAGAAACTGAAGGTTTTGTTTGTGCATAAGATATTATCCAGTTTTTTAAATCCAAACTCAATGACAGATTTCGTAAAGTTCAAATTCCTTCGTAACCTAATGTCAATCCGTCTTACGAATTTTCCAGTTTTGAGAACCCAAACTCAACGATGGATGTCATAAAGTTCAAATTCCTTCGAAACCTAATGTCAATCCGTCTTACGAATTTTTTACCGACTTCTAAAACAAAAAGCCTTTACGTGATGCATCAAAACATAGCGGGGCTTTTAAATAAGGTCGATGATCTAAATGTTTGCCTACCTACCTACCCTACCCTACCCTACCCAACTACCTAAACTACATACCCTACCTACCCTACCCTACCCTAGCCAGCTACCTACTTACCTACCGTACCCTACCCTGCCCTACCCTACCTAGCTACCTACCTACCTACCTACCTACCTACCTACACCTACACTACCCTACTCTACCCAACCCTACCCTACCTACCTATCTACCCTACGCTACCTACCTACCTACCTACCTACCTACCTACCTACCTACCCTACCTTTATCACCTTTTAAACCTTCCCTGGACTACGACAAACATTTTAAAACCAAAATCAGCTAAATCAGCCCAGCCGTTCTCGAGTTTTAGCGAGACTAACGAACAGCAATTGATTTTTATTTATACAAGGTATTGTTTTGCAACCTCGTCAAATTTCAGGGGATGGTCACGAAAGACATAAATAATCAATTAAAATTACGGTACCTAGTAAATTATTAATAAACGCTGATTTTTTTGGTCGTTTATATTTGTCAGTATTTCGTGGTTTAGGGACTAAGAAATTACGAAATAAACGTTTGAGATTGTTTGTATGTGTGTAAGTTAGGTTATAGGGCAAGAACAAGGCCAATCTATCGCATTGGATCGCAGATCTGTAATGATAGTTTTAGGTAAGATTTGTATAAATAAACAAGACGGGCCGCGTTTAAAACACGGTTAGTTCACACTTACCGAATTACGTAAAAAAGACAAAAAAGAAAAATTACCTACCCATTTTATTATTGATTCGGGACGAGAATCACTAGCATAGTTACCTCCTTGAATTTGACGAGGATGCAAAACAACACCTTGTATAGATAGAAGATAGATAGATAAGTTAATGATAAATGCAATTTATTTAGAATTTTTTATCAATAATTTATTAAATTTTTACCTACGGCTTATATTCCATAGCTGAATTTCTCAAAAAAAAAATTATTGACACTCATACCATTACGGGAATGCATTAAAGAATAGTAATTTTTATTTCAGACCGGAGTCCATAGGGTTAGTAACAATTGTACAGTGTTAGTAGGTTACAGACAGATGAAAAATTCACAGTTAAAATTTAGCGTGGAGCCGCATCCACCTCCGCATCATCGGGGAATCCCACCGATCAGCGAATACACTGAGAATACTGTTGGTGCTGCCGCGAACACAAGTCATCAGGGATGCACACATATTCCTAATAATTGCGGCAAAACTATCAATATTATTTTCTGCAAAAATCCCTGACGCACTGCTACGCCACGGCAGCCGCAGCAGCACTCTCAGTGCATTATTATATTGAACGCGTAGGTCGCTGTATGCCCGCTGAGTGAAGTTGACCCAAAGGCTGCACGTATAGAAAGACTGACAGTAATCTCTGAAAAGCGTTACTTTAACTGGTTTCGTACAACGTGCAAACCTGCGGGCCAGCATGTTACAACGGACAGCTAGCGACCTACGTTCCCTTTCAATGTCACAATTATCTTTAAGATCTTCAGTGATCCAGTGGTCCAGATATTTAAACTTGTCCACCCTTCGCAGTGGTTCACCACAAAGTGCGACAGTTGGAATACACGAATATGTCACACTACCTGCTTTAAAAACCATTAGTTCACTCTTTGTGAAGTTATATTTGAGCCCATGATTCACCGCATAGTAATATAAGTTTTTTAACTGACACAGTCACTAACACTATTAATAACACTTACAACGGGATATTTACCATGTGTATTATTTGTTTCGAGTTCCCGATATTTCGGCGCTGTTGCAAACGCCATGATCACGGATAAACTGATAACTAACTGAACTGTTAACACCGCATAGTATTCGCACATAGCGACCAGTCACCTTAGACCACAGATCGATGGGCTCAGCAACACCATATCGTCAGCATAACGAATATTGTTAATGCACACCCCGTGAATTTGACATCCAACATTGGTGCTGCTGAGGGGTAAGTAATATATGATATAATTACAAAATCTCTAATATTTACAAGATATAACAACTGAATCTATAATTTTATTTGATATAATGATCAGTTAGTATAATAAACGATTGATATAATTTTAAAGTAACTCATTTTTTTAAGCATAACATATATTGAATACTTGCTGATAAATGATAAATGATGTTTATTTTGCAAGTAGGTTTTTACAAACACTTTTACACGTCATTTTTTTTTTAAGCTAGATGGGGCCGGTGTTTCGTACTTACCTGACTACTCTGAGAAGAAACAGCCGAAACAAACTCAGAGGTTCTCTGTTAACTTGTTACTCTTTTAAAGTCCAGACATTGCTCAATTTACATGAGGAATATGCAGATTAGTATCTGAAATGGTCTTTTGAAGAAAGAACCACACAGATTTGAGTGGACCTGTCCAGTCAGTGCAAGCATTTGTCAGTTATCGTGTAGCTCGACTTATAACTCAAGGAGCTCAACGAAACGACGAACAATACCAAAGAAAGGACATTTGGGTAGGTCGCTTAAAGTACTCAAACTGCCAGATAGTGGTGGGAGAAAAATAATGTGACCTGCATGGTCCTCACATTCACAATAATTAAATGTAATTAATAATAATTTACGAAATTAATTTTAAAAATCACGAATATCAACAAATGCCACAATAATAATAAAAAAGTAAATATGCATGTCAAATCAGTAAATGTCACATAAAAATAATAAAATATAAAGTAAAAAAAAAAAACTAAAATAAGTATTCATGTCACATCGGTAAATGTCACTTAAAATAATAAAATAAAAATAAAAAATGTAAAAAAATAAGGTAAAAATAAAATAAAAAAATGTCACAGTGTATAAAATAAGGAATTAACAATGAACAAGCGAAGTCCGAAATTTCGACATTCACAGAGCAAATTTCATTGGAGCTGTAGGAGCCAATGGTTGTAGGCACCGTACACTATCACAATGTTTATGTTGGTTTAGTTGTGGAGTACACAGAAAGAACCACCAAAGGAGTTTTAAAGTTATATTAAAAACTGTAGAAGTTACAAATTAAAGTGGTAGCGATTCTTTCTCTTGACAAGTGGTTAGTTCCACAGTTGTTGTCTGACTCGCTCTGCCTTGCTTGAGAAGTTACAATTATAGCGTAATATTTGTGACGCACGACATCCAAGTAGGTTGCTGCGTTTGCAAAGTAAATGTACGGTTGATGAGACCGTACATGTTGGCAACCCCACAAAGTTGTACAGAAGATTAATGAAAGCTTGTCAAGAGAAGAAACCCTATAACAAAGAAACAAATAATAAATTAAATTATTCGAAGTTGAATGCTATGTTGTCTGCATAACGTGGACGTTCCGCTTGCAGTTCTGCTTGGCTCGCCGTGTGAATGTTTTTATCTTGCATTCTGTGTTGTATCGGTTGTAGTTCAATCTCTTCAAGCTGATTGTTCGTAGTTGAATGGCTCTTAGTTAGTTTTGAGCGACAAGATGGTCCGTATCTCTTCACAAACCACCCCACAAAGACAATGACGATTACTCCCACAATGGTATAAGAGACGGCGTATTGGTGTATGTCATGAGTGGAGATGGTCGATGGGAGCTGGTTTTCTCTTGTTTTAATAATAGCTAATCGCTTGTCGATTTCCTCCAATTCTGCAGTTTCTGGCAACATAACGTGCGACATGGTATGTGTTATGTTCACAATGTTATTTACCATCGTGTTAAGCGACGGTACGTTCATGGAAAGATCCATCTTCATGTTGCTATTGTATTGGTTATGCGAGTGTATTGTTAATTCTTTCGATTGCAACAAGCAACCCTGTGCCAAGGTCAGTATCCCGGAAGTCATGGTGTGTGTAGTGATATCATTTTCACACACAATTCGTATTGTGCAAGTTCCGCAACAAATCGCCAGCCAAGTGTTCGTTGTGTGTAACGCGATCCACTCCTGCTTACATCGCACCTTTTTTACGTCACAAGGTGAGGTCGTTCGATGACCCAATAGTTTTGCTTCACAGGGGGCATTGCTGTTATGCAAGTTGAATATAGGTAGATTTTTGTTGCATATCAAGTTGCCTGGTTTAATATGACTACACCGCTTCATATCATCTTCAGATAAAGAAACATAAGTGCTCTTCCCGAAGTTTACCGCTATGTACTGCGAAGTTAGTTGGACGATGACTGTACCTGTGCTTGTTTTCATGGGCAACGGCGTAGCTTGGTATAGAGTGAAGTCTTCATCATTCATTCATTCTTGAGTTCATACAGGCTTCTATTTTTGCCAGTAGCGTAGTGAACTCCTCGAATGTTAGTTTTTGATCACCTAGTATACGGTGAAGATGATGTTTCATTGATTTTACAGCTGCTTCCCACAAACCACCGGCCGTTGGCCACGCGGGAGCGTTGAAGTGCCATTCTACCTCCATTCTTCCGATCTCGTTGAAAAATTCCGGTGAAAGCTCTTGTTTGAAATGTTCGAATTCATCGCGCAACACCTTTGAAGCTCCAATGAAGTTCGTGCCGCAATCTGAGTACACATGTTTAGGTGTACCGCGTCTAGCGCACATGCGCTGGAAAGCGGCAATGAAAGTTTCGGTGGTTAAGTCAGACACCAGTTCAATGTGTACAGCTTTTGTAGCCATGCACACGAAAACAGCGATGTACCCCTTTGTAGTATTTACCCCTCTTCCTTTGTTTAGTTTGACTTGCACGTGTCCAGTGAAGTCTACACCAGTATGTGTAAAAGGTCGGGATGGGGTAGCTCTCTGTTGAGGTAAGTCCGCCATAAGTTGGTAGTTATCTGTTGGTTTATAGCGGTGACATCGCACGCAAAGTCGCAGTTGAGTTTTTACAGCTCTGTTGCTTCCGACAATCCAGTATCGCTGTCGTATTTGAGCCAACGTCAGCCGCGCACCTCCGTGAAGTGTTGTAAGGTGTGCTTGTTCAATTACGAGCTGAGTTAGGCGTCCTATTCTAGGAAGAATTATAGGATTCTTCATCTCGAAGGGCAAGTAGGAATTTTTCAGTCTTCCGCCGACTCTTATAACCCCTTTTTCATCCAAATAAGGATTAAGTTTGTATAAAATGCTCTTGTTGTTTAAAGTACCGTTTGCTTTCAGTTGTTTGTATTCATTTTCAAACTCCGTACTTTGCACATAAGTAATTACTCGATCAGCTGCTAGTTTGAGTTCGCTTACACTTAGGTACTTGGTTTCCAATTTCATCTTAGAGCGTGCCGTTGCGATAAAGCGCAGCACCTGAGCCGTTACTCGAATTACTTTCGTCAATGAACTATATTTATGTAATAAGTTATTTATAAAATGTTCATTGTTTTTAGGCCCCGTTGTGGTTTCTACTGCTAAATTGACACTTTCTTGGTTGGTTGTAAACAAACATGTGGAGTTTCCCATGAGGCCAGAATCTTGTGTCGTTTTCAGAAATTCCGGACCTTGCCACCGGAGATCGAAGTTTATTAGTTTGCTCGGCAACATTCCTCTAGATGCACAGTCAGCAGAGTTCTGTGCCGATTTTACGTAGCACCACTTGTCGGCAGGAATACTTTGTTTTATTTTGTCAACTCTGTTGAACACGTATTTATCCCACCTTGATGCATCTCCTTGCAGCCACGCTAAGACTACTTGAGAGTCACACCATGCTTGTATTGACAAATTGTATCCAGCCAAAGCTTCCGTTGTTTTTTCCATGAGTTTAGCCAACAGTAGTGCGCCACATAGTTCCAATCTCGGCAAAGTAGTTTTTTGTGATAGAGGCGCAACTCTGGTTTTAGCGACGAGTAAAGTGACAGTCGGTATATCTTGCTCGTTCCTTGTTCGACTGTATATAACACACGCGTACGCCTTCTCACTCGCATCGCAAAATCCCAGCAATTCTATTGATTGTTGTGCACCAATCCATCGATTTAGTTTTATTTTCCTTACATTTGGATGTTCAGTTTTCAGTTTGACCCAATCGTTTAGTATGTCACTCGGTAATTCTTCATCCCAGGCAAGTTTGCTGTTCCATACTCTTTGAAATAATAGTTTTGCCGACACTGTTATGGGAGCCAACCAACCCAGAGGCTCGTATAGTTTCGAAATTTCGGAAAGTAAGTGCCTTTTCGTAGTCCGACCCTTCGATCTTTCTTCCAGACTCCAGTTAAACATGAACGTGTCGATGTTAGGGTTCCAGCCGAGTCCGAGTGTTTTTGTTGAGTCTTCAGTTTTGAAATCAAATATGGTTTTAGTTGATATTTGATCATCTTTTAAACTCTCTAGTAACGCGGGGTGGTTGGCTGACCACTTTCGTAAGTTCATGCCGCCGCCCTTCAGTAAGTTTATAAGGGAACTTTGTAGGTCTTTAGCTTTATCCAGAGAGTAGTGACCGCTAATTACATCATCAACGTAGAACTCGTTGAGTAATGTATTGGCGGCCTCTGGATACTGATGACCGTCATCCAGGGCTAACTGCTTCATAGTTCTCATAGCCAACCATGGTGCGCACTTGGTTCCGCATGTCACGGTGCAAAGTTGAAATTCTTGTAACCTTTCACCAGGTGATTCGCGCCATATTATCTTCTGCAGTAACTGTTGATCTTCCGCTACCCCGATGCATCTGTACATCTTCTCTATATCGGCGGTAAAAGCGTACTTGTAGGACCTCCACTTTAGCATAAGGGCTTGAATGTCTTTCTGTAGATTCGGGCCCTTTTCCATTAAGCTATTCAAGCTATACCCAGTTGTTGTTCTTTGCGAGGCGTTAAAAACTACTCTTAGTTTGGTAGTGGTGGATTGTTCTCGCAGAACACCATGGTGCGGAAGGTAGCATTCAGGTGTAGAAGGTGATACTGGAGACGCCGGTTTCATATGTTGTAGTTGCGTATATTCTCTGATGAAGTCCCGGTACATTGTTGCAAGTTTGTTGTTCTTTCCCAGGCGTTTTTCTAGTTGGAGAAATTGCGAGATTGCCATTGGGTTTGATTTGCCTAATTTGTTTTGCAACTCAGAGCTCATAGGCATCTTAACGATGTATATGTTATCTGCGTCTCGTTGTACCGTCTTGCTGTAGTATTCTTCACATTGAATATCCTTGGGCGTGTCATGGTTGCTGATAGTTATGTCTTCGTTCTCCCAGAATTCAGTTAATTCGCTTAGGTCGACCAGTGTTATATGACAGTTAAAAGTCTTCAGTTTGCCACATAGAATCCAGCCTAAGTGCGTCTGTTGCGCTACAGGAGACTGTTGGCTGCCTTTCAAGACTCCGTCAAGGATGATGTCGGAATACACATCTGCCCCAAGTAATAGATCTATAGGACTAGATACGTTGAATCCCGGATCTGCTAGTTTCAAGTTTTCCAGGTGTGGCCAGTTAGCCTTCTTGAACGATGAGTTTGGTAAATTGTTTGTCAGTTTGCTTAAGATGAGTGCCTGAGTTTCAAAAGCGTAGTCTGAATGAATCGATTTACAGGTAAGCTGAAGTCGTCCTTTGCAGTTTCCAGGTGCAGCTCCCACTCCCGTTATGGTTGCATTCAGTCGTTTCCTTGGTAGTCGTAGCATTTGTGCGGCGTTCGAACCTTGATCTAGTAGTGCTCGAAGCGTAATGAAATCCCCATTCGCGGACTTTATCTTAAGTTGCACAGTAGTTAGTAAAACCTCCATCTCGCTAGTAGATATATGGTTGGGGCTTTGTTTGTGCGTGGATGTGGTTGGTCGTTGACCTAAATTCTCGTTGTTCTTTTCTGTAGTCGTTGCGTTGACCGTATTTTTCTTGTCTGCGTTGTGCAATAAAGTATGATGCTTCATATTGCATTCTTTACACGTTTTTGCTGAAGCACAATCTGTGTTGCCATGACTGTATAAGCAGTTTTTACACACGTGCAATTTTGCGACTGTGTTATTTCGTTGGAATGCGTCCATATTGATGAACTTTGTACATTTCATCAGTACATGATTTCCGTCACAGTTTGGGCAGTGTCCATATGCTGTATGATAAGTTCTCTTAAAATATTTTTGCCGCTCGTAGTCATGCGGTTTTGCAGAATTATGCTTGCTAAATGACTTGGACGAGACTTGCTTCTGCTGGTTAGGTATTTCTTTTTTCGTATTCTTCATGGTTTCATACGCCATGAACTTGTTTTCCAGGAAGTATAGTAGCTCATTCAAGTTTGGCACATCCCTAGGGTCTCTTAGTTCCTTTATGTACTCGCTGTAGGTAGTGGTGTCAAGTTTCTGCGACATCAGGTGTACGATAATTGGGTCCCAAGTTGCAATATCTAACCCAATGTTTGTTAGTCCGTTCGTACATTCAGTTATGACGTCATGCATCTTCTTGAGGTTGAAACTGTCGGGTTGTTGAATAACAGGCAGATTGAGCATGGTGTTTAGGAATGACGTAAGTTGCAGCCTTCGATTGTCGAAACGCTGAGTTAGTATGTCCCAACAGGATGTGTAGTTTTCTGCGCCGATACTGAGATGCTGCACCAATCTTTCAGCTTCGCCTCTCAACCTCGTCTTCAGATGCTGCATCTTTTGCGCTTTGTTAATCATCGGGTGGTTGTGAATGGTTTCCATGAAGAGATCTTTGAAGGAAATCCATTGAGTATAGCTACCCGAAAATTCAGGAACCTCAATTTTTGGCGCCGACTTCTCGTAGTGCACTGTCGACCAGATTTTACTTTTTTTTTTTTTTGTAGATTCTGTAACTTGGCAATCTGTGTTAGCACAATAAGCCATTCAGATGAGGTATCTCGATCTATGTCTTTTTAGCAGAAGGAATTCCTATGGGTCCCTTTCATCTGGTGTCACTAAACCTCACGGTAAGTGTAGAGACACTGTGCCGTTTCAATCGGGAATATGTTATACTTCCTTTGCCTTGAAGTTTGGATGCCAGTTCATTGACGTGAGTAGAAATTCTCGTCTGATAGCTTTCACTATATCTAGCGATCTCTTGTTTGATGGTAGTGATTTTTAGGTCCTCGTGTATATATTTATTGCTCACATAGTAGGGTATATCTAGCATGGCTCTCAATGTCCTGCTTTGAAATCTTTCAAGAATCTCTATGTTGCTATTACTAGCAGTACCCCAGAGCTGGATTCCGTAAGTCCAGATTGGTTTAAGGATGGTCTTGTAAATAGCTATCTTGCTTTCATGTGACAGGCTTGATTTGCGGCCTATCAGCCAGTACATTGATCTGACTTTTGTATCCAGCTGCTTACGCTTGGTCCAGATATGTTTTCTCCAGGTGAGTCTCCGATCCAGATGCATACCCAAGTATCTGGCATCTTCAGCTTGAGGGATTTCAACATTATAGAGTCTTATTGGAGGACAGGTCTGCCTTCTCAAGGTGAAGGTAACATGGACAGATTTGCTTTGATTTACCCTAATACGCCATTTATCTAGCCAGTTTTCCACTTCGTGGATATGGGTTTGTATGTTGGCCGATGCTATAGCGGGATCCACGTGTACCGACAAAAGGGCTGTATCGTCCGCATAGGTGGCAGTTGTAGTGTCAGTGTGCGTTGGAAGGTCTGCAGTAAAAAGCAAGTATAGGATGGGTCCTAATATACTTCCTTGTGGTACACCTGAGTTAATTTCGTTTAAAGGAGAAACTTCGTTGTTTAATTTCACCTCAAAGCATCTACTTTGAAGGTAGGATCGTAGAATCTGAAAGAAGGAGTGAGGCAGCAGCTTTTTAATTTTGAAGAGAAGTCCATCATGCCACACTCTGTCAAACGCCTGGCTGATATCAAGAAAGACAGCAGAGCAGAACTGTTTGCATTCTAGTGCACGACTTATAGTATCCGTAATACGGTGTATCTGTTCGATGGTTCCATGTTGTTCTCGGAAGCCAAACTGGTGAAGAGGAATAACTTCCGGTAGATAGGGGCGCATCCTGTTCAGGATTATTTTTTCGAAAAGTTTACCCATCACAGGGAGTAGGCTTATTGGTCTGTAGGAGCTTGCATCGTGGAGCGGTTTTCCTGGTTTGGGTATCATAATTACCTGCGCAATTTTCCACTGGGCGGGGTAAATTGCCAGTCTTAGGCAGGCATTGTAGATGGCCGCGATGTGAATAATACCCTTTCTAGGCAGCTGCTTGAGCAGTTGTGCGTCGATTAAATCGTAGCCTGGTGCTTTACCCTTCTGTAGTTTTAGGATTTCTTTTCGTAGTTCGTTGGGGCTAACACTTTTTAGTGGTAGGCTCATTTGCAAAGGTGCGTCCAGGTATTCGTTGACTTCCTTGTCGTGTTCAGGGTTTTTGCTTGGTAGGGGGCTGAAGATAGTTTTTAGGTATTCCGCATATACTTGGGCCTTTTCAAGTTCTGTTTTTGCCCACTTGCCATCTGGAGCTCTTATGGGTGGTATGTGTTCTTTCGGTCGTTTCAGCCTTTTTGTTATTTTCCATAGAGAGTAGTTGGTGTCTTTATTAGGAGTAAGATCAGCTAATTGTTGTTGTAGACGCTCGTTTCCTGCTTGGCGGATCATATGTTTAAGTTCCTCAGAGGCCTTGTTGAAGGCTTTTTTGTCACAGGGATATTTCGTAGAATGCCATTTTTTCCGCAGCATTCTTCTTTCATTTACTTTATCTTTGATTAGTTTGGGATAGTGGGCAATTTGTGTTGTTTTCGGTCTTGGAAAAGACATAGATTCTTTGGTCGCTGAGTGTATAAGCTTATTGAGCGTTTCAATGGCTGTTTCAACGCTATCTACATTATTTAGTGGCAAATTCAAGTTAATTGATTTTGATATTTTGGTTCTTTGTCCCAATCTGTTGTGTTGTTATACTGTCTTTGTTGGTACTCAGCTAGAATGGCCTTATAGTGAATATTCATAATTACTGGTGTATGGTCTGACGACAGGTCAGTACATTCTTCTACTTTTATTTGTCTGAGCGGGATATTTTTGGTAATGAAAAAATCCAATAGGTCTGGTACCTTTTGTGGGTCCGTAGGCCAGTATGTAGGAGCACCATGCGAAGCGCAAGGTCGTTTGTAGCTACATAGAGTTGTCGACCTCGTGGCGAGATTAGTCTGGAGCCCCAGAAATTGTGTTTTGCGTTCCAATCGCCACCGCAAATAAATCTATTTCCTAGTGTGTTAAAGAAAGTCTTAAACTCATCACTTGTAATAACATGCCTAGGTGGGCAGTAAATAGCAGAAACGGTTGTTTCTGTTTTTTTATCCTGGATCCTGACCGAAGTTGCTTGTATCTTTTCCGTTTTGGTTTCCCCAAAAATATAATGTTTGATGTTCTCTTTTATAATGATTGCGGTTCCTCCATGTGAATTACCAGAAGGATGGTTTGTAGTGTACACCATGTAATTTTTAAGTCGGAAATGAGTTTTTGATGTAAACCTTGTTTCTGAGATTAAAGCCACGTCCACTCTTTCGAGTTTCAAAAAGAGTTCAAGTTCCTGTCGACGTTCTGTCAGCCCGTTGGCATTCCAGGTGATTATTCTAAGGTTTAGGGATGCTTTATAAGGCTTGTGATTAATTGGATCATACGATCCATCATGTTGTCTAACATAATGTTTATTAAGTTTTGAAATTTGTTGAACATTGCGTCTAGTACTTCCCCGAGATTATTTGGGTCCTTGATGTCAGTTTTTGATCTTGATGTATTTTCTTGTTTTGTCACTTGTGCATATGTGATATTTGATTTCGAGTGATTGATGAGATTGTAGTTCTTACTTTGTTGGTTTTCTTGTGCAGTTTGTGTTAAGTTTTTGCGGTATTGATTTTGCGTGGCGTTGTTGGTGTTTTCATTCGTTTCTTTGCCCTTTCCTGTCTTGTTTTTCGTAAGTAGGTCTTTGTATTGTTTATACTTTGT
Source organism: Cerastis leucographa (assembly GCA_963082945.1). Taxonomy (NCBI): domain Eukaryota; kingdom Metazoa; phylum Arthropoda; class Insecta; order Lepidoptera; family Noctuidae; genus Cerastis; species Cerastis leucographa. The sequence continues at coordinate 19,507,378 of OY720365.1, forward strand.
GCAGCCTTTGTAGCTTGCTGGGTGTTTTTCTTGGCAGTTGGCACAAGTTGCCTCGGTATCCGGTCTTTTTAAACAGCTTGTTGTTGAGTGTTCTTCCCCACATTTTACACATCTGAATGGTCTGTTGCATTGATTTTTTGCATGCCCGAATCTTTGACATCTTTTGCACTGTAGAATGTCTATCTTTTTGTATGGTGCTTCAAATGATACTATTACGTAATTCACCCTGTTGATTTTGAAGATTTCTTTGTTGTTGTGTTTGGGCTCAAGATCTACATAAAATAAAGGTAGCGCTTGTTTTGTGTTTTTATGTTTTATATTTGTGATATGCCGTACTTCATGCCCAAGTTCGAAGAGCTCTTTTTTTATAAGTTCTGTGTCTTCTGAAGAGTGTAAACCACGTAATACTACTCTATAGGCTCTTTCACTTTTTAGCTTATATGTATAATGGCTAACATTATTCTCTATAAAGTTAGCTCTTATGTTTTTGTACGTTTCTACATCACCAGGCATAATTTTGACTATGTGTCCTGACCTCAGCGTTGTCATGGTGTATTTGTCGTTGTTTACGAATGAGGAGAGGAGTTCTTTTAATTTCGTTATGTCAATGACTCCCGTGACAAAAATGGGTTCCGGCTTTGGCGGTTTAGGCTCCTTAGGTTTTTGACTGGGTTCGTCGTGGCTTGCTGACTCTAGGATTTGAAATCTGTTTTCTGTTGTTACTGCATATGTTGTCTTATTTACTTTATAATTTTTCTTTGTCGATTCAGGACTAGATTCCGCTTTCCTTTTCATAGGCACCTGATCGTTTTGCCAGGGTTGATTTGCTTTTGCTTGTTCATCCTTCATTTCAGATGTATTACATTCTACACTTGTTTGTTTTGGTGTTTCAATTGGTAAAGTTCCAAGTGAGTGGCTCCTTGCACGTGCAAACATGCTTTTTTGGAGTAATTATTGTGTCATTTTTGGTTTGGTTTGGTTTTCATTTTCATTATTCGTATTCATTTTGTTCCCACGAGTAGGGTCGATATAAAAGGTCACTTGAAGGGTGACGCCCATTCCTCCAAGAAGGCAGTCTTCAACGACGTTTGCCATGTCCGCCGAGGTTGGCGCTCGATACTGATCTCCCACCAGTCATGCATTCCATTGGCACGTGTCCCACCGTGGAATTGGGGTGATTGTTTTATAGAGGTTTTCTTCCTCTCAGTCCGGGCAATTAAGCCAAGACTCCCGATCGCTGAGCGGTTGCGGGCGTGGGTATTCATTTCCTCATACCCACTGGTTACTTGCTGGTTAGGCCAGTATTCTCGGGTTAGTTAACCGCCGCCCGTGACTCGGCGTTGAGGTTCGTTTGGCACCACCCGGGGGGCACGTGTAGGGTTTTCTTCAGGTATTCTTCCTACGGACGCGAACCAACCCACCCCCCAACACATTAATGTGGCTTTTGTGGCTATCAAAGCAGAAATACGTTTACGCACAACTACAGTCGAGATAAGACGAAGAAGCCGCGCGTGCATTCGCAACAGTGGCGGACAACTCGAACAAGATTTGTGATTTCAGAATCAAAGTTTTTTTTTTTTAATCCCAAATTCTTAATAAGTTGGTTCCTGTTTAATAAAGAGATAGGATACTACGCACTAGTGACATAACAGTATCTATCTACTTACTTGAGGCACGTTATTTATGCTAAAACTACTGTTCTTACTGTAATTTCGAACATCAGCCTAGTGTCTCGATTACACATTTAGTTAAAACTGAAAGGGTATTAAACGTTTTATTGGGCATATTGTATATCGTTGGAAAGGATACAGACTAGAGAACTTTTTAAAGGTATTCGAAGATCCCGATCGCTTTTAGTTTTTTTTTGACATTTAAAGTTGAGTTTTAAGTTTATTTTTCTTTTACAAAAACTTCACGGGCTATTAAAAATGAAAGTAATTGTTACTAGCAAGTCATTTTAAATTTGATAGAATCATACAACAGTACACATCAAAATTAAATCGAAATATTATGTTTAACCATTTTTTCACTTTTTTATTTGACCTAAAACTCTTGCGCCATCACATCTTCCAAGCTCATCGTGCTGTACAGGCGCTGCCGCTGCGGCTGCGGAGAACCTCAAGCGGCGTAAATATAGTAACCTTTGTGGTAACTATATTTTTGAGCCGTTTGGGGTTGAAACTCTGGGGCCGTGGCGTAGTTATCTAGTTTTAAAAATAATATTAATTTGTACGATTTTACTGAATAAACAAGTTAATACTTAAAAAAAAAAAAAAACTAAAATGTTGAATTTTGGAATTTTTCTAAATTAAAATTAAAATGTTGTTATAAAAAAACCGGTGTGGCAAGGAATGAGTTAAAGGGCGTGAAGAGATAGCAAATGACCTCTCCTTTCGGCCTATTCGATTTGGCAAACGATGCACCAAACAACATGTATAACAACAGATGGAGCTACATGTGACCTCCTGCAGGGGATAAACACAAAACTGACCGATTTCACGATGAATGACTACTGTGTAATTTTAATTGATTAATCAGACGAACTTACCTTAAGTGAAGTCCGATTACAATTTCATGAAGGATGAACTGAAATATAATTGATTACAGAGTAGTTCCCAATTCGCTGGTATTTGGCATCGCAGTTTTAGAGAAAATAAAAACTTTTTCTCTATGGATTGGCAACACTGATTTGACACACTTTAGAGATAGCGTTGCTCGATTGACCCTTTCGACAAGGGGCTGATCCTAAACAGGATGGGCTGGGTGGGTAATTATATTTCAGTTCATCCTTCATGAAATTGTAATCGGACTTCACTTAAGGTAAGTTCGTCTGATTAATCAATTTCATTTCATGATGAACTGAAATATAATTGATTACAGAGTAGCTGTTTAGAGTAAAAGTCGACATGGGTCAGTATTTTGAAAATATACATATCAAAACAGTCATATAAATATGAACCAAATTTTATTTGAGACCAATGTACTCAAACTGTAGTATGGTAGTACATACTTAGATCACAACATTTCTCATTACTTAAATCAATAATCTTAAGCTATTCAACATGTCAGAATAAGACAAAATTATCCATTATGTAGCTTACACAAACTGGGCATCATTTTAAAGACAAAAATGATAAAAAATAAATAAAAAGAAATGACAATTGGCTACTAGTATTTTCATGACAATAAAATTACTATGAAAATATTGGCAGCAACAACAACTTAACATTACATCAACAGACTGTCAACATCATCAGAAGATATCAACAGGATATAAGATATAACAGGATTCACCATCTGTTAGTAAACTTTACAGGGTGAATTTTGCAAGTGGGCGTGGAGGTCCAATACGAAACTATGAGGAATAGCAAAACATGCTCAAAGGAGTCTCTAGCCCGATTTTGATGAAAGCTAGAACTGCATTATTCGATTTTTGGAAAATCAATATTCCTAGCCAGTAATCGAACCCATTGACTTGTGTTTGTAAAAACAGTGATATTCACAATATAAACACTCGAAATAAGCATAAACTACGTGCTCCCTTTCACCGGCTTCATAAGGTTCATAATTCATTCGTAGGGCTTGGTATTACCTTTTATAACAAGCTACCATCTTCCTTTCTAGATTTGCCATTTAATGCGTTTAAAGCTAAACTGAAATCTAACCTTTGTTCAAAGGCCTACTATTCCATTAACGACTACTTAAACGATAAGAATAGTTGGTTGCTGGGTTGAACCCAAGACAATGTTTATGTTCTTTCTTTCTCCAAATTAGCTTAGTGATATTATACAGGGTGTACTTCGGAAAGGGTATATACATCCTTAAGGGTGTGCTACAGACCATCAAACTAAACATGATTCTCAACATAAAAAAAATTGCAGCAAAAAAAAATATCAGCTGCCTATCTACAGTATGTTAGGTTAAACGAGGGACATATTGAGGGAGGGTATTCAGTATTCGATTCTCGTCCCAAATATGTAAAAAACCTATAACGTATATAGAAGAATTTTTAATGTTTTGTTTAGTGCCTAGATATTTTGGACTGTCCTAAGCCAGGTAAGTTTAAAGTATGAAGGGAAAATGGATTATACCTAAGAGTCATTGACCCGCTCACATGTTCTGCGATAGTATTAAGTCGCTAGCGCAAGGGTGTATACACGTTGCGTGACATTTGCGAAAATTTTGGTATGGTTCTGTCTGTTATTTATCAGTGTTGATAAATTTATACAACACTTTTTGCACATTCACAACACACGTTTTTTTACCAACCTACATATTTATATTATCTAGTTTATTATACAACTGCTATTATAATCTACTGAATGAAATATATGTCTACGCATTATATACACATAGTTTTTCCAACAAATTCATAAATGATATCAATTTACCATACATTTGTATATCTTACATTATCACATACAACTGCTACTCCACAGAATGCAATGAAACTTATACAATAACTATATATAAAACTCCATGCACACTTATTAAATACATAATAATTCCTTCGCGACAATCCAAAACTTGCGTTACCAATGACTTGCGTCACAAATGGACTACAGCTACCATAATTAATTTCATTCACGCCAAAATTATCTTCACTACAATCAATAAACCACAACACACGATACCACAAGTAACCTAATGAGCGACATTGACCAGTTTGACATTTCTGTCCCAATCACGTGTGAACCTGAGCAATGCAACTCGTATCTCAAAAATCCTACACATTACCTAAAGGTTCTCCAGCAAAACATACGTAGTCTGAACTGTAATTTTCAAGAATTACACGTTCTACTCGAGAGACTGAAATTATCATGCGATATCATTGTGCTTTCTGAATGTTGGTTATCACGTGTCGTAAACTTACCATTGCTCCAAGGATATAACTCACATAAAACTAATGATAATAATAATCAAAACGACGGCATAGTCGTTTACACCAATAATAATTTAGACTGCGCTGTAGAAGAACCCTTCCTCGCAGAAGCAAATTGTTTGACGATAAAAATAAAAAGTGATACAATATTAATCGCAATTTATAGGCCCCCTAGTTTTAAATCACTCGACACCTTCCTTGATTCATTGCATAACTTGCTAACGACCGTGTCGTCTTTTAAAAATATTATCATAGTCGGTGATATAGACAGTGATCTCTTGGGACAGGGTTCCGCGACCACCTCGTATCTAGAGACCATTGCCTTCCATGGACTTCTCCCTGCTATCAATACTCCCACCAGAGATATGACATGCTTGGACCATGTGATACTAAAAACCAAGTTAGAAGCTTTTACATTTTCCTTGGGTACTAGTATCACGGATCATGAAGCAGTTTTATTCTGTATAAAAACGCATGTGGCTAAACCTAAATCCACGAAGATGAAAATAAATATAAAGATTGACATTGACAAATTAAAATCCGAGCGTAACAATTTGAACTTTGACAAAGTGTATCAGGAAACAAATTTAAACGCCGCTATGAATAATTTCATTAACATTATTCAATTACTAATTGCAAATAACTCTATAAAACGACTAATCCCTAGAAATAAAATTATAATTAAACCGTGGATAACTACTGGCATGTTACGTTGCATCCGGACCAGAGACAGAATGCATAAGAAGTTAAAAACTAATAATGACATCATTTTGAAAATATCCTACTTGCGATACCGGAACTATTGTAATAACCTACTAAAAAAACTTAAAAAACAATATGAGCGAGATCAACTAATAATGTCTAAAAATAACTCTAAAAAGCTTTGGTCTACCATTAAAACAATCACCAACAATAATAATAAAAAGCAGCTACCACTACAACTATTAACTACGCATAAAACCCCTCAAGAATCAATAAACAAGACTAACGAATACTTCTCAAATATTGGGAAACGACTAGCAAACATGATTTCCCCCCATATCCCTAGCGTTAAGAAAGTCTCTAAGCCCCCAATAAACTCTTTCGTTCTACTACCCACGGACATCGAAGAAGTTGAAAGAACGCTTCTACTGTTAAAAAGTGACTGCTCGCCGGGCTGGGATCAAATTAGTGCAGATGTACTAAAGAAAATATCCGTTTCTATAACACCCGTCCTCACCGACTTAATAAATCGTTGTTTTAATTCGGGAGTATTTCCCCTTGCATTAAAAAAAGCTGTGGTCCATCCGATACATAAGGCGAGAGACAGAGGCAGCGTCAAAAATTATAGGCCAATTGCGATCCTAACAACACTGTCAAAGATATTTGAACGCATTATCAACAACAGGCTTACAAAATACTTAGAAAGATTCAACTTATTTTCTGACGCACAATATGGTTTCAGAGCCGGCCGCTCAACTGACAACGCAGTACGTGACCTGGTTAACTTTGTAGTTAATAAATTAGATAGTAAAAATTAATGCTTGACTATATTTCTCGACCTTGCAAAAGCCTTTGACACTGTTTCTGTACCCCACCTTGTGCAAAAACTGGAAGATCTTGGTATTCGAGGTGTTCCACTGAACTTATTTTCGGATTATCTACAAAATATAACTCAATCAGTTAAAATTGGAGAGCACTTTAGTGGCGAACTGCCAGTTGAATTTGGGGTGCCGCAAGGCAGCATACTGGGTCCCACTCTTTTCCTCTGCTATATCAATGAGCTCTGTTCTCTTAAGATTAAAAATTGCCGCATCTCCGCATATGCAGACGATACTGCCCTAACCTTTTTCGCTGACTCGTGGAAGGAGCTTTATCATCTCGCGCAAAATGGTTTTAACATTGTGTGTCACTGGCTATCCTCAAACTCCCTCACTTTAAACGAAGATAAAACCAAATATATTTTCTACTGTATTCGAAATCAAACTGAGCCTACCAACCGTACTAGTTATAATATTCTTGCACATAAATGTAATTTCCCTCCAACTCCAAATTGTCACTGTCCCAATATAAATCCTACAAAAAGTCTCAAATACCTTGGAGTTGAAATCGACGCAAATTTAACTTTCGAAAACCACATTGGTTTTCTATCTAAAAGGATACGGAAGCTCACGTACATTTTTAAAGGACTCCGTGACGTGGCAGATAAACAAACGATGAGAATGGTGTATGAGGCTCTAGTACAATCTATTATTGGTTATTGCATTACCACATGGGGAGGGGCTTGTAAAACAAAATTGATAACAGTAGAAAGAGCCCAAAGGTTGATACTGAAAGTTAGTTTATCCAAACCACGTCTTTTCAACACTATAACACTCTATGAGGAAGCACAGGTGCTTACTGTACGCCAGCTGTACATATTGCTTACTGCAGTTTTCCAACACTCAAACCTACTCGAAGAAAGGAGAAAACGTATAGGTCTCTCCAGGAGAAAATTCGCAGTATGTAGGACGACTGCGGTTGGTACTTCCTTCGCGCAAAGATTCTTCCCTTTCCGAGGAGGTGAATTATATAATAAGCTAAACAAAATTATAAATATATCGAATTGTAGTAAAGCTGAATGTAAATCCAAGATCATTAAATTATTACTGAAGTTAAACTATTTATTTATTTATTTATTTATTTATGTACACACATAACACTTAACAGGACAATACATTAACTATACTGAAACTACTATACTGAAACTGAAAAATTACTTGAGGTAGCAAAGTAAAGTTAGTAGGAAAGGTTAGTCCACACTTTCATACATATATTTGCAGTTAAGGTTATAGTTATAATATTGTATATATCCCTATGTTTAAATATATTTACATATATTACATATATTTCATAAAACATATATTATGTAATAAAAGTATACATACCTATATTATATATACTCACATCCGCGCACACACACACGCACACACACACACACACACACACACACGCACACACACACGCACACACACACGCACACACTGTCACCAATTTTGCACTTTTTCCATTGTTTGTTGACAATAACTATTAATGATGAAATGGGGGGCCTGGAGCTCTGAAATACAGGCCTAGGCTTAGTTTAGACTCCAGATCTCCCACAAATTACAGCTTTCTGCCAAACTACCTGTCAACCTTTGTAATAATTTAACAATACTATGATGTAATTTGTGGAGATGAATAAACGTTTATTATTATTATTATAGTGTTTTTTTTTTTGTTTATATTTTTATTAGTATCATGTTAGCATGTACTATTATGGGTTTGAATATGTCCCTCGTTTAAACTAACATACTGTATACATTTGGGTCGAATAGGTATTGTAATTTACTATGGGGCAGCAGATATTTTTTTTGCTGAAAAACATGTTTTATGATGAGAAACATGTTCAGTTTGATGGTCTGTAGCACACCCTTAAGGCCCCTGTAGCAGTGACACGGCCTTGAGTATCTGGACGTTCTCCCCGCGCTAACCGCGCACCCCCGCTTCATTTTTACGTGCGCAGAGCGCAATCCGCGCTCATCGCTACTAGCCGCCCGCGCCGCGTTCCGCAGCTCAGTGATGCGCGGATCTTTTTATTACATTTTTGTTATTGTACCTATGTTTGGGTGCGCTCGCGCTGTCCTGACATACTTACCTATAAATTGGTTCCTGGGACGAGACTAGACGTCCGCCTTCACTAATTGAGAGATAATATTATTCAGCGTAGTTTTATTCAGTCAGATTCGTAGTAAGAGTCTGAGTAAGAGTCAGACTCGGAGTTAGATTCAGACTCGTGGTCAGATTCGGAGTCAGACTCGTAGACAGACTTGGGAGTCAGAGTCAGACTCGGAGTCACAGTCAGACTCGGAGTCACAGTCAGACTCGGAGTCACAGTCAGACTCGGAGTCAGAGTCAGACTCGAAGTCAGACTCGAGGTTCCGAGTCTGATTTTCTTGCCAAACAAGATCTCTACTAAAAGGGCTATTTCATGATCCTATTTTTAGAATCCTAACTAGGAAATAGGAACGTGAAATCGCAGTTAGAACAGATTGCAACCGATTTAGTGACCTAATTAGGAAGTAAGAAGGTTCCGACCGCTCTGTAAGACTCTACGACGAGCGATTGTGAACTTTATATTCTTTTAAATAAAGTTGAAAATCTATTAAAGACAAGAAGAAGTCGATTTTCAACTTTATGCTCTAGTACATAAAGTTGAAAATCTACGAAACTAGTCTCTGCCTGTCCTAGTTAGGATCCGATTTAGAATCCTATTTAGTAGTGTAGTATGATCACTAGCTGACTATTTAGGTTCCTAGTTAGAATTTTTATAAATAGGGTCGTGAAATAGCTCCTTTACCTAGACAGGTAACTATGTAGAGCACACTGTATTTTTATTCAAATTTGTAACAAAACAATAATTAAACCTCTAGTAATATAAACAAACTATAAATAATAATAAAAAATTGACTAACTATGTTGTGTTTATATGTTTTTAGTAAAGGTAAATAATTAGAATAAACAGGAAATAACAGGTACAGTTATATGACTTTATGCATTTTAGCAGCTTTTAGAGCTCTCTTTTTCCTAAAATTACTTTTCTTCGGCATTTTGATAGCACTACACAAAACAACACTTTTACACTTTTCTGAAATAAAAAGTTTATTTTTATTTTTTTAAATAAAACTTTGCCCCACACTAGGAATCTCTCCAGTTTCGTGGGTGCGTTTACAAACATTTAAATTCACATGCACAAACAGCCAGACCCGGAACAACTACCTGTAGGTCATACAAATATTTGTTCCGTGCGGGGATCGAACCCGCGACACAAAACAAACAAACTTAGTACTAATGGTAAATTGTCCTTGCGCGAATCAGGTAAATACAATTTTAGAGAACGAGCAGCACAACCTCCACGTCCGACAGTTCGAGCTACACTGCCGCCCGTCGCCCGCGCACGGACCCGCTCATCTCATTTCATTTAGAACACAGTGATTAATTAATTGTAGCTAAATAAGAACTTGCCTTGTCTCGCCAATTGTACAATTTGTGACAAAAACTTTTTAAAATATTATTGTGAAAGAAAAATACTAAAACTCCATGCCGTTTAGACGTAGTTACGAAATTTCAAACAAGAAAATGCTCCATTTTGGATCAAAACATAACTGATGCTATTAAAACGAAGTTAGGTGCAGACAATGCCAGCGGCTCTAGTAAGGTACAGCGCATCAATACTGAAGGCGAAACTGGTGATATTATATACAACAAGAGTGTAAAAGTTAATGATAAGAGTCAATTAGCATTTGTAGATTTTGGCAGTCAATGTTCTTTGATTATAAGAAGTGTAGTTGATGAGTTAGGACTTAAGATAAATGACAAAGATATTCCACTATTAAAAGGTTTTGCCTCCGGTACACTGACGCCACTTGGAAAGGTAACCATCGACCTAAAAATAGACTTTGTTGAGGCCGATGTTGAAGCTTTTGTAGTACCAAACGAATTTCTAAATACAGATCTACTTATCGGACAGAATGTTACTGAGCTACCAACAGTTACTGTATTTAAAACAAAGTCCAGTCTGGTACTATATTCGGATGATTCAGAACTCGAAAAAATACAAGTATATCTTGCCGAAGATGTTTTCGTCAACAACATGAATATTGTAAAGATAATTCTTCGTAATGAAGACTACACGGGACATATTTATATACCAGGAAACACATAATTTAAAGACTGTGAAGAAATTATTACCCTACTGGGAGCCTATTATGTTGAAAATGGTGTAGGCCACATACCTGTAGTGAGCTTTCAAAAGAAAGACGTTACCCTGAACAAGAACACACTATTAACGCGAGCTCGACTTTTGCCGACGTTGGATAAAGCCACCCCTTTGAATCCTCCTACCGAATTTCAGGTAAAAACAATAACTCTATCCGACTCTGACCCTATCCCTAAATATGACAAAATATAGGAAGTGACTTGACGCAAGAACAAAAACAGTGTCTACTTGATTTAGTTAATGAGTTTAGAGACTGTTTTGCACTAGATTTGAGTGAATTAGGAAGTACACATATATCGGAAATGCACATTCAATTGACTACATGATAATACTCCAGTTTCATATAAACCATACCGGCTTCCGCATAGCGAAAGATTAGTTATGCGTGATTTGATTTAAGAACTTTTAGATAACGAAATAATTCAAGAATCCAATTCATCGTATGCAAGTCCGATAGTATTAGTAAAAAAGAAAAATGGTGAATACCGCTTGTGCATTGACTACCGGGCTTTGAATAAGAAGACCGTAAAGGACTCATATCCAATGCCAGTTATTGATGACCAGTTGGATCACCTTAGCGGGAAATCTTATTTTACTAGTTAGGATCTAAAATCTGGGTATTACCAAATTCCGATGGCTGAGGAGTCTAAGCATCTAACTGCATTTATAACACCTTTGGCCTAGTCAATGCCCCCGCCGTATTTCAGCATATTATGATTAATAAAGCTCTGGGGAAAGATAGATTTAGTCTGGCACTCCCTTATATGGACGACTTGTTGTCACCAGCAGCTTCCATTGATGAAGGTCTTCAGAACCATCGACGAATTATGAATTCATTACGAAATGCTGGATTGACACTAAACATATCCAAATGTAATTACTTTGAAAGAAAACTAGATTACCTAGGTTATGAAGTGTCATATGAAGGGTTACGTCCTGGAACGAAGAAGACAGAAGCAGTAGTTTTATTCCCAACTCCTAAGACTGTACATCAAGTCAGACAATTTGTAGGGTTGACAAGCTTCTTTCGTCGATTCATACCAGGCTTCGCAAGCATCGCAAAACCGCTCACAAGGCTTACAAAGTCTAATGTACCTTGGGTCTGGGGTAATGAGGAAGAGACCGCTTTCCAAACAATAAAATCTAAGTTGGTAGAGAGACCTACATTAGCCTTATATAACCCAGCGTATTCAACAGAGGTCCACTGTGACGCTAGCAAGTTAGGAGTTGGCGGTATACTGCTGCAAAAGGTTGATGAAAAGTCGCCATTAAGACCGGTAGCCTACTACAGTAGACAGACGACTAAAGAAGAAGAACATTTACACTCATACGAGTTAGAAACACTCGCCGTCGTTCAGTCATTAAGAAAATTCTGTACTTATCTTATTGGTATGACGTGTAATACAGACTGTAATGACGAGTATATACAGATTGTAACGCAATAAGAACTACCCTAACTAAAAGAGATTTAATTCCAACAATTGCCCGTTGATGGCTGTTATTGCAAGAATACAATTTTAATATTGAATATAGACTCGGAGAGAATATGCGTCATGTTGACGCACTAAGCCGTAATCCCGTACAATGTTCCGATCTTGGTGATTTAGATGACATGCGAGCTTACGAGATAATGAACCTTACAACTTCTGATTGGTTACAATCAGTACATATGTCAGACCCTAAACTTAAACTAGTAAAATCAAAAAAACCGCAGCCCGCGGCGGCGGGCCTTCAAACCACCTGCTCCTCAGCTCGCGGGCCGCTCCACCCCTCCGCGCTTACTCGGGCTTAAATTACACTCTAGGGGTAGGGCAGACAAAACTGCGTGAAGTCGGTTTTGCAGCGATTCGTTTCTGTCACTAAATTTTGTAGCACAACATGTTGACTTTTAGTTAAATTCTAAGTATTGAAAATCGGAATGTCGTTTTTCGGACCGAGAATCCTTCGAGCATTTGATTCTTCGAACGTATGAAAATCGGAAAACTAACAAATCGCGTTCACGACTTTCGGTAAAATAAATTTCGTGAATAATAGACATTAAAATTCTTAGGTATTAGGAAATTCGGAGTTTTGGCACTCGGATTATTGAAATTCGGAATAAAATATTTCGGAGTATTTGGGTTTTCCCAAAGTAAAGGTCTTACATTAAAAACTAGTATATAAAAAAAAAGCTTGTGAGAAAGATGAAACTTTGACCTCCAATATCTCCGTAACTAGAAGGTTCCCAGGTATGGTGACGGTTCACAGGTAGAACAAGTGCTCATCGGTTTCTTTAAGGGTTGAATTACACCCTTTACAGTTTCAATAGGTCTTGTAACAAAGCTGCCATGGCTTTACTTGCCATAACTGTGGCGAGACTCCTTGGGAACAACAAAACAAGAATTTTAAATAATATTATTATATTTCAAACATTAATACCTAAGTATACATATTTAGCAACACAATTGAAATGTCTAATTCTATAATAAATTAGTAACCAAATAAATTAATAAATAAGCAGGAAAAAAGGAGGGTTAAATAATTATCTTTGTTATAAATAGTTCCTGTTTTGAAAAACAAAACTCATTTGTTCAAGTTAGCCCAATTTAACCCCCTGATAATATTATTTATAGCTTGTAAGAGCATAGTAACACACTCGATTGTATTGCTATACTACTCGGTAATTATTCAAAAGGGTCCCGGTGCTGGCAATGTGAAAATTTTTCTGAATGCATGCATCCTTGTACATCTGAGGGGTCAAGTTGAGATGCGGATTTCATTAAGTTTTCACCCTCTTTTTTGAAATTATCTTTCACATATTCTGGGTAAGAACCTCTTCTGAATGCACAGTTGCCCGTTTCAACAACGTTTGTTAAGTAACACCCGTACGTATGCTTAGGTTTTCCATAAGGTCCATAACCTTCAGAGTGCACCACCATCAGCACGGACATCACCACCTGCAAATAAAATCATCATCGTTACTGTTCCTCCACAGTCCGGTCCGGTTACACACTGGGTAACACTTTCAAAATATATGTTACTGTGATCTTAATGACATCAAGATCATAGTAACATATATTATGAGGAGGTCAGGTTGTTTTTGTGTGGTTGCTGTCAGACGTGTTCACCTTGTCTGTCACTGAGGCCCCCATAGAGTCCTTCCACGATTATTTTACCTATGACATAGGATTGCCAGTGTTGCCACCCTATTATAATATATAAGTAACAGGGTAAACGTTTCAAAAACCCTTCATTCTGTGATTCTGCTACATCAACTGTCATCATCATCAGAAGATATCAACAGCATATGTTTACCATCTGAAAGTAAACTTTACAGGGTGAATTTTGCAAGCGGGCGTGGACGGTCCAATACGAAACTATGAGGAATAGCAAAACATGCTCAAAGGAGTCTCTAGCCCGATTTTGATGAAAGCTAGAACTGCATTATTCGATTTTTGGAAAATCAATATTCCTAGCCAGTAATCGAACCCATTGACTTGTGTTTGTAAAAACAGTGATATTCACAACATAAACACTCGAAATAAGCATAAACTACGTGCTCCCTTTCACCGGCTTCATAAGGTTCATAATTCATTCGTAGGGCTTGGTATTACCTTTTATAACAAGCTACCATCTTCCTTTCTAGATTTGCCATTTAATGCGTTTAAAGCTAAACTGAAATCTAACCTTTGTTCAAAGGCCTACTATTCCATTAACGACTACTTGAACGATAAGAATAGTTGGTCCCTGGGTTGAACTAAATCTATCTTAATCTTTCTCCAAATTAGCTTAGTGATATGATACAGGGTGTACTTCTGAAAGGGTATATACATCCTTAAGGGTGTGCTACATACCATCAAACTGAACATGTTTGTTTTTTTTTTTTTTTTTATTCGTATGTATGCACGTGTAAGCGGGCACGCCCATTATGTCTGGAGGCTTTATTTATTCTTGAGTATATTTTATTTTATTATTGGTGTGTGCTAGCTGACATGTGACATTAATTTGATGTAATGGATTCCTTGTTTATACAAGGTGTTGTTTTGCAACCTCGTCAAATTTCAGGAGGTGGTCACGAAAGACATAAATAATCAATTAAAATTACGGTACCTAGTTAATTATTAATAAACGGTGAATTTTTCGGTTGTTTAAGTTTGTCGATATTTCAGAATAACCCCCTTACCGTGGTTTAGGGAACAAGGAATTATCGAATAAACGTTTGAAATTGTTTGTATGTATGTAACCGAGGATATAGGGCGAGAACCAGACGGGCCGCGTTTAAAACACGAGTGGTTCACACCTACCGATTTCGGTAAATAAGAAAAAGAAGAAAAATTACCTACCCATTTTATTATTGATTCGTGACGAGAATCATTAGGATAGTCACCTCCTTGAATTTGACGAGGATGCAAAACAACACCTTGTATAAACTTGAACACTATTGTATAGAATCTGGTTCTTCTAACCTAACAGACAGACGTGTTGCTGGGGAGTTTGTTCCGCCACTTCTTCTTCCCAGCTAAAACACTAGGGGACTTTCTCTTGTAATTTTGACGTTCAAAAAGTGCTGATTATCAGCCTAGTTTGAATAAATGGGTTGTGCGTTGTTTCATCGCTAATTGTTTAATCGAATTTTGTTTCACATAATTTTTTTCTCATATTATCATTTCATAGAATAATCAATACCCAGAATACTTACTTTGAAGAAATTTAAATCATCGATTTTTGTTTCAAATAAATTTTAATGTTAGAATATTCATATCGTAGAATAACAAATCAAATATTCTTTATCCACATATTGTTTGTTTCACATAAAACTTATTACGAAGAATAACATTTTAATCGACTGACAGTTTCTAAAATTCAAACCTCATATAAAATTACAACACCGGGTTCACAAAAATAATGCGGGTAAATTCTTGTCAAGCGGGAAAACAACCTTGTTATTTTGCAAGTGGAAAACAATCTTGTTATTTTGCAATTGCAAACATGCAACAGGCATGGTTTCTGTCACGGCACCGGCGCTGCGGGGCTCCGGTGGCCCCACGCGAGTTTATCGTCGCAGATGGTATTAACGCTCACCACCGCAGCTTCGGCTTCCTGGCCGGCGAGCCGGCCAGCCTCAGCCGCGGCGGCGAGCTTCAGAATGCACCTGCTCCTCAACTCGCGGGCCGCCTCATCCCTCCGCGCCTACGCGGGCTTAAATTACACTCTAGGGGTAGGGCAAACAAGACTACGTGGAGCCCGTTTTGCAGCTATTCGTTTCTGTCACTAACTTTTGTAGTACAACATATTGGCTTTTAAAGACAATATTTTAATTTGTAGTTAATAATTTCGTTAAAATAAAATACCATGAAAACATACATCGAACAAACAATATTCGTTGAAAAATAATTCTGCTGTTTGATAAGTTTGTCGAATAAAAAAATTTGATTGTAAAATTCTTTGAATTGTGTTTCTGTAAAATATGTTTCATTCAAGTAAATGGTAGTCGTAACAAAAATATTCGTAATAAAAATACAGGGACTAAACAGTATGTGAAACATTTTCTGGGAAACGAAATTCTGTGAAATTTCTGTCTGCGAAACAAGGTGACACCGAATAAATGACTTGATTTTAATGATTTATAAATAAATGGTTATGGCGACCTTATTCATAGTTATACACAGACTTCTCATTTAGGCAATTAGTTAAAGCTTACCAGTAAAGCGAATGCAACAGGAGTCTTCATTTTGGTTTGAGTAGTAATAGTTCAAGTTGTGGGAATGGCTGCAGAAGTTGGAATGTACCAGTTTCGGGCTGTGGTCTTCTTATATACTTCGCTGTAGAACAATTATCAATATTGGACCAGATGGTAATAAACTGCAATAATGGATCGAAGTACAGACAGCGTCTCTATGTGCTAACCCCTCGAGTTTTAAAATGTTACAATACAACTGCTACAACATTGAATTCGTTGCAAATAATAATTTAAAGAATACTTCAAAAGGAGTCAAAGAAATTTAAAAAAAAATATAAAGACGACGCTGACGTCGTCTTTATATTTTTTTTTAAATTTCTTAATTAAGCCATGCCCTCAAGTCATAATATAACTTTAGCTTATGTCGATCTAACCACTCGTTCCACTAAAATCCCCTAGAGAAGTGCCCCAGGGGACTACACAGCACTCAATGTTCCACTACAATCTTTTATGCTGGGGAGTTTCTAAGTACTAATAAATGCTATTCCTTTATAGTCCCTTCTAAATAAAAAAGCCACTTACAAAATAAAAATAGGTAATACTTATATTTAAAAGCTCTCTACAGAGGGGATAACGATGGCGTAAATTAACTTTTCTACTTAAAAAAAGTATTTTTGTAATTCTACTTAATTAACTTGAAAATTACAAGTTGTTTATCTTTGCATTATTACTTATTTCATCATTTCTAGAAAATGACCGACTGATATTTGGCGCTCTTTTTGTAACGCATTCAAAAGATGCACCAGCATTGATTGGTTTACGGCCAAATATTTTATTCAGATGGGAATGCCAGTTTTCACATTTGTAGTTCTGTGACGTTCGCCGAAAACTGACCATCTTCTAATACTTATTTCATTTTGTAACCAGAACTTCATACACTTTTGACATACTTTTTGATAGCATTTATGGCTGCTAATTCAGTATCCAAAGGGGTTTGGATGACTTTGTATGAACCAGTGGCCTAACTTTTTTTTCACAGCGGCCACGGAGATAATTGTTGCTAACGTATATGATAATAATGACTTTTGAAAGAATTTTGGCGAAAATTGTATCGAAGCTTAAATATCTGATGCCAAAGTTGTGTTGTCCGTTGATGTACTGCTGTTTGCTACTGTTATGTCCATATTTTATCAAAAAAGAAATCTTTCTTTCTCTTTTTTTATCATTTGCCGTATGTCATTTTCCCAGAATTTGATCCTTAGCAGCGACACTATCAAATGGTGTAATAATACAGGGCTGTGCTTTTTTTCAAAATTAACAGGTTCGGTTCCTGGCCAGGAATATTGATTTTTCAAAAAAACAATGTTTTCATTTTTAGTTTTATCACAATTGGGCTCGAGACTGGTTTGAGTGGTTTTCGCTATTCCTTATTGTTTCGGATTTAACATTCCACCCACTTGAAAAATTCAGCCTGTATATTTCGGCTCCGATGCATTGCGCACGTATTTTGGGGGGTAAGCACTTAATGGAGCCGTGTGTACAAACTAAATCAATATTTAATCATATTACTATTTGCAGTATGAATTCTAAAGAAAGAAAGAAAATGCATTCATTTACCTCAAGCTAAATCTATACAACAAGTATCAACGGGCAAACGTTGGGGCACGGTCAGGTGTGAGTCGGCATCGCTAGGTGAGGGTCCCGTATTTATCTCACACCAGCTTCGGCCCGCGACTTCGTTCCCTGTAATACCCTGTGACACTCGGCAATTTATATTATTGTTTGTTTTCTGACTTTCCAGCAGTGAGAGATGTTTTGATCCCTTCGGCCGCCTACGAAACCAGAGTTTCGTAACTACCAGGTTTCGATCAAGCAATGTATTTTACTGTACGTAACTTATTTTGATCAAATATTTTTATACGTGTACGTAACTGATAGCTAACTCTTTTATTTTTCTTAAGGCGTATCTTTTTGATCGATATGTGAATTTCAATGAAAGCCACCTAAAATACATTTCGGATTTCCTGGCTGTAATAAACATTATTGTCGCCCTACAATGTACAGACTTTCCCAGAGTCTGTACATTGTTGACGGCATATCGAATGCATCACCAGAATCACGAGATATGCAGTCTCAGGGAATATTTCCTAGATGCCCCCGCGAACGTCGGGATGCATCAAGATGTGGGCAATGGGCCAGGACCTCACCCCACTCTCCTTGGCTATGAACCGGTAGTGCTAAACACTTCTTCTAAGCGTGTTGATGACCATTTAGATTGAGTCAGCCCAAAATTTGGCAACGAGTTTGGCACTTTCAGTAGCGTACATCAACTTCTGTGACGTGCAAGCA
This sequence comes from Cerastis leucographa, assembly GCA_963082945.1. NCBI lineage: Eukaryota > Metazoa > Arthropoda > Insecta > Lepidoptera > Noctuidae > Cerastis > Cerastis leucographa. The sequence goes on from OY720365.1 coordinate 19,526,044, forward strand.
ACAGGACAGACTAGACAGGCAGGACACGGTATCAAGAGTCCCATAATAGCATGATGGTACAGATTAAGGAGCTATACGGATGCGACGATTTTTCTTGCCCTGAACGGGTCCGATGTAGACCTTTCAGCGTCCGTAGCCTGGCTACGCTCCGAGGACCTCTTCAGTGAACCGAAGGTTCTCTCTGTGAAATAATGAATGAAGCTATGATGACGAATAAGTACCGGAGATTAATTGTCAAGGACGGCACGATTGACTTTAATGTCGGGCATGCCACCGTCAGGGCGAATCAAATCATTGTGATGGTTGCAAAGGCATTATTACCGTAAACGAGAAGAACGATGTAAATAAAAGTAAAAAGTAAATCAAATATTGTTGATTGTATGCTAAACCAAGCACAAATTAAAGTTTGTGTGAAAAAGACGAGATTGCACGGCAAGGAATCTCCAGTAGACCCCAAATTAGGCTGAGCTTGTATCTTGGGAATCTTGGGATAAGATAAGTGCAAAATTTTCAAACATTTTCAAACTCCGTGAACGTAGGCGGCTGAAGAAAACATGACAAATTTACTTGATCGAAACCACTTACATACAAGAAAAAAAATGATTGATGGAAACCAGTTACGTACAAGTACAAAAAAAAGTCGAAACTACTCGTAGTTTCGAAACTCCGGTTTTGTAGGCGACCGAGGGGATTTTGATATGGGATGGGTAGTTTCAGAGATAACCCAAAATCAAAACTTAAAATTTTTTCCAGCTAGAAAGCAGTACCCCATTTTGTAGGACAGTTTCTAATTGTTATGACAACATTTTACAAAAAACATTGGCCTGGTATTGCAGAAGGTCAAAATAATAGACATCACAGTTCAACTTCGCAGCTGTACCTAGTGCTAATACACATTGTGGACAATGTCAATGTCACCCATACAGTTTACAATGGTGCGGTGGTATTAGCTACATCATATCATTGAAGAACGTAATGAAGCAAATATTATTTAAACAACTGATTGAGTACACAGCTGTTGTTGTGGAGGGGTAGGGATCCATAAGGAATTCAAAATTTGGAAAAACCCCTCGACTTTTTACATTAGTGTCGAGTGCTGCAGAACCTTGGTAAGATAATAGATGGCTTGACGAGACATTTAAAATTGCTGTGTCTTCCCGTTTCTGTAACGGCAAGTTAGAGACGATTAGTCAGAAATGGTTCCAAGCTAGTTGAGTTTAAAACGTGACCAAAACCTCAATATTAAGCTACCCATTTTTAAATACATAAGTAGGCAATGGAAAATGGGGGTCAGATGGGAGTCGAACTTAGGAGCTGATTTCCAGCAGACGTGCTTGTGACAACTAGATCAGCGTAGGCAGTAACTATAAACCTATTATTGTAGAAGTGTATTCAGCTTCGGGATGGGTTAGGGGGCTAGTCTTCCTACTTACGACCTACCGATTTTTTTTCTAAATTTAATTGTTAAATGTCGGGAACAGAATCGAGTTGTGAGTGACAGTGGTAGTGGTACGGTGCACATAAACACTCACCCGCAATAACTTCAGTTTATCCGTGATCATGGCGTTTGCAACAGCGCCGAAATATCGGGAACTCGAAACAAATAATACACATGGTAAATATCCCGTTGCAAGTGTTATTAACATGGAGCTAAAGTTGAGAACGGCGCTCCAAAAACTTAAAGAATCGAACCTCCAAGTCCAACAACTGTTACAGGAGAGAGAAGAGAGTGAGGTGGAAGTCGTTAAGGTTAATAACTAAAACTCAAGCTTAAAGCGGGATCTGGTAGACCTACATCAGCAATACTTGGACGTTGTTGATGAACGGGATCAACTGAAGGTGGTCAAGGATGGTTTTAATAGTTGTAGTAACTTGTATGAGGAGGCTTTATATAAAATTAGGGATCTGGAAGATGAGCTAATTCATGCCAATGATTGTATCATAAAGTTACAGAAAGAAAAAGAACATACTCGGGTTAAAGAAACTAACCACTTATATGTATAATGAATTATTAAATAGCAATTGTAACCGACCTTCCTTAATAACTATTGATCTGACTGAAGATTCCATAATGAAACCAAATTATACAGTTAGCAATAGGAAAATTAAAAAATATACAAAATTGAATAGAATAATTAAAAAATGTTATCAATTTAGGAAACAACATAAACACTTCTCTCTCAAATATATTCCACTGAAGAAAGAGGCGTGTTGAGTTAGTTAATAAGTTAAAAAATTATCAAATAAAACTAGAAGACAGTATAAAAATTTATGAAATTGATACACAGCATTTGCAGTCTGAAATGCAGGCGCTTCAGGACTCACTTAGCTCTCTTTCCAGTAGGTATGTGAGTTCTCAGAACCAGATTAGGGAACATATTCTTGCAGCAAATGAGTTGGTAATGTGTCAATGTAGCTGTCAGACTAATACCAAACATGATACTGTCGAGCCTGAGGTAATGGAGGACCCATCCCAGGCTGAGAATTCATCTCGGGACTGTGTGCTCAACGAAGAAACCACTAATATTACGCATGATTATTTACAAGTGGCACAGCCAGAGATGAATAACAGTCATGATTGTTTATTCTCAATAATGTTTTCAGATAGTATAGGCAGAGGTGTAGGTAAATTAGTTTATGATAACCTGAGTTGTTCCAATCAAAATCATTGCATGCCAGGGTCAACATACAAACAGATCATGGCATCGGTAACTAGAAATGTTTATAATATTAATACTAATATTATTATATTTGTAGGAAATAGTTCAAAAATTAAAATGGAAGACATCACAGACAGTGTTACTGAGTTGTTAAAGTTGAATTGTCTTAGAATAATATTGTGTACTTTTCCATATTTTGAAAATTTAAGTGATAGAAAGAACAATTATATACACATGTTAAATAAACATTTGCACTTTTTAGTAGGTCACTATACACGTTTACCCTGTTATTTATATATTATAGTAGGGTGGCAGCACTGGCATCCCTATGTCACACGTCTGACAGCTCCCACAAAAAAACAACTTTAACTCTCCATAATATATGTTACTGTGTCATCTTGATGTCATTAAGATCACAGTAACATATATTTTGAAAGTGTTACCCAATGAGCAGTAACCGGACTGTGAAAGAACAGTAACGACATGATTTTATTTGCAGGTGCTGATGTCCGTGCTGATGGTGGTGCACTCTCAGTACCTTCCAGATCCTACGAAGTCGTTGACATGTTATTTAGACCAAGTTTTGTCAGTATTCGGCTGTGCAATTAAAACCGGTTATCCACAAGATCTCTTGGATAGATACCAACTTGCGGCACAAATCCTTAAATAAATCCAATCGCAAATATCCTCTAATTCTACATATATCAAGCTGCATGGATGCGAAAGAATTTGTAAAATGCTCGTTGTCAATTACCAAGTAGTACAGCAATACATCGAGTGTACTTACTAAATATTAAAAGCTATAATTATTATTTTCGCTTTTATTATTATCAGGGTCACATTGGGCTAACTTGAAAAAATAAGTTTTGTTTTTCAAAACAGGAATACATAATATGTACAATTGGCTACATTTAAAGTTGATGGTAATGAGATCATTCTTACAAAGATAATTTTACACTCCATAATTATTTAACACTCCATTTTCCTGCTTATTTATTAATTTATTTGGTCAATGATATTATATTAATGTTTGAAATATAATTATTTTATTTAAAATTCTTGTGTTATTGGTCCCAAGCAGTCTCGCCACAGTTAAGGCAAGCAAAGCCATGGCAGCTTTGTTACAAGACCTATTCAAACTGTAAAGGGTGCAACCCTTAACGAAGCCGAAGGGCACTTGAACCTTCTAGTTACGGAGATATTGGAGGTCAAAGTTCACCAAATTTAGATCAACAAAAACTAGCAAGTCATTTCTTATTTAACAGTATACGCTTTTATAATAAGCTGCCAAAGTCAGTTACAGAACTGACCGATGGAAAGTTTAAAAATTGCATCAAACGTGTCCTTATTAAAAAAGCATATTACAAAATTAAGGACTACGTTGAAGATAAAGAAGTTTGGCTGTAGTTCCTTCTGCTCATGCGGCTTCCCTGGTAGCTCATAAACGACACAAATGTGTGGATGTCTCTAACTATTCCCAATATTATTTTTTCCATTCTTTTTATCTTTTTTTGACGTGACAACGTCTTATAAATTGGTTTGCCGGGTGACACTTCAAAAAACTGCGTTACGCTCCGCTCACGTTATGCGCTCACAATGAGAGCGAGTGAGAGGCACACGTCCCTTCCACTCGGGCATGGTTAGCCCGCCTAAGAGCGAGAGAGACAGACATAAAAAGTGAAAGGCACGCGCAAATAAATGTTTTAAATTGTTACTATTATTTCATCCTTCTTCCTACTATACGAATGAATATTCACATTAAAATTATTTTACCACTCAAAGTCGTTGTCACGTAAAACTTTCGCCCGTATACCGACTTTACAGGCAACCAATTTTTTTTTTACAATAGTTTTTCAATAATTGCACCCTTCGTTCATTTTTCAGAATAGTTACAGCACTGATGATAACATCTGTGTCTATTGTTAAGTTAGTGTTCTTTTATTGTTTTATTTTTACTTTTGTATAGATTCTTTTTATTTACCTATTTTTTGTGAATGTGTGGACATTGTAGGCTTTGTATTTTTTTTTTTTTTCCCCTATTACTACCGTCTGTAGTAAGCAATCGACTTATTGTCGGGCCTACGCTGTCCTCCCATATTTAAGTACTAACGCTGTAACTTCAAATATTGTAAAACCAAATGATTTTAAAAGAGTAACCATGGAGTTTCTTGCCGGTTCTTCTCCATAGGAAACGACCAACCCGAACCGTGCACCTTTTGTTGACGTTTTATAAGTGCCCATGTAGGCCTATGTAAAATAAAATATTTTGATTTTGATTTTTTTGACCTTTTTACAAGTTTTTTTCTAAACCAAATTTTTAAGGTTAGAACAAAAGTTAAGGTAAACGCAGAGGTGTCCATTGTCCATAATAATGTCGGTTAACATAAAAGTTTGATTAAAAAAACCATAAAAAATTCTATAGATTCTTTTAAAAGTTGCTGCGTGTATAGGTATAGGGGAGACCTGTACAAAACCGTATACCGGGGTAAAACAGTACAGCATGTATATTCTTGTCAATAATTCAAAGTTCCCACGCGCTAACTGCTCAGTGGCGTCGACCAATGGGAGCTATTTGTTAACAAAAACTTATCGTTGCAGGCACGCGCGTTATTTAAATAATCGATTTTATTGTTTTTCGGCGTACTTCATCTTATTTTTGTGCGAATGCAATCAATAATACTGAAATTTACGTATTTAGAAGGTAAGTGTCCAATCAACTATGTGGAAGTGTGTGTATTTACTCGTAATTAACAAATATTTGAGTAGGCAAAATTGGTTTGCGTTTTTATTAGTGAGTGATATATTTATACATTGAGCCTTGGGTCAATACCGTACGGGCCAAAACCGGCCACGGATTTTGACCCGCATGAATGATTATAAATTTACTTTTTTCTTTTATTCTAGGTGCAGTTAAAATTCTTAATTTGAATCGACCACCTAAGACCAAAAAAACCAAAACAAAGATAATAAATGATAGCATTAGCTTGTACTGCCTCGAAGAATACGGTTCAAGCCGCTTGTACGGAGGTTGGGTGCAATGTAGGGAGTGTAAAGGTTGGGATCATGAAGGCTGTACAGGATATGACCCAGAGGATTTAGATAATTTTGTATGTATGGTATGCGTTGCTTCTAGATAATTTCTGGGGCTGTTTCGTATCTTATATACGGTTTTGCCCATGTGTCGGGGCAAAATCGTAATTTGAAGAAGTTTACTAATTTTTGATTTTTATTGTTTAATATTTGAATTATTCCAAATATGTGCAAGTAATTATGTTCCTTACGAGCCTGAGTAATTATATTTGTTGAGTAAATTAATTTGTGTTTTAAGGTGAAAGATCTACAACCCTAAACCCTTAGCTGTACGATTTTGACCCGGTCAATACGTGGCTGTACAAGGTTGAATAATATGTGCTAAATAATAGGAATTAAGGTGTCGCGGGCGGCCCTGATCAAGGCAGCAGAAATGCCATCCCAACCCATGGTGCAATTAGCCCTGAGGCCGAGGATGATGCGTTCAATCTCTTCACAGTCTGTTGAGAGCATAGCCATGGAGTTGCAAAGCTACGTGGAGTATAATAAATAACCAGAAAATAAATCAGCCAAAAGAAGACATTGGCAGCATAATGATAGACAATAAAGTTATAAATAGTCCAGAACAATTATCGAAATCATTTAATGAATATTTTACAAATAAAATCCAATCTCAGAACGGCATTAACTATGTATAATAATACACTGACATTTAACACAAATTCTAATTCAATATTCATGTTACCCAAACTTGTACCCTAGCGCCCCGGCTCACTACGCTCGAGCAGTTAGGCTAAGGCCACACGGTGCGGTACAGCTCCGGCGCGGCGCCTGAGCGGTGTCGCAACGGTTTCCTACATATACAGATATATGATATGCCACACGGCGCGTCCGGCGCCGTGTGGCATATCATATCGCAACACATGCGCACCGGGCAACGGCGCGAGGCAGACGAGGCGGGGCAAGCAGTGCGGTGCCGTCGCGGCACCGTTCAGTTGTTTGTACGGCGTAGGGAAAAGTGCATGCTCTTTAGTTTCAACGTATATTTAGATAATTACCTGATACCTATTGTACAAAAAAATAGTACCTGTGTTGAATCTATAGACGTGGACTACTACTATCGTCTACAACTGTCGTCAACTGGGCATGATAAGCCAACCCTGTTGCAGTGCCGCAGCGGCGCCGTAAGTACATTGCGACGCCTTAGAGTCAAACCAAACGGGCGGCGCGGCTGCGGCGCGGCGCCTGAGCGGCGCCGCTGCGGTTTCTACATACAAAAATGCATTGTAGCCACATGACGCCGTGCGGTGTGCTCCGGCGCCGCGCCGCGCGCGCATCGGAATCGAGACGAGGCGGGGATGGTTGTAAGCAGAGCGGAGCCGGAGCGGCGCCGCTCACAGTTGTTTGTTTGCGCAGTAATAGGGAAGGATAGCGTAGTATTCGCGTAGCGACGCCGCTCTGCCCGTGTGGTCACCAGCGCGGCGAAATGGCTTGCGGTGCGGCGCCGCACCGCCCGTGTGGTTTGACTCTTACTGCTCGTGTGGCCGCTAGTGCGGTGCGGAGTAATGCCGTGCGGTGCGGCGGTGCACCGTGTGGCCTAGCCCTTTTTTTTTTTTTTTTTTTTTTTTGCGGATGGGAAATCATCAAATGACTTCTCCCGCTCTGGGCGGAGCGGGAGGGAGTGTCAGACTTGACTGACTAAAACCCACCCATGTTCCTTCTAAGCCCTTTGTGTTCCAGGGCCGCGGTATCTCTTTCGAACAACCCGCAGCCCTGGCAAGCATCGGCCCTCTCGGGCCCCTTCCTGTTTGCTGACATCATCAGTCGTCATGAGACGGACGGACGGTGAGCTAGCCCATTACTCACCGTCCACAGGCTCGCGCCTACGGTGGCCGGGGGCCACTGGTTGCCCCCCGACGCCCGGGGCGTCTCCCGCGGCGGCTGGGACGTGAGGTTCTCTCCCTGTCACGTTCCGCCACCTCCTTCGCTAGCATGACTGCTTCGCAGAAGGAGGCGACGGCATCCCATTCCCTCTCGCTCCGGACCATGGATTGAACCAGGGCCGGACGCGAGAGGTCGCCGCCGCCAATCGCCGCTACGAGGACACGGCGGTGCTCAGCCCAAGCGGGGCAGAGCTCCACGGTGTGCTCCACCGTGTCCTCCGGCCGATCCTCGCAATGGTAACACCCGGGCGTTTCCTCCCGCCCGATTCGGTGCAGGAACCTCCCGAAACAACCGTGTCCGGTGAGGACCTGCGTCAGGCGGAAGGTGAGGGCGCCGTGCCGCCTCTCTAGCCACTCCTCAAAGAGGGGACTTATCGCCACTATTGTGGCGTGCCCTGCACGTGGTTGCGACAGTCGCTGTCTCCATGTCGCCATGAGATCGTGCCGGAGGTCTGTCCGCTGAGCGACAATTTGCCGCGGCAGCGGAGTTTCCCCCCGGCGTAGTGCCTCCGCGCGCCATTCGTGCAGGCGCGCGAGGACTATCGCCTCCAGATCCCATGGCGGCAATCCGGCCAAGAGGCTCGCCGCCTCGCCGGAGATCGTGCGGTACCCCCGGATCAGCCTTACGGCTACCACCTTCTGGGGCGCGTTCAGGTAATGGGCGGCTCGCCGCCTCAAAGAACGCGCCCACACCGGGGCCCCATAAAGGGCCATGGACCGCACGACCCCCGCGTAGAGCCTCCGGCAGGAGGCGTTTGGACCCCCCCCGGTTGGGCAAGAGCCGCTTGAATGCAGCTCCTGCCCGTTCCAGTTTTGGGGCCAAACGTCGGAAGTGCTCCACGAAGTTCCACCGGCTGTCGAGGACAAGCCCTAGGTACTTCAGCGTGTGGCCTAGCCCTTAGATATCATTTGAACGAGCGCTTCTCCAACCGGTGGATTGGTCGAGGCGGACCTATTGCGTGGCCACCCTGGTCGCGAATTTACAAAAGCTTATACCATTAGAGTGAAAGTGCAAACTGAACTGGCTTACCTTTTGTTTGACAAAAACTTGCTTAAACCCTAATCTATTCTAGTACAGAAATTGACCGAAATGGTAAATTCATTCTAACATTGCAGCATGCAGCAACAAATGCTATTCAATTTGATACCGATCGTTAGCTTCAATAAAAGGTGTTGATTTCCATTTTCCAACTACATGGAAATTGTTATTATTTTTATTTACAATAATTAAATTACTCGTTTCTATTCTGTATTTGATTGACAAAAAAAAAGAAAGACGAATAAACAAACGATTTTTTATTATGTATGAAACAGGTACCCATTTGTTGCGAGTACAAATAATAATAAAACTAAAATATTTTTTCTTGCGTACCTCTAATGTAAAATACAAAACGCAGATAATTATTTTTTCAACACACTTGCTCATAAAGTGGCTTTATGGTCACTGCAATAAGGCACAGAATGACACCTATTATCAAACTGTGACTTTTTCATTGCTATAACTCACTAGTGAGTTATGGTTTTTTTTTTTTTTAAATTTTATTGGTTGAGGTGCTTTGTTCTTAAAAAAGTTTTTATTCAAAAAAGATCGTTTCAATCTATTGCTTGCTCATTTCATGCCACTTCTTATTTAAATAGATAATTTTAACTCGTTCGTGTTTAATAAATAAAACTTTCACTCAAATATAACTTTTGTTTTCTCTGTAATAAAAGAAAACTTTAAATTTCCCATTTTGTACGTGGCAGAATAAGCGCAAACCCTATGCGCGGAAAATAAAAATACCTCATCCCTTTAGTTTGTGGCTGATCGTAATGCGCGCGCATAGGAAAACTGATTAATTCTTCCCGCCATAGCGAATCATTTTTCACAACTCGTTTTCACTGTTGAAATTATAGTTATCTATATATATAAAAGAAAGTCGTGTTAGTTACTTCACTTATAACTCAAGAACGGCTGAACCGATTTAGCTGAAAATTGGCAGGGAGGTAGTTTAGAGCCAGGAGAAGGACATAGGATACGGTAGGGTAGGTAGGTAGGTAGGTAGGTGAGTAGGGTAGGGTAGGTAGGGTAGGGTAGGTAGGGTAGGTAGGGTAGGTAGGGTAGGTAGGGTAGGTAGGTAGGGTAGGTAGGGTAGGTAGGTAGGGTAGGTAGGGTAGGTAGGGTAGGTAGGGTAGGTAGGGTAGGTAGGGTAGGTAGGGTAGGTAGGGTAGGTAGGGTAGGTAGGGTAGGTAAGGTAGGTAGGGTAGGTAGGGTAGGTAGGGTAGGTAGGGTAGGTAGGGTAGGTAGGGTAGGTAGGGTAGGTAGGGTAGGTAGGGTAGGTAGGGTAGGTAGGGTAGGTAGGGTAGGTAGGGTAGGTAGGGTAGGTAGGGTAGGTAGGGTAGGTAGGGTAGGTAGGGTAGGTAGGGTAGGTAGGGTAGGTAGGGTGGGTAGGGTAGGGTAGGTAGGTAGGGTAGGTAGGGTAGGTAGGGTAGGTAGGGTAGGTAGGGTAGGTAGGGTAGGTAGGGTAGGTAGGGTAGGGTAGGTAGGTAGGTAGGTAGGGTAGGTAGGTAGGTAGGGTAGGTAGGGTAGGGTAGGTAGGTAGGTAGGGTAGGGTTGGTAGGTAGGGTAGGGTTGGTAGGTAGGGTAGGGTAGGTAGGTAGAATAGGATCGGTAGGTAGGAAAAAGTGCATTGCAACGCATGCCGGGTACAGCTAGTTTATTCATAAAAATGTCTACAAGTAGGTACTAGTTACGAAGAAAATGATTTATGTTGTACACCGCCCGATATAAACCCGATATGTGAAGCCCTTAATGTTAAGAAAAGTTTACTACCTGAAAGCTCCAAGGAAAAATATCTATTATCTACTAAATAAAATGAGTTTTTATTGTTATTTTATTCACAAGTGTGTTGAAAAACGTCGTATGATACACGTGTGTATTGGTGATTACCGTCCTCGGCTCTCTTAAGACCCTCACCTAACGGCTCGGGTCTCAATGGCGCCTCAGCGGTAATCACCAACATTACACACTAGTACCATAATGTACTATTATCACGGTAGTATTTTTACAATTTAAACGTAGTAACAGTCAGTCTTATTTAAATAGGGCACATAACATAATACAACAAAACACAAGATAAGAAACATACTATACTTACTCGTAAGTAAATGCAATGCTTATGGTGGAAAAAGATACTTAAAATAGAGTAACACAAGTACACACTTTTATCAAATTTATAGGTACGTATTTGAATATCGAATTTTAAAGTCGATAATGATCATTATAATATCAAACGTATGGCTAGTAAAGTTAGGATTGCTAATGTTATCAGAAGACAGAGAACCTCGGCGCAGATATTACAACTAATCAAAAAAATATATTGTAATATATTGTGAGGTCTTACGGATTTCGTCTTTTCAAGTTTAGTTGGTTTTTCTGACTGAATGCGGCTGCTACCTTGTAATCCTCTATCTTTTCTCCTAGCTACTGATGTTGGTTGGACTCGGATTTTTCGGCCTCTGCTATGTTTAATCGAATGAGACAACAAAGACATTATCTGTGACGATGTTTTTGGAACGAAGTTCCTTATCGCGCGTTGCGAAAGGGGGCTGAGACGGAAAAAGACCAAAAGTTGTAACGACACTTTTTGCTATAGTTGTTGTAAGCCGTGCGGAGTGCGCGTGTTTCTAAGATGTTGATGTTGTTTGTTGTTTTTGTTGTTTAAGATGGTTTCATTAAGTTTATATTACATTATATTTGTTAATAATATAAAAAAAAATATTATTATAATTAAAAAAAAAAAACAATTTCTTCACTAATTAATCTAAAGGAACTTCGTTCCATCCGGGTGTCCCTTGACACCTCTCAAGTTTTTTTTTTAGTGATTTGATGTACTTTTTAAGTAATGCAGAATTAGAAGGATCACTCTTATCTGATCGATCTGATATTAAAACATGCAGCGCTAGATCGCATAGAGGGAATAGTTTTCTCGCGACCAAAACGTCATAAGCGCCAGGAATTTCATGGCGCTTACGCGTTTCGTTCAACGTAGTATAACTGCAAGTCGTATGTTGTATTGCAAAATGGCGGCGCCCGGCAACCCGATTCTCATTTATTGTTACATCGCGAAAAACTTTAAATCAGAGTTTTAAACGTTTAAATGTCTACTAACCGATGAAATTTTAAACCATCACTTTGTTTTGATGTTCTGGAGTGTTTACGGCAGTCTTTAAGTATACAACCAGGCATTTTGATGTTGTTATTTATGCGAGCCAAACACGACATGTCTCTGCGGGCGTTTGATACTCACTGGATACCTGGATGTCCTGGATAGTTGCAGTACAGCTTACCGCAAAGCGTGGCGCAAAATCATGCAACGCGTTGTCTTCTCTATACATAGTAGTAATACCTCAGTGCTTGCGCATGAGTATTTATGAGAGTAAATGGCAGTAATGGTTTTTGTTTATTATATTTTATTAAAGATTTAATGTTAGGTAATTAGCTGTACTAACAGTAGCTAGTTTTTTTCTATTCAAAAAACTACAACCTGCACTAGGTACTTAATGTGTAAACATTATTTGTAATCTTGTACGCCTTGCTCGGCAGCACATAGTGTGACATAACTTTTTTGTTTTGCACATAGTGTGACATAATTTGCAAGTTGTACGAAAAAAAAAATACACTTCCACCCACCATTTGCTGATTGTGAGAAATCTACGACGTTAAGAATGTTAAAATCTACTTTAAATTACTCATACTCTGAAAGTAGATCTAAAATTGCCTGAGGAGCGGGTTGAAAGTAATACTTTTCATCCTTATGGAGAATCGCTTTCAGCTGACATCTGTCAGTTGTCAAATTATAAAAAAAAAACTAGTTCTATTTTCACATTTTACTAAGGGATTAAATATAATGAGCACCAAAAAATACTTTGAGATCCTAAGTAAGCTACGTTACCCAAAAAAAAATACTAAACACCAAAAAATTGTATTCAAAGACCAAATATAGTAAATGATCACCAAAAATAGTAAATGATCACCAAAGAATCATGCCCACTTTCCATACATTTAAAAACCTGATAGTGAAAGTGTATGTATAGTTATAAGGTATAGCAGAAAGACTACTTGTAAATTTAGAAAATAATGTCTTAGAGTCATTTTTACGATAAAAACGCTACGAAGTCCAGAAAATATTAATCTTAATTTTCTTGGCATAATGGCTGGCATCGCCTTTGCTTGCCTTCGTAAGAAATAGGTAAATTGAAGTTATAGAACTGTCTAATTACGATTTGCCATTTACCAAATATAAAATAAAGAAATAAGTGTGCTAGAACCTATTATTAACACTAGGGCGGCACAGTACACAACGAGACGCAAACGCAACATCGAAGGACTGCGCCATCTATATTACTATACTTTTTGCACTGCGCCCGGCGCCGATGCCAATCGCAGAACTGTCAACTGCCAAAAAATCCGTTTCACTTGTGCGCACTTATTGACATACTGCATGATTAATATATTTATTTATTATGTTATTTTTAATTAATCTGTACTTTAAAAAGACTAATATAGAAATACTTTCTGGTTGTAATAAAACGTAAAATAATATATAAAACTCAGAAACAGAGTTGAATAAAGTCAAGTAGCAGTATGTATAATTGAACGTCCTAGAAAAAGGTTAGTTGAGATCACAGACTACATAGAGATACCGTTGAGATGCGTTCAAAATATGGTAAATACGTTAACCATTGACTTAGAGAAATATTTAAAAATATTTATTTCCTGCGTTTCTTTTAACATTGTGATAAGCGTAATTAATTTACAATTCAATAAGCTGAATTTTAAGATTTATTTCATCCTTATACATAGTAAGGTGAAAAATGGGCATTCTTCTTTTGTGGCAAGAAGAACTTAGGAAGCAAGTGCGAGCAAAGCGAGCTCGGGATATTGGGCACCCCGACTCGGACAGGTTAGGTTCGAAGACGACATCCCCTTCGTGTTAGGTTACTTTAAACCCTGCAGAGAGAAATAGGAGCCCCGCGTAGCGGGGCTTCGTCGACTACGCCTTAGTTCGGAGCTGTGATTTTCAGGTTTTTAATTCTGGTGATCATTTACTATTTCTGGTGATCATTTACTATTTTAGGCAGTATAAAAATGTTTTTTAAGGTTATATTTACTTTATCTGGTGTTATGTTAAACATAAGCCTTTTACTAAACATGTTCCAACTTTCTGTGCAGCCACGATGTAAAATTGAAATAACTTAAAGTTGAGTATTGATTAAACAATCTATTTTTTTAATAACTTTATAATAATCTAGTTTAAACAATTTCTTTAAAATAACATAGATTTGGGCAAAACATTAACATTTTTTCAACAGAAAAAAAAGGTGGTTAAAGTTGTTGATTTATGTAAAATTAAATTTACAATTTTTTTCTTTAGCTAATTCATGTTTTTATTTTTACTTTCCTTGTATTCGTAATGAAAAGCACAGTGTTTACCTCGGGTTAAAGACTTATTTAGTCCCTTGAACTTACTAACTTATATATATTAACTTAGGGTTTTTTTTTTCTAAAAAATCAAGGTCTATACATTTCCTTTTATTCAAAACAAAATCTCTAGAAAAAATTAAGACATTCCAAAAACACGAAAAGAAGCCAATCACCATATCAAGTTAAAAGCAAAAGCATAAATTTTAATGTGTTATGTTATGTTCGCTTTTGACCTATTCATAACCATATTTATACCAGGGTAACCATAACAACGACGACTATCAGACAAATTAGATAAGTTTTTAACAAAAAAGAAAATAATAGAAGCATTGATATACTTTTCCTCTAAATTTTGATATAAGAATTATTTTAGATCAGTTTAGATTTGAAGAAGAAAACAGCGGAATACAAAACGTCTTTTAGTCACGATTTTTGTAGGTAAAATCAACGTGAGTTGCAGTTGTCCCTTTTGCACTATACGGGGGCTTGGTCGGTCGCAGCGCGACGGCAATAGTTTCTTCAAATACCTATTCTTCAAATTCCTCGAGCCTAGAGTCCCCTCTTAATTAAATGACAGCATAAATGCAGTGATTACTGCAACCACATGTCTATGTACTGTTATACAATTCTATGCCGTAACATTACGTTCTGGGGTCCGCAGTGTGTACAGGTTGCGGAGTGGGAAGAGTTGCCTCCTAACCCATCCCGAAGCTGAATACACGTGTGTCACGTTCATTACATACTACATAGTCTCCTTCCAGTCTTAAAATTTTCAGTACGAATCGAGATAGCTTAAAAAAAAAAAAAAAACAACATATTGAGATCAAGTAAATCACGAAAACAATAATTATCATTTATTACTTTGAGAGGACTCGTTGTTCTTGATAATGTGTTCACAAAAACAATAAAGCATCCAGCATTTTACCAGAGAGTGAACTTCGGTTTCGGTTACGAAAGTAGCCAGCACAGGAAAATACTCTCTCACCCTACACACTCGTTGGTAGAACGCATAGCCGAGATCTCTCGGCTAATATTCTTCTCTCTTACAGATTTTATTACATTTATCAAAATCTTAAATGGTTTTAATTCTTTATCGAGCTGCTCTTGTAAAGTTGGTATATATTATTTGTTACGTTATTAACAGGATGGTCGACGGGCTCGCTAGTAGTTTTGAGCTTTAGCTGACGTTGTAAATCGACAATGATCTCAGTTTCTTCATTATTGGGCCGATTGTGTAAATACGGGAGCTCACCTGCAGTACCTAGTCGTCTTTGTTTTATACGACGAAATCAGAACCGATAAAATATAAAAAAAAATATTGATATCGGAATTCCGATATTACTCGTCTCAATTCCGGAATAGAAATATCAGTAAAGTGTAACGGAACTCCGGAATTACGAAATTCCGGAATTACGTAAATCCGGAATTCCGGAATGCATGCAGTCCTAGTCAAGCCATCTATCATCTTACCAAGGTTCTGCAGCACTCGACACTTATGTAAAATGTCGAGGGGTTTTCCAAATTTTGCATTCTTTACGGATCCCTTCCCTCCACAACAACAGCTGTGTACTCAATGTGTTGTTTCAATAATATTAACTTCATTACGTTCTTCAATGTCATGATGTAGCTAATACCTTCGTACCATTGTGAATTTGTGACCCTTGTCAACTGTAGGGGTGATATTGACATTGTCCACAATGTGTATTAGCACTAGGTACAGCTGCGAAGTTGAAGTATAATGTCTATTATTTTGACCTTTTGCTGTAAAATGTTGTCATAACAATTAGAAACTGTCTTACAAAATGGGGTACTGCTTTCCAGCTTCAAAACATATTTTGTAAGTTTTCATTTTGGGGTTATCTCTGAAACTACCCATTCCATATCACAATCCCTTCGGCCGCCTACAAACCCGGAGTTTCGAAACTAGTTTTGACCGACTTTTTTTTGTTCCTTGACAATTAATCTCCGGTAATTATTCATCATCATAACTTCATTCATAATTGCACAGAGAACCTTCGGTTTCACTGAAGAGGTCCCCGGAGCGTACTCAGGCTACGGACACTGAAAGGTCTACATCGGACCCGTGCAGGGCACGAAAAATCGTCGCATCCGTATAGCTCCTTAATCTGTCATACCACCCTGCTGTTAAGTGACTCTTGATACCGTGTCCTGCCTGTCCTGTCTGTCCTGTTGCTTGCACACCACAGGAGCTGATGGACGCAACTGAAAGTGCCAAACTCGTCGCCAAATTTTGGGCTGACTCAATTTAAATTGTCATCGACACGCTAAGAAGAAGTGTCTAGCACTACCGGTTCTTAGCCAAGGAGAGCGGGCTGAGGCCCTGGCCCATTGCCCACTTATTGATGCATCCCCACGTTCGCGGGAGCATCTAGGAAATATTCCCTGAGACTGCATATCTCGTGATTCTGGTGATGCATTCGATATGCCGTCAACAATGTACAGACTCTGGGAAAGTCTGTACATTGTAGGGCGAAAATAATGTTTATTACAGCCAGGAAATCCGAAATGTATTTTAGGTGGCTTAGATTGAAATTCACATATCGATCAAAAAGATACGCCTTAAGAAAAATAAAAGAGTTAGCTATCAGTTACGTACACGTATAAAAATACTTGATCGAAATAAGTTACGTATAGTAAAATAAATTGCTTGATCGAAACCTGGTAGTTACGAAACTCTGGTTTCGTAGGCGGCCGAAGGGATCAAAACATCTCTCACTGCTGGAAAGTCAGAAAACAAACAATAATATAAATTGCCGAGTGTCACAGGGTATTACAGGGAACGAAGTCGCGGGCCGAAGCTGGTGTGAGATAAATACGGGACCCTCACCTAGCGATGCCGACTCACACCTGACCGTGCCCCTTACGTTTGCTCGTTTATACTTGTTGTATTGATTTATAGCTTGAGGTAAATGAATGCATTTTCTTTCTTTCTTTAGAATTCATACTGCAAATAGTAATATGATTAAATATTGATTTAGTTCGTACACACGGCTCTACTAAGTGCTTACCCCCCAAAATAGTGCGCGGTCATATATTAGTTATTTTTATTATATTATCTTAGTTAAAAGTTAGTTATTTTTCTATTTTGTTTTAGTATATTTAAGATTATTGCTAATATTTAACAAAACTTTCATCTTATTTTACTACAAAGATTTATATTTTACCATTTGATTTGATAATTTACATTTATTATAATATACATAAATTTTGTCTACTGACGTAAAAGGGGCCCTAGACAAGTAACATCCTATAAACGCAAACGATAAAATAGGAAGCGCTAGAAATATGTTAGATCCGCTCGTTCCAGTAAAATCCCCTAAAGCCGTTCCGCCCGTGCTTACTCAGCACTCAAGGTTCCACTACGCTACCCTAGGGGATCATATAAAACTATAATTTCCATTTGAATCCTCCTAATTATCTAAGAACTTTATTACTGAATTGAAACCTATTTGAATATAGCACTGACAAGGAAAATGATACAGTGCGGCGAACTAAACATGTAGAGTCGTGTATATAAGAAACATAGAGCAAATGAAATTCATTTGGCGGAACAAGAATGCAGAAATAAAGTAACATGCGAAGAATTTGTACCGATCTCGAGTATTTACAATGAATGTTTTGATTTTATAATAACTAAAGGGCATAACAAGTTTGCAAATACTCGTATGCCAACTTTCAAGGCGATGAAAAGCGGTCTATATAAATTAATAAATAAGAGTGCCGATGTACAGAAGTATACATTTGTAGAGGAGACCAGGTAGAAGTAGCTAAATTTCCACCTAAATTTCGTTTTAGATGACTACGTTAACGAAGAAGAAAATGGATTAGAGCGCATTTTGGTTTTCTATCCGAATTAAACATGTGCTGGTTGATGGTACATTTATATGATTTTCATGCGGACTTTGGGAGCGTACAAAAAGAAACTAATATTATTCCGTTTTTAGGGTTCCGTAGCCAAATGGCAAAAAACGGAACCCTTATAAATTCGTCATGTCTGTCTATCTGTCTGTCCGTCCGTATGTCACAGCCACTTTATTCCGAAACTATAAGAACTATACTGTTGAAACTTGGTAAGTAGATGTATTCTGTGAACCGCATTTAGATTTTCACACAAAAATAAAAAAAAAACAATAAATTTGGGGGTGAACCCCCAAATTTATTGTTTTTTTTTTATTTTTGACTGACTGTTTTTTTTTTATTTTTTACTTAGACTGATAATCAAAAAAAAAAAAAAATATTAAACCCATACGTGTGGGGTATCTAATATCATGGATAGGTCTTCAAAATGATATTGAGGTTTATAATATCATTTTTTTCTAAAGTGAATAGTTTGCGCGAGAGACACTTCCAAAGTGGTAAAACGTGTGTCCCCCCCTCTAATTTCTAAAGTAAGAGGATGAAAACTCTGAAAATATTTAAGATTATAGAACGTAAAAAAAACTTTCAACGAAAATTGGTTTGAATAAGATATGATGTTTAGTTTTTGAGATATAGGACTTTTTCATCAAACTGCAACAGTAACTTTGTTTTTCATTAACATACTATGAATAACAAATTTAGTTTTGCTGTTACATATAAAAATAATTTCATAATATTAAAAATATTTTTTATTTTATTGTTTGGTGGTACGGAACCCTGTGTGCGTGTGAGTACAACACGCACATGGCCGGTTTTTGTACGCATTTTCATGACAGAAAATAAAGAAAAATCTTATGATGTCCTTTTACAGCTAACAAAATCGCAGTTACCTACCTACATTAAACCCACACAAAGGGGTTTGGGTAAAAGTGGCATGTTTTTTTTTAGTCTGTGGCCACAAATGGAAAATATTTCATTTGAAAGAACACGATAACAGATTAATTTTATTATATGAACAATTATTTCCACAATGCATCAGATCCGAGATATACAGGGTGAATTTTCCAAGAGGGTGGAACGCTAAATCCGAAACTATAAGGAATAGCGAAAACCACTCAAAGCAGTCCCGAGCCCGATTTTGATAAAACTAAATATGAAAACATTGTTTTTTTTTTAAAACCAATATTCCTGGCCAGGAAACGAACCTGTCAATTTTGAAAAAAAAACAGCCCTATATTATTACTGTATTAGGGTAAGTTTTATTGCTACTAACACTATATGGATTATTATCTGAAATAAATATTTTGAATTTGAATTTGAATTACACCATTCGATAGAGTCGCTGCTAAGGATCAAATTCTGGAAAATAATGACATACGGCAAATGTAAAAAAAAAGAGAAACAAAGATTTCTTTTTTCATAAAATATGGACATAACAGTAGCAAACAGCAGTAATCAACGCACAACACAACTTTGAGATCAGAAATTTTACCTTTGATACAATTTTTGACAAAATTCTTTTAAAAGTCATTATTATCATATATTTCAGTATACGTTAGCAACAATTATCTTCGTGGCCGCTGTGAAAAAAAAGTCATGCCACTGGTTCATACAATGTTATCCAGACCCCTTCACATTGAATACTGAATTAGCAGCCATAAATGCTATCAAAAAGTAATATGTCTAAAGTATATGAAGTTCTGGTTACAAAATTAAAAAAGTGTTAGAAGATGGTCAGTTTTCGGCGAAAGTCACAGAACTACAATTTTTGCGAAAAACTGGCATTCCCATCTGAATAAAATATTTGGCCGTAAACCAATCAATGCTGGTGCATGTTTTGAATGCGTTACAAAAAGAGCGCCAAATATCAGTCGGTCATTTTCAAGAAATTATGAAATCCTAACTAATATTGTAAATGCGAAAGTAAGTTTGTTTGTTACACTTTCACGCGAAAACTACTAAACCGATCAACATATTTTTGGAGGTAGTAGAAGTAAAATAGGCTATATATCATCACGCTACGACCAACAGGAGCGGAGCAGCAATGAAAAATGTTGCGAAAACGGGGAAAATGTGACGCAGACGAAGTTGTGCGGGACAGGTAGTAAGTAATAATGCAAAGATAAACAACTTGCAATTTTTAAGTTAATTAAGTAGAATTACAAAAATATTTTTATTAAGTGGAAAAGTTAATTTACGTCATCGTTATTCCCTCTGTAGACAGCTTTTAAATATAAGTATTACATATTGTTATTTTGTAAGTGGCTTTTTATTTAGAAGGGACTTTAAAGGAATAGCATTTATTAGTACTTAGAAAATCCCCAGCATAAAGGATTCATAGTGGAACATTGAGTGCTGTGTAGTCCCCTGGGGCACTTATCTAGGGGATTTTAGTGGAACGAGTGGTTCAATCGACATGAGCTAAAGTATTATGACTTGAGGGTATGGCTTAATTTTATAAAGACGATGTAAGTAAGTAAAATTAATGAACTATACCCTCAAATTGAAACATCTATCGATTAGACAGAGACCTAAAAATAAAGAGACACGGACGATAAGTAGTTATTTAGTTAACAATTTCATCGGAATTCTCTTGGGCAGTCTGGCTAAATAATTAAAATGCGCGGCATAAGTATTACGAAGTTCGGTGATGCGATGGCTCGAATCCAAGTCAAAAAATTTGACCCTTTTTTTATTATTTGCAACGAATTCAATGTTGTAGTAGTTTAACATTTTAAAACTTGAGGGTTAGCACATAGTGACACTGTCTGGTACTTCGATCCACGCGCCTGAACGAGCGGCGCGCGGAGACACTACGCCAGGGCGAAACTCCGCTGCCGCGGCAAATCGCCACTCAGCGGACAGACTTCCGGCGCGATCTCATGGTGACATGGACAGAGCGACTGTCGCAACCCCGTGCAGGGCACGCCACAATAGTGGCGATAAGTCCCCTCACGTCCCAGCCACCGCGGGAGATGCCCCGGGCGTCGGGGGCCACCCACTGGCCCCTGGCCACCGTAACCTGTGGACGGTGCGTAATGGGCTAGCTTACCATCCGTCCGTCTCATGACGACAGGCTCTGTCGATGGCGCGTTCGCCTTCCACGCGCGCCTCAAGGAGATGTCAGCAATCCGGAAGGGGTCCGAGAGGGCCGTTGCCTGCCAGGACTGGGGGACTGTTCGAAAGAGTTACCGTGGCCCTGGAACACAAAATCAAAATATTTTTATTTCACATAGGCCTACATGGGCACTTGTAAAACGTCGACAAGGTGCTCGGTTCGGGTTGGTCGTTTCCTATGGAGAAGAACCGGCAAGAAACTCCATGGTTACTCTTTTAAAATCATTTGGCTCTACATGTTGTATGTTTCTATGTTACAGCATTGGCACTTAAGTATGAGAGGACAGCGTAGGCCCGACACCAAGTCGTTGCTTAATACAAAACGTAGAACAAGTTAAAAAGTTACCAAGGATCTAGGAATCTATAAGGCCTAAATGTCCACACATTTACAAACAATCAGTGAATAAGAAAAAAAGTCTATACAAACAAAAAAAAAGAAAAGAAGATATTGCAAAAAGACTAGATTAAACAAGTGACACAAATGTTGTCATCCGTGCTGTAACTATTCTAAACAAAAGGGTGTAATGATTTAGAAACTATTGTAAAACCTCTGATTCAAAATAATAATAAAAAACGGGGGGAGGGGGGGGTTATATGACGATTTCCCATCCGTAAAAAAAAGGGGTTAGCACATAGTGATGCTGTCTGTACTTCGATCCATTACTGCAGTTTATTACCATCTGGTTCAATATTGACAATTCTTCTACAGCGAGGTATATAAGAAGACCACAGCCCGATACTGGTACATTCCAACTTCTGCAGCCATTCCCACAACTTTAACTATCACTACTGAAACCAAAATGAAGACTCCTGTTGTATTCGCTTTACTGGTAAGCTTTTAAATTCCTGAATAAGAAGTCTGTGTGTAATTGTGAATAAGGTCGCCATGACCGCACCATATGGTTCGACCTCCTCTCAATACACCGCCACCACAAAATGAAGTACATTTCTTGGTACCCCAGTTAGGGATACGTTTATATGTATAACATATAGGTTGTTCGTCGTTCCGTTGATTGCTTCCTACTGTTTGCATATTGTTATGTATTTTATCAAAATTAAACTTTTTCCTTTAGTTTAAAGTAGGTATCTCATTACTTCGACCCTATCGAATGATTCTGAAACATTTCTCCACTCGTTTCGCCGTTGAACGGTTCACCGACAGAACGATTCACTTTTCATTTTTTCCCCGATATAACGTTTCAACGACGAACGATTCGCCGACAGAACGATTAATTATTGTCTATATTATAATATAAATATTAGGTAAAATAATTGTGGAAGGACTGTAGGAGGCCCTCAGAAATAGAAAAGTTTCACACGTCTGACAGCTCCCACAAAAAAACAACTTTACCTCCCCATAATATATGTTACTGTGATCTTGATGTCATTAAGATCACAGTACCTAACATATATTTTGAAAGTGTTACCAATGAGAAGTAACCGGTCTGTGAAAGAACTGCAACGACGATGTTTTTATTTTCAGGTGCTGATGTCCGTGCTGATGGTGGTGCACTCTCAGTACCTTTCAGATCCTACGCAGTCGTTTACATGTAGTTTAGCTCAAGTTTTGTCAGTATTCGCCTGTGCACTTAAAACCGGTTCCCCAGGAGATCTCGTGAAATACCAAGTTGCGGCACAAACCCTTAAAGAAATCCAATCGCAAATATCCACTGATTCTATATCAAGATGCGTAGATGCGAAAGAATTTGTAAAATGCTCGTCGGTTCCCATTTAGTACAGCAATACAAGCGAGTGTAGTTACTATGTATTAAAAGCTATAATTATTATTTTCGCTTTTATTATTATTAGGGTCAACTAGCCTAACTAGGCTAACTTGAAAAAATAAGTTATGTTTTTCAAAACAGGAATACATATGTGTACAATTGGCTACATTTAAAGTTGAGGGTAATGAGATCATTCTTACAAAGATAATTAATTTAACACTCCATTTTCCTGCTTACTTATTTATTAATTTATTTGGTCAATGATATTATATTATTGTTTGAAATATAATTATTTTATATAAAATTCTTGTTTTATTGTTCCCACTGCAGTCCCGCCACAGTTATGGCAAGTATAGCCATGGCAGCTTTGTTACAAGACCTATTCAAACTGTAAAGGGTGCAACCCTTAACGAAGCCGAAGGGCACTTGTTCTTCTCGATTTCGATATTTTTTTTTGTTCTGGATCATACCTGGGAACCTTCTAGTTACGGGGATATTGGAGGTCAAAATTACAACTTTTTCACAAGATTTTTCTAATACAAATTTTTAAGGTTAGAACAAAAAAAACACGAAGCTACAGTCCCAGTCACAAGACATAACTTGTGAAAGTATTGAGTGATGTATTATAATCTGGAATGCATCTTACTAAATTATGACATTACAAAAAATAATAGTTTAAAAAAAAAGTGGGGTGCATGGTGTCAATAGTTATATAGTACATTACACACCTAGGGCCGTAAAGTAAAAAATGCACCACACGCTTTTTTTCTTAATTTAAATTTATTCAAATTTATTTTCTACTTTTTAGTTTGGTTTATTTATAATAGCTTGTTTTTAAACTATTATTTGTTTTAATCTACTATTGATTCCGTGATTACTTTATGTAACTGTAATTATTTGCCAAATAATTCATGTGTACAGCAATATTAATAGTAAAATCTCTATTTAAAAGCGTGTTTTTTTTTGTTTTTTTTTAAAACTATTATTGGCTCTGTTGAATTACAGATTCTCTTTGGTATCCAAAAATTTCCTAATATTAGGTCTTTACCTATGAAATTGCCGTTTTGTTTGAAAAAAGTTAAAGTATTTTTTTTTCGAACTTGTTTATTTCTTTTATTCAAAGTAATCACCCCTGCAATCAATGCATCTTTGCCAACGCTGTGGCAGTTTATGGATGCCCTTCTTGAAAAAATCAGCTGGACGGGAGACAACAAACTCTTCAAAGGCGTTTTGTACTGCCTCTCGGGAATTGAATTTTTTTCCCGCTAAAAAGTTGTCCAAATTTTGGAAAAAGTAATAGTCGGAAGGCGCAAGATCTGGTGAGTATGGCGGATGAGGGAGAGCTTCCAAACCCAACTCATGCAGCTTAGAGACGGTCTGTTGTGCAGTATGGGGCCGCGCGTTGTCGTGAAGTAGCAGTGGAGACGACCGATTGACCAAAGCTGGTTGCAGACGTGCGAGTTTCGCCATCATTGTGGTCAGTTCTTCAATGTACACATCTGCAGTAATGCTCTCGCCGTTTTGTAAAAAGCTATGATGAATCACACCAGCACTAGACCACCAAACTGTGACCATCACCTTTCTAGGGGTCATTTTTCGTTTTGCACATTGCTTTCGATTGTCAAAAAGAATCCATTTTTCGTCGCACGTAAAAATTCGGTTCAAAATTCCTTCATTTCTGTGCCTGTTAAGCAGCGCAAGGCAAGTCTCGACGCGTACGTTGCGCTGGCGATCGTTAAGTTCGTGGGGCACCCATCTATCAAGCTTTTTTATCTTGCCAATCTGTCGCAAATGGACCAATATTGTTTTAATGCTAACATCAAAAGCTGCTGCCAGCTCAGCTGTAGATTGAGTTTCATCAGCTTCAACAATCACCTTTAATTCATCATTGTTGACCAAAGTTTCCGGACGACCACGAGGTTCATTTTTCAAGTCAAAATTCCCAGAACGAAACCGAGCAAACCAATAACGGGTTGTGCGTTCGTTTGTACAGTTCTCTCCGTAAACGTCGTTGATGTTACGGGTCGTTTGTGCCGCGTTGGTGCCACGACGGAACTCATATTCCATAATTACACGAAATTTCAAAGTATCCATTATGAGGAAAAATGTTGAAATGTAATGAAAATACAACGCTAATGAATAAACAAAAGACTGATTTTGTAAATAGAATGTCATATTTTTAAAACAAAATTAATTTGAATTTAGAACTCATAGCCAATCAAAACTTTTTTTTGTTTGAAAAAGTCTGTACTGCAATACGGCAATTTCATAGGTAAAGACCTATTATTACATAAATCGGTTAAAGATAATGGTTGAAATTAAAATTAACATCAATTTCTGCCGTATCGACTATAGATGAAAATTATATAAATTAACAAAAAACTTATTTTGCAAATTAAACAATGGAATAATTTCATCATTACCATCATTACCATCTGTGCCGCTTCGCTTCGCCTCAACATCAGAATGTCGCAGTCAAACTTTAATTCAGGATAGTCGTAAAGTGCCAGGTTTGCGCTATTCCAGGGTTCACCGCTCCGGTACCGGACTGCAGTTGTGTCTGTCTATGTGGTTGGGGCTGCCCAGACCATTCCCACCGTTCACGTTCCTGACAATCTGTGACGTCGCCTCATCGGATCGCCTCGTCGTCAACTACTACAGGACAGTGGTTTTGAATTGCCTTTATACATTTCGGTCTGTGAAAGAGTTCGACCCAAAACCCTGATTAATTTTAGTTATCGCATAAGTTTACCCACTTATAGATTTGTAATAATTTTTTTTATACACACATCAAAAGTGTCTAGGGATCAAGCATTTTTATGCGGATTTCTTGAGATTGAGATGTGGCTTTGTAATAAATTTATGATTTTATAAATTTATATGGATCCTTTTTGGTGTATTTCATAATTTGAATCAGGAACTGTGAATCAAATTCGAGTAAAAGATGAAAATCAGCTGTCAATATTTTCCCTATAAAAACATACAACGCATTGAAGACATTATTAGTGCTACTGTTTCCCTACTACTGATTAAAACCAACGTTATTATGGAGCGGCGACGTCATTTAAGCAGGGAAGAAATGCTCAGAGCCGTGGGAATGATAGAAGCTGGTTCCCGGCAACGTACTGTGGCTTTAGCTCTGAATACAAGTCAGAGTGTTATCAGTCGACTTTGGACTCGTTACCGAAGCACTGGTACCGTGGCTGAGCGCCATGGAGGACGGTATCGCTGCACCACACGGAGACAAGACCGATACATTCAAATCTTAACTCGAAGAGCTCCAACAATAACCGCCATGATGTTAGCCGTGAGGCTTCATCACTCTTCAGGGAACTTAATTAGCGACCAAACAGTCAGAAACCGCTTGCATGAAGTGAACCTTCATTCCCGAAGACCGCTACGGGTACCACCTATAGCAATGCACAATCGTAGGATTCGATATCAATGGGCTCTTGAACACAGAAATTGGGCAGAAGAACAATGGCGTTTCGTGTGCTTTTCTGATGAGTCTCGTTTTGGTATGAGACCGGATACAAGACGTATACGACACTGGAGAACCCCTGGACGCCAACAGCGATTAAAATCCTGCCAGGAAGTCCATCCTTATAGTGGTGGAACCATCATGGTATGGGCGGGTATTTGGATCGGCGGAAGAACTGAGTTGATTTGGATCAGAGGCAACCTCAACGCTCAAATATAAATTTGAGCGTTGAGGTTGCCTCTGAGACGATTGTATCAGACGTCATCGTTCCTCTACAAGTGCAAATCGGTCCCTTATTTCAGTTAATGCATGATAATGCACGACCGCACACCGCAAGAGTTGTAAGACAGACTCTCGCCGCAGCTAACATCAATGTCCTGCCCTGGCCTGCTCAGTCGCCAGACTTGAACCCGATTGAGCATGCATGGGATATGCTACAGAGAAGAGCTCTGCCGAATATGGAGGGTATCCAGTCGCAAGAAGACCTTTTTTTGTTGTTGCAACGAACATGGGCGGCCATTCCACAGCGTGATTTGGATGAACTCATTTTGAGTATGCCAAACCGATGTTCTTGTGTTGTTAGTGTTCGCGGTAGAAACACGGATTATTAATTGTTTAAGTTACCCAATAAAATTTTAAAGAAAACTGTTATTTCAGTCTTTTTTTCGAACTTTAATGTTAGTGGTTCAAATGTCAAAAATCCCTTTATTAGAAAATGGCAAATTTCTTTATTAATGCAAAGGTGACTTGGTTTATCGTTACTGTGACAAACGAAAACACTTTATTTGATGAATCCTTAAAGAAAATTTTAATTAATATCAATCAGGAGAAAAGTTATTGCAAAAATATAAGTTGATCCCTAGACACTTTTGATGTGTGTAGTTAAATCAAATTGTTTTCTTTTAATTCCTGGGGTAGACTTAGGAGGGCGTTACATATTTGACACTTTTTCAATGATGAAAATGAAAAATAAAGGCTGAATAGCTGGCTGGCCACAGAAAAAAAAACAAAACAGACGGGAAAGCGGCAAACGGTTTTACTCATTTTTTCTTTAGCTAATTCCTGTTTTTATTTTTACTTTCCTTGTACTATTCGTAATGAAAAGCAAAGTGTTTACTTCGGGTTAAAGACTTATTTAGTCCCTCGAACTATTGGCCTCACTTCGTTCGGGCGCCAAACCCCGTCTCGGGACTAAATAAGTTACTTGTAAAACTGATGCAACGAGAGCTACGGAAGCATTAGGTTTAGTGCACTCGGACGTGTGTGGACCTATGAGTATACCTTCAATGAGCGGGTTCCAATATTTTTTTACTTTTATTGAAGATTTCACTGGAAAAACTTTTATATATTTTTTGAAACAAAAAAGTGAAGTTTTCGAAAAATTTATAGATTTTAAGGCGTTTGCTGAAAATCAATGTGGCAAGAAAATGAAGATCCTGCGCACTGATAACGGGACCGAGTATGTCAATAAACGGATGGATGACTTGCTCAAAAATTACGGAATCCAGCATCAACTGACGGTAGAGTATACGCCAGAGCAGAATGGTGTAGCTGAACGGGCCAATCGCACTATCTGCGAGAAAGCAAGATCCATGCTACATGAGTCCGGATTAGAAAAACGTTTTTGGGCTGAAGCTGTCCATCACGCCGTTTTCCTAAAGAACAAGTCACCAACGATTGCGGTGAAGAATATGACTCCGGATGAGAAATGGTCAGGGAGGAAGTGTGAACCTAAGCATGCTAAAAACTTTTGGGTGCAAAGCATTTATGCACATTCCTGATCAAAAGAGAACTAAATGGGATGTAAAAAGCAGAGAGCTTATCTACACAGATTTCGATGACAACGCAAAAGCGTATCGTCTTGTACATCCTACTTCTGGAAAAATATTTCAGGCCAAAAATGTTGTATTTTTGGAGAATCAAAAATACAAAGCAATACAAGAAGAATTGCAAGGGGAACCAGAAATAATACTTCTACAAGGTGAATCAATTGTCAGGGATAAAGTAGAACTAGATGTTTTGCAACTTCAACAAGAAGATGATGATGTTAGCAATGTTCATAGAGTGGAACAAGAACAAGAGAGTTTTGCTGAAAATCCTGTTCAACAAGACGTAGTTGTTCATGAACCAGAGGATGTGGAGTTTCAAGATTGTGAGTCGGACGTTATTGAGGATCGGCCGCAAGAGGTGGAACGGAGGTATTCACTAAGAGAAAGGAAACCCAAAGAGTTCCCGGATCATGTTCTATACCATGCAGTGGAAACAGAACTTGAACCTACTACAATTCAAGATGTACTGTCAAGGCCTGACAGTAGAGAATGAAAAGCTGCGATTCAGGAGGAGTTTGATGCTTTAAAGAAAAATAGAACCTGGACTTTAGTAAAACCTGGACAAGCGAGCAATGGTGTAGAAGAAATGGATTTTTCGAATTAAAGAAGAGGCGGGAAATAAGCTAAGATACAAAGCTCGGCTTGTTGCCAGAGGTTTTAGCCAAAGATGGGGCATCGATTATGATGAGACGTTCTCTCCAGTGGTGAGACATAGTTCTCTAAGAGTCCTCCTGGCGACGGCAGCTAAAAGTGGTCTAAACGTTGACCAAATGGACGTCAAAACAGCGTTCCTGAATGAAGACTTCTCTGAGACGGTCTACATGAAACAACCTGTTGGTTACGAAGAAAAAGGAAAGGAAGATTACGTGTGTCTCCTTAAACGTTCGCTTTACGGTTTAAAGCAATCTCCCAGAGCTTGGAACAATAAACTGAATAATGAGTTGTTGCAGTTGTCGTTCAAACGATCCAAAAATGAGCCGTACATTTACATGAGATCCCAGGTCATCATTTTAGCAGTGTACGTGGATGATGTGTTAATTTTTTGGAACGACGCGGAGGAGCTGCGTCAAGTAAAGCGAGACCTTATGTCAAAATTTGATATGAAGGATCTTGGGAAAGCAGAGTATTTTTTGGGAATGCATTTAACGCAGAATGATATTGGAATCAAAGTCGACCAAGAGAGGTATGTCGAAAAAGTTTTGAAGGTTTTTGGGATGGCCGATTGCAAAGTTGCTTCAACTCCATCAGTTCCTGGGCAAAAGCTTGTGAAACCTGGACTTGAACATAAACCTGATCCGAGGATTCCATATCAAAATTTAATTGGTTCGCTGATGTACGTATCTGTTTACACGAGGCCAGATATTGCACATGCAGTTAATTATCTGAACCAATTCAACGCTTGCTATGCTGAAGAGCATTGGATAGCCGCAAAAAGAGTGCTCATTTCATTTTCATTTCATTTATTTCAGTAACAATTTTTACATTGTATCGAAATTTTACACAAAATTATAAATTAAAATTAAAGAATTACAATAAAATCAGTGATAAAACAGGAACCAAATAAATAAATTAAAAAGTAAATGTCAAATAAATAATGTAAACTCAAATCAGAATCATCCAATACAAATAATAATCTCAAAATATAAATATTACTTAACAATATTTAAAATATTAATTCCCATACATATGTCAAAAATATTGCTTATACACATACTAATGTCAAAAAAATAACAAAAATACAATGTCAATAAAAATAGTTTATGATTAAAGTCTAGTTGTATGTGTCACAGAGAAATTCATCAAGGGTGTAGTAGCACTTTTCTATCAAAAATGATTTTAACTGCTGCTTAAACTGATTTAAGTTGTAAATTGATTTTAAGTGTACAGGTAGTTTATTAAACAGTTTGACCGATTGGTAACCTGCAGCATGACTCACTACTTTTAAATGAGGTTGGATCTTATTTTGCAAATCCTTACGCCTAGTAGCTTCCCGCTTACTCCTTTCCTCTGGTGTTTCAGAATTCTGCAGCTTTTTAATATGATCAGTAAGAAGAACTAAAATATACAAACAAGGGACCGTTAGTATCTGAAGCTCCTTAAAGTACTCCTTACATGATTCCCACTGCGGAATTCTTACTATGGTTCTTATGGCCCTTTTTTGTATAACGAAAGCTGTATTTATATTATATGCGTAACTACCTCCCCATAGAGTGATACTGTACCTAAGTATTGATTCTACAAGTGCGTAATATACCACTCTTAATTGCTCAATAGCGATCACATCTCGAAGACTTCTTAAGGCATAACAAGCCGAGCTAATTGAACTTTCTACAGCTGTCAATTCTTTTTTCCAGTTTAGGTTTGCGTCAATGTGAATACCTAAGAATTTTACACTCTCTACCAATGTTATTGCATTTTCATTTAATACTATGTCTATTTTTTCTTGATTTCTCTCAGCTCAGATATTTAAAGGGTACTAAATGCCTTGGGCTACAGTATAAGAGGACAGGAATGCATAAGGTACAGGGCTCTAAAGATGCTAGTCATGCCACTTGTCATGATAGGAGATCATACTCGGGTATGGTATTTCTGCATATGGGAGCTGCAATATGTTGGGAAAGCAGAAAACAGAGGACGATTGCTCTTTCCACAGCGGAGGCTGAGTACGTAGCTATGTCAGAAGCTGCTAGAGAGGCGATTTTCTTAAAGAGATTGACTGCGGAGGTATCTGGTCAAGTCGAGATGCCAATGAAAATCTTCAGTGACAGTCAATCTGCTGTTGCTATTGCGCAGCACACTGTACACCATCAACGCACAAAGCACATAGATGTGTGACATCACTTTATAAGAGAGGCAGTTGAGTGTGGCCATATTGAATTAGAGTATGTAGAGACAAGTCGTATGGTTGCGGATGTCTTAACGAAACCGTTGAAAGGCAAGTTCAACTGGTGTACGCTGGGCATGGGAGTTGTGTGATTGTGTGATGGATGAAAATAGAGAAACTAATTTAAGGAGGAGTGTTGGAATAAAAAGAGGTCTATGTTATATTTTTTGATATTGATCCTTTTTGATGAATTTACTTTTCTACTTTTGTTAGCCCTACTAATTTATCCAAACTAACACAATATTTCCTGCCTAATCACACATCTCAACATAAGTTGGTCTTTCGAAGCGTATAAGTGATCTAGGAAAAAGGATAAATCTAGGAAATATAAAATTTATCGATAAATACTGCCGTTTGGAGTTTTGTGTGTAGCTGGCTAAAGTCAAAAGGGTCACAGACTCATAGCTCAGCAAAGTCCAGTTGTTGCTCGCTAGAATGTATAAGGTGTTGTTTTGCATCCTCGTCAAATTCAAGGAGGCTATACTAATTATCGACCCAAATCAATAATAAAATGGGCAGGTAATTTTTTTTTTGAAGTGAAACTTCTTCTGCGACTCTCAACAAGTTTAACGTTCTAATGGAGGGGGAATATTTTCTATTACCCACTAAGAGATGGCGCTATTACAAGATCGGTGACTACGTAGTTCTACTAGGTACGCAAGATGGTGTGCAAACAGTCATGTATTCGACTCTTCGGTGTGACCAGCCTTCGCTCAATTTCCATGAGTAGAATAACCTCGATAAACTTATGTAATAAAAAGTGTACAACAATAAAACAATAAAATATTATTTAGAAGCTCAATAAAATAACGAGAGTGAATGCGTGACACTCGAACGCATGCGTGTAGTATTACGAAGTTTCACTTCTTCCACGCACTATTTTTTTTTCTTTTATACGGGGATTGGTAGGTATGAACCACCCGTGTTATAAACGCGGCACGACCGATAAACAACCAAAAAATCAGCGTTTATTAATAATTAACTTGGTATTTTATACCGCAATTTAAATTGATTATATTTATGTCTTTTGTGGCAGGCACCTCCTGCATTTTGACGAGGCTGCAAAACAACACCTTGTCACAAATCTGCCTAGCCTTTCCCAAACTATCTTAGGGTTGGTTTCCAGTCTAACCGGATGCAGCCGAGTACTAGTATTTTACATGATGCGGCTGCATATCTGACCTCCACAGCCCAGTAACCGGGTAATACGATAGCCCTTGGTTAGACTGGATGTCAGACTTTTGGCTTCAGACTACTCGTAACGGCTGTCAAAGATCTACAAATGACAGTCGGGAAAGCACGATAAGCCTTCGGGGCTTATCGTGCTTTCCGAGGCACACGGAGGAAACTCGGTATGTAATTATGGTCACTCATGCACGGCTTAACCTTAGAGATCGACCCGTGCGGCGATTCGTTGGCTTGAGCTTTGCGCTGCCTTATTAGTTGGAGTGAGGCTATACAGGGTGTAACGGTAAGGTTATATAAATACATACTTAAGGGTGTGCTAGAGATCATCATCAATTCTGCCTGTCATGCCTGATTTTCTACGCTGGATAACCTATATGGATTTCATCACCTAAGTGATATCTGATTTCGCGTGTCTCAATGCCACGTGTAGCTAGTAGTTGTCCAGCGCACAGCTAATTGTTATTGTATATGTGTATTACTACTGCATCGAGGTAGTGTAGTGCTCTTTACTGTGTTATTTGTAAGTCATCATGTATACTTTATGCATATTAGAGGTTCATACTTAACCTAACTTTTCATCTGTCAATGTGCTTGCTATGTTTGCCCACCTTTACCTGTAAACCGCTGCGATGTACTGAGGCTTCACCTACAATGCTTCCCACACCGTCCCTTGGCTTACAAAGGGGAGAAGCTGGTACATCGCATGCGGCTTGCTGCCAACTGCATCGCAACGCATCTAACATGCGCACCCTATGATGCTTCCAAGGTTCTTCCCACGGGCTTGGGGCTGTGCCCCTGGCCCACTCCTGCACGCTGCCTACTACTACACGCTACCTTAGCTCGCTACCTACTGCTGTGCCAGTGCGCAGCCTACCCTGCGCACATGGCTCTTCGCTCGGGTTTGGCGCTGTGCCATAGCCTACCCCAGCACGCTACCTACTGCTGTGCCAGTGTGCAGCCTACCCTGCGCACGTGGCTCTTCGACCAGGCCATGACCTGCCTACCTGTAGCCTACCCCACGGGAGCCGGTGCCTGCGCAGCCTACCCTGCGCAACCCTAGCCGCTACCGTTCCGGAGGCCTACTGCTGAGCCGGTGCTGACCGGTCCCCTCGTCTGCACGTGCTGCCAAGGGACGGTACCCCTTTTCAATTAAGTGATAGTGAACGGAACAGAACAAGTGACAATTACCCGCGACCTAGTCTAGTGATTATTATATGTATTAACTGGTCCAGCTGTTTCACTCAACCTACCTACCTACCTATTTGTTAGCGGCCTGCACAGCCTACCCTGAGCAGTCCTAACCGTTACAGTATTACTTAACTAATGTGGAACTTACGCTAAGTCGGGGCACAAAGAATCCTGAGGTCAGAGGATGGATTCAGCTAAGCCAGCGGGAACGAAATGACAGAGCCATAGCGTCCCGTCAAGAACTAGTGTTGTACCGCGTTTTTAGTGAGGTCCCTAGTTACTTACTAATAGTGACATTTTAGAATCACTCGACTAATTTCAGTTGAGATCCTCACAACGCTAGCATTGAAGTAGATAGTATTGAAATTTTGTATGGGGCAGCAGATAATTATTTCGCTATTACGACGTTTGTCCTTAGACACAGGTTTAGTTTGATGGTCTGTAGCAAACCCTTAAGTATGTATATACCCTTACTTTCTTTTCTTTTTTCTGTATTATTATTATATTTGTTCATCGAGTCCTTATTCACTCGTCTGATAAACTCATAAAAATTGAATAAACTTAAATGGGGCGACGTCCTCTGGGTCTATAGTAAAGATGGGTGTGCCTCTCGGGCCTTTTCTATTTCTTGTCTATATCAATGATCTCCCTTATATGATGGCCAAATTATCGGATATAATTCTATTTGCTGATGACACTTCGCTAATTTTTAAAATTCATAGAAAGATACGGATCTCATATGTAATAAGGTTATGTGTCTCAATCAAACAGCGTGTGAGGAACGACTGATTTATTGGTAACCACAAGGTACCCTCTTTATAATATCTTAAGTCTACCTACAACATCTCCCTTCTAATATATATATATATATATATATATTTTTAACAAAGTATGTAAGCACAGAAATATAAAGAAATATAACAAGGTAATATAATAATAAATAATAAAAACTTTTGTCTAACCCAAACACTAGACATGTAATTACTTTTACATTAAACTCACTCACTTTGCAATTACTTTTTTTTTATTTTTTATAAATTCATAATTTTTATGCCTATAAGTAACATGCCGCTGTCTATTCTTGCAATATTAGCATATTCTAATCATAATAATTTTACATCTTGTAAGTAGGTATATAGAGGAGTTAAAATCAATTAGCCTTTGAGGCGGTTTTACTACTCTGCCACTTCTAGTGACAGTAACCCCTGCCCCCGCGGGCACAGCCTGCCGCGGCTGCGGCGGGGTGGGCTGGCGCGCCGGCGCCGGCGCCTCTGGCCTTTGCTGACTTGAATACAGGTTACTGTTATAATCATCTAGATCAAGATACCTATCTGCATTACGTGTGTGTTCAGAACTATTTGTGTTTGGTATTTTCATGAGATGTTGGCGATTGCGACGGTACAAGCGCCCATTTTCTGCTCTAACCCAGTGTAAAATATGCACATTTATCCACTGATAGTTACACTAATAGTTGACTCGCTAACGCACCACCGCACAGGCCGAAAGTCCGACAACGACTGCCCCCCACCACTCGGACCGGTATTAATAACCGAGCGACGTGCGCGCCCGAGGCAACGTTACAATACTGTAATCGGTTTGTAGTGAGATATATTGATATCTACATACACTACATCCCTTCCTTGTTTTAACTAGTTTTTATGAAACCGGAATATATCTCTAGCTTAACCAAATCACAGCATATAATTTAATGTTTCCTTTTCTCCTTCTTCTATTCCATTTTCTGATTCATTTACATCTTCTCCTATGTTAATTTCTTTATTTTGGTCACTTATAACTTCCCTTCAACTTTCTTCAAATGGACTACATTTCTTCGTGATGTACCTTCCCAGTTATATCGTTTCGAACACATAAGTGTCCACCTTTACTCTTTTCTACAGTATGAGAAGTTGGGTCATAATTTAGGCTTAGTTTATCTTTGACCATATTCTTGACGTAAACTTTATCCCCAGGCACTAGTTCACATTCACGCGCTTTTCTTTTCTTATCTGTATATTCTTTCCCAGTTTCTTTCTTTTCTTGATCTCTGTATCTAACATCTGAATCTTCTGGTTTAAGTGTATGTGTAATGTCTCCTGCCATAGGTATATTGCATGAAAACTTACGGTTTTATCCTCGTCGCCAATGTAAAATATGCACATTTATCCACTGATAGTTACACTAATAGTTGACTCGCCAACGCACCACCGCACAGGCCGACAGTCCGACAACGACTGCCCCCCACCACTCGGACCGGTATTAATAACCGAGCGACGTGCGCGCCCGAGGCAACGTTACAATACTGTAATCGGTTTGTAGTGAGATATATTGATATCTACATACACTACACCCAGTACGAACGGTTATCTTGTGCCAATTTTACCACATTTGATCTTGACCACTATTTATCATTTTTCATTCTCACCGGCTCATTAGGGTGTAACGGTGGAAGGGTCAGAGTACCCCTGTCATAATTTCTTTTAGTACTCTGTGTAATCATTTCCCTGCGAGCTCTCAGCGCGGGCTCGTCCACAGCCGCTGGACGCAGTGCCTGTGTACTGGCTGGCAGTCTGGACCGCAACCGCCGCCCCATCAACAGCTGCGCCGGCGAGTACTGCTCACCATTCACGGCGCTGTTGCGGAAGTTCAGTAGCGCCAGCTGCCATTCCTCACCACTGTCACGTGCTTTAGTCAGCAATGCTTTTATTGTGCGTACATTGCGTTCAGCGAGCCCGTTTGATTGTGGATATAACGGCGAGCTCGTTACATGAATAAATCCCCACTTTTCGCTAAATGTTTTAAATTCCTGTGACGAGAATTGTGTCCCATTGTCACTCACAACCTTTTGCGGGATCCCAAAGCGACTGAACATATTTTTTAAAACGGCTACAACCGTAGCACTTTGCAGTGTCTCAATCAAACAGCGTGTGAGGAACGACTGATTTATTGGTAACCACAAGGTACCCTCTTTATAATATCTTAAGTCTAACTACAACATCAAACATGTCAACGAAAGTCTAACTGTTCTCTCGAAATGGTTCGCAGCTAACAATCTTTTACTGAATGCGAACAAAACAAAATGTCTCAAGTTCTCTTTACCAAATGTAACACAACGTGACCTAAATTTAAATCTTGACGGTAAAAAACTTGATGTTATCGCGGAAACTGTATTCTTAGGGATTACTATCGACTCAAAACTGCAGTGGGGCGCGCATATTGGAAGTCTTTCGGGGAGGTTAAGCTCAGCTGCCTATGCAGTTAGGAAAATAAGGCAGTTAACTGATGTAGCCACAGCTAGGTTAGTATACTACGCTTATTTCCACAGTATTATGTCTTATGGCATTCTGCTGTGGGGATCGGCAGCAGACGTTGATTCAATTTTCATTTTGCAAAAGAGAGCAGTCCGCGCGATCTACAAAATGGGTCCTCGCGAGTCCCTCTGAGAAAAATTTAAAGAGATCGATATACTGACACTGCCTTCACTTTATATCCTAGAATGTATTTTATATGTCCGCAAAAACCGAGGGCTTTTCAAAATTAGAAGCGACTTCCATAATATAAACACGCGCAGTAAACACGAAATTGTAATACCCAAATTTAGATTAACAAAAGGGTGAATTTCCCAAATGACTTATTTTTTTGTCTTCGCTGAAATTAGTATTTGAAAAAAGGAATATCGTTCTGAATTATTTTTTTTAGTATTTAATAGGTAGTTATTGGGTTGTGGCAAAAATATAATTTGCCTAGGACTATTTAAAAAGGTTGAAATAAATTAAACCTCTATTTTTTCAAATCAGTGCTGTACTTTTTTTACAAACAAAAAAGCTTATACACTAATAGAAATAAGTAAGTTAAGTATATAATTATATAAGTAAGTATATATATTGGAGGAGCTCGTGGCTAAATATTAACAGCCGTCCGGTTCGATCTTTAAGGTTAAGCCATGCTTGCTGAGGTTGGTCCGTGGATGGGTGACCATAATTACATACCGAGTTTCCTCCGTGCCTCGGAAAGCACGTTAAGCCGTTGGTCCCGGCTGTTATTTGTAGATCTTTGACAGTCGTTACGAGTAGTCAGAAGCCAAAAAGTCTGACATCCAGTCTTACCAAGGGGTATCGTATTACCCAGTTACTGGGTTGTGGAGGTCAGATAGGCAGTCGCTTCATGTAAAATACTGATACTCAGCTGCATCCGGTTAGACTGGAAGCTGACCCTAAGATAGTTTGGGAAAAGGCTAGGCAGATTATAGTAGAAAATATAATAAAAAAGAACGTAAATATAATAAAATAGGTACATAATTTAATTTAAGCATTTTTCTAATTTTCGAAAAAGTGTGTTATTTCTCACGTCGCTGTTCTCATATCGCTGTAATCGGTGGTCTTTATTACCACCGGTGTGATAATTTACACCGAAAAAATCAATCGGTGTCTTATATCTAATATCGATGTTTTGATTCATGATCAACGCAGTTTTGTCACATCGGTGGATTACTTTATCATATCGGTAGATCATTTTATCATCTCGGTGATTCGTTTTATCATATAGGTAGATCCCATGTCATTTCTTTAAGTAAAATATAATACTATTACAAAGACAATGATAACAATAAACATTTTTTTTTAATTCATAGTAGTAAGTATAATAAAAAAGAAAGTAAATATAATAAAATAGGTAAATATAATAAAAAAGAAAGTAAATATAGAAAAAAATAAGTACATAATTTAAAAAAAAATATTTCAAAAATATTATGCATTTTTTCTAATTTTCGAAAAAGTGTGTTATTTCTCACGTCGCTGTTCTCATATCACTGTAATCGGTGGTCTTTATTACCACCGGTGTGATAATTTACACCGAAAAAATCAATCGGTGTCTTATATCTAATATCGGTGTTTTGATTCATGATCAACGCAGTTTTGTCACATCGGTGGATTACTTTATCATATCGGTAGATCATTTTATCATCTCGGTAATTCGTTTTAACATATAGGTAGATCCCATGTCATTTCGTTAAGTAAAATATAATACTTTTACAAAGACAATGATAATAACAATATTTTTTTTTTTAATTCATAGTAGTAAGTATAATAAAAAAGAAAGTAAATATAATAAAATAGGTACATAATTTAAAAAAATATATTTCAACTGAATTTCTAAGAACTCAGTTCTCTTTGGATGTGATCTACTTACATAAGACCCTCAGTACAGGTCTTCAGTTCTAAGTCACCCTTGTAAAAATATATAGGTACCTACTAACTATTTCCTTTTTGATGTTCAAAGGTGGATAGATTATCATATAGCTGGATATTACATCATTTCGGTGGATAAACTTATCATACCGGTGTACAGAAAAAATAATCGGTGCCGGTTTGTCATATCGGTGGAAACCAGAATTCAAACTGAATTTTCTCCTTAGTCTTAAATGATACGTTGATGATATTAAATTTGGGGATATTAGATATCTTAAAGATTACATTAAACCTGAAAAATATACAAAAAAAATATAAATTAAAAAGTTCACCGATATGATAAAAAAAATGGCATTTGTTGAAATTCACCCAAAAACTAGCAAGTCATTTCTTATTAACAGTATACGCTTTTATAATAAGCTGCCAAAGTCAGTTACAGAACTGACCGATGGAAAGTTTAAAAATTGCATCAAACGTGTCCTTATTATAAAAGCATATTACAAAATTAAGGACTACGTTGAAGATAAAGAAGTTTGGCTGTAGTTCCTTCTGCTCATGCGGCTTCCCTGGTAGCTCATAAACGACACAAATGTGTGGATGTCTCTAACTATTCCCAATATTATTTTTTCCATTCTTTTTATTCATTTTTTTTTTACAATAGTTTTTCAATCATTGCACCTTTCGTTCATTGTTCAGAATAGTTACAGCACTGATGATAACATCTGTGTCTATTGTTTAAGTTAGTGTTCTTTTATTGTTTTATTTTAGTTTTGTATAGATTCTTTTTATTTACCTATTTTTTTTTTTGTGAATGTGTGGACATTGTAGGCTTTGTTTTTTTTTTCTCTATTACTACCGTCTGTAGTAAGCAATCGACTTATTTTCGGGCCTACGCTGTCCTTCCATACTTAAGTACTAACGCTGTAACTTCAAATATTGTAAAACCAAATGATTTTAAAAGAGTAACCATGGAGTTTCTTGCCGGTTCTTCTCCATAGGAAACGACCAACCCGAACCGTGCACCTTTTGTTGACGTTTTATAAGTGCCCATGTAGGCCTATGTAAAATAAAATATTTTGATTTGGATTTTGAAACCTTAATGTTACAGGTAGAGGGTCCAAATTCGTTTTGGTGGGTCAGATAATGTTGACAACAGACTGTACCACGAGCGCGCATCGGACTCTGTGTACAGTGGGTGTTCTATTAGGTACACTCTGCCGAGCCCTTTGGGGATTACAGGCGTGATGTTATGTTTTGTCGGGATCGAAATCCGGCAACACTAGCTTGCTATTCACTGACTGGGTTTTAGTTTGTATCGCGGGTGCATTTATTTGTTTTGAATTTCAAAAAGTAACCGTCACGATTGTTATTGTCACTGGTCTCGCGTGTGATTGCATTGGCACAACTTGATCGCACTTTTGATGTCGTAGTTGTCATGGTTTATTCCGTTAGACTCGGTCATCATGTGGGCAGAACATGGGTATCGTGCTATGAAAACACACACGGTACACTGCTTTTATCGAACTAACAAATAACTTCAAATTACAATCGAACATAATAACACTAGGCACCATGAATCGGGGTACAGTTCTGGGACGTCTTGACTCCGCTGCGATCAAACACTCAGCTGTCGGCCTTACTGCGAGCTCGAAACATCACGACTCTGTAGAAGCGCGCTTAGGTGTGGGTAGACTAGTAAGTAGGTCGCGTGATGCTAACTTTGGCGCGCTTGCCGATTCATTTTCTGTCCATACTAATGACCAGATCCGAAACATACATATGTCGCATGGGTGGCCGAGATGCGAAGCATCGGGTCTTCTTCACGATCCGACATAGTTTTAGGTAGATGTGGGCACTGACTTGGGTACTCGAACGAAAGATCTTTTAAATTCAAATCTCAATAACTTTATTTAAAGTAACGGTTGTACAAGAAACAAACACGTGCGTTGGTAGGTACTGACCGTCTGACAAGACTGTTGGAGTTCGACTGTCGCAACACTCCATCCCTCTGCTAGGGTTCACTGCATCCCCTCTTCCGACGATCGTGTCCAAGCGGTTGGGCGCGCTTGCGTTTCTAATGACGATATTGTTAATTCCAAAACGAATTGTTAGATGGCGCTGTCTATTGCACCATGGCGCCATCAATCCACGACACATCATTGCAAGTTAAATAAAAGCTTATAAAAAAAGTGAAAGGGTTTTTCAAATTTTGAATTCCTTACGGATCCCTATCTCTCCACAACAACAGCTGTGTACTCAATGTGTTGTTTCAATAATATTTACTTCATTACCTTCTTCAATGTCATGATGTAGCTAATACCTTTGTACCATTGTGAATTTGTGACGCTTGTCAATTACTGTAGGGGTGACATTGTCCACAATGTGTATTAGCACTAGGTACAGCTGCGAAGTTGAACTGTGATGTCTATTATTTACGTCGTGGAGTGCCAGCTTAAGAATAGCACTCCCCCAATTCTTCTCGCGGTTGTCGTAAAAGGTGACTAAGAGACTTCTGGTATATATCACATATCG
This sequence comes from Cerastis leucographa, assembly GCA_963082945.1. Classification (NCBI taxonomy): domain Eukaryota; kingdom Metazoa; phylum Arthropoda; class Insecta; order Lepidoptera; family Noctuidae; genus Cerastis; species Cerastis leucographa. The sequence goes on from OY720365.1 coordinate 19,567,148, forward strand.
GTCCCACCGGTGTCGGGCAGCAGCGATACCGGTGTGAATCTACTGCGATTACCAACCCGCCTGCTGAGCGTGGCAATTAGAGCGAACCCTACCAATAGCAAGTCAACATGGACCACGGCCCCCAGTTCCCGGCCGCCTTGCTATTCCTGATCAAGGCCGCGGTCACGGTCACGGCAGGACAAGGGGTGCGAAGAATCCCCGGGTTACGGAAGGCCGCCAAAAACAACTGACCTTGGCGACGTGCAACGGTGGCACGTACAGGTGGCACGTTCTTGGGTTAAGCGAAGTCCGAAGAGATGGAAAGGACACGGTAACTCTTGAATCAGGCCACCTTCTATAGTTTCGAGAGGGAGACCAGCTGTCCTAGGGTGGCGTAGGATTCCTGGTGAATAAAGCTCTCTGTGAAAACGTTGTAGAAGTGTCGAGTGTGTCGAACAGGGTCGCGTACCTCGTAATTAAACTAACCGAGAGGTATAGCCTCAAGGTTGTGCAGGTTTACGCACCGACCTCGACGCACTCGGACGATGAGATGGGAGATGTGTTTGGTGATATATCGAAGGCCTTACACTTCACCACCAGGGCCCACTACAACGTTGTCATGGGAGACTTCAATGCTAAAGTGGGAGTACAGAATTGCAACGAATTGGAAGTAGGATCCCATTGTGACTGTCTGTCACGTACTCCTAATTATTAACAAAATATCTTAGTCTTGATTCCTATTTTAAAATCATCACATGGTATCGGGCCACTTACAAATACATTAAACTTCTATTTTATGGTTTGACAGCCTGAAAAATAAACCGTAATTAATAACGAAGCGTTCATTCTTCCTTTGAATTCTAAAAGAACTATTGGAACACATGGAAAGGCAGAAATTCTTTATTTTATGGCAAACAAACTATGGAAAATTGTCGGCCCACGGGCCAAATGTATTATTTCCACGAATTCCTAATAAACGCTAGGCGTAACTCACAATAGGAGAGCAACATCTGTTTGTCATATACCCCGGTCACGAGTACCCATAGGGACCCTAAAAACAATTCAGACGTTGCACAAAACCGGGGCTATTATATATAACATACTCTTAATAAACTTGAAAAATACGGAGTAAGGGGGAATGCTTTAGATCTTATAAAATCATACCTCAATAATAGAGTTCAAATAACACAAATAACAAGAGTATCAAATGAAACAAAATATGAACAAACGTTTCAGTCTAAGCCTAAAACGGTTAAGTACTGGGTACCTCAAGGAAGTATTCTTGGACCACTTTTCTTCATAATATATATAAATGACCCACCAAAATCCATAATCCATGACATGATATTATTTGCAGATGACAGTACAGCTTTTTTCAGTAATGAGGATCTAAATATGAATACGAAATTAATGTAAATAATTCTCTTGAATGTATCATAAATTGGTTGAATGCAAACAATCTTAAAATTAACTTAGAAAAAACTTACTATATTTCTTTTACTTATATAAATAAAAAACTAAAGAACCTAAACGTAAAATACAAAAATGAAACTGTAAAAGAAGTTAAAACAACCAAATTTCTTGGCATACATATTATTATTGACTCTGCACTATACTGGAAAATACAGATTGAACATGTTTGCAAAAAACTAAATCAGTTCTCATATGCCCTCTACACTACATGTTAAGAAAACTCAAACTCAAAGCATTTATTTCAATTAGACCATTACAGGCACTTTTGAAAGTCAAAGTACAAAAAAAAACGCGAAGCTACAGTCTCAGTCACAAGGCATAATAAATTGTGAAAGTACTGTAGTCCCATTCCGTAGCGTACATCTCTATGGAGAATGGGCAAGAAACTCCATGGACACTCTTTTAAAACAAAATATGTTACAAAATCTTGGTTACATCATTCATGTTAAGAATTACAAATATGTGAGAACTATGTAGAAATATGGGCAAGTTAAGAGCGTCCAGAGTAAAAGATTAAATCAGTAATTAAAAAATAAAGTAATTAAAATAAACCGTGGCAGCTAAGAGATGACCAGTCACAACTGACAGCGCCCGTTCACGAACATGACGCATGTATCAGCCATCATTAAACTCAACCATTTTGAAAGGAACTAAACGACCCGATACACCCGCCACCATCAGCGTGACATTTAAGTGAGCATGACATTCACTCAACCACCAGGGTAATTTCGCGTCAATGAAAGATGTAGGTACTCATTAAATGGTGGCTTTACAGTACATAGTACTCACACATGTGCTATGCAATTATATAATACTAAGAGATTGAATCTATACAATGCAAATATATTTTTACAATCTTTTGCAGCTTTCACAATAACGTCACTTGGTAATTCAGATGATTCCGATTGCCCTTATGGTTGTGGAGCAGGACCAGCCAGCCAGCCAGCAGAAAATTCACAAATGAGAGTCCTTTACTAAGTGTTTACCATGCATATGTAGGTTTCATACTAAAATACGGTATCCTATTCTGGGGAAATTCACCGAACAGAGAGTGTGCTCTAAAAGCACAAAAAAACGTGCATCAGAAGCATATGCGGACTTAAACAGACTGATTCATGTAGACCAGTTTTCAAAAGGTTAAAAATCTTAACCCTACCTTCATTATACATACTTGAAGCGGCAATGATGATAAAACGCGATATAGATAAGTATGAAACGCTGCGAAGTGCGAGACACAAAACTGAACTTAAAGGCATTAAATGTAGAACAGTCAAATTTGAATCGAGTGTATTTGGTATTGGAGTTAAAATCTATAACAAGCTCCCAAACTGTATTAAGAACATCTCTTCATTAAAAGTTTTTAAATTAAAGCTAAAAGAATTTCTCCTAAATAAAACATATTATTCAATTTATTACATATTATTCAATTAATGAATTTCTAACAGACCGAATTATTGACTAAAATTGTTTTTTGACTTTTATATGAATAGATATGAATTATATGACCGTAATAATTATGTCTAACTAATGAATGAATGTTATGGTATGAGGTTGACAAATTCACGACATGTTAAATTAATTTTAATTTATTTTTTTGTGCTAACTTATTTAATTTAAATCGCATGACCAAAATAATTTTGTCTATTAATAATCTGATGAGGTTGACAAAAAATTGACATGTTAAACTTATTTTTATAATAATAATATCTTTTTTTCTTAAAAAATGAATTTCATTCCATTAGCCTTGACCTAAATCTTTCGAAATGCGAATTATTTGTAGAGGACAGTATCGACAGACAACCGACTATTTTCAAATTTAACGCAATAGCCCCTGACATTAAAATTATTGAGAAAAGTTCTCTTCGTCTCCTCGGGTCTCCAATCCTTGAAAATTCTTTTCCCGATTTTATAGAGGAAAAGATTCAAAATTTTAATGATGTTTCGGAAAGATTGCTCCAAATTAACATGCATTCGGCTATCACCATAATTCGTTACTGTTGTTTCGGCCCTAAATTAACATATTTCCTTCGTGCTTCCCCTTTATGGAAGCACACACATCTCTTAGACAACATGGATCAAATTAACAGACATACTTTATCATCCATTTTAAATGTGGCTTTGGACGACCGAGCTTGGGCACAAGCAAGTCTTCCTATTCGCATGGGTGGACTCGGCGTCCGCAAAATTTCTAGTATTAGTTTACCTGCATTCATATCCTCGGTCTACGGCAATGAAAAATTAATCAGGAATATCCTGGCTTCCACACTGATTGATTTTGATGTGCCGTGTTTCTCCGAGGCTATCGATGCTTGGAAACTCGCTTGCCGTAATACTGAAAAACCCGACAATCCATTATCCCAGAGACGGTGAGACGAGCCGCTCTACAGAATAGTTCAGGACAATTTACTCAACACGTCTGCTACTACTGCTGAGCGTCCGCGACTGCTGGTTGTGGGTGAGTGGGAGTCGGGTCTTTGGTTTTTCGCACTGCCATCGTCGAGCATAGGCACTTTGTTCGACGACACGACCTTCCGCCTCGCTGCTTCTTTACGTCTTGGTGCCGCCTGCTGCTTTCCTCATCGCTGTCACTGTGGTGAAGCTGTCAACAGCCTCGGACACCACGGCCTGTCATGCAACCGAAGTGCGGGACGTTTTGCGCGGCACGCGAACATAAATGACATCATCCGTCGAGCTCTCGTTACCGTTGGCGTTCCAGCTATCTTAGAACCCAATGGCTTGGCACGTGACGATGGCAAAAGACCGGACGGCATGTCTTTGTTTCCTTGGAAGATGGGTAGGCCTTTAGTGTGGGACGCAACTTGCGTCGATACTCTTGCGCCATCACATCTTCCAAGCTCATCGTGCTGTACAGGCGCTGCCGCTGCGGCTGCGGAGAACCTAAAGCGGCGTAAATATAGTAACCTTTGTGGTAACTATACTTTTGAGCTGTTTGGGGTTGAAACTCTGGGGCCGTGGGGTCCGAGTGCTCAAAGGCTTTTCAAGGAAATATCTAAACGCCTAGTTAACACTTCCCGTGACCCAAGGGCTGGGTTTTACTTTGGCCAGAGGCTAAGTATTGCCATACAACGTGGCAACGCCGCCAGTCTCTTGGGCACGTTGCCAGTTGACAGCGTTGAGGAGGAGTTTTTTGACGCCCTTTTATAATTTGTTGCTATTTTAGTTATCTAGTTTTAAAAATAATATTAATTTGTAAAATATAATAAATATATTATTTTTATAATTTATTTTTTGACTTAAAATTGTGATAATCCGTAATAATTGTGTATAAATCAATGTAAAATGAGGTTGACTAAAACAGCCAATGCGATGTGAAAAAACTACTAACCATTTATGAATGTAATTTAGTTTAATAGCCAACAATTATATTGACTTTTTATTATAAATATTGTACACCCCATAGTATGTTACAGCGATACAATATACTAACTGTAAGATCTTCTGTTTACCTGTTACAAACAATAAATAAATGAATGAATGAATTAAACAAGTAAGAAATCACGCAAAAAGGAACCTTAAGCCGGTCGTGGCATTTTTGAGAAATGCTGGGTATGAAGGAAGGGTGGTTGACTGGAGACTGGGTTTGGGATCACAGAAGAGGTCGGACGTGTTAGGTTTAAGACCTTAAAGTGCTAGTACGTCCTAGGTTAGGCTCGAGAAGTTAGCATATATAGTCTTGGTACAAGATGTTCATATTCGAATAGGCTGTTGTAAGAGAGGTATTCGTATTTTATAAGTTAAGTATAAGTAGTAGTAATAACTAAGTCTAAATAAAGTGAGTGTCGAGGCGTGGTTGGAGGAGAGCTGTGGCGGAGACAAACTGGTAATGTGTGCAGTATTCTGTAAGAGAGTTGTAGACTCCTTAAAGGAACACGTGGTAAGTGTTAACTATAATTAACTCTTAGCTCATAGTAGCGGATTGGCAGCCGTGCAGAGGCGCTGTTAATAATCATTTATTTCAGCATGGCGAAGCAACTGCTTCTTATCATCATAATGTATACTATTATCTAATGTGTTATGTAACCACCTCCTCATCCGTACCTTGGCAAATATCCTTCAGTTGCGTTTGGTTATAGGGAGACGGGGAAAGCCTTCTGCTACACTCTACAATTACCTCAAGCATACGACATGTACGCTGTACACTAACACTCTTGACTATTGACGAATATAGACTTTTATCTAACGCACCACAAATGGAAGGCAGAACCGAATGAGAATGAATACTGCTTCCTATAAAGGTCTAGCTCAGAAACATTCCGTGGAGATTTTTGGGAAACATTTTGGGAGCGAGGGTAGGATTCACTAAGTATTCCTAACTGGATTGAGAGCTACGTTCTGAGGAACGCTAGGGACTGTGTCTCGTTAAAACTAACCACAGCCACTGGTAGGCTTTTCTGAATCGACGCTATTTAGCGAGACCCGCAATTACGACTGGGGAAGAGTAAGAAAATATGAAGTGACAATAGTGATCAGTGATCAATAGGTTTAATACTGGAAGTGATCATAGACTCGTGCGAGGGTCTCTGAATATCGTGTCAACAAACGTGTACGTTTGTTGAAATCCAGGTTCCAAAACAGCAATCAAAAGTCATTTATTTAAATTAGGCTGATAATCAGCACTTTTTGAACGTCAAAATTACAAGAAACAGTCCCCCAAAACGACCGTCCTTCGCCACTTCCTAGTGTTTTAGCTGGGAAGAAGAAGTGGCGGAACAAACTTCCCAGCAACACATCTGTCTGTTAGGTTAGAAGAACCAGATTCTTATACGAGAGGTAAGTTTATATAAACGGGGAATGCATTACATCAAATTAATGTCGCATGTCAGCTAGCACACACCAGTACTAAAATAAAATATTAAAATATATGTATACTCAAGATTGAATAAAGCCTCCACACAAAAAGGGCGTGCCCGCTTACACGTGCATACAGATGAATAAAAAAAATAAAAATAAACCGGCCAAGTGCGAGTCGGATTCGCGCACGAAGGGATCCGTTCCAATATTTATACAAACCGCCATATTTGATCTGCAAATGAGACTCGTTTTTTGGTACAACCGACGCTTAGCGCCATCAATCGACATTTCTATGGAGTTGTTCGACATTTTCGAGTCAAATACAATTGGTCGACTGTTACTCGTAAACTTGTAAAGCCTTTAAACTTCGTTATATAGGTATAGGGGGGTACACTACATAAATACGAAAAACTTTATTCCGATAGTCACAAGTTCGAATTTCACAATGCCGATAGTCATAATTCCGAATTGCTCAAAATTCCTAATATAACAACGCCGACTTATCATTACTCCTATTTTTATAATTCCTAAATTTCAATATTCCTTTCGTTTATAATGACTACTCTCAAAATACCGAGTTTTAATAGATCGAATAACAAAAAGTCCGACTTAATGATAATTCGAAACATCAAAAATACGAATTGCGATTATTAAAATACCGATTAATACAAATCCGAAATTAAAACGCCTTGTTCTCTTTTAAACTATGATTGTTTAGTTTTGAATAAAAATGTTTTGTTTCAAATAAAAATATTTTGTTTCCCTGGTCACAATTCTAACCTAACCTAACCGAAGTGATTCATCAATAATACAAGGGATTTGCAGTATGCAAGCAAGCATGCAGCCTGCAAGAAAGTATGCAACATGTAAGCAGGCATGCAACATGCAAGTAGGCATGCAACATGCAAGCAGGCATGCAATATGCAAGCAAGCATGCAACATGCAAGCAAGCATGCAAGCAGGCAAGCAGCAAGCAAGCAGGCATGCAACATGCAGCAAGCATTATTTCTGTCACGGCTCCGGCGCTGCGGGGTTTGGGCGGCCCCACGCGAGCTTATCGTCGCAGATGGTTGTAATGCTCACCACCGCAGCTTCGGCTTGCTGCATGTTGTAGCCGAAGCCGAGTCCTTCGACCATTTGATTCTTCGAACGTATGAAAATCAGAAAACTAACAAATCGCATTTACGACTTTCGGTAAAATAATTTTCGTGATTTTTAATAATAGACATTATAATTCTTAGGTATTATGAAATTCGGACTTTTGGCACTCGGATTATTGAAATTCGGAGTAAAATATTTCGGCGTATTTGGGTGTTCCCAGGTATAGGGACTACTGCCGTGACATTTGAATTACTAACTACAACCGTTTAGTTGGTAGAGACTTGACTCTAACGAAAATTGGTACTTTAAAGCTTGATAAGTCACGAACGGTTTACTTAATCAAAAAACGGGCTTCCCTCATACCCCTAATATTTAAAAGACCTATTCAACGATAGCCCACACTATGGGAAGGACGAAAAAGAAATTATCATCCCTTCTTTACATGTAGGGAAGGTACCCTAAATTATTGTTTTCTTCAAAATTTTATTTTACCACTTTTCATTGTCATTAACGCGTATACTCATGCCAAATTACAACTTTCTAGTACCAGCAGTTTTTGAGCTAAACTGCGGACAGACAGACAGACGGACATACCGAAACTATAAGGGTTCATTGTTGACTACGGAACCCTAAAAAAGGAAAAAAACTATGCGTGAAGTTATTTAATATCAGTAAGCTAATTTGGAGAAATAACATAAACATTGTCTTGAGTTCAACCCAGCGACCAACTATTCCTATCGTTTAAGTAGTCGTTAATGGAATAGTAGGCCTTTGAACAAAGGTTAGATTTCACTTTGACTCCAAAAAAATGTAAAATTTTATTGACTTAGGTGACAACTCATCCGCAAAATATTTATAGGTTAATTGTAGGTCAGGTAAGGTTTATTAATATTGGTAGGTTATAGTATTATTTTTAACTTTTTAGTGCTTTTAGGGTGTTTTGAAGTCGTTTTTTGTGCAAAAAAAATATATATTTGTTAATTTTTAGTGACATATTTTTAATCTAAAAAGGCCTAGTAATTTAAAGATGCTTCTCGTATGAGAAAACGGCGTCGAACTGAATCTGACAATGAAAAAGGAAAACTTCGGCAAGTATATGTAGCTCTAAGCCGCGTGAAAACCCTAGAGGGTATTTGCGTCCGTTGTGACCTACCTTTCGTGAAACCAAACTGCTGACCATGCAGTATCCCATTAGAGTTGAAGTGAGACATCTTGTGCAGCATGATTTTTTCATGGATTTTACTCAACGCTGGAAGCACAGATCATATCGGTCTATAATAATTAGAAGGATCGCTCTTACAGCCCGATTTAAAAATTGGTACCACTTTACTATGTTTCATCAACTCAGGAAACTTGCCGCTGTCCAAACATTGATTGAATATGCCTGTTAGGACAGGAGCAATAGGGGATCGGACTGGGTAAAGAAAACGACATTCTATTTTGTCCGTCAGACAGGTAATACAAAAATATCAGACACGTATTTTTTGTTTTATCAAAATATCAAAAAAATACTTAGTTAGAACTCATTAAAGTTGGAGAGTGGGGGCTTACTACGTCACAAGTGGGTATAAAACTTACCTACATGTGACGTCATGCGCCATTTCAACTCAATATATCTCCGTAATTTTACGACCACGTGAAAAAAGAAAAAATACGTGTCCAATACTTTTCAATAAACTACCCGACGGACAAAGAAAAAAAAAATAGGATTATCCCCTATTGAGTCAATAATGTTTCCAAGAACCTTGACGGAAATGCCCCATAAGTCTTCGGTATTTTTTATATTAAGACTTTTGAATGCGTTTTTGATTGTGGCAATACATACTGGTTTAAATTTAAAGTTTGGTATGTCCTTTGTGAGGTTCTCCTTAAGAAGGCCCTCAGCTAATTCAACTGAAGAGGGGAGAGATTTCGTAACCTCTAACGGAATGTTTGTAAAGAAATTGTCTAGTGTCTCAGCGACTTCTAACTTATCAGAAATAGTTTTGTTATCTATTTTTAAAGACAATTCACTCTTATCTTGTTGTCGAGTCTTTCCGGTTTCTCTGTTTATTACCTGCCACACAGTTTTTATTTTATTATTAGAATTACCAATTTTATTACTTATTAATTGAGATTTTGCTTGAGCGCAAACACTTTTGAATATTTTCGAATAGTTTCTAACATCAGAGATTTTTCATGGTATAGATTATATAAAGTATCTCTGCTTTTTCTTATTCCCGTAGTGGCCCATTCGCTAAATTTAGATTTTGAATTGAGTTTAACTTTTATAGGACACTTTTTATCAAATTCATGGCAAACAGTGAAAAATAATGTACCGTAGTTTATATTGGGGTCTGTTGAATCAAAACTAGCGTTATTAAGGTAGCTAAGAACATTATTATTAAAAGAATTTAATTTATTTTTAGATATAGGTCCTAATTGAATTGTTTTATCTAAGTGTAACTTTATGTCTAACTCAAAAGATACAAGTTGTCCAGTATGGTCTGACCTAACGCCACTAATTAATAACGACTCTTTTACAATGCAGTTAGTAAATACATTGCCTATGCATGAAGCGGAGGTTGCTGTTATTCTAGTTGCTTGATTAAAAATAAACATTTTAAATTAAATGATTTAGACAATGAGACAAGCTTACATTTTTCTAGTGAATTGACTAACATATCAATATTGAAGTCACCACAAACAAAAACTAATTTATTGTCTGTGAAAAGTTTACTTAATATTTCTTCCATTGCGATCAAGAATAATATCAAGTTTGATGCTGGTGGTCTATAAACACATAAGACAATATGACCTTCAACCTCTGCATAAGAATACCATAGGTCATAGCACTGTGAAATAACTAAAATAGACTAACCGTGCTATATCAACGTCAGTATATTGTCTAACTTTTCTGACGGCGTATGCGGCCGAACTGTAAGTCGAACCATTGTAATTTTGAATCTACTGTTATAACCAGAAACACTGCTGAGTCAACAGTTTTAAGCTCGTCATTGCAGAGAACAATGTTGGGACCTAGATTTTTAACATTAGGGTAAGGCGAATTTAATACTTTTAGTTTTCGTGGCATTAAAAACACGGTTATTTTGTTTGTGAACCAATCCATGACCATTGATAGAGCGCTGTTTACGTCTCCAAAATCGTGTCTATTCCTATCTACTTTAAAGATAAGAGAGGTATCATCTGCAAATAGTACAACGTCACAAATACCCTTCAAATAATATGGTAAGTCATTAATATAAACCAAGAATAAAAACGGTCCCAGTATTGAGCCTTGAGGTACACCTAGCTGAACAGGTAGGAGATTTCGCACCGTTAACATCTACACATTGGAATCTATTTTGTAAACACGAATCTATTACATTTAGGGCTTCATTTTGAACACAACGTAGATTCCGTAAAAGCGTGTCGTGGTGTACGCAATCAAAAGCTTTCGAGAGATCGCAGAAAAGAACGACTGCATTTTGAGAGTTTTCCCATGTGTTAAATAGCTGTTCCGACCAACCCTGCTTCAAGCTTTAGTGGGATCTGGAAAGTTCCCATCTAACTTGGAGAACCGATTCGTTGTTGTGGAAACCACAAATAGCGACTAGGCCCTCGAGGTGGTCGGAATCCTCAGGGAGGAAGGTGTGAGATTTTGTGAATTGCGGCGTAGAGGCAAAAAGTCGAAGCTTTCGGAAGAAACGCTCAAGCATGAAGAAACGACGTGAACACCCACCAGTCACTTCGTCAGAGCGGCATGCTCTAAACAAGAGAATTGGAAAATTTGTACGACACGATCTACGATGCTCCAACACTCGTTCAATAGTACGAGCGATCGAGCAAAATTGGGGATCCAAAGTGTTTGACTAATCTCTTGGGAGAAGTCATCCGACGAAGCTGACCACTACATGTGAAATAGTCGTTTCTTCCGGGCTTAGGGTTCTTCCGGAAATTGAAAGCTTCTATAGTCAGCTATACGCTACGCGTGCATCTCAACCTGATCCTGAAAATGAGGAGTTCAGAGCTACATTAACACGCCACTTTACGGGAGACTTGCCAGAAGTCAGCCTGGACGAAATTGCGATGGCTCTCAAACACCTTAAAAACGGAAAAGCCCCTGGAGAAGATGGTATTACTACTGAGCTCCTGAAATCTAGTGGTAAACCTGTAATGAAGGAGCTCCACAGCATTTTTAATACTGTTCTTTTTGATGGGGGAATTCCCGAGGCGTGGAGTAAGAGTGTTGTCGTGCTGTTTTTCAAAAAGGGTGATAAAACTCTTTTAAAACTACGTCGAATCTTCGCGCAAGACGGTTTTTGATGACTCTCGAAAACAGCTTATAGACGTGGTAGTTCCAGCCTCCCGAACAGGCCGGGTTTCGATTGGGTTACGGCACCACATAACACATCCACCAACCATCACATACAGTGCGGCAGATTATACAGAAAACAGAAGAGTATAATCGGCCCCTGTGCTTAGCGCAGCGGTGCCAAGTCGATTGGCGATACATCCAAGTGTTGAGAGGTCTTTACAACGCCGCTACTATGGCCGTCCAAGTCCAGAACCGGCAGTTTAACCTATTCCCATGCATCGTGGTGTGGGAAAAGGGGACGTTATATCCCCCAAATTGTTCACAAATGCATTGGAGGATATATTCAAGACACTGGACTCGAGCGGTACGGGCGCGGCATTAATATAAACGGCGAGTACCTCTCACACTTACGATTTTGCAGATGATATCGTCATCGTGGCGGAATCACTGCAAGATTTGCAACATATGCTGAATGGCCTTGCTGATTCTTCTCAACGCATTGGTCTCCGGATGAACCTGTTTAAAACCAAGATTATGTTCAATGTACATGTAAGTCCGGAACCAATTGCAATTCAAGGCAGTTTTCTTGAGTTTGTTAAAGAGTATGTTTACCTCGGGCAGACTATGCAGTTAGGTAAAAGCAACTTCGAGAAAGAGGCCAACAGAAGAATACAGCTTGGCTGGGCAGCGTTTGGGAAACTGCGTCGAGTATTCACATCGCCAATTCCTCAGGGTCTAAAGACGAAAGTCTGTAATCAGTGCGTCCTACCCGTTATATCGCACAGTGCCGAAACGTAGACACTCAAGGCATGGAGACCACGGATCGGTAAACGTAGCGTAGGATGTCCGCAGACTCGGTGGAGCGATGATCATCGCAAGGCGGCTGGCAACAGCACTTGCCAGCCGCCTTGCGATGAGAGTAGCCGAGGATCGTGCTCAGTGGCGTGTCATGGGAGAGGCCTATGTCCAGCAGTGGACGAGTAAAGGCTGATGATGATGATGATGTCTATTATTTTGACCATCTGCAAAACCAGGCCCATGTTTTTTGTAAAATGTTGTCATAACACTTAACAGGTACAAAATGTCCTACAAAATGGGGTACTGCATTCTAGTTTGAAAATCTTTGTAAGTTTGGATTTAAGGTTATCTTTGAAACAACCCATACCAAATCAAAACCCCTTCAGCCGCCTACAAAACCGGAGTTTTGAAACTAGTTTCCACCGAGGTTTTTTTTTTGTACTTACACGTAACTAGTTTATCGATTAAGTAAATTTGTCATGTTTCCGTCAGCCGCCTGCGTCGGCTTCTAGGAAATATTCCCTGAGACGATTGCGATTCTGGTGATGCATTCTATATGCCGTCAAAAATGTACAGACCTTCCTATCCAGGGCGAAAATAATGTTTATTACAGGCCAGGAAATCTGAAATGTATTTTAGGTGGCTTTCAATGAAATTCCCATATCGATCAAAAAGATACCCCTTAAAAAAAAATTACGGTTCTATCAGTTACGACCACAAAAAAAAAACACTTGATCGAAACCAGTTACGTACGAGTACAATAAAAGCCTCGGTCGAAAATAGTTAAAACATCTCTCACTGCTGGAAAGAAAGTCACACAACAAACAATAATATAAATTGCCGAGTGTCACAGGGTATTACAGGGGACGAAGTCGCGGGCCGAAGCTAGTGCGAGATAAATTAAATACGGGACCCTCACCTAGCGATGCCGACTCACACCTGACCGTGCCCCTTTCGTTTGCCCGTTTATACTTGTTTTTTTTTTATTTAGCTTGAGGTAAATGAATGCATTTTCTTTCTTTCTTTAGAATTCATACTGCAAATAGTAATATGATTACATATTGATTTAGTTTGTACACACGGCTCCATTAAGTGCTTACCCCCTCAAAAGACGTGTGCGTTCAAATCCGTGTTGGGCCTATTTGATTTTTGTATTTCGGACAAATATTTTATTATAATTCATTTATTGTTTTAGTGATTAAATAAGTTCAGGTAAGTGTTTAGTTTTTTAAAGTCTGTTTTAAACAGTGTTTTTTTCAATAAAACGTTAATTCTTTTATTGTTGGGTATAACGACAAAGAAGGCTTCACATTTACGTGATATTAGTCAACGTATAAATGAACCGGAAGTTTTAAGACCGCTTGACGTGCATGAGATTAGAAGTTTGTATCCTAGAGATGACAGAGCCCTTTTCGTATTTTTTTATTAATGTAAAGTATTTTGTTTAAGAAAAATAAAATACTTCTATAATCATATTTATTATTGCTATTATTTAAAAAACTTTGTTCTTATTTTACTACAGAGATCTATATTTATTTATTTACTATTTATGTACACACAGTAGACAACACAGGAAAAAAACATAAAATATTGTAATATTATTGTACAAAGGTACTGCTTATTTCATATGAAATTTTTGCCAGCAGACTTCTGAAAGGAGAAATGAAAAAGAAATGTAGACGATATGTGAGATAAGGAAAAGAAAAACGTGTTATTATGCCTCATCTAGCGTAACCTATAGTATTACCTAAATATATACAAACATAATGCTAAGATATATAAACAAATAAAATATATTATAATTCACAATTGAGAGGATAGGTAATAGTGCTCTTTCACTCTGTTTTTGAACAGTGAACTAATCTTCAAATCACGAATATGCTAGGCAAAAGTGAGTTCCACAACCTTATAGCGTGGGCAGAGAAGGAATAGGAGTAATAGCTGGATTTATGCGGATGGGATTTAAGGATTGATCTAAGGTGCGAGCTACACGGTACGTCACTCTAGCGTCCGTAAGAAAGACCAAAAATAAAGCGAATACATACATTTTGCAAGCGCTCAAGCTTATTTAATACATATATTTTATCATTTGATTTCATAATTTACATTTATCATAATATAAATATGTGTTACCTACTGACACAAACGGGTCCCTAGACAAGTGACATCATTTTAACGTAAATGATAAAATAGGAAGCGCTAGAAATGCGATGGTTCGAATCCAAGTAACATTTAACTCTTTTTGAAGTATTCTTTAGATTACTATTTGCATTTTGCAACGAATTCAATGTTGTAGCAGTGTAATATTTTTTTATTTGGGGGGTTAGCACATAGTGATGCTGTTTGTTCTTCGATCCATTATTGCAGTTTATTACCACCTGGTGCAACATTGGCAATTGTTCTGCAGCGAGATATATAAGAAGACCACAGCCCGATACTGGGACATTCCAATTTCTGCAGCCATTCCCACAACTTTAAGTATTACTACTGAAACCAAAATGAAGACTCCTGTTGCATTCGCTTTACTGGTAAGCCTTAACTAATTGCCTAAATAAGAAGTCTGTGTGTAACTGTAAATAAGGTCGCCATGACCGCACCATACGGTTCGACCTCCTCTCAATACACCCACAACAATATGAAGTACGTTTCTTGGTACCCCAGTTTGGGATACGTTAATATATTATAACTTTTATAACATGTAGGTTGTTCGACGTTTTGTTGATATTATCATATCATATCATATTGTTATGCATTTAATAAAAAATAAACTCTTTCCTTTAGTTTGCAGTATCTCATTACTTCCCAGAATTTGATCCATAGCCGCTGTATCCCAGTAGCGACACTATCGAATAGTGTAATAATACAGTGTGAGTGTTTTTTTCCAAAACCAATGGCTTCGATAATCGAACCCATTGGTTTTGGAAAAAAGGCTAGAAATATTGATTTTCCAAAATCCTATGCTGCGGTTTTAATTTCTATCAAAATCGGGCAAGAAACTGCTTTGAGAATTTCGCTATGCCTCATAGTTTCGGATTGGACCACCCACGCCCACTTGAAAAATTCACCCTGTAAAGTTTACTAACAGATGGTGAATCCTGTTATATCTTATATCCTGTTTATATCTTCTGATGTTGTTGACAGTTGATGTAGCAAAGTCACAGAAAGACAGAAGAGACAGAGACAGAAGTTTTGAAACGTTTACCCTGTTACTTCCACAAAGTGTTTTTATGCATCCTCGTCAAAATTCAGGAGGTTGTCACAAAATACATAAATAATTAGTATAAATAACGGTTCCTACTTAATTATTAATAAACGCAGCTTATTTTGTTGATTAAATTTATTAACGTGGTTTAGGGAATAAGAAATGATCGAATAAACGTTTGAGATTGTTTTTATGTGTGAAAGCTCGGTTATAGGGCGAGGATCGAACGGGCCGCGTTTGAAACACAGGTGGTTCACATATACCGGTTTCCGTAAATAAGAAAAAAAATAAAAATTACCTATCCATTTCATTATTGATTCGGGTCGAGAATCATTAGCATAATTACCTCCTTGAATTTGACGAGATTGAAAAACAACAGATTGTATATTATAATACGGGTGGCAACCCTATGTCATAGGTAAAATAATCGTGGAAGGACTGTAGGGGGCCCTCAGTGACAGACAAGGTGAACACGTCTGACAGCTCCCACAAAAAAACAACTTTAACTCCCCATAATATATGTTACTGTGTCATCTTGATGTCATTAAGATCACAGTAACATATATTTTGAAAGTGATACCCAATGAGCAGTAACCGGACTGTGAAAGAACAGTAACGACATGATTTTATTTTCAGGTGGTGATGTCTGTGCTGATGGTGGTGCGCTCTCAAGACGTCCTAGATTATAAGAAGTTCTTGGTCTGTTGTTCAGATTACATTTCTAAAGTGGGCGGCTGTGCAATTGAAAAAGGTAATGACCCAGAAAGCCTATATTCTTACAACGCAGCGGCACAAACCATTAAAAGTACCCAATCGTTATTGTCAAATCATTTTATATCAGCATGCTTAGATTTGAGTGAATTTATTAAATGCAATTTTCGGTAACTACGGAGTATTACAGCAATATATTATTATATAATATAGGAACTATGTACATTATGGCTATGGCTACATTTACAGTTGATGGCAATGAGATCATTCTTACAAAGATAATTAATTAACCCTCCTTTTTCGTGCTTATTTATTAATTTATTTGGTTAGTAATTTATAATAGAATATTAGGAATTTAAATTGTGTTGCTAAATATGTATAAGTGGTGTCACCTTGTTTCGCAGACAGAAATTTCACAGAATTTCGTTTCCCAGAAAATGTTTCACATACTGTTTAGTCCCTGTATTTTTATTACGAATATTTTTGTTACGACTACCATTTACTTGAATGAAACATATTTTACAGAAACACAATTCAAAGAATTTTACAATGAAATTTTTTTATTCGACAAACATATCGAACAGCAGAATTATTTTTCAACGAATATTGTTTGTTCGATGTATGTTTTCATGGTATTTTATTTTAACGAAATTATTAACTACAAATTAAAATATTGTCTTTAAAAGCCAATATGTTGTACTACAAAAGTTAGTGACAGAAACGAATAGCTGCAAAACGGGCTCCACGTAGTCTTGTTTGCCCTACCCCTAGAGTGTAATTTAAGCCCGCGTAGGCGCGGAGGGATGAGGCGGCCCGCGAGTTGAGGAGCAGGTGCTTTCTGAAGCTCGCCGCCGCGGCTGAGGCTGGCCGGCTCGCCGGCCAGGAAGCCGAAGCTGCGGTGGTGAGCGTTAATACCATCTGCGACGATAAACTCGCGTGGGGCCACCGGAGCCCCGCAGCGCCGGTGCCGTGACAGAAACCATGCCTGTTGCATGTTTGCAATTGCAAAATAACAAGATTGTTTTCCACTTGCAAAATAACAAGGTTGTTTTCCCGCTTGACAAGAATTTACCCGCATTATTTTTGTTAACCCGGTGTTGTAATTTTATATGAGGTTTGAATTTTAGAAACTGTCAGTCGATTAAAATGTTATTCTTCGTAATAAGTTTTATGTGAAACAAACAATATGTGGATAAAGAATATTTGATTTGTTATTCTACGATATGAATATTCTAACATTAAAATTTATTTGAAACAAAAATCGATGATTTAAATTTCTTCAAAGTAAGTATTCTGGGTATTGATTATTCTATGAAATGATAATATGAGAAAAAAATTATGTGAAACAAAATTCGATTAAACAATTAGCGATGAAACAACGCACAACCATGTCTATGTACTTGTATTAATGTTTGAAATATAATTATTTTATTTAAAATTGTTGTTTTATTGTTCCCAAGGAGTCTCGCCACAGTTATGCAAGTAAAGCCAAGCAGCTTTGTTACAAGACTTCAAACTGTATTCAAACTGTAAAGGGTGCAACCCTTAACGAAGCCGAAGGGCACTTGTTCTCCCCACTTTCGATATTATTTTTTGTTCTGGACCATACCTGGGAACCTTCTAGTTACGAAGATATTAGAGGTCGAAGTTCCAACTTTTTCACAAGATTTTTTTAATACTTTTTAAATAATAGTATCTGTTAAAGTGATACCATTTTGAAATCGGTAAGCATATTATTAAATAATTATCTGGTTCATCGAATCCTGAACGGTGGACCACTACTTACGCCACACCCTGTATTAAACTATACTCGTATAATATGATCTTATATTTATTTTTACAATTCAGAAATTACTATACATTTTTATAAAAATACCATAATTTACCCATCACTAAGTGAAATTCCCAAAATCATGAAGGAAAATCATGATCTCCCTATAGCCGGTCACCTAGGTTCTGGTAGAATGCTGAAACGTGTCCAGGAAAAATACTACTGGAATGATTGATGATGATACTGGAAGAATCAACAAGTCACAAGGGCAAACGTTAAGCAAAGCTGGTATAGATTTAACTAAAGGTTGCTTTACCCATGGACAACAATGGGTTCACGTGCGAGGAATGCCAGTAGTGTTGTTGTCTTTGCCCAAAAAAAATCGTACACCAAATGTTGGTGAGCTAAGTGGACTGTAATTATTTAAAATGGATTGGAGATGGTAGAAACACTGTTAGTATGTTATAATTGCTATTTAATGCCAGAACAAACTATGTACAAAGCAATGGATCACAGACACTTGACAACATCAGCAAAAGTCAGAAAAAAATAGAACAATCATTCAAAATATATATATAGTTCTTAAAAAAGGTGGCATCCCAGCCAGTCGCCAACATACCGGACCCCCAGTGGAACACTAACAACCGGTGGCTACTGGCTGGGAAGCAGCTTCCATTAAAACTAGCTTACGGGCCGGTCGGCGCAGTATGCCGCCCTTAGTGCGGACGTCTGCCACGCGGACCGCTCCGTCTGGCCCTGGGTAGATCGACACTATTCTTCCTAACGGCCATAAGCCACGAGGAAGGGTAGCGTCGGCGATCAGCACCACGTCTCCCTCACTGAAACTAAATGTGTTGGTAGAGAGTCCCCTTGCTCGGAGCGTGGGCAGGTACTCGCGCAGCCATCGTGCCCAAAACTGATCTGCTAGACGTAAGCTTCTACGCCAGTCACATCTTCTGTTTAAGTCTGCGTCCGTGAGCGTGCTGGTCCAAGGTACGACTGAAGAGGAACCCAGGATGAAATGGAAAGGAGTGATCGCTTCTGGTGAGTCGGTTGAAGATGGCACGTACGTGAGAGGTCTCGAATTTATTATGGCCTCTGCCTCAAGGAGTAGTGTGGATAGTACGTCTTCTTTTAATATTTTTTTTGCGAGGCAGTCTCTCAGGGCTGTCTTCACGGTTCTTACCAATCTTTCCCATGCTCCGCCCATGAACGGTGATGCCGGTGGGATGAAACGCCATTCAATTTTGTGGTTTGTGGCGTATTCTTGCACTGCGTCGTCTTGTAACGAGCGTAGCTCTCGGGAGGCTCCGACAAAGTTGGTGCCATTATCTGTGAATATTGTTGAAGGCGATCCTCGGCGAGCAATGAAGCGTCTTAGGCTCATAATGGCTGCATCGGATGAAAGTGAAGTGACAAGTTCTAAGTGGATGGCTCTCGTTACTAGGCATGTGTACAGCGCGACGTAGCGTTTTTCGTGACGTCGGAATATTGTGACAGTAATCGCACCGAAATAATCTAAGCCCACGTGCGTGAACGGCCTCTTGTGATGATCGAGTCGCTCTTCCGGTAGATTTCCAATTTGAGGTCGAGCAGGTTGGCCCTTCCACCTTCTGCATTGGAGGCAGGCTTTGGCTACGCTACGAATGCTGTCTCTTGCTTTGAGTATCCAAAACTTCTGCCTGAGCTCATTAAGGACAAGTTCGTTGAAGCAATGTGCGGCGTGAATGTGTTCGTGAAGGATGAGGAGTCGTGTGACGTGATGGCGACCATCCAGAATTGCAGGCGATATGGCTCTCTCACTCACTCCTGGCGTATACTTTGTCCGTGAGTCCAGTCGCATCAAGCCATCCTGACCAAGAGTTGGAGCGAGTTTTGCTATTCGGCTGTTTTTGGGCACGGGTTGTGAAGATTCGACTGCTTTCAGCTCATCGGGGAAGCTGTCTTTCTGAGTTCGTTGGAGTATCATCTTCTCAGCTGTTATGATGTCCGCCGCGTGAAGTTGTGAAGGAGATTTGGTGCTGTCGATGTATATATTAGAATTTTGATCTATTGGCCGAGACAGTTTAAGCCGGAATAATCGCGCACCCTGGAGAACACGGGCGGTAGCGCGTAAAAGGCGTAGCCAAGAGCTAAAACGCGTCGCGTCAGGTACTGGACTCGAGAACGGAACGTCGAGGAGCAACCCCACCAGCTCCGATTTCAACTCGAGGTCTGGTAGAGTCTCCTCGATGTCAGCAACTCGCTCGGTCGGCCAAGCATATGGTGGCTGTAACAGAAACGGAGGACCCGTAAACCATCGATGAGACTGTGTGAGGTTTAATTTTTTAGGTTTTGTGGCATCGTCGGCGACGTTGAGAGAGGTAGGGATCCACCTCCAGTTGGACGGGTTGGTGGTTTCTAATATCTCTCCCAACCTGTGCGCCACGAATGGTTTAAACGCCCGAGCATCACTCCGAATCCACTTAAGGACAGTGGTTGAGTCTGTCCAAAAAGTGATCTCGGAGGGCTTAATTCGATGAGCTTGCAAAATTGTTTGCGCGAAACGAGAGGCTATAAGCGCAGCTTGTAGCTCAATGCGTGGAATTGAGACCGGCCTTAAGGGCGAAACGCGTGCTTTACTGCCGATTAGAGTTGTCGACACGGAGTCGTCATCGTATCTAAAACGCCAATAGGCAGCACATGCATAAGTTTGTTCGCCACCATCGGCTAATACATGCAGTTGGGTATCCACTACGTCTGTCTTAGTCATATACCAACGAGGTATTTTTATGTTGGACGCGACCTGCAATTGTAAAAACCAGTCTTCAGATTCATTTACGTACGTGTTGGGAAGCGGTGAGTCCCAGCCGACCCCTGCCCTCCATAGTTTCTGTATCAAAATGCGGCCCCAGATGATGACCGGTATTAATAAGCCGAGGGGGTCATATACCTTCATTACGTTTGATAAGAGACTACGTTTGGTTAAGGTGTCGGCCGGTAACTGCGACACTGCTCGGAAACCCAGCGAATCCTGACGTGGGTTCCACTTAACACCCAATACGCCAACCTCGCTACTAGGCGGTAAATA
Source organism: Cerastis leucographa (assembly GCA_963082945.1). Lineage (NCBI taxonomy): Eukaryota > Metazoa > Arthropoda > Insecta > Lepidoptera > Noctuidae > Cerastis > Cerastis leucographa. The sequence continues at coordinate 19,588,362 of OY720365.1, forward strand.
GACGTCGGAGGTTGCGTCGCTTCGAAATTCCTTTGGGATAAGCGAAAGTGCCTCCGGATCGTTTGACGTCCACGCGCGCATCTCGAAACTACAGGCTTTGTGAACGGTGACTACGTCAGCGGCCAGCTGCGCCGCGTCGGCGACACTGGAGTGGCTACCTAAATAGTCGTCCATATAGTGGTCGTCAATTATTGCCTTACAGGCGGCGGGGTAATCGGCTTGGAGTGTTCTCGCATTTTTGTTTTTAATGTAGAGCGCGATGAACGGACTTGAAACTGCGCCAAAAATCATAGAGGACATACGATACTCTTTCAGTTCGCCTTCTTTGTTACGCCAGAGGAAGCGTTGTGCGTCTCTGTCTCTTGGAGCGATTTTTATTTGTGGGAACATTTCTTTTATGTCACCGTTTATAGCCACGGCGCCTTCTCTAAAGCGGAACAAGATATCTAGTAAAGAACAAAGTAAGTCTGGACCTTGTAGGAGCAGGCTGTTTAAACTTACACCCTTCGTCGCCGCGGCGGCGTCGTGGACCACTCTGAGCTTCTTCTTTTGAGGGTGAAGTACGCCGAAAATAGGCAGGTACCAACGAATACCAGCTTCTACGTTAACGCAGGAACCATTTGGTGGTTTCCGTTGGTGATAGGTGATTGGTTCGCACTCCTCAGCGTAGCCTTTTGCAATGACGTCGTCTATAAATTTGTTAAAGGCTGTGGCGAACGATTCATCTTTTGCCATCTGGCGTTCGAGGGCCTTGAAGCGCGATAATGCCTGCGGGTAACTGTCAGGTATAGTCTTTGGCAGTTCTTTCTTCCAGGGTAGGCCAACTTCAAAATGTCCATCATTAAGTTGGCGCGCCGATGATTCGATAATATCAACGGCTCGTTTATCGTCATCGTTTGGGCGAGGGGCGCTTTTCGTTATGCCTAAGGCATCAATGTCATATTGACTTTTGATAAGAATGTCTAAAGCGTCCGATACGTGGTTCACAAATTCGAGTGGCTTAGATGAAACGGAAAGCGCACCGTGAAGTACCCAACCTAACAAAGTTCTCGAGGCGACAGGATCACTCTTTTTGCCACATCGTACTTCGCGACTTAAAGAGAGGTGCCAATCGGGCGCACCAATGAGGACAGTAGGGGTGACGTCAGTGTATGAAAGATCGTCGGTTAAGTCTACCAAGTGATCATAGTCTGAGAAAATAATTTTGCCTGGGTGTTGCGCTCGCAACCCCAAAGGTTTGATCGCCCGCGCGTGTTTTACTAAATAACGATCAGATAAATTTCGACCTCGAATGTAAAAGTCTACGTAACTTATGTCAACTTCTTTCGTCATACCACTGACGCCTTCGATGCGTAGCCGCTCCTGACAGGTGGGTTTCGCGCCGATGCGCGAAGCAACCTCACCGTCAATGAGCGTCGCAGTACTGCCCTCATCGAGTAACGCCGTCGTGTGGAACTCGCCGTCAGGACCCTCGAGCACGACCGGGACTACCTTCAGCAGCCCGCGAGGGCGATCGGTTGACCGCGAAGTCCCTGTAACATCAATTAAGGTATCAGATGTATTTCCAATTTTGACAGATGGTTCAAATTCGTTGGTTGAATTGTCCACGTTAACAAGAGTGGTCGGTTCCGCAAACAAAGTTTGAGTATTGTAGCATTGGCTGCTGGATGCTACGCCAGGTTTGGAGTTCGCTGTCATTGTGCCGTGAAGGAGCGCGTTGTGACGTCTCGGACATCCGTCTATTCCACAACGTTTGGCGCGACAAAAATTCCAAGTGTGTGGGCTAGACTTCAAACACCGGTAGCATATTTTTGTCTCACGGACCCAACGCCATCTGTCGTCTATTGAGAGCGCTAAAAAAACTTTACAGGTTTTTATGTTGTGAGGTCCTTGTTTACAATAGGTACAACGCTCGGGCAATTTGTTGTTAGATACGGTGGCATGAATTGTTTCCTTCTTCAATTGGAATCTAGTAGGATGCGTTGTGTTCTGTGCCTTAACCGTATTGTCGGCAACAAAGTTATATTTTAACTGTTTATCAGCCTCTACTAAAAGAAAGCGTGACAAAATATCCAATTTTGTTAAATTTGGTTGATTGGGTGCATAAACGGAAGCAAAGTCCGTGAAACGAGCGCGCGTATGCTCGCTCAACTTCATCATTATGCACCGAAAGAGCTCTGGTGACCATAAGTATTCGCTCTGATTAAGTAGCTTAAGCGTTGTTACGAAGTTGCGTAATTTATTTGCTAAACGGTTTAATTCTTCGGGAGAACTTAGCTTAGGACTGTTGCGCAGCTCGGCGACCTCGAGGGCGACGAGAAGTTCCGGGCGCGCGTACGTCTGCTCTAGGGCCCTCACGATGTCGTCCGGTTCCCCAGAAGTCCACAGAAGAGACGCCACGGACTGGTACGCCGGACCGCGCACAGCGTTGTTTAAACGATCTAAATTATCTGACGGAGAAAAATTAGATTTAGTTCGTTCGTAACTACTCTTGAACGCCATCCACTGACTAACTTCGCCCGAGAACGTGACGAGTTCGGGTCTCTTTGGTTTGCTGGAAAGGGCGTTTATAGCTTGGGTAAGCTGAGTTACAGGGTCTGAGATAGGGCGTTCAGACGTATTTGATTGCTGTGTAGCATTATTGTGGTCGTTGTTACCGTCGGCGCGTGTAACTGACGACGGGGCTGCATGGTTGACATTCGGTACGTAGAACGATACCGTGTTGGTAGGAGCGGCCGGCTGTGAATATTGTCCTTGGGGGTTGCCCAAAGTGACAGTCGGTGCCTCACCAGGCATGTTCGAGTTACTTACCGTGGTCATGTTCTGCTCGAGAACCCACGTCGCGGTGCGTTTTGCGGAATGACAATTAGACAAACGTGAACAATGGGATTTAGATGACTTATCTGATGCTTCCAAAGCGGCTAGTCTGGCTTGTAGTTCCGTCTCTTCCGCCTCAGCCTCGAGGCGGGCAAGCTCGCGTTCGCGCTCCACTCGGCGCCGCATTGCGTCTGCTTCGATGGCCAGTTTCTGGGCGCGGACGGTCGCCGAAGACCTCGAGGAGTGAGTGCGTTCACTGCACGACTGTGTACTATGAACACTATGTGCACTGCATGAAGGTGCTTTTGCATTTGCATCTAAATCCGAATTAGATCGAACACTTAGGCGATTTGCGAGGCTAGGTTGTGCCTGGTCGCAAGGTTCAGTGCCCGCGGACTGTGTGGTCGAGTTAATTGCACCCTCCGTTGCTGTGGCCAAAGCCGGCCGGTCGCCGCCCCGTGAACGTTCGCGACGTTCGGGCTGCGTCCGATTGACTTCCGTGGCCGTAGTGTCCGTGTTTGCCTTGCTTTGACTACGTGTTTCCACCATGGTTAATGAATAAGAATGACGAAATGAATGTTTACTAAGCGAAATGAAAAAATGAAAAACTTACGTCAAAATGAAAATGTTGAAAAATGGTTTGTTTTTACGGCGAGAATGGACCAAAATGTTGGTGAGCTAAGTGGACTGTAATTATTTAAAATGGATTGGAGATGGTAGAAACACTGTTAGTATGTTATAATTGCTATTTAATGCCAGAACAAACTATGTACAAAGCAATGGATCACAGACACTTGACAACATCAGCAAAAGTCAGAAAAAAATAGAACAATCATTCAAAATATATATATAGTTCTTAAAAAAGGTGGCATCCCAGCCAGTCGCCAACACCAAATGTTGTATTTAAAGAAAGTAAATTGGGGGGCACGGCAGTGCCCCCGCCAAGTTGAGCGCGAAGCAAACACTGCCGTACCATCCTTTACTGGAACCATTTCGCCGCATTTTCAGGCCCCTATTTGAGAACCTCTGGATAAGACCAGAACGCAGAATTTCGTCATCCAGTAAGCTATAATCACATACTTAAAATCTAAAATTTCAAATCTGTACATCATTTAGTTCCAAAGTTAAGCGAAAGCAAAGTTTCGCATTTACGACACTCTGAGTGAGTGTCGTAACTCACTCACTCATGATCATCAAAATAGAACTAGTACTTCCCATAAACTCAGAGAGCTGAAATTTGGTACAGAGTTAGGGTTTTATTTATTTATTTATTCACATAACAATTTGCATTGTGTTTGAATTATGTAGTACATTAATTAATTACAGCTAAAAATAATAAATTATGAATAACAAACAGTAAAATTCACAAAAAATAAAATCAATAACTTATGATAAATATTATGTCAATAGAACGTAAATAGTTAATATATAAATTATTGTAAATGTTATCCTGTCAAATTATTATAAATCCATTATCTAAAATGCAAAAAAAAATAAAACTAATAATGTCTTCAATATATTCAATGTCATAAGTAAAAGGTAGGTACAAAAAGGTAAATTACTATATATAAAAACTATTTACCATTACCTGTCACCAATTCAGATATAGAATATAAGCATTTATTTAATAGGAATGCTTAAAGATTAGCTTTAAATAGAGTACCGTTGTAAATCAATGATCTCAAGTCAGTGGGCAACCTATTAAATAATTCTACTGCTTGGTATTTAGAGCAATGTTTAGTAATATTAAGGTTAGGTGCAATTTTGTTTTTCATAATTTTTCTTCTAGTGTTTTCTCTAAGTTCACGTTCTTCTTTTGATTCGTGGTCGCGTATGTATTTCGCAAAGTGGCTCAGTAGTGCTAAAATATATAAGCTTGGTACTGTTAAAATACCTAATTTTTTAAAATATTCTTTACATGACTCTCGTTGTGAGATTCTAACAATCGTTCTTAATGCACGTTTCTGTAGTATGAATGCTCTTTGGCAATTATACCCGTAATTGCTCCCCCAAAACATAATGCTGTAACGTAACCTGGATTCTACCAATGCATAATATATTGTTTTTAGCTGCTTTAGATCAATATCGTCCCTGAGGCTTCTTAGCGCGTAACAAGCTGACGATATTGAGGAATCTATGGAGGTGAGCTCCTTTTTCCAATTTAATAGGGAATCTATATTAACTCCTAAAAATTTAACTTCGTTTACCAGTCCAATATTTTCGCTATTGAGCTTGACCTCTATGCTATCGTTGTTACGTAACGTTGTTTTAAACAACATAACATGGGTTTTATTAGGGTTTATTATTAAATTATTTGCTGTAAACCAAACAGAAAGATTTTTTAAACACATATTTACATTTTCTGTCAGCTCATTTAAGTTTGGCGACCCGATTATGGCGTTGGTATCATCTGCAAACATTACAAATCCTGCGTCTGGTTGGGTATTATTCATAAAATTGAGTATAGTAAAAATTAAATATAATATTAGTCCTAGTATTGAGCCTTGAGGCACACCTCGACTTATTTTGGTAATTTTTGACTTATATATTACTTCACTCACACACTTTACTTTGTTTGTATCAATGTCTTTTATTTCTACGTACATGCTACGGTTTTTTAAATAAGATGTCAAAAGTTTTAACGCTTTACCCCTAATGCCATAATGCTCAAGCTTAGCCAGAAGTAGCTCATGATCTACTGTGTCAAAAGCAGAACTTAAATCAATAAATAAGCCAGCTACCTTCATTTTATCATTTAATTTACTAATAATGTCATTATCAAGATTATCTATCGCATCTAAAGTGCCTATTCCCTTTTGGTATTCAAATTGTCTAAGGTTAATTATTTTATTTAAATTTAAGTGGGCCATTAATATTTTTGATAAAATTGGCAATAAAGATATTGGCCGGTAGTTTTTGGGATCAGTTCTTGTACCCTTTTTGTGTAGCGGAACCACTTTTGCCAATTTAAGTTGTTCAGGAAAAACAGACTCTTCAATACATTTATTAATGAATTCAGATAGAGGATACGCTAATATTTCTATGTTATCCTTGATCACCGATATCGGCACGTCATCGTGTCTACAAGACGCTTTGTTTGTCATCTTACGTACAATTTTTGTTATTTCCTGTGGTGTCGTCATATTGAATGTCATCTCACTTTCTACTCTCAATGTTGAGTTTCTTAGGAAGGACATCGCCCTTTTTTCTTCTGTTTTTAAAAGGGATGATTTATGCATAAATATATCAACAAAAGTGTCTACTATTTCTTGTGGATCTGTAACCACCTTATTGTCAATGTTTAGAACAAGTTTTCTTCTAACTTTGTTTTGCTTTCTCTTTGTCTGATCATTTACAATTTTCCATGTCTCCTTTAGTATATTTTTGGCTTTGTTGAGATGACGTGATATCGCTAACTTTCGTGCGTGCTTTAAAACTCTTCTAAAAATTCTTATGTTATTCATTTTGTAGTTATAAACACTAGTATTATTGGTGGTGCACGAACATAATATTCTTTTCATTTTGCTTGACACCTTAATTCCCTTGGTTATCCACTTTATCTGATTATTGTTCCTCAGTTTTACTTTACTGGTTTTCTTTGGGTAACACTCACGAAATTTTTAATTAAAATAATTGATAAATGTGTTGATCCCTACGATATTATTATTTATATTTTGAAAGCTCTTTTTAAATGCAGCATTATTTTTTGTGTTTAATGGCCACATAAAGGGAAAACTATAAAAATTAGGATAATCGAAGATCTGGAGTACCTGGTGACCCTGATTAGAAAACACAAGAGCCCAACCAAACTATTAGAGATTGACATACCGCCTTTACAAAAAATATTCAACTTGTTGAGCGGCTCCATTTGATGTCAAAAATCGAAGGTCTGAAGTATCTGATGAAGAACCCTCAGCTGGTCTCAGCTGTATTAGAGGCTAGCTGTTACCCGCGACTTAGTACTTAGTGGACGTGTCATGATCCATACAATACGACAGGTCTAATCACGGACTTGTATATTTTACCCTTTAACTTGAGGGGCATCCGTGGGTCGCAAGTTATACGACTGTCAAAGATCTACTACAAATGACAGCCGGGACCAACGGATTTGCGTGCTTTCCTTGGCACAATGGAAGCTCGGTACGTAATCGGTGGTCTCCATCCTAGGTAAATGCAAAATTAACCTGAAGAGCGACCCTAGCGATCTAAATTGATTTTATATGATTATTTTTCATTTGAAAGAACTTCTTTCATGTGTAATCTCCTATTAATTTGTGAGTAAAACTTCGAAGTCCGAGTATAACTCCTCAATGTTTATAAACCCCCCTTTTCATTCAGATGGAAAATCCTCCTGCTCTAGACGGAGCGGAAGGGAGTGTCAGACGACTTGTACTGACTAAAAGCCTTCCATGTTCCTTCTTTGCGCTTTGTGTTCCAAGGCCACGGTATCTCTTTCGAACAATCCCGCAGCCCCGGCAGGCATCGGCCGTTGCCTTCCCTTGACCCCTTCCGATTTGCTGACATCTCATATAGACGCGCGTGGAAAACGAACGTGCCGTCGTCACGGCCTGTCGTCGTAAGACGGACGGATTGTGAGCAAGCCCATTACTCATCATCTACAGACCCGCGTTTATGGCCGACGCCCGGGACGTCTTCCGCGGCGGCTGGGAAGCAAGGCTCTCTCCCTCTCACGTTTCACCACCGCAGAAGGAGGTAACGTCTTCCCATTTCCTCTCGCTCCGCACCTTGGATTGAACCAGGGCCAGACGCGAGAGATCGCCGCCGCCAATCGCCGCTAAGAGAACACGGCCGCGCCCCGCCCAAGCGGAGGAGACCTCTACGTTGTGCTTCACCGTGTCCTCTGGGCGATCCTCGCAGTGGTAACACCCGGGCGTTTCCTCCCGCCCGGTTTGGTGCAGGAACCTCCCGAAACAACCGTGTCCGGTGAGGACCTGCGTCAGGCGGAACGTGGGAGCGCCGTGGTGCCTCTCCAGCCACTTCTTAATGAGGGGACTTATCACCACTCATTATGTGCCCTGACCCCAACAAAAATAAGGGTAGAATTTCCAGAAATATTAAACCTTCATGTGAAAATTACAAATAGCCCACTAAACTTAACTTTTAACCCAACATTAAACCCACTTGGGGGTGGAATTTCCAAAAATACCTTTCTACCGTACTAAGCACTGGCGAGATTTAAAGTTAAATAGTTCAAAATAGTAGTAGTTCTTGAGTGATTAATCAGTGAGTGAATAGTATTATTCTAATCCAGATCATGACCTGTCTGTCGTTTGGCTTTGATCCAAATCCGTTTAGGCGTGAAAAGTTAAAATATATAGAGACCGTTTATACGGTATCGTTGGTCTAGTGGTCGGAAACGCTACTACTGTGTATCCTTGGGTCCTTGTTTCGATACACATCGCCGGGCGATGTTTTATTTGATTTTTCGATCATTCATTTCTCAGTAGCAACCTAGAATCATATCCGGTTGATTACAATAAGTTCGGCCCTTATTACATGGCAATTAAACATAACTGGCGTAATGTGGGTGTACTAAATGGATACACCTCTGCCAAACCCTTAAGCGATTACAGGCGTGATCTTACATGACTGCCTTTATTATCTGGTACTTGTATAGCACCTGTATCTTTGCCAGTTTTCAGAGGAGCTGTCGCACGGGTGGCACCATTGACCAAGTAATACCTACTTACTTACATGTTAGCGAAGTCATTCTAAGATTAACAATTTATTTATGTGATTTAAAATTTAACGCTGGCGCGACGATATTTATAGTCGTTTGTATGAGATTTATAGCTGGTCAAAACATGCGGGGAACCTCAAGCAGCGTTAATAAAGTAAGCTTATCGGTAACTATATGTTCGAGTCGTTTGGGATTGAAACTTTGGGACCGTGGGGTCAGAGTACTCATTGCTCACAGCCTTTTTAAGGAAATTGGTACACTCATAGCTTATGATTTCTTTGAACCAAGATCTGGCTTTTATATTGGCCAGAGGATAAGTATTACTATACATCAACGAGGTAATGTGCCAGCCCACGTTCACTCTTGGGCACATCACCAGTTTTTTTATAAGTTTTTGACGCACTTTATTTTATTGTATCATTTTTATTCGTGAATTTATATAGTTTAATTTGGAATGAAATAGATGATTGTTTAACTATTGTTAAAATGGGTCAAAATAACTAAAATGATGTATAAAACTATTTGGTCATGATTAGAAAATCTAAAAAGCAAAGCAAAAAGTATTATAAAAAATACTTTACGAATTTACATTACAAAAAAAAATACCAGTTGGCGATCGAACCAGGGTCATTTTTGGAAATCATACAGTATTAAAAACAAAATAAAATACAAAAAGTGAATAACACACTGGCTCAGGTTTGATCCTGGAACATGCGATTCGAGCGCCCACTAAACCGTCGAGCTATTTACTTCTATGACAATAGGTCTAAAAAAGCCGTTCTATTCTAATGCTTGTCATGACAATTGTCAGTTGTCAAACAGTTGAGGAGTGCTAACATAATGCAATATTGCTCACCTTCTAAAGTCATTAGCGTGATACTAGATAGCCTATGGCCTTCCCCAGGTTTAAATCTATCTTCTTGCCAAATTCCATTAAGATCTGATTAACCGTTTAGTCGTGAAAAGGTAACAAAATATATCAAGCGATCATCATTGGGAGCTCTCGCAGTCTAAATAAGTTAGATGGTTCAACCTAGCCACCAATTCTTTTCGACGGTACGATCGTTTCTTTTAGCGCGGATGTAAAGGATCTAGGCTTGCACATTGACAACACTATGAAATGGCATACTCAAGTCGCTCGTGTCAGCCAGAAGGTTACTGGTACGTTACGAGCTCTATACCGTTTGAGAAACTTTTTACCATCGAATACGAAAACAATGCTTGTACAGTCCTTAATTTTCCCTATCATCAATTATGGTGATGTGTGCTACTTCGACCTGAATGCAGATCTTCTCGACAAACTTGACCGCCTTCTAAATAACTGCATTCGATTCGTTTTCAATCTGCGTAAATACGATCATGTTTCTGAGCAGCGGTCTCTTCTTAAGTGGTTGCCCATACGTCAGCGCAGGGAGCTAAGGGCGCTAACCACCTTGTTCTCTTTTCTTGTTTCTCCCACTTCCCCTAGTTACCTCGCTCCCCACTTTCAATACATTTGTGCCAACCATAATAGGAGTCTTCGCTCTTCGCATAACCGTGTTCTCCAATGTCCCTCTCACCGCACTGACTTCATTCACCGATCATTCTTCGTCCAATCAATTTCTCTGTGGAACGCGATTCCCCAGGAAATCAGGATGGCTACGAATCGCGTATCTTTCAAAATTAAAGTACGCGTGTATATTCGGAAAAAGCTAGCAGTATCGTCACAACGTTAATATTTTCCCCATAGTTTTTCCTGTTATATTAGTATTTATATTTTGATATATATTTATAGTATTTTAATATATTTTTATAGTACTTTATGTATCCTTTGTAGTTTGGTTTAGTATTCAATGTATAATATTTTATAGATATAGGTACACCTACCACTGTTTGTCTCTGCATCACCCAAAGGTTGACTGGTAGAAAATGCCTATGGCATTAAGTCCGCCGCTGTACTATGTGTGTTAAATAAATTAAAAAAAAACTTGAGAGGTGTCAAGGGACACCCGGATGGAACGAAGTTCCTTTCACGTACATAATATCAATACATTTTAGATATAAGTTAGTGTGCGAAAAATAAAATATTTAATTTAAGGAAGATTAATCCTTAATTCGAAGCAATACGTCTTACTTAACTGCACAACCGAATTTGTACTTTGTAGTTCGGTCACTCAAAATAATAATTATATCTATCCTTACTCACATACACACCCCAATTGTACGTAATTTAAGGAAATTTCAACTTTATTTAAAAGAAATAAAGCTTACAAAAGCTTACTATAGCAAAAAGTGTCGTGACAACTTTTCGTAAGAATTTTTTCCGTCTAGCCCCCTTTCACTACGCGCGATAAGGAACTTCGTTCCAATAAATAAATAACAAACAAACAAGCAAACAGAGTGACTTTCGCATTTATAATATTAGTATGGATATAGTAAGTATAGAAGTATGGATATGGTAATGCCCCCTTCTACTATTGGTACATAAAAAAATCGACTGTCATTGCAAAAATCCAGCGTAGTGGGACACATCGTCTAATCTAATTTAATCTAGCCTATAGCGTCCCACTGCTGGGCGTTAAGTAATACTGTTTCACGTTACACGTTGTTTACACGTTTCTACAAAAAGAAGTGAAATCCCACCAAAAACATTCTGTAAAAAACTAGCCAAGTCTCGAGGGAGCTGCTTGTTTATCTCTAAAAAGTATGAAATCCAGACAAAGTCGTGCCAAGTCTAAGGTTCCGTACTGCGATGTCTTTATTATTATAGTTAATGTTGTGTGACTTGGCCGTTGAAGGGTACACAAGGGTACAAAACCAGGTGCTCCGTGACGCCATAGCCCCAATCTGTCGCCAGAACCGCTTTCCATTGACGATGGAAAATAATTGCCACTTGGAAAACGTTTATTCAATAACCAGACAATTGTAAGCTTGATAAAGCTGTGTATTTCAATAATACTTATGTATAGGCGAGCCTGAAACAAACAATATAAGTACTTATTACTACTATGGTAAACTAGCTTATGCCCGCGGCGTCGCCCTCGTGGAGTTCGATAATTGTCCCACGGGAACAACTATCGAGATAAAAAGTATCAAAGTCAAAGTCAAAGTCAAAGCATTTATTTCAATTAGACCATTACAGGCACTTTTGAAAGTCAAAAAAAAACAAAATAAAACGCGAAGCTACAGTCCCAGTCACAAGGCATAATAACTTATGAAAGTACTGTAGTTGCCCATTCCGTAGCGTAGATCTCTATGGAGAAGAACGGGCAAGAAACTCCATGGACACTCTTTTAAATCAAAATATGTTACAAAATCTTGGTTACATCATTCATGTTAAGAATTACAAATATGTGAGAACAATGTAGAAATACGGGCAAGTTAAGAGCGTCCAGAGTAAAAGATTAAATCAGTAATTAAAAAAATAAAGTAATTAAAATAAACCGTGGCAGCTAAGAGATGACCAGTCACAACTGACAGCGCCCGTTCACGAACATGACGCATGTATCAGCCATCATTCAACTCAACCATTTTGAAGGGAACTAAACGACCCGACACACCCGCCACCATCAGCGTGACATTTAAGTGAGCATGACATTCACTCAACCACCAGGGTAATTTCGCGTCAATGAAAGATATAGGTACTCATTAAATGGTGGCTTTACAGTACATGGTACTCACACATGTACTATGCAATTATATAATACTAAGAGATTGAATCTATACAATGCAAATATATTTTTACAATCTTCTGCAGCTTTCACAATAACTTCACTTTCTAATTCTGATGATTCCGATTGCCCCTATGGTTGTGGAGCAGGACCAGCATTGAGCCAAGCATTTTTATCATCAATATAATCCCCCAACTTATAATATGCTTGCCTACATAGTGTGCGTTTTATACAAGATTTAAATTTCGTTTCATTCAGTTGTAGAATGTGGGGAGGTATTTTATTGTAACATTTTAAACAGTACCCCATGAAAGATGAGTCTACTTTAGCCAACCTGAAACCTGGCTGAACTAGTTGGTCTCTGTTTCTAGTATTATAGTGGTGCCGGTCACCTCTTTTACTAAATAATTGCAGATTTTTTCTAACGTACATGATGTTTTCATAGATGTATTGACAAGGTACCGTCATGATTTTAATTTCCTTGAACAGTTCTCTTAGAGAATCGCGCCTACGTAGATTATATATAGCTCTGAAAGCTCTTTTCTGCAGAATAAATATAGACTCGATGTCTGCAGCCCGTCCCCATAGTAAAATACCATATGACATAATACTATGAAAATAACTAAAATACACTATCCTCGCGGTATCTACATCAGTAAATTGACGGATTTTTCTGACAGCATATGCTGCTGAACTCAGCCGTCCTGCAAGAGATGTTAAATGAGGACCCCATTGTAGCCTTGAGTCGAACGTGATCCCCAAGAAAACAGTTTCATCGACAAATTCAAGTTTCTCTTGATTCAATACTATGTCACAGTCACTACTTTTGACATTTGGTAGAGAAAATCTTATGCACTTAGTTTTTTTCCCATTTAATACTAAATTATTTGCGGTAAACCATTTATGGACCTGCATTAGAGCGTTATTTACATCGTCAAGGTTTGTGGCACGTCTGTTTATCTTAAATATTAACGAAGTATCGTCCGCAAACAACACCATTTGTGGTTGGTTTTTAAATAAATGGGGAAGGTCATTAATATATACTAAAAGAGGAAAGGACCCAATATCGAACCTTGTGGTACACCTCCTATGTGTTAATCCAGGTTATAAACTACCCGTGTGCCAAGTTTTATCCAAATCCATTCAGTAGTTTTTGCGTGAACGAGTAACAAACATCCATCCATCCATCCTCACAAACTTGCGCATTTATAATATTAGTAGGATAATAAGTTGCACAATCAACAACAGCCTAAAATGAGACACTAGCGTCCAATTCCCAATACCACTATGGGCTATTATCTCGCTTGACAAACATAGGTAGTTACAACAGATATAACATTACGTGTAAACAAAATTGACTTGTACCCACTAACGTATAAAGAATGTTCAACGGCCAAGTCACACAACATTAACTATAATAATAAAGACATCGCAGTACGGAACCTTAGACTTGGCACGACTTTGTCTGGATTTCATACTTTTTAGAGATACACAAGCAGCTCCCTCGAGACTTGGCTAGTTTTTTACAGAATGTTTTTGGTGGGATTATAATAATATTATTACGGATCCCTACCCCTCCACAACAACAGCTGTGTACTCAATGTGTTGTTTCAATAATATTTACTTCATTACCTTCTTCAATGTCATGATGTAGCTAATACCATCGTACCATTGTGAATTTGTGACGCTTGTCAATTACTGTAGGGGTGACTTTGTCCACAATGTGTATTAGCACTAGGTACAACTGCGAAGTTGAACTGTTATGTCTATTATTTACGTCGTGGAGTGCCGGCTTAAGAATAGCACTCCCCCAATTCTTCTCGCGGTTGTCGTAGAAGGCGACTAAGAGACTTCTGGGACCTATCACATATCGGTCCCACCGGTGTCGGGCAGCAGCGATACCGGTGTCAATCTACTGCGATTGCCAACCAGCCTGCTGAGCGTGGCAATCGCGAAGAGCGAACCCTACCAATGGCAAGTCAACATGGACCACGGCCCCCAGTTCTCGGCCGCCTTGCTATTCCTGATCAAGGCCGCGGTCACGGTAACGGCAGGACAAGGGGTGCAAAGAATCCCCGGGTTACGGAAAGCCGCCAAAAACAACTAACCTTGGCGACGTGCAACGGTGGCACGTACAGGTGGCACGTTCTTGGGTTAAGCGATGTCCGAAGAGACGGGGAGGACACGGTAACTCTTGAATCAGGCCACCTTCTATACTTTCGAGAGAGAGGCCAGATGTCCCAGGGTGGCGTAGGATTCCTGGTGAATAAAGCTCGCTGTGACAACGTTCTAGAATTGTCGAGTGTGTCAAACAGGGTCGCCTCAAGGTTGTGCAGGTTTACGCACCGACCTCGACGCACTCGGACGATGAGATGGAAGATGTGTTTGGTGATATCGAAGGCCTTACACTTAACCACCAGGGCCCACAACAACGTTGTCATGGGAGACTGCAACGCTAAAGTAGGAGTACAGAATTGCAACGAATCGGTATTAGGATTCCATGGTTATGATAGCAAGAATCATAGGGGGCAAATGCTTGTCAACTTCCTCGAAAGGGAGGGGCTGTTCTTGATGAATTCATTTTTCAAGAAACAGCTCCAAAAGAAGTTGACATGGCAGAGCCCCGACACTATGACTAAAAACGAGATCGTTTTCATCATAACGGACAAGAAGCGTATATTCAGAGACGTCTCAGTGACCAATAGGTTTAATACTGGAACTGATCATAGACTCGTGCGAGGGTCTGTGAATATCGATTTCAAGCTTGAACGTGTCCGTTTGATGAAATCCAGGTTCCAAAATCAAAATCAAAAGTCATTTATTCAAAGTAGGCTGATGATCAGCACTTTTTGAACGTCAAAATTACAAAAGACAGTCCCCCAAAACGCCCACCTTTCGCCACTTCCTAGTGTTTTAGCTGGGAAGGAGAAGTGGCGGAACAAACTCCCCAGCAACACATCTGTCTGTTAGGTTAGAAGAACCAGATTCTATACAATAGTGTTCAAGTTTATATAAACTGGGAATAAATTACATCAAATTAATGTCACATGACATTGTAACACGGCAACTTGACACAGACGTGTTTCATTACCTACCCGTGCTATAGTGAATTTGTAGGGTATATAAAAATAAGGGAAAGATTCAATTAAACGAGTACCTTGCTATACAATACATAGTTTATTGGTAATAATACAATGCAGGTACTTACATGCAATACAGAAGATACAATCTTCCCTACAACCCTGTAAAATCACGTCACTACATGCTCACCCTGTCTCCGTACCAAGGTGAACGTGTAATCGACATGAGACATAAAAAGTATACGAACTCAGGGACGTTTGTAATGGGAACGTGAGGTGAACCGCCAATAACTTTAAGCTCAATCGTTTAAGTTAATTAAATAAATATTAGTTGTGCGAAACGCAACATACACGGTAAATTATACCGACCCCTCAAGTACACGGTCTTTCTACCAATCAGTGACCAGTGAGGTTCACTCTCTCTCTCTCTCAATCAGTGACTTAAACTCAACACGTAATATACGCTAACCAACGGTCAATCAGAGTCCTAAATAGTGTGATTAGTCCTTTTCAGCGGCGGGTCAATAACCCCTTGGCATCGGTTCTGTGAGACACAGAACCACGCGCCCAGCACGTCCTACGGGGAGATATCAGGAACCGACAGGAATGTACGACGTATGTACCTGAATGGCTTCCACGAACGACGTTGAATGTGCGTGGTCTACCTCTAAATGGGTCGGCCACGCTATCCGCACACTCGCCGGATCGATGTCAGCACGCTCCAAAACGTGTTTTCTGCGTCCCTCTACAGGCTAGTGTCTAAAAGCCAGAACCTGCAACAATATCCCCCTAATAACATACCAGAACTCAAACTTCGAGAGGAAATATAAAGAGGCCACGTGCGTGGGTCTTACCAGCAAATTCCGGGGCAAGACCTAGCAATCAATAGACTGCGACTCCATCGGTCTTCTCAGGCTGCGAGCAAAAAGATCTCGACTCTGCGACTCCCTCCAAGACACACCATTTGGTTTATAAAACTCAAGGGAGCGCGATCAATGCCAAAGTCGTCTCTCTTGCAGTCTTGGAAAAAATGCCTCGACTCCCATCACGGAAACGCAATTCCAAAGTCCTCTAGAGTCTCTGACCATAAACGAATCATCGACTAAAAGTTACAATGAACCGGAATATCTTACTATTGTATCGAAAACCAATTAGAACTGAAATAATTACTTGAGTTTAATTTTAGAATATTTTATTTCTTTAATTGTGTTGTTAATTTTAATTGTCACAATTAAGAAACTTTAAATCTTATACTAAAGTTCATACGACTTTGGCGCCATCTCTTTACTGAGGCTGAACTAACGAGATATGTCAATAGTAACAATCCGATAGATGTCGCCAAAAGTCGACGTTAAGATTTTGCAACGTCACAACATCAGCTAGCACACACCAATATTAAAATAAAATATTAAAAAATATACGCAAGAATAAATAAATCCTCCACACATAAAGGGCGTGCCCGCTTACACGTGCATACAATAAAAAAGAAGTAGTAAAAATCTATGCGTGAAGTTATACATATAATATCAGTAAGCTAATTTGGAGAAAGAACATAAACATTGTCTTGAGTTCAACCTAGCGACCAACTATTTCTATCGTTTAGTTTTCTAAATGAAATGATCTTTGAACAAAGAAGAGATTTCACTTTAGCTTTAAACACATTAAATGGCAAGTCTAGAAGGAAGATGGTAGCTTGTTGTAAAAGGTTATACCAAGCCCTACTAATGAATTGTGAACCTTATGAAGTCGGGGAAAGGGAGCACGTGGTTTATGCTTATTTCGAGTGTTTATGTTGTGAATATCACTATTTTTACAGTACAAATGGATATTTTGTCTAATATCTATACTTAATATTATAAAGCTGAAGAGTTTGTTTGTTTATTTGCTTGAACGCGCTAATCTCAGGAACTAATGATCCGATTTGAAAAATTCTTTCAGTGTTAGATAGCCCATTTATCGAGGAAGGCTACAGGCTATATATCTTCACGCTACGACCAATAGGAGCGGAGCAGCAATGAAAAATGTTGCGAAAACGGGGAAAATGTGACGCAGACGAAGTTGCGCTGGACTTCTACTTATTATCTATCTATTTATTATTATTATATATATCTCTATATTTTATATATATAAATAAAAAGAGAAGTCCTGACTGACTGATTGACTGACTCATCAACGCCCAGCCCAAACCTTTGAACCTAGAAAGCTGAAATTTTGCACAGAGGTTCCCTTTATAATGTAGACAAGGAATAAGGAAGGATATTTCGAAATTCAACCCCTAAGGGACCTAAATAGGGGATGAAAGTTTGTATGGAAAATCGTTATTTTTAAAGTTAGAAGGCTGAAATTTCATATACAAGCTTCTGGTTAGAAATAAATAAATACATATTTTAGCGTTTTCGAGAAATTACCCCCTAACAGGCTGAGATGGGAGTTCAAAGTTTTTATGCAGAATCCGTCAGTTTTGAAGTAAGAAGAATGACACTAAATACTAAAGTTTCTGAGCAAAAATAAATGAACACGTATTTGGCCGTTTTTGGAAATTCGACCCCAAAAGTGAGAAAAGGGGTTGAAACATTAGTAAAACAAATATAGTCTGCACAGCTTGAACTTTACTATTTGTGATTCTCGATGGAATTGATAAACACGTATCAATGTTTTTGGAAAATCCACCCCTCAGACGATAACAGGGGTGGCATTTTTTTTATTTACGAAGGACACTTGCAGGACGAAAATATACTGCGCATGGATACTTGCGCGAAAGACACTCATGCGACTGGACACTTGCGCGACTCAATGGCTTCATGGGTGTCGTTTTCGTGCTTTTCGGGGTCGCTGACCAAATTGACGCCGACGAAAACCTTCGGTTTTTCTTTCACGGGTGTCGTTTTTGTGGACTTCAGGGTCGCCGATTACGAAAATGATGACCTCATTTTCTAAGTGCAAATAATAAAATTTAAAATACGCATTGTCTGAATATCCTCCCCTAGGCTATGTCTGGCATTGATTTAAGTGAGAACTGCGAAGCCGCGGGCAACAACTATTATCTATAACATTTAAATTACTATTTTCGACATTATTTTGGGGGGGGGGGTTAACGCATACGTGGGCAATTGCCGAACTCCATGCGGGCGAAGCCGCGGGCAGAAGCTAGTACGAGTATAAAACGTTAGCTAAAATGAATTGTGAAGCCGCGGTAAGAATACCAATCTCTTTAAAAAAAAACTCTCTGAGATACTCGTGCACCCAGCTGGTAAATTGCACGAACCACTCGTTTTTGAAAACGAATATATTTTGAATATCAGCGGCTTTGCCCCACACAAAAATACCATAGGTCATAACACTGTGAAAATAACTAAAATCGACTAACCGTGCTGTATCAACGTCAGGATGTTGTCTAAATTTTCTGACGGCGTATGCGGCCGAACTAAGCCTTCCCGCTAGGCTTGATATGTGTGCCCCATTGTAATTTTGAATCTACTGTGATACCCAGAAACACAGCTGAGTCAACAGTTTTAAGCTCGTCATTGCCGAGAACAATGTTGGGACCCAGATTTTTAACAATAGGTAAGCCGAATTAAATACTTTTAGTTTTCTTGGCATTAAGAACAAGGTTATTTGTTGTGAACCAATCCGTGACCATTGATAGAGCGCTGTTTACGTCTCCAAAATCGTGTCTATTCCTATCTCCTTTAAAGATAAGAGAGGTATCATCTGCAAATAGTAGAGCGTCACAAATACCCTACAAATAATATGGTAAGCCATTATTATAAACCAAGAATAAAAATGGTCCCAGTATTGAGCCTTGAGGTACACCTAGCTGTACAGGTAGCCCGGAAGATTTTGCGCCGTTAACATCTACACATTGGAATCTATTTTGTAAATACGGATCTATTACATTTAGGGCTTCATTTTGAACAGCGTAATAACATAGTTTCCGTAAAAGCGTGTCGTGGTGTACGCAATCAAAAGCATTCGAAAGATCGCAGAAAACACCGATTGCATTTTGCGCGTTTTCCCATGGGTTAAATATGCGTCCGACCAACCCTGCTCCAAACTATAGTATATAGATTGGATCTGGAAAGTTCCAATCTAACTTGGAGAACCGATTCGTAGTTGTCGAAACCACAAATAGCGACTAGGCCCTCGAGTTGGTCGGAATCCTCAGGGAGGAAGGTGTGAGATTTTGTGAATTGCGGCGTAGAGGCAGGAAGTCGAAGTTTTCGGAAGAAACGCTCAAGCTCATGGAGAAACGACGTAAAAACCCATCAGTCACTTCGTCAGAGCGGCATGCTCTAAACAAGAGAATTAGCAAATTTGTACGACACGGTCTCCGATGCTTCAACACTCGTTCAATAGAACGTGCGATCGAGCAAAATCGGGGATACAAAGTGTTTGTCCAATCTCTTAGGAGCAGTCATCTGATGAAACTGACCCCTGCAAGTGAAGTAGTCGTTTCTGCCGGGCCGGGGGTTCTTTCGGAAATTGAAAGCATCTATAGTCAGCTATAAGCTACGCGTGCATCTCAACCTGATCCCGAGAATGAGAAGTTCAGAGCTAAATTAACACGCCACTTTACGGAAGACTTGCCAGAAGTCAGCCTGGACGAAATTGCGATGGCTCTCAAACAGCTTAAAAAAAACGGAAAAGCCCCTGAGCTCCTGACTGACCTCCTGAAATCTGGTTGTAAACCTGTTATGAAGGAGCTCCGGAGCATTTTCAATACTGTTCCTTTTGATAGGAGAACTCCAGAGGCGTGGAGTAACAGTGTTGTCGTGCCGTTTTCAAAAAAGGCATTATATATATATATATATATTAGACGTGGCTTAAGTAAGAGTGAACTGTCACTCTTAAGCCACGTCTATAAGCGGTTTTCGAGAGTCATCACAAACCGTCTTGCGCGAAGATTCGACAAGTTCCAGCCTCCCGAACAGGCGGGGTTTCGATCGGTATACGGCACCATAGACCACATCCATACAGTGCGGTAAAGTATACAGAAAACAGAAGAGTATAATTGGCCCCTGTACTTAGCGTTTGTGGACTATAAATAAAAAGGCCTTTGACTCGATCGAAACCTGGTCTATTCTGGTATCTTAGCAGCGATGCCAAGTCGATTGGCGATACATCCAAGTGTGGAGAGGTATTTACAACGCCGCTACTATGGCCGTCCAAGTCCAGAAACGGCACTTTAACCTATTCCCTTGCATCGTGGTGTCAGACAAGGGGACGGTATATCCCCCAAATTGTTCACAAATGCATTGGAGAATATATTCAATACACTGGACTGGAACGGGCGCGGCATTAATATAAACGGCGAGTACCAATCACACTTACGATTTTGCAGATGATATTGTCATCGTGGCGGAAACTCTGCAAGATTTGCAATATATGCTGAATGGCCTTGCTGATTCTTCTCAACTCATTGGTCTCCGGATGAACCTGGATAAAACCAAAGTTATTTTCAATGAACATGTAAGTCCGGAACCAATTGCAGTTCAAAGCTCTCTATTCTCGTAGTTGTTAACTAACCTAACTGCATAGTTTGTCCGAGGTAAACATACTCTATGTTTACCTCGGGCAAACTATGCAGCCTTTACGTCGGCCCTTACGTCGGAGCCAGTCGCTGGCTCATCCGGAGTTTCTCCAGCATCTGCGGCGCCAGACTTGACTGTTTTAATGGCACTACTGCAGGACCAGGCTCGCCGACAAGAGGAGCAGGCTCGCCGTCAAGAGGAGCAGGTCCGTCGCCAAGAAGAACAGATGCTCCTCATTAAGGATCTTCATTCAACCTTTGGCAAAGATCTCAAGGTAATGAAGGAGCAGGTTCACCAGCATGAGAATCGTATCTGCGAAGCCGAAGTTCAGATTGCTGGTGGGGAGAAGGCCTTAGGTGAACTGAAGGCTGGAGATGGGACTGTGGTTTCAGTGATTGCTGCACCTTCAGCACGTGGTTTTAAATTGCCTCCCTTCGACGGAACATCTTCGTGGTCGGCCTATAAAATCCAATTTGAGGCCGTTATAAAGGCGAAAGGCTGGACCAAAGCGCAAGCCATGACCGCGCTCACCTTGGGCCTCCGAGATCAGGCCCCAAACATCCTTGAGGCGCTCGGCAAGGATGTGACCTACGAGCAGCTGCTGGAGGCTTCAGAGTCCAGATACGGTGATGCGCACCTGGAGCACGTATTCCGTGCTTAGTTGAAGGATCGCGTTCAACGCAGTGCCGAGAATTTGCAGCAGTGGGCCCTGGAAGTCGAAAAGCTGGTCCAGAAAGCATACCAGTCTACCCCTGCACTTATCGATGGGAATCTGGTACAGGCTTTTGTCGACGGAATACGCGCTACTACTATCCAGCAGCGGTGGAGAACTCACAGTAACAAAGACGCACTGTCAAGAAGATCTTGGCGAGAAGACTGTACGCACAGTTCCAGGCAAGAAACTAAAGCAGTAGTGCCCGTAAGGATGCTCAAAACGAATCTCAACGATGCGTGGAAGGAAACCATACAGCAAGCTCAGCAAAATGACTCCGACATCAAACAAATCTTCGTTTGGATCAAAGCTGGTGCTGCTAAACCCAAGAGGAGTGATGTGGCAGCAATGAGTTCCATCACGAAGAGTTATTGGGCCTAATGGAACAGCTTGGTTGTCCATGATGGAGTCTTGTGCCGTAAATGGGAAAACGCTCGAGAGGACAGCTGTCATTTACAAATGGTTGTCCCTAAAGCCAAAGTACCGGATGTTCTACGGCTATACCATGATGGATGTTCAGGCGGACATTTGGGGGTAAAACGGACTCTACTGAAGATCCGAGAGCGGTTTTACTGGATCCACTGTCGAGAAGATGTGGAGGACTGGTGTCGCAAATGTTCCACTTGTGCGGCTGTGAAGGGACCCCAAACACGCAGCAGAGGTGCATTAAAAGTGTAGAACGTTGGAGCCCCCTGGGAACGGATAGCACTAGACGTTGCGGGACCGTTTCCAGAAAGTGAAAGCGGAAACAAGTACTTCATGGTTTTCATGGATTACTTTACAAAGTGGCCAGAAGTCTTCGCCATTCCTAACCAAGAAGCTATAACAGTTGCAAATAAATTAAAAAAAAAAATATCTTCTATAAAATTCTGACAAGACAAAATAATAAACATGAATCCCTTTATAAGTGATATTTTATTCATGTTGATAAACCTAGTAACATTTTCAGAATATCGAGTTAAAAAACCTGATTTGACAACTTTTAAGCCCAAAAAATAAACGGTTCTATCAGTTACGTACACATAAAAAATACTTGATCGAAACCAGTTACGTACGAGTACAAAAAAAAACCACGATCGAAACTACACACATCAAAAGTGTCTAGGGATCAAGCATTTTTATGCGGATTTCTTGAGATTGAGATGTGGCTTTGTAATAAATTTATGATTTTATAAATTTATATGGATCCTTTTTGGTGCATTTCATAATTTGAATCAGGAACTGTGAATCAAATTCGAGTAAAAGATGAAAATCAGCTGTCAATATTTTCCCTATAAAAACATACAACGCATTGAAGACATTATTAGTGCTACTGTTTCCCTACTACTGATTAAAACCAACGTTATTATGGAGCGGCGACGTCATTTAAGCAGGGAAGAAATGCTCAGAGCCGTGGGAATGATAGAAGCTGGTTCCCGGCAACGTACTGTGGCTTTAGCTCTGAATACAAGTCAGAGTGTTATCAGTCGACTTTGGACACGTTACCGAAGCACTGGTACCGTGGCTGAGCGCCATGGAGGACGGTATCGCTGCACCACACGGAGACAAGACCGATACATTCAAATCTTAACTCGAAGAGCTCCAACAATAACCGCCATGACGTTAGCCGTGAGGCTTCATCACTCTTCAGGGAACTTAATTAGCGACCAAACAGTCAGAAACCGCTTGCATGAAGTGAACCTTCATTCCCGAAGACCGCTACGGGTACCACCTATAGCAATGCACAATCGTAGGATTCGATATCAATGGGCTCTTGAACACAGAAATTGGGCAGAAGAACAATGGCGTTTCGTGTGCTTTTCTGATGAGTCTCGTTTTGGTATGAGACCGGATACAAGACGTATACGACACTGGAGAACCCCTGGACGCCAACAGCGATTAAAATCCTGCCAGGAAGTCCATCTTTATAGTGGTGGAACCATCATGGTATGGGCGGGTATTTGGATCGGCGGAAGAACTGAGTTGATTTGGATCAGAGGCAACCTCAACGCTCAAATTTATGCTGAGACGATTGTATCAGACGTCATCGTTCCTCTACAAGTGCAAATCGGTCCCTTATTTCAGTTAATGCATGATAATGCACGACCGCACACCGCAAGAGTTGTAAGACAGACTCTCGCCGCAGCTAACATCAATGTCCTGCCCTGGCCTGCTCAGTCGCCAGACCTGAACCCGATTGAGCATGCATGGGATATGCTACAGAGAAGAGCTCTGCCGAATATGGAGGGTATCCAGTCGCAAGAAGAACTTTTTTTGTTGTTGCAACGAACATGGGCGGCCATTCCACAGCGTGATTTGGATGAACTCATTTTGAGTATGCCAAACCGATGTTCTTGTGTTGTTAGTGTTCGCGGTAGAAACACGGATTATTAATTGTTTAAGTTACCCAATAAAATTTTAAAGAAAACTGTTATTTCAGTCTTTTTTTCGAACTTTAATGTTAGTGGTTCAAATGTCAAAAATCCCTTTATTAGAAAATGGCAAATTTCTTTATTAATGCAAAGGTGACTTGGTTTATCGTTACTGTGACAAACGAAAACACTTTATTTGATGAATCCTTAAAGAAAATTTTAATTAATATCAATCAGGAGAAAAGTTATTGCAAAAATATATGTTGATCCCTAGACACTTTTGATGTGTGTAGTTAAAACATCTCTCACTGCTGGAAAGTCACACAACAAACAATAATATAAATTTCCGAGTGTCACAGGGTATTACAGGGGAAGAAGTCGCGGGCCTAAGCTAGTGCGAGATACACGGGACCCTCACCTAGCGAAGCGGACTCACACCTGACCGTGCCCCTTACGTTTGCCCGTTGTGTAGGTTTAGCCTGTGGTAAATGAATGCATTTTCTTTCTTTCTTTATAAGTAATACTGCAAATAGTAATATGATTAAATATTGATTTAGTTTGTACACACGGCTCCATTAAGTGCTTACCCCCCCCCCCCCCCAAAAGACGTGTGCGTTCAAATCCGTGTTGGGCCTATTTGATTTTTGTATTTTGGAAAAATATTTTATTATTTTAGTGTTTAAATTATTGTTAGTGTTTAAATAAGTAAAGGGAAGTATTTTTTTTTAAAGTCTGTTTTAAATAGGTCTAAAAATAAATTACATTCAGGTTCCGAAACCATTTTTTTTCAAAGTCAATCGTTTGAAAAATAGACACTTCCAAAATGGTAAAACGTGTCCCCCCCCCCTCTAATTTCTAAAGTAAGAGGAGAAAAATTTTGAAAAAATATTGAGATGTAAAACGTAATAAAACTTTCAACGAAAATTGGTTTGAATAAGATTTGATATTTAGTTTTTGAGATATGGCACTTTTTAACCAAACTGCTGCAGTAACTTTGTTTTTCATTTACTTACTATGAAAAAAAAATAGTTTTGCGGTTGAGTGGAAATTTACTAATGAATGACCGTTCAAAATATTTTTATTATATTGTGTGGGGCTATGGGCCACTGTGTGCGAGTAAGACTCGCACTTGGTCCGTTTTTTTTTGGGTATAACGACAAAGAAGGCTTAACATTTACGTGATATTACGAGTAGTCAACGTATAAATGGACTGGAAGTTTTAAGACCACTTGACTTGTATGAGATTAGAAGATCGTATCCTAGAGCCGACAGTGCCATTTCGTATTTTTTTAAATATAAAGTATTTTTCTATTTTTTTTTTAAGAAAAATAAAATACTTCTTTAATCATTTCATAATATTTATTATTGCTATTATTTAACAAACTTTGATCTTATTTTACTACAAAGATTTATATTTATTTATTTACTATTTATGTACACACGTTAGACAACACAGGAAAAAAACATAAAATATTACAGTACAAAGGTACTGCTTATTTCATATGAAATTTCTGCCAGCAGACCTGCGAAAGGAGAAACGAAAAAGAAATGTAGACGATATGTGAGATAAGGAAAAGAAACATATGTTATCATGCCTTACCTAGCTTAACCTATACTATTACCTAAATATAAATACACATATCGATGGCCCCACCGAATAAACGTGCAAGAATTCTTACACGACTTTTTTTTTCATTTTTCGTTTTCTTTGCCTATCCTGCACCTACTTAATTTTTTTATGAATTTTAGACTCAAAACACGCGTATTATAATAGTGAAAATCTTTATTCTAGGGAAATTCTCATTCCTGTAATTTTCAGTTCATGCTTTTATTACATGCTTTTTGAGCCGCCAAGTACACAAGAATAAACGTGTTATAATCTACAGACGTTTGAGAAGATTTGTGATTGTTTTCGAACTTGGGTAATGCCTTCTTACACGTTTATTAGTGTAAAGATGTATGCAAACTTTATTAGTCATGTTTTATCCCACAAAATTGAAGTTTGAATATAAATAAGTTATTAAAATTAAAGTATTGCATTGTCTCTTACTTTAATTTTTTGAAAAAAATAATTATTTTTTTCAAAAAATTGTGTTCAATTCTAGAATGCCTAAATTACTAATTAAGTTATTATTAAATTTATTCAAATTGCAGGGTGTTATTTGTCTTGGGTTTATCTGGATTTTTGTAATGGTGTGTAGAACTCGAAAACAACGGTTTGCCCACTGTGATTAGAACGGAGGTAATTAACAATTGATTTATCGTAGTCGCAGCAACAAAAACATTATCAATACATGTAGCAGTATTTGTTTTAATTCGGGTTGGTTCCGAAAACATATTTAACAATTAAATTATTTAAAAAGATGTATGAATCTAATACTATTAGAATTTTTGTCTAAAGTATTAATATTAAGTCACCACAGGTATTT
Organism: Cerastis leucographa; assembly: GCA_963082945.1. Classification (NCBI taxonomy): domain Eukaryota; kingdom Metazoa; phylum Arthropoda; class Insecta; order Lepidoptera; family Noctuidae; genus Cerastis; species Cerastis leucographa. The sequence continues at coordinate 19,614,633 of OY720365.1, forward strand.
AACTGTTGTTTTGCTAAAGCATCTTCCATTACTGACTCAAATAAGTGGTAGTTTTAATAATGTGAGGTTCTGTAAATGCACACTATTATATGCTTATCCAGCTCAACACAAGACATTTTAATATTATTCTTAACCGATAGATCAACAATAGCGTGTCAAGACTTAAATTTAATACAATTTTTAACTATGATTAATGAACCCTTATGCACTTTAGATTTTCGGTTAAAGCAACTGCCAACACTGTAATTTACGTAATTAATTAGCATTCCATAGTCATTTAACCAATGATCAGTGAAAAAAACAATTTCAAACTTTGTTTTTTCTAAAATTAATTCAATCTCTAATTGCTTTGAAGAGAAACCTTGAATGTTTCGATGGAATAATTGCAAGGAATTCTGCTTAGCTCGTTTTAGAATGTCAACCTTAAGTTGTATTCCATCGACACTTTAGAGCTTAACTCTGACCATCGATCAGTGCTCATGCACTTAGTTCCCCGCTCGGGTCCTTCTGACCCCAGCCAGCCCCCGCCGACCCAAGTGATAACCGACTGGAGGAAAGTCAGCGAAAAGCTGAAATCCAACACGTCGCCTCTCCTGGAGGCCATCCCCGACCACAATGTCTCAGTCGCTGACACGACGGCCTCCATCAACTCGTTTACAGAACACGTGCAATCCGTAATGAAGGATTGCTCACGCGAAGTCCCAGCAATGAGCGATCAACGCTGGGTACTACCCGCTGAGAATAACGCGGACATTCGTGCCTACATCAACTTTCCCTGTGACGCGAACAAAGCTCGCATGCGTTATTTACAGCGTGCTGTAAAGAAGCGCACTAGTGAGCATCGTTCAGATCAATGAGACAAGACGCTGAACGAACTCGAGCCTACCCACCTAGCTTTCTGGCAGCTGCAACGTAAGTTGCGTGCCACCGATGAGGCTTCGATGCCTCCCCTCACTCGACTCATGGGCAACTACAGTACTTTCACAAGTTATTATGCCTTGTGACTGGGACTGTAGCTTCGCGTTTTATTTTGTTTTGATGACTTTCAAAAGTGCCTGTAATGGTCTAATTGAAATAAATGCTTTGACTTTGACTTTGACTTTGACTCGATAAGAGCGTTGCATTTGACGACTCTGAGAAGGCCGAATGCCTAGCCGACAGCCTGGAGTCCAAGTGCTCCCCCAGCTCTCAACTAGTAGACAAGCGACATCTCGATGAGGTGAACGCATTTGTTGAACGTAGAGCCGCCCTCCCCCCCCCCCCCCTCGTAGAAGACCCTGATGATCCTCTGCCTCCGGTCACAGCTGACAAAGTGCAAGACATCATTAATACGCTTCAGCCGAGGAAAACACCCGGCTCCGACGGAATCACCACTAGGGTGTTTAAACTCCTCCCCGCTCAGCTCGTCGTATTAATGGCGGCCATATTCAATGGTGCCCTGAGTGTCTAATAATTTGTGTTCACGTGGATAAATACATAAATATATTTTTTTATTCTATATAAATCTGTATTTTATTTCATCCTTTTACTAAATTATTTACATTTTTATACCATGCATTAACAAAGATGTATTACATAAATGAAAACTGATCTTATTAACACTAATATAAATGCATACGATCGTTCCAATCTTATAATAGCAGAACAATGTACTGTGAACAAGTGTGTAAATAGTTATAGCTGGGTTCCAAAACAAACTTGATTTACGCAGAATAATAGTGTAACATTACAGTGCGTTTTATTCGTTGTGCATTATTACACGAATAAACGTGTAGTGATATATTACTGTGACCTAGTCATGCAAATTTCACAAGTCTATAGTAATTTTTTTTGCCTATAATTTGATTTTACATTGTTTATACCTATTTACAAGGAATTGAGCGTTATTGAAGTTTTAACGTTTTTATTTTTTGCTGAAAAGTTGTCATTTTTCTCTTACACGTTTAATCGGTGGGGCCATCGATATAACTAAATATAAATATATAATGCTATGATATATAAACAAATAAAATATATTATAAATCACAATTGAGAGGATAGGTAATGCTCTTTCACTCTGTTTTTGAATAGTGAAATAATCTTCAAATCACGAATATGCTAGGCGAAAGTGAGTTCCACACCCTTACAGCATGTATAGAGAAGGAATAGGAGTAATAGCTCGTAAAAACGCTCGCCCAGATAAGAAGGATATGACGGGTTGTGTAGTATATTGAAGAGAAGACATATGATCCTAGTGTTCCTGCGAAGGCAGATCAGGAGCCACTTTAGTTCCTTGCGAAGGTGAGAAACGTGGTCAAAACTAAAGCGAATACATAAATCTTGCAAGCGCTCAAGCTTATTTTATTCATATATTTTATCATTTGATTTGATAATTTACATTTATCATAATTTAAATAAATTTTGCAAACGGGTCCCTAGACAAGTACATCCTTTTAACGTAAACGATAAAATAGAAAGCGCTAGAAATTTGTTATTCGACTTAAGAGCGTTTACGTTACGGCATTTCATACAAAGTTTCAAGTCGTTATTTTCCGAAATGACTGAACAGATTTTAATGAAACTTCCTACGCATAAGCAGTATACATAGGTCTAAAAAGATCCTATAAAACATTTTCAAAAAATAATGTTACAGCTAAATTAGACCGATTATTAATTATCTATAGAAACAGAAATTTCCAATTATCTTCATTTTTAAAAGACATTTCGAAAATGTTTTATAGTAACTTTTTAGACTTATATATACTGCTTATGCGTAGGAAGTTTCATTAAAATCTGTTCAGTCATTTCGGAAAATAACGACTCGAAAGTTTGTATGAAATGCCGTAGGGTATAAACGCTTGATTTTATAAAGACGACATAATTAAGTAAAATTAATGGGCCATACTGTCAAATTTTAACATCTAGAGATTAGACAGACAGACCTAAAAATAAAGGGACGATAAGTAAATAACAATTTCATCGCAATTTACATGGGCTTGCTAGCTAAATAATTAAATTGCGCGGCGTAAGTATTACGAAGTTTGGTGATGCGATGATTCGAATCCAAGTAAAATTTAACTCTTTTTGAAGTATTCTTTAGATTACTATTTGCATTTTGCAACGGATTCAATGTTGTAGCAGTGTAATACTTTTTTATTTGGGGGGTTAGCACATAGAGATGCTGTTTGTTCTTCGATCCATTATTGCAGTTTATTACCACCTGGTGCAACATTGGCCATTGTTCTGCAGCGAGGTATATAATAAGACCACAGCCCGAAACTGGTACATTCCAATTTCTGCAGCCATTCCCACAACTTGAACTATTACTACTCAAACCAAAATGAAGACTCCTGTTGCATTCGCTTTACTGGTAAGCTTTTACTAATTGCCTAAATAAGAAGTCTGTGTGTAACTGTGAATAAGGTCGCCATAACCGCACCATATGGTTCGACCTCCTCTCAATACACCGCCACCACAATATTGAGTACGTTTCTTGGTACCCAGTTTGGGATACGTTTATATATTATAACATGTAGGTTGTTCGACGTTCCGTTGATATTATCATATCATATCATATTGTTATGTATTTAATCAAAAATAAACTCTTTCCTTTAGTTTGCATTATCTCATTACTTCCCAGAATTTGAACCATAGCCGCCGTATCCTAGTAGCGACTCTATCGAATAGTGTTATAATACAGTGTGATTGTTTTTTTTTTCCAAAACCAATGGGTTCTATTATAGGCTAGGAATATTGATTTTCCAAAAATCCTATGATGCAGTTTTAGTTTTTATCAAAATCGGGCTAGAGACTCCTTTGAGCATTTTTCGCTATTCATCATAGTTTCGGATTGGACCATCCACGCCCACTTGAAAAATTCACCCTGTAAAGTTTACTTTCAGATGGTAAACATATGCTGTTGATATCTTCTGATGATGATGACAGTTGATGTAGCAGAATCACAAAATGAAAAGTTTTTGAAACGTGTACCCTGTTACTTATATATCCGTGGCTGGCGTGAATATGTTGACATGTCTAAAATGGCAATTTGTCAGGGCGGTATTTTTAAACTTCTGGTAAATTTGTAAATTAGTTTAACATATGTGTTTTAGTTGTTTAAAAGGTTATTTTATACCATCTTTTAAATGATGATTGTAAATAAACGAAACTCCCCATAGATTTTATAATAATAGACTTGTCAAGTCGTTCACCAACGAGTTATCAACTTATTCACCGAGTTGCCAACTTGTTCACAAACAGTTATCAACTTATTTACCGAGTTGCCAACTTGTTCACCAACAGTTATCAACTTATTCACCTTCTGTGTGGGGAGTATTACCTAGTAGGTAAACAATGTTATTTATCATTACTCATACTCCGAAAGTAGAGCTGAAGTTGCCTGAGGAGCGGGATGGAAGTAATACTTTTCATCCCTTGGGAGAATCGCTTTCATCTGACAGGTGTCACATTATAAAAAAAACTAGTTCTATTTTCACATTTTTATTTAACCATGTTCCAACTTTCTATGCAGCCACGATGTAAAATATTGAAATAACTTAAAATTAAGTATTTGATAAAAGATTATTTTTTTTAAACTTTATTATAATTTAATTTCAACAATTTCTTTAAAACAACATAGATTTGGGAAAAATATTTACCATTTTTTCAATGATGAAAATGAAAAATAATGACTGTATAGTAATATAGTATCTGAATACTACAGACACTCTATACTCACACTTATCATCCATATTCATACTTTTATTGGTTTTACATTAGCATTTTACGAATCGTTTAGTTTTTATAAATATTTTCTTAGTATTCTTTGTTGTGACATTGTTTACATCGAACTTGTCAGTTGTCATTTACTTTTTTTTTAATTGTTATCAGCCAAATTCTCTATGAAGGTTTCATTTAGATTATATATTACTTAAAATTATTATCATCAATTCGTGAGTTCAATTGTTGTATTTTATAGTTAATTGCGAATATTTGCTGTGTAAAGATATTCTGAGTTATATTTATAAAACTATTATGCGCAAGGTTTTTGACCAATTGTTACTGGCTGCTTTGAATACTGGCAGGTTGCGTCTTACTAGAGCGCAGCAGTTTTGATCCTGAGAAAGAAAATTGGAAGAAAGAAACGGAGGATCAGGGTATAAAAGGGATTTCTGACGGATGCCCTGGTTCAGTCTGGATACAAGAAATCAGTTTAGTCTGAAGTCAAGAAATCAGCTAAGTCTAGAGTTTGAAGTCAAGATCTCAGTAATATCTTGAGTTTTGAGCACAGCCTAAGTGGAGTCAGGAAGCGGTCTTCGTTTGGTGCTGTCTGGGCTGCTGCTAGCTGCTGTGAGGAAGCTACTCCGCGAATTGACGAGCCTGACACTGGGGCTCGGTACGTGTCTGCTGGAAGCTACTCTGAACTGACGAGCCTGGCACTGGGGCTCGGTACGTGTCTGCTGGAAGCTGCTCTGCGAGCTGACGAGCCTGGCACTGGGGCGGTACGTGTCTGCTGGTGGGTCCTACCAAGCCGCCCTGCATCAAGTTCGTCGTGGTCAAGCTCATCTTGATCAAGCCAGCTTTCTACAACTGGATGTTTGTCTTCAGTTACTATCACGCTCAGAGATTTGACGATTTGAGAGACATTTAAAACGTTCCCGGTTAACCTGCCCTTCACTTTTTTATTAATTTATTGTATTTTTCATATCATCATTTATTAAATTCATTTTCCCCTAATTACTTTTTTAATGTACAAATCTGTTTACTTCTTTTATCACGAGGAGCAAGCACGTTTGTTACAATAGCTGGCTGGCCACAGAAAAAAAAAACAAAATAGGCGGGACAGCGGCAATCCGATCTTCAAATTTACTCTTTTTTTCTTTAGCTAATACATGTTTTTATTTCACATTTTTTCCTTGTATTCGTAATGTAAAGCACAGTGTTTACCTCGGGTTAAAGACTTATTTAGTCCCTCGAACTATTGTCGCCCTCACTTCGTTCGGGCGCCTAACCCCGTCTCGGGATTAAATAAGTTACTTTCAACCCTAGGGTAACAATGTACTATTGATGACAAACACATTATTATGATTGGATAGCAAACAGATCACCATCAGCCTACAGTAGTCCACTGCTGGACATAGGCCTCTTCAATCGCTTGCCACTTAACTCGATTCTCGGCAACTCTCATCTAGTTGCTACCAGCCACCCTGCGAAGATCATCGCTCCACCGAGCCTGAGGGCATCCCACATTACGCTTGCCGATTCGCAGTGTCCACTCAAGAACACGTCTACCCCAACGGTCATCGGTCATTGCGCATACGCAGCGCGGTCGAGATGCGAACGTTGAACTATCTTGAGGTGGAGTGATGGTCGTTACGGTAAATTTTCGTAGGCGAGCCACCAAAAATGAGGAAGGGAAAGAGACGGGTATATATCTTCACCTGTTCCTATGATCTACGTCATATGAAAGGATAAGTTGATGCGTAAAAGTTTTAAACAGGGTTACGAGATGGCGTCACCACCATAAATTATGTATATTTGGAACTGTCAATTTTTTTCATATAAATTCCTAATGATTAGGATGTAATAAGCCAATAAAATAAAACATAGAAGTCGATATGTCAATCTGTTCAAGCCAGCCATGGATGTTGTAGTACGGGTGGCAACACTGGCAACCCTTTCCACAAAATAATTGTGGAAGGACTGTAGGAGCCCCTCAGTGACAGACAAGGTGAACACGTCTGACAGCATCCACACAAAAACAACCTGACCTCCTCATAATACATGTTACTGTGATCTTGATGTCATTAAGATCACAGTAACATATCTTTCGAAAGTGATACCCAATGAGAAGTAACCGGACTGTGGAAGAACAGTTATAACGATGATGATTTTATTTTGCAGGTGGTGATGTCCGTGCTGATGGTGGTGCATTCTTATGGCCGCAGCAGCCAACCTCGTCTAAATCACAAGGTGTTCTCGTGTAACACACGAAAAGTGGATTTATTGGCCGAATGTGCACTTAATGTAGTTGATCACTCAGAAGACATGATTCATGATTACAATGATGCGATACAGACCAGACTAAAATACGTATTAAAACTGCCCCCTGAAGATATATCAAGTTGCATGGATTCGAAAAATATGCTTAATATTTGCGGCCCCTTTGTTTAACCCTTTTCTTTCCTGCTTATAAATTGATTTATTTGGTTATTAACTTATAATAGAATATTAGGCTTTCAGCTTTTCTTTTAAATATGTATACTTAGGTACTTATTAATTTTGAAATATAATTAAATTATTTAAAATTGTTGTTATATTGTTCCCAAGCAGTCCCGCCACTGTAATGGCAAGTAAAGCCATGGCAGCTTTGTTACAAGACCTCTTCAAACTGTCATCATCTCCTTGCCCTGGTCCCATTTTATTTGTGGTCGGCGCAACACGTCTCCTTCCTCCATTCTCCTCTGTAATTCGTCATGCTATCATTTACTCCTTTTTCCTTTATATAATTTTTTACGCAATCCATCCATCTTTTCTTTGGTCTTCCTCTCCCTCTTCATCCATCCACATTTATAATATTCATCACTCTTTTAGTCACATGTGTTCCATCTCATCATCTGCCTAGCCTTTTCCCAAACTATCTTGAGGTCGGCTTCCAGTCTAACCGGATGCAGCTGAGTACCAGTATTTTACATGAAGCGACTGCCTATCTGACCTCCACAACTCAGTAACTGGGTAATACGATACCCCTTGGCAAAACTGGATGTCAGACTTTTTGGCTTCTGACTACTCGTAACGACTGTCAAAGATCTACAAATAACAGCCGGGACCAACGGCTTGATGTGCTTTCCGGGACTCGAAGGAAACTCGGTATGTAATTATGGTCACCCATCCACGGACCAACCTCGGAAAGCACGGCTTAACCTTAAAGATCGACCCGGGCGGCTGTTATTATTTAGCCACGAGCTCCTCCATGTCATGTGTTCCATCTATTCCTATTCAAACTGTAACGGGTGTAAATCTTGTGTTTAGTTTGCGTTAAATCCATTGTTTAATAGAATCAATTTATAAAGTGACACACGTAGTGTTTGTGACCTGTTTATTTTAATAACTCATATCAATCGTTATTTCGCTAAATCATTTACCGGCTGTCAACTTTGGACTGTGGATTTGAATTCTACGATCCGGGAGAGTATTCTGTTTTAATTTTCTTATTAATGTTGTCTTATTTACATAGGTACTGTTATCGGAACGTATGCGTCCTCATATACTCCAAGTGTAATATACTTGTATATTACAGAATAAAACACAAATCACTTTGCTAGTACTGAATTTAGTGATCAACTTTAGTTCACATCTTACACTTGTACACGTTTATAAAATTAATCATCGACCTCACCAGTCGACGGTCCAGCCGATAGTGCGCTCTGTGGCAAGTTCTTGATAAGGTGTAATTCTGACAACCGGAAGTCAGCAGTTTGATATTTAATACAGATAATATTTAAAACGTCTTAACAGGAAGTCAAAGCAGTGTTTGTTAGACCATTTGATATTATTAAAATGACAATACGCACACAGGAAATCAATGCACGCTAACAGCTCGGCCATCTGACATTCGGTTACGTCCTCGTACCGAACAAAATTTATCTTTAAAAACAATAACAAAAATGCCAACAATAATCCCTACAACGATTAATAATTCATGTAAGACTAATGATTTTAAACAATTATAAATGTTACAGGCTCAGTTCGAAGAATACATACTTATAAAATAATCATGTTTCAAAACATAACTAAAAATAATTATTACACAACATAATAACGTAATTTCTTCAAGTTTAACATACAACTTTAAACAATCATATAAGTAAACCAGCGACCCGCCCCGGCTTCGCACGGGTGAAATGCTGACACTAAATACACTACAGAAAAACTGTGAACGTTGTATATAAAAACATAGCGACCCGCTCTGGCTTCGCACGGGTATAAAATATATAGTTATTATAAATATAAACCTTCCTCTTCAATCAGTCTATCTATTAAAAAAAAACTGCATCAAAATCCGTTGCGTAGTTTTAAAGATCTATGCATACATAGGGATATAGGGACATAGGGACAGAGAAAGCGACTTTGTTTTATACTATGTAGTGATAAGAGAAACGCTTATCATTATCACATTCATTATGTACTTCATCTATTTCATTTGAAATCCCACTGTTCTCCTCGTCAGGACTACTTGCTAAATCAGTGCTAAGGTCACAAGGCCGCAATTTATCTCTAGCTACAATAGTTTCGTATTTATGATTGTGTTTTCTAGTTATGGGGGTATCTTCTACTAAGAATCGGTCATTGGGGAGTATTTTAACAACACGATAGGGTCCTTGATATTTTGCTACTAATTTCTTATATTTACCATAATTTTTATTAATTTCCCTTTCTACCCTTACTAAATCTCCTTCTTTATAAACGGTTTGATTAGTTACTTTTACTATTTCTATTAAAACGTTCTCTATCTTTTTCTTGCTGTTTTCTTATTAATTCTCCTGATTTTTCGCGCATTTTTGATATTCGGTCTAGATTACTATCTGATGTATAACTAATAATATCACTTAAAATGGACTCTGAAACATTCGTTACTTTAAATCCAAATAGTAGCTCTGAGGGACTTCTTTGTGTTGTTTTATGTTTAGTGGTATTAATCCCTATTTGTATATCTGGCACAAATTCATCCCAAGTTCTATCATCTTTCCCATGGGTCTTAGTGGAAAGGGCATCTAAAATCGTTTTGTTGAATCTCTCAACTTGGCCATTAGCCCTTGGAGTTGCAACAGCATTAAGAATGTGCTTAATACCAGTCTCTTTAATAAACTTACTAAAGACGTGACTTGTAAAACATGAACCTCTATCGGTTATCAATCGTATAGGAGCACCAAAATAACTGATATGTTCCCTTATAACTCGGATAGTTGTGGTTGCTTTCGTATTCCTGACTGGTGTAATATTTGTATATTTCGTGAACCCACCGACAATAACAAGTAAGTTACAATTGCCACGTTTACTAGGTACAAACGGTCCTAAGTGGTCCGCATGTATCGTATGAAACGGTTTTTCTACCTTTGGTATAGGATGAAGTTCACCTTCACGGGGACCACCTGGTACTTTGTGATGCGCGCACTCAAGGCATGCGGCAACATACTTTTTTACGAACCGTCACATCCTCGGAAACCAAAATGAATCCCTAATCCGATCATGTTCGTCATGTTCGTGAACGGGCGCTGTCAGTTGTGACTGGTCATCTCTTAGCTGCCACGGTTTATTTTAATTACTTTATTTTTTTATTACTGATTTAATCTTTTACTCTGGACGCTCTTAACTTGCCCGTATTTCTACATTGTTCTCACATATTTGTAATTCTTAACATGAATGATGTAACCAAGATTTTGTAACATATTTTGATTTAAAAGAGTGTCCATGGAGTTTCTTGCCCGTTCTTCTCCATAGAGATCTACGCTACGGAATGGGCAACTACAGTACTTTCACAAGTTATTATGCCTTGTGACTGGGACTGTAGCTTCGCGTTTTATTTTGTTTTTTTTTGACTTTCAAAAGTCTAATTGAAATAAATGCTTTGACTTGACTTTACTTGAGCTAACGTTTTACCAAATCCAAAATGACCAATATCGTCGTGGTTTTTCTTAAGTATTTGCCAACGAGTTGCTTTTAGGACGGCCCACCGAAGTCCGTTCTCCACTATGCGATAAAGACACCTATTCTTTATCTTAAAATTATTATAGACTTCGACAATTTTATCAATGTCTGGATTTGTTAATATATTTTTAATGGATATTATTTCATCATCAATGGATTGAGCTGTGCTCAACCAATTATCAGTTTCAATATTGAGGATTTCAACGATGTGACTTTCTGGAATAGGCGGTTTAATGGGATGTCGACTCAAAGCATCAACATGAATCATTTTACTTCCCGATCTGTATTCGATATCGCAATCATATTCCTGTATTTGTATCCACCAGCGAGCTATTCGAGGGATAAGATCGCGCTTGGTCAGTATCTTCCTCAAGGCACTACAATCTGTGTATATTTTAAAGTGAATACCAATTAAATAAACTCTAAAACGACTAAGAGAGGCAATAACGGCCAACGTCTCCAGTTCGAACGAATGGAACTTTTGCTGATCAATAGTCGTTTTTCGACTATAGAACGAGACTGATCGCAGCGTACCATCTTTACCTCTTTGTAAAAGAATACCGGCCACTCCATGTTTGGATGCGTCTGTGTGTAGTTGCGTCTCGTAAGAGGGATCATACAAAGCAATAACAGGGCGTTCTACTAATGCATCTTTGAGGGTCTGAAAGGCGGAGGCCTGTTCGGAACCCCGGACCCACTCACAGTTTTTGCGTAAAAGGTCTGTTAAGGGTCTTGCCAATATGGCGAAATTTCTAATGAACCGTCTAAAAAAAACTCGCAAGCCCCATGAACTGCCGCATCTCATGGGGATTTTTAGGAGCTGGCCGGGACGAACACCATCGGGACCAATTTCAAATCCCAAAAAGTCAATATTTCTATAGAAGAAGTGACATTTACCTCCGCCTCGAAGTAAATGCAAAACTTGGCAGAGTCGGGAGAGCCCTTCTTCAAAGCTATGCGAAGGAACTAATATGTCATCCATATATATGACAGCGAACTTTATCTTTGCGTCAGCTAGGATTTTGTTTATTGTTCGCTGGAAAATGGACGAAACGTTAACCAGGCCAAACGGCATTCGTAAATATTCGTATTGACCATCTGGAGTCACGAATGCAGTTTTAGTTCTAGACTGCTCGGAGATCGGAATCTGATAGTAGCCAGAAGCAAGGTCTAATGATATAAAATATTCATGACCAGCCAATAGATCAATTTGATCGTCTATGCGTGGAATGGGATAGTGGTATTTTATTGTTTTACAATTAAGTGCTCGATAATCGACGCAAAGACGTTTTTCACCAGTCTTCTTCTTGACTAACACTATTGGACTAGCATAAGGAGATGATGACTCTTGAACAATGTTAGCATCCACCGTTTCTTGGACCATACCTCGGACTAGTGTTCTCTCAGAATAGGGCATTCGATAAGGGCGATAAGCAACAGGCTCAGAGTCCTTAAGTTTAATTTCCATCTCACTCACAGTAGTGTAACCAAGATCTCTAAGATTTTTAGAAAAACAGTCTTTATATTCGCATAACACGGATTTTAAATCATCGAGTACTGTATTAGTTAGAGAGTCGCCATAATTAATAGAATCATTGTCATTGATATCGGAAATGGTTAACTGATACACGCGGCTTACACTATCCAGAGGTACGGCGCGAGTAATTAAAATATCTCGTTTATGTTTATGTATTAAATGTGAAATTTTAAACTAGTAATTGTCCTACGCCATTCGTCAAGCTGTATTCTTCAGGCAAAAGATAGAATTCTGATCCAATTTTTCCCCTCACAGAACCGTTTATAAAAATCTGACCGGTTAAACACCCATCTGAATAAACTGGTATAGACTTCATCGCATGACTAGGAAAAGAAATCATTAGGAATACTTTATTCGTCCTTTGAAATATAAGACGAAAGGGTGTCTTAGTTATTAGAATACCCGGAAGTTCGGTAAAAGACTGACCCAAAAGCATTGGATATTTCAAAACGGAGTCGTCCACGACAAGAATATCAACGGTTTCTCTAATTCCCTGAATTTCTATAGTCGCCCGAACTCTACCTACCGGCTGTACTAAATTATTACCCAGTCCTTTCATTAGGGGTAAATCACTATGGTCTAAATTTAATTTAAAAGCTTTCGCTTCAGTTTGTCGCATTATCGAACATTCACTACCAAGATCCACGTAACAAGAAATAGGAAAATCATTTAGTTTTGCTGTAACAATATATTTATCATTTGGATCGTGAATTTTCGTACTAGTACTGATGCTAGTGTTACAGTCTACCTTTAGAACCTGTTTCTGTCTGTCTGTCCTACTCCGTCGGGTTTAAAGTTCTCGCGACTCTTTTGTGTAATATAGGGACGGTTATTTGTGACGTGTCCGAGACTATGACAATTATTGCATTTTTCGATAGGTTTAGGACATTTAAAGCTGGGATGTCCTTCAACACGACAGTTAAAGCACCTAATTGGTGGTTTACCTACCCTAGAACTAGATTTATTATCAGACTGATTAGTTTTCTCCGATTTTAACCCTAAAGTTTTATTATTTTCATTTGTACTTTTTAAATTACTGCTATTGTTTTCTCTTGCCAGACCTACTTTAACAGATTTTAAGTATCTAAGAACTTGCTCAGGCGTATCATATTGTGCTGCCTGAGCTACTACTTTAATGGCCCTATCTGCTATGCCGTATAGTATACAATCAACAGCCCTTTTTCCCGTTATCTGACATCTATTTAACAAGTTTAGTTTCGAGTAATAGTACTGCTCTAAAGGTTCCCCATATTTAGCCCTCATTGAAAGCATCTCTGTTCTCTCTGCGTAATTTGCTCTGTATGGAAACGATTGAAAAAGTTTCGACTTCCATTCCAACCAGGTAAATTTTACGCTAGGTAGGCTCTGATACCATGACTTGGCTAGACCCGTGAGCTTTACAAGTGCATAGTAAATGATTTCCCTTTCTTCCCATTCATAAATATCTGCGCATTCCTCGACTTTGTTGATCCAATTTAAAATGCTCTGATTTTTGGTCAAATTCTGGAATAACACTACTCATATTGGCCAATTTATGACTGCCTGATTTTGAAAACTCCTTAAGCGCATCAATAAATTGAAAACACATATGGATTCAAATTCTCATACCTGGTTGTTCCTTGCACCCGTTGATCGACTGTTGCTCCTCGTCTGCCTTTCGTCCTGTGATCTGTTTCTCGAACGCTTTTCATTCCGTGATCTACTTGATCTCGCTCGGTCGGGTGTATTTCGTGTCGAAGTATAATTTCTCAAAGGTCTCCTCATTTCATCTTCAGTGTAATCCGAATTCTGCATTGGTCTCATGTCCAATTCCCTGTTTCTAGAGCGTCGCTCAAGATCACCGCTCATCATATCACATGTACGTTTACTGGAAAGCCTCGGCCGTCGCTCAAGCTCATCGGCATGGGGCTCACCAGCAAACGCTCGGCTTGTACTCGGCTGTCGCTCAAGCTCACCTGCACGAGACTCACCAAAAATCAATAGGTCCACACCCGGCCGTTGCTCAAGCTCATCGGCACGGGGGTTCCCTCTCATTCTATAAATCTCATCATCATTACGTCTATGTTGGTTAGGTCTCCCAACCTCACTATCCAGTCGAGCTCGCTTGGATGGTAGAATAGGGCTACCAGGATTCGAATAATAATTATTTCTATCCAATTTGGTTCTGAAACTCAAAAGTATGCTTCACTAATATCGTTCATTACAATCATTTAAAACGATAATACAAAATAAGGTGAAAAACAATACGTTAAGACGCCCAGATTATAATGAAACTAAAACTCTAAAAAGAGTAAAGCACAGCAAAAGTAAAAATTATATAGTAGTTCAAAATTTTCAGTGAGAACTTGTTATCATGACCACTCTCAAATAAGCAGACTTTGTTTTAGTTATCACTAGATTCATGTCGCACCACCGTGATGTCGATCTTCAGTGTGTCGCACTAGGGTGATGTCGAGCTACAGTTTGTCGCACAAGCGTGCATTCGACCTATAGTGAGTCGCAGTACAGTTTTGTCGCACAAGCGTTAATCGCGCTTCCGTGTGTCGACCTCACGTTATACACTATATATTATTGGAACGAAGTTCCTTATCGCGCGTTGTGAAAGGGGGCTAGACGGGGAGGGTCTGTATTTATGCTTTCACGGTTGCACAACGACACGCTTTGCTTACGCTCTGCATGGTAGTATAGATGCAGGCCTACCTTACTGCCTCCCTCAGAGGTGGTAGGGTGGCGGGGTCTTGAGGGGGAGCGCTACGGTCGTGTAGATCCTCAAGGCAAGTCTGGGGAGTTTACCTTCACGTGGTTGCCACCCTGTTCTTGGTCTAATTCCATAAGAAATAGACGCAACAAAAACCCCCAGGCGCTTTTTCGTACTTCTCCTGAAAGCCAACATCCCAGGCCTAAGGTAATCCTTCACCCCACTCCCATGATCCTATGCCCAGACACCCTCCTTCCTTTATTCCCTTTTCTCCTTTCGGTCCATGAGGACGGGTAACCTCAACTCCAAAAAAGCCCATCCAACCCAAAATATGCAGAGAGGAAAAATTAATATTCCCCAGGTGGGTCCCGGCAACGCCGGGGAATCTCACACCGATTCGTCGGTCTGCCCCCACCGTAATCTGGGGGGGGGCACCAATCTGCCATTTAGTGCCGCGCCTTCTGCGCGGCCGGCCATAGCGCCAACAGCACAGGCTGCGGATTACGCGCCGACAGTACAGGCTGCGGATCACGCGCCGACACACATAAAAACGGCTGCGACTTCTGCGCCGACTGACCCAAAGACGACTACGACTTCTGCGTCAACGACACTGACAAACGCTACACCTTCCACGAGTGCCTGGCAACAGAGCATCGTACGGAACAGTGTGCCCAACAACCCCGAAAATGACACCAACAAGGCGAGACTCTCCAGCCTTAGCAGCGAACTCCGCGCGCTGGCACCCCAGCGCGAGAAGATCGAGGCAAGGCTGAAAGACATAGGCTCTCTCGGGACGGGAAAGGAAGCGGAATCTGGAGGTTCGGGTTTCATCTCTGTGGACGAAGTACGCATGCTGAGAACAAAGCGCGGAAAGATCCGGAACAGTTAGAGAGTACTCAACGACCGTTTGCGCAGAACCCGCGAAGGCAATAGCCAGCGCGAAGCGCAAATGGTGAGTTGTAAGGGAGTACGCGACCAGCTGCAAATACGCGAAGGGGTAACCCAGCGCGAAGAGCATCCGGACGCGGAAACGAGCGGGCAGAGAACAGTACGCGAAGGGGAAACTCAGCGCGAAAAGTCACTGCCCGCACCAGCACCATCCGGAGGAAACGACCGGAACCGCACCGACGAGGTGACCCAAGACCGACCACGCACAAGGCAGAAACGAGGCAAGCGGGCTGGGTCCTCGCGCAGGGAGTCCCTGGCGCATAAAAGTTCGCCAAGCGGCCGAGCAGCGGCAAAGAGGGACCGACCGGACGACTCGGCCTCACCGAGTATGCTCCAGGGGGACACCAAGCGCGTCCGAACCCAGATCGCTCAAGGCGAGCAGAGAACCTACGCGCGGGCCACACGGGATATCCCTGCGCGACTCGCCGTAGCGATCTGCCTCTTGCCTCCATCCCGAGACATGACGACCGACGAGGCGGAACACATAAAGCTCAGCCTTGAGGGCCTCATCATGGACACGTGTGCCGACCCCTCCCAATCCATCATCCCATCCTTCCGCGGGTACCCCAGGGTAGCGGATGGCACGGTCCACGTATGGTGTGAGGATGAGAACGCCCTGACTTGGCTGACCCAGAACGTGCCCAAATTAAGACTGCCGAATACTGACGCGACTATGACCGTCATGAAGCAGTCCGACGTACCGACCCGGGTCCGAGCAGCGCTCTTTGTACCTAGGTACAATGGGGACATAGCGCGGCTCCAGACCATTTTGACTCGACAGAACCCCTGGTACACCGTCGGTAGGTGGTCACTGTACAGGGCGACATCGGTCGGTGGCGATAACTACGGGACATATTTGACCCTAGGAATCCCACCGGAAGAAGTCGAAAAGGTCTTGGGGAGGGAGCGGCGGGTGTCGTACCTTCTGGGGTCGATATACGTGCGCTTCTTCCCCAACACCCATCCCTCCGACACCCCGACAGACACTGAGCTGACGAAACCGGCACCGACTGTACCCGACGTGACGATGACGCAGCTGGAGGAGGAGATGGCCAGAACGGCGATGGCAGATGCCGACGCTGTGAGGATGCCAACCTCACCGTCGAAGTGGACGGAGCAGCTGCTCTCGTCATCACCGACACCGAGTGAAGACCGGCACGGACTGACGGATGGGGGAGAACTATCCGATGGATCCGTCTCCTCCTAACTCCACTCCACTACCCCCCACATCCCGCCCCATAAATATCATCCAGACCAACCTCCAGCATGGCCAGTCGGCTACCGCATGCCTACGCAGGGCACTGGAGATGGAACCCCGAACCATCGCACTTATCCAAGAGCCGTGGATCCGTAATAATAGGATATGCGGCCTCGGTAACATTGGAGGTAAGCTGATCCTCGACACCCAAGGTACAGACAAGCCACGAACCTGTGCCTTTATACCCAAAGATATACCTTCCACCACACTCACGCAACTATGTTCCAGAGACCAAACAGCCGTCAGGCTCAAGACCGACGGCGACGCACCCGATATCGTCCTAGCCTCGGTATACATGCCAGGCGAGGATGCTGACTGCCCATCGAAAGAGATGGCCGATCTGGTAAGGCACTGCGAAGAAGCCAACCTGGACCTGGTCATCTGCACGGACTCGAACGCCCATCACCCACTTTGGGGTTGCAACAAAGCCAACACTAGAGGTGAGGTACTATGCACATATCTGTTCTCCACTAACCTTAATATCGCAAACCGCGGCTCGGAACCCACTTGGGTCACATCTCGCGGACAAACGATCATTGACCTAACGTTGGCGTCGGATAGCGCGACAAAACTTATCACTAACTGGCACGTATCAAACGAGCCTTCTTGCTCTGATCATAGAAGGATCCGCTTCTCACTAATAGCTAATATAGATAAACCCGAACCCAGGCGCAACCCACGCCGTACCAATGTACCCGGCTACAAGCGGCTGCTAGCCTCCCTACTAATACAGCACCAAACGCAACAAATCCTAATGGACCCCAAACAAATAGAAGACACCGTAACAAAACTATCTGAATATATAATCGAAGCATACCACGCCTGCTGCAAGCTAAGGGATCCAAACACCAAGAGCAAGGGTAACTCCTGGTGGAATGCGGAACTTAGTAAGCTCAGGCAAACCATGCGCAAACAATTCAACAGAGCTAAAAACTCCAGACTACCTGAAGACTGGGACTCATACAAGAAAACACAATACATCTTCAAGAAACAAGTCAGGAATGCCAGTAGGGCAGCCTGGCGGAAATTCTGCGAAGAAATCGAATCAAACAGCGAAGCTGCGCGTGTAAGGAAGATCCTATCTACTGACCAGGATCGCACCCTCGGCTCGCTGAAAACCTCGGACAACACCTATACCAATTCGGACCACGAAACAAGCAAAGTCCTTTTGGAAACCCACTTCCCAGACTGCAATCTCTCTGAGGACAGAACCTGGCCAAGCGAGCTAAGGCACACAACAAATGACCAAGACTGGGCCAGAGCCCGGACCATAGTAACCGCAGAGAGAATAAAATGGGCAATAAAGAGTTTCAAACCATATAAATCCGCAGGCTTAGACGAAATCTTCCCAGCCCTGCTACAATGGGGAGCAGACGTCCTAACACCATGGCTAACCGTCATCTTCCAAGCCTGTATAGCACAGAAATACATACCACTTTCATGGCGAAAGGTGAAAGTCATTTTCATCCCCAAACCAGGTAAACTAGATTACACACAGCCAAAGGCGTACAGACCAATAAGCCTGACATCTTTTTTACTGAAGACTCTCGAGAGACTTTGTGATCGACATATCCGGGACGGACCTCTTCGGGAGCGGCCACTTCACAAACAACAACACGCGTATTCCACAGGAAAATCAACAGAATCTGCACTGCATAGTGTGATCTCCAAGATCGAATGTGCAGTGGACCACAAATGCTCTTCACTAGCTGTCTTCATCGATATAGAAGGCGCTTTTGACAAAACCATCTTCCATAGAATCAGCGCAGCCCTCGAGGAACACGGTGTGGACTCGACCTTGCGCGGATGGATCACAAACATGCTTCGACTAAGAGCCGTACAAGTTACGGTAAACGACACAACTAGAGCCATAGTAGCGAAGGGCTGCCCCCAAGGGGGTGTCCTTTCACCGCTACTATGGAACCTTGTAGTAGACAGCCTCATCAAGCGTCTCAATAGCAGAGGCTACTACACGGCGGGCTATGCTGACGACCTGACCATAATAATAAATGGAACACACGAAAACACACTATGCAACCTTATGCGCCAGGCTTTGAGGATAGTAGAAGACTGGTGCAAGGAATATGAACTGGCAGTGAACCCTACCGAAACCGAACTCGTCCTCTTCACAAAGAAAAGGAAGCTGGCAACATTACAGTTACCAAGCTTCTTTGGGACCACACTAAGCCTATCGGCTGAAACCAAATACCTGGGCATCTTTTTGGACAAACAGCTGAACTGGGCCAAACACACTGATTACATCACCACGAAAGCCAGTATAGCCTTATGGCAATGCAAAAGACTACTTGGGAGGAATTGGGGCATAAGCCCCAAAGTCACCTACTGGCTTTACACCACAGTTATCCGACCAATCATCACATACGGCTCTTTAGTTTGGTGGCCCAGGACCAACCTAAGTACAACACAAAAAAACCTTGAGAAACTACAAAGATTTGCCTGCGTAGCAATCACCGGCAGCATGAGAACTTCCCCCTCTGCCGCCTTACAGGTGATGCTGGGGCTACCACCTCTACACCTTGTCGTAAGAGAGGAGGCGACCATAGCGGCTTTCAGACTCGAAGCATCCGGCACCTTAAGCAATGATTCCAGAATTAAACATACACGCATCAGAGTAGATGCCATTAAAGAACAACCTATGATGGCATCACCCATCGACAGAACCCTGAAGTCCCACTGCTTCCAAAAACACTACGACATCGAACTCACAGCGGAGTTGTGTGACTACTCAGGTACAAAAGAGTTAAGAATCTACACTGATGGATCAAAAACCGACGACGGGACAGGTTTCGGGGTGTTCTCCGAGGACCTAAACATAAAAATATCCAAACCACTTGGAATGCTCAACTCTGTTTACCAAGCGGAGTGTGTAGGTATTATCCAGGCGGCACACACTATAGAGGCCAGAGAGGTTACGAATACAAACATTCGTATACTTTCCGACAGTGCCTCAGTTCTCCAATCCCTTAAAAGTAATCAGATCACGTCGAAACTAATACTAGAATGCCATAACGCCCTAGAACGAATTACGGTACTAAACCACAACACGGTGACACTACAATGGATCAGAGGTCACAGTGGATCCCTGGGGAACGATGCGGCGGATGAACTTGCCAGAAGAGGATCCAGTACAAAGCCCTACGGACCCGAGCCCATTGTGCCCATTCCATTCAAGCAACTAAAAAACTGGCTAAAGGATCACACTCGAACACAAGTGGAAAAATGGTGGACCTCGACACCCGGGTGTAGGCAGGCCAAAGAAGCCATGCCATCCCCTGATACAAAGTTGACCAGGCGCCTTCTGCGTCTGGACAGGGATGGTCTGCGTCTGGTGTCGGGGACCATCACTGGACACTGTTCACTGAACAAACACTTCTACACTCTAGGAATCACTGATACTCCCCTGTGCAGAGCATGCATGAATGCGGAGGAAACGGTGGCGCATGTACTGAAAAGAAGAAAGATCGAAGGGTCGGACAACGAAAAGGCACTTACTTTCCGAAATTTCGAAACTGTACGATCCTCTGGGTTGGTTGTCTCCCATAACAGTGTCGGCAAAACAATTATTTCAAAGAGTATGGAACGGCAAACTTGCCTGGGATGAAGAATTACCGAGTGACATACTAAACGATTGGGGCAAACTGAAAACTGAACTTCCAAATGTAAGGAAAATAAAACTAAATCGATGGATTGGTGCACAACAATCAATAGAATTGCTGGGATTTTGCGATGCGAGTGAGAAGGCGTACGCGTGTGTTATATACAGTCGAACAAGGAACGAGCAAGATATACCGACTGTCACTTTACTCGTCGCTAAAACCAGAGTTGCGCCTCTATCACAAAAAACTACTTTGCCGAGATTGGAACTATGTGGCGCACTACTGTTGGCTAAACTCATGGAAAAAACAACGGAAGCTTTGGCTGGATACAATTTGTCAATACAAGCATGGTGTGACTCTCAAGTAGTCTTAGCGTG
The DNA here is from genome assembly GCA_963082945.1 of Cerastis leucographa. Lineage (NCBI taxonomy): Eukaryota > Metazoa > Arthropoda > Insecta > Lepidoptera > Noctuidae > Cerastis > Cerastis leucographa. The sequence continues at coordinate 19,635,754 of OY720365.1, forward strand.
GCTGCAAGGAGATGCATCAAGGTGGGATAAATACGTGTTCAACAGAGTTGACAAAATAAAACAAAGTATTCCTGCCGACAAGTGGTGCTACGTAAAATCGGCACAGAACTCTGCTGACTGTGCATCTAGAGGAATGTTGCCGAGCAAACTAATAAACTTCGATCTCCGGTGGCAAGGTCCGGAATTTCTGAAAACGACACAAGATTCTGGCCTCATGGGAAACTCCACATGTTTGTTTACAACCAACCAAGAAAGTGTCAATTTAGCAGTAGAAACCACAACGGGGCCTAAAAACAATGAACATTTTATAAATAACTTATTACATAAATATAGTTCATTGACGAAAGTAATTCGAGTAACGGCTCAGGTGCTGCGCTTTATCGCAACGGCACGCTCTAAGATGAAATTGGAAACCAAGTACCTAAGTGTAAGCGAACTCAAACTAGCAGCTGATCGAGTAATTACTTATGTGCAAAGTACGGAGTTTGAAAATGAATACAAACAACTGAAAGCAAACGGTACTTTAAACAACAAGAGCATTTTATACAAACTTAATCCTTATTTGGATGAAAAAGGGGTTATAAGAGTCGGCGGAAGACTGAAAAATTCCTACTTGCCCTTCGAGATGAAGAATCCTATAATTCTTCCTAGAATAGGACGCCTAACTCAGCTCGTAATTGAACAAGCACACCTTACAACACTTCACGGAGGTGCGCGGCTGACGTTGGCTCAAATACGACAGCGATACTGGATTGTCGGAAGCAACAGAGCTGTAAAAACTCAACTGCGACTTTGCGTGCGATGTCACCGCTATAAACCAACAGATAACTACCAACTTATGGCGGACTTACCTCAACAGAGAGCTACCCCATCCCGACCTTTTACACATACTGGTGTAGACTTCACTGGACACGTGCAAGTCAAACTAAACAAAGGAAGAGGAGTAAAGACTACAAAGGGGTACATCGCTGTTTTCGTGTGCATGGCTACAAAAGCTGTACACATTGAACTGGTGTCTGACTTAACCACCGAAACTTTCATTGCCGCTTTCTAGCGCATGTGCGCTAGACGCGGTACACCTAAACATGTGTACTCAGATTGCGGCACGAACTTCATTGGAGCTTCAAAGGTGTTGCGCAATGAATTCGAACATTTCAAACAAGAGCTTTCACCGGAATTTTTCAACGAGATCGGAAGAATGGAGGTAGAATGGCACTTCAACGCTCCCGCGTGGCCAACGGCCGGTCGTTTGTGGGAAGCAGCTGTAAAACCAATGAAACATCATCTTCACCGTATACTAGGTGATCAAAAACTAACATTCGAGGAGTTCACTACGCTACTGGCAAAAATAGAAGCCTGTATGAACTCAAGACCCCTCTGTCCACTCACTGAAGATCCTGATAAATTTCAAAACTATCTAACACCTGGACATTTTCTCACTGGAAGCCCAACGATGTCACTACCAATATCATCATACTGTGACGTAAATAACGTTAATTTACGTCAACGATGGCAGCTAACAGAGCACATGCTGCACCAATTTTGGAAGAGTTGGTCGACTGATTACTTAACACAGCTCCAGATCAGGGGGAAATGGAACAAACCGAAAAAGAACATCCAGGAAGGTGATATAGTCTTGATCAAGGACAACAACTTGCCACCAGGAAAGTGGGCCATGGGACGCATAAATTGAACTGCATCCTGGTTCTGACGGTTATGTTCGAGTGACCACGGTTAAAACTCAATCTGGTATCATCAAACGTCCAGTCGTGAAACTGTCACCACTCCCTATCGAGAACAACATCCAAGATCAGTCAGAAAAGAAAACTCCAATAACGCCAAAGACGAGCGGAAATAAATGTTTTTCCACTCTTCTAACAATGTTATTAATTGTATTTACGTTAATAACTGGGTCATATGGCGAAATCATGACGTCTGGCGTTAAAATTTTTATTTTTTATTTTTTTATTTTATTTATTCAGGGACAATAAACAGCTACAATATGTGTTGGAACAGGGGAAGATAACACAAAATATTAACAATATTGCAGCCCACTACATTATCCACAGATTAACAAAAGAAGATATTATGATGAGTGCCACTAGATAGGTTATACATAATACAATAATTACATCACATAAGTAAAAAATGATAAAAGAAATATTAATTACATCATGCAAAATAGAAATTCCAATTGATTTAGTTGCTCGGCAACAGATTAAAAATAATAATTAACGCTAAAAACAAATAAATAATAAAATCATAAAATCTAAACTAGGTTACATTCCTAATAATATCATTGGTTAATAATAATTTTCATAACATTATATTTAAAGTTGGATTTTGAGCATACAAAAATATCAATTTTAACAAAATTGCAATTATAAGATTCAACCATTCGACGGATAGGGCAGCGCAAACCAGAATTAGTTCGACAGGTATTGACAGCAAATAGGGTACCTGTACGGGTACTACGTATATTAACGGTACGTGGGACTACATAACATAATCTGCGCGTGAGATCGATGCAATCAAAATCACCACGAACAATACCATACAGTACAGACGCCTCTAGATACTTACGTCTAGATTCTAGGCTGACCTGCCCATATTTGTCTAGCAGCTGAGAGTACGACAAATATGTTTTATTGCATCTATAATGCATGGCTCGTAGAAACTTACGCTGGACTTTTTCGATCTCGTCTATGTATTTCTGGTAAAACGGATTCCAGATAGGGACGGCATATTCTAATTGTGATCGTACAATGGTCTTATATAGGTAAAGGTATGTGGAGACCCGCTTGAATTCAGTCGACGATCTCATTACAAAGCCATACATTTTAAATGCTTTATTTACAATTTTTTCTACATGTTGGTTTAAGGACAACTTATCATCAATCAACACACCAAGATCTTTCACAATAGATACATTACTGAGTGCTGTGTTGTGCAATGAGTATTTAAAGTTAATAACCACTTTATTCTTTGTGAAATTGATGTAGTTGCACTTAGAGAGACTAAGGTGTAGTTTATTGTCTATACAGTAGTCCGCGAGTCTGTCCAGATCTTGTTGAAACAGTCTACAATCCTCCACAGTTTGTATAGACCTATAAGCTTTTAGGTCGTCAGCATATACAAGAAACTTAGTATTCTTAAAACACTTATCTTTGTCATTGATATATAATATAAACAATAGTGGTCCCAAGATTGAGCCTTGTGGAACACCCGAGGTTATATGCACTGCATCAGACTGATGACCATTCACGACAACCCTTTGTGTTCTATTTTTAATATAGGATGAGAACCAGCGAAGCAAATTTCCGCGTATACCATTAAACGCAATCTTATTCAGTAGGATTAAATGGTCGACCTTGTCAAACGCTTTTTTAAAATCAGTATAAACCGCGTCAACTTGTAATCGCCTGTCCATGTTTTCAAAGAGATAATTGGAAAAAGTTAATAAATTTGAAACAGTCGAACGACGCTGAACAAACCCATGTTGCTCTGGGATGATGACGTTGTGTAAGATAGGATAGATTTCATTGTGTACGAGTCTCTCAAAAAGTTTAGACAAGGTCGACAAGATCGAGATAGGGCGGTATTGCTCCACGTCATGTTTTGACCCATTCTTGTGTACAGGCGTGATGTTAGCCCGTTTCCATTCATCCGGGAATTCACCCTCACTTAAACATTTATTGTAAATGATATAGAGTGGCTTACAGATACTGCCAGCGGTGGCCTTAAAGAATAAAGCTGGGTACCCATCGGGACCTGCTCCTTTGGATGGATCCAGTAATTTTAACTCTTTGTGTATTTTATCTTCTTCAATATGCAAGTTATTGATCAAGTCAACATTGGCATTACATTGTGTAGGCGGGGTCCAGGCGGACAATGAGGGCGAACTAGGTTCAAACACAGACTGGAAAAAGTCCGAGAACATATCGTCGCCACAAAAGTAAAGTAGCCAAACTGACATTTTGGTGATTTGGTCTTAAATAGAGAATTGCCATGGTTACTATTATATCTTCACTGTGGTAAAATGTCGTATCTCTAGCAATTGTCTTTTTGAAAATAATGCCATTATTCCTAATTCATATCTGCACAAAATTGTATTTGTACAATAGTAAACTTGTCTATGTGGTCTTTGTTCAGTTTACCTGTACTGCATATTATTACTTTTCGTAATACTCACAATCTTCAATTAACCTATGTGGTACATTGAATACTTTACCGTAATTCAATAGGGTAGTGGAAAGTTAAATCTTGCAAAGGTAAACTAGCCAAACTGGAAGATTGAATACTTTACCTTGGTCCATAAAACAATCGGAATGCTTAAACTCACAATAGCCCAAGCCTATAATTAGCCTAAGTGGTAAATTGAATACATTACCTTTGTAAAAAAGGCAATCGAGACACTAAATATCAGTGTTATATTATTTTAAGTAACTGATTGAGAACTTTACTTTGGTGTGTTTATGCAATCGAAACAAATATAGAATAGTTAATAGCAGTCTTATTTCGCAGATTACTTAATTTACATCAGTTTTTAAATAGTAATAAATGAGTATGAAGTTGCGGTCTATCTATTTAGTTTAAATTTAAAGATCAATATAGCATAATCGGGTTAAAATCTGTGAATATGCCGAAACGGGGTAAACCACTGTCTTTCCTCTTTTCTTTTTAAGGTGTATTTCTTTGAATGGTATGTTTTTTATCGTAGGTGTGTTTGATAAATATTTTATCAGGATCCTCCATCCGGTACTGCAGCCAAATTACATCATGTATTCCAAGTTTTCGTCCATTTGAGATTTTACTAAGATACCTATTGATTACGTGTACCAAAATCTTTGAAATCGTCGTGACTCAATGATGTTACATTAAAAGGCGTTGGGTTAGTTCTTGCTAACCGAACTAACTGCCCCCAACCTTCTGGAGTGTACACATAGGTACGTTCTTTGCTTTTGTTTCAATTTTCGAATAAATTGAGTCGCATTCCATATGCGTGTGAACGGTTTAAAAAAAAAAATGATCAATAATGTGTAAAGTAGGATGTTGTGTAACTGTTAATAAGCACATGGAGCTGAAGTGATAGTTTTTCTGCTGACCACCACAGCCATCCGACATCATTTTTACATTTTGAATTTCATTATGTGCCATGATGTACAGTACGTATGGATATTTGGATATCCATACGTACTGTACATACGCATGTGGATATTTCTATACTGCTGCGTTTTCCTTCGGTCTCATCCCACATGTAGCACTCTAAGTTTCGGTTACCTAAATTGTAGACCGTCAAATTATAAACAGCTAATTTACGCACGTAAAAAAATGACCCAGCCGCTCCTTTAGGAGTACTAAGGACAGCTTCTAAATCAAAATTAAAACTAAGGGTTTTGTCGTCCGCCATGGGATCTGGAGGCGATAGTACTCGCGCGCCTGCACGAATGGCGCGCGGAGTCACTACGCCGGGGGGAAACTCCACTGCCGCGGCAAATTGTCGCTCAGCAGACAGACCTCCGGCGCGAAGTCATGGCGACATGGAGAGAGCGACTGTCGCAACCACGTGCAGGGCACGCTACAATAGTGGCGATAAGTCCCCTCTTTGAGGAGTGGCTAGAGAGGTGCCACGGCGCCCTCACCTTACGCCTGACGCAGGTCCTCACCGGGCACGGTTGTTTCGGGAGGTTCCTGCACCGAATCGGGCGGGAGGAAACGCCTGGGTGTTACCATTGCGAGGATCGGCCGGAGGACACGGTGGAGCACACCGTGAAGCTCTGGCCCGCTTGGGCTGAGCACCGCCGTGTCCTCGTAGCGGCGATTGGCGGCGGTGACCTCTCGCGTCCGGCCCTGGTTCAATCCATGGTCCGGAGCGAGAGGGAATGGGAAGCCGACGCCTCCTTCTGCGAAGCAGTCATACTAGCGAAGGAGGTGGCGGAACGTGAGAGGGAGAGAAACTCACGTCCCAGCCGCCGCAGGAGACGCCCCGGGCGTTGGGGGGCAACCAGTGGCCCCCGGCCACCGTAGGCGCAAGCCTGTGGACGGTGACTAATGGGCTAGCTCACCGTCCGTCTGTCTCATGACGACAGGCCGTGTCGACGGCGCATACGTGTTCCACGCGCGCCTCAATGTGATGTCAGCAAACCGGAAGGGGTCCGAGAGGGCCGATGCCTGCCAGGGTTGCGGGACTGTTCGAAAGAGATACCGTGGCCCTGGAACACAAAGGGCGAAGAAGGAACATGGATGGGTTTTAGTCAGTACAAGTCTGACACTCCTTCCCGCTCCGCCCAGAGCGGGAGAAGCCATTTGATGATTTCCCATCCCCAAAAAAAAATAAAAAAAGGGTTTTGTCGTCAATTTGTGCTTCCTCTTAACCTCGCCTCTACATTTCCTTGCTTCATCTTTAGGACTCAAATGCATGAATTTCCTGATGTTCTGCTTTTTCCCCAATGTTCATTTCCTTATACTACTATCCGCTGTCTGATTGATGTTGATTGTTTGATGCTAACATCAAAGTAATTGTTAGAGATAATAATTTTAATAATGTGATAAGGTAACAGAAAAGTAACTATTTTATAATTAAGAATAATGTCGGGTTTTGTTTGAATACTGAAAAATGTTTGTTTTGTTAGTTTTCGAATACCGAATTGATACACATGAGAAGAATACGTCTAAGAGATGTAAAATATGAGACTTAGGTAACAGACAGTTCCTTTTTATTAGTCGGTTTTTTTTTTTCAGATAGTTTAAAATGTCTAATTTGTTATTGTTCGAATAATTAACCTGTTTATAAACAGGTTTTTGATTAATTACAGTAAGTTTAAATGGTCTACACACACTCTTTATTTTAAATACTGTCTTTGAATGAAAACGATAATTTTGATTTGTTTATCGCCTTTTTCATTTGAAACCAAATCCCGAGACCACCTATCCCGAGATCCTGGGATTTTCTCTATACAGTCCCGATATCCCGGGATTGAATTTTCTAGCTGGCTATCTACGATACGGTGTTAGCAATGAAAATACATATTTTTGCTATTACTTAATCGTTTAAATTTAACTATTTACCTTGATTTCGGTACTATTCTTATAATAACAAAAACGCCCTTATCATAAGAAAATAAAATAGCCTAATTTTAAAGGCAGTTTGGCTAGTTGACTATTAAAAAATGTATGACGTATATTATGCTCCACTGCAGTCGATTTAGCTATCTACCAATTTGGCTACTTGAACACATCTACATTATTTTTCTTGTCTCATTCTAAACATGGTGAATAGGCCAATGTGCTTTAATTTCTTAAATAATGTATAATTTGTAATTCTAACAGTATCTACTTAAAGTACATTACTTTTGACTAATAAATTTACAAACATGAAAAGATCCCTATAAAACTTGATTTACAGGACCAATTTTTGTGTTTATTTCGCTCTCCTGGAAAGTTTGACATTTGCAGATTGGCAAGTTTACTTTTTGACCGACGATATAACAAATCTCTTCTGGGGCACTTGATTTTAAGTTTTGATAATGCATAGTGGATGGAATTCCTGATTTATTTTTGCGATTGGCTCTAAATGTCCAGAAGTACTTAATGTTTGTGGTAAGTTTATCTTCAACTGATTTAATATAGTTTGAGTAGCAAGTATTACAGGCATCTTTAAAGGTTACTCTGTATTCCGAAAACTCATTGTAGTCTTTGATGTTCTTGAACTTTTTCCATTTAACCCAGAGACGTTGTTTTCTCTTAAAAATTTTGATTAATGGTGCTGAGAACCAAACCGGAAAATCAAGTGTCCGGGACTTAACACGCGGTACATTGCGATCAGTAATACCACCAAGAACATCATAAAAGCGGTGCACGGCCTCCCGCGATGGAAGTTTCTCTAGTAGGTTCTCCCATTCAACCTCACTGATTTGTTCATTAATCACGTCATAGTTAGCTTTACGAAAGTCATATTTACTTAACGGTTTTCTTTTCAGAGCTTGTGTGGATATAGTTGTGGGGGCTGTGGCAACAAAAGGGGGATGATGTGTGTCTATAGGTAGTAGTGAGTCTAATGGGTAGTTACATGTACTTGTGGTGTTAGAAATAAACAAATCTAAGATTTTACCATTAACATTAGGTATGTTATTAAATTGGTATGCATTCAGGGTTGACATGAGCTGTGCCAATTGTGAACATACAGGGGACGTTCCAGAGTATGACATACCAGCGAGCTGATTCGCGCTGACAGACTGACCAACGTCCCATGCAATTTCAGGTAGATTGTAATCACCTATAATAAATAAGGTTTCAACATAAGGTTCAATTAACATGTCCTGCAGTGTATCAAGGTGAGTTGTATATATATCAGTAGTCACCCAGGGTGGTATGTATACAGCACTAACTACATGCATTTTAGAGCTATTGTCCTTACTCGGAATACCAACCGCAAGATGCTCAATACACATTGGTCGACCAGAAATATCAAGTAAACATGACCGGAGTCCACGCGACACCGCGACCAGAACCCCACCACCATCTCGTTTACAAGTTGAATCGCGATCTCGATCACAACGGTACACAACATATCGAGGATCCACAAACTCTTCGCTAGCAATATCAGGTATAAGCCACGTCTCAGTTAATATGATGATGTCGTAGGAAAACGATAGAATACTCAAATACAAGGTTTGCAATTTGGTTCTCAACCCTCTGCAATTTTGGTAATAAATAGTTATATTGTTATTATCCATTATACATAAAACTTAACATAAATATGTATAAAGCAGCAAGTATTGTGCACATAGGGTTCAGCCGTAGTATGAAGAGATAACCGGTTATTAACATATTTATACATGGATATACCATGTCGTACTCATATACGAATAGCAGCATAATGATGTCAGAAAAATAAAATATAAAGGAATGTAAATAATAATTAATAGCAATTAATTTCATTAATAAATAGTTGATAAATGATGATAAAATTAAAACGTGCAACAGAATACAATTATATTGATAATTCAGCTCAAGTAATGAAAACGTTAACATACTCAAATAATACTGCTTGGTTAAAGCGTAAAAGACGACAAAGAGGAAGCAGTTAGTCAGTTGTCTTCTTTTTAATTTTATTAAGATCACCATCTCCACGTATCGCAAAGGCGGTTTCACCATCACGCTCGCGTACCAGTATGGTACCATTTCTGATCCATACGTATTTATGGTTATGGTTGTTTGCAATTTCTCGAGTTTTACGAAACAACTGCTTTCTCTTTAGGGTCAAATGCTCATTAACGTAAATAGATGTGGAAGTACCGGACATACCAATTTGCTCGGTCTTTAACGACTTAGCCTTACGATACGCGCTGAGTAAATTGTCTCTCTGTAGCCGAGACGTGAACTTTAAAATAATATTCTTTGGCCTTGTGCTCTGTTGATGAGCGTGAGGCACTCTATGTACAGCGACAATGTGACTAAGCAAGATTGGAGATTTAAGGACGTTCCCTATGGCTTCAATGATGGAAGGTAAGTTTTCATTACGCCTTTCAGGCAGGTTACATATCTCGACATTACATTGTCGAGCCTGCTGCTCAAGAACGTCAATCTTAGTTTCCAGGCCACAAATTGTCGACTCAAAATCAAAAATTAGTAACTTCGACCTTAAGCGGCCGATTTATTACGACACAATAGGAAACGTACAAGTGATTCATGACGAATGGACACTACTTATGTACTATAACTTGACAACTTACTGGAACGGAGTACGTCGAATTGAAGCTTACCTCAAGAGATTGAACGAACTGTGCCAAAAAACCGACCCAAGATACTGCAAGACAACTTTAGAACAGCTTAACCACGAAATAGAAATACTGAGCTACTACAACAATATACTCCTAGCTCCTCACAAGCACTTAAGTAATCGTAAGAAACGAGGACTGATTGATGGAGTGGGATATGTTGCTAACAGCCTCTTTGGTATCCTAGATCAACGGTTTGCAGATAAATACCACAACGACATACAAGCTGTTCAAAACAATGAAAACTATTTACTTGATTTGGTAAAAAACCAAACTTCAATAGTTGAACTTCAAAACAATATCCTGAAGAAGAATGAACAAAACATCAAGCGACAGTTTGGTTTGATAGACGACTTCATGAGGCAGACTAACACCAACTTAGTCAAAGTGGAGTCTGAAATGGAAATAGTGATGGCTACTAACTACTTCAACTCGGCCTCAATAATAGCATATTTATTGATTACCAATTTAGAGAGGGTTCAAGAAATGCTGTTTGAAAGCCTAACCGATGTCTACAAAGGACACATAGACATCCATCTACTGACACCTGTCAACTTGATCAAGCAATTGACTGAAATTGCGGGCAAACTCCCGAGAACCTCGTCGTTGCCCGTCCGAAACATCAGAGACGATATCAAAGACCTCTACAAGCTACTATACGTGAGAGCGCGAGTCACCACTATTTCTTGTTCGAGATACACGTTCCATTGATTTCAGATGAAGACTTCACTCTATACCAAGCACGCCGTTGCCCATGAAAACAAGCACAGGTACAGTCATCGTCCAACTAACTTCGCAGTACATAGCGGTAAACTTCGGGAAGAGCACTTATGTTTCTTTACCTGAAGATGATATGAAGCGGTGTAGTCATATTAAACCAGGCAACTTGATATGCAACAAAAATCTACCTATATTCAACTTGCATAACAGCAATGCCCCCTGTTAATCAAAACTATTGGGTCATCGAACGACCTCACCTTGTGACGTAAAAAAGGTGCTATGTAAGCAGGAGTGGATCGCGTTACACACAACGAACACTTGGCTGGCGATTTGTTGCGGAACTTGCACAATACGAATTGTGTGTGAAAATGATATCACTACACACACCATGACTTCCGGGATACTGACCTTGGCACAGGGTTGCTTGTTGCAATCGAAGGAATTAACAATACACTCGCATAACCAATACAATAGCAACATGAAGATGGATCTTTCCATGAACGTACCGTCGCTTAACATGATGGTAAATAACATTGTGAACATAACACATAACATGTCGCACGTTATGTTGCCAGGAACTGCAGAATTGGAGGAAATCGACAAGCGATTAGCTATTATTAAAACAAGAGAAAACCAGCTCCCATCGACCATCTCCACTCATGACATACACCAATACGCCGTCTCTTATACCATTGTGGGAGTAATCGTCATTGTCTTTGTGGGGTGGTTTGTGAAGAGATACGGACCATCTTGTCGCTCAAAACTAACTAAGAGCCATTCAACTACGAACAATCAGCTTGAAGAGATTGAACTACAACCGATACAACACAGAATGCAAGATAAAAACATTCACACGGCGAGCCAAGCAGAACTGCAAGCGGAACGTCCACGTTATGCAGACAACATAGCATTCAACTTCGAATAATTTAATTTATTATTTCATCATCATCATCATCAGCCTGTATTCGTCCACTGCTGGACATAGGCCTCTCCCATGACACGCCACTGAGCACGATCCTCGGCCACTCTCATCCAGCTCTTGCCAGCCGCCTTGCAAAGATCATCGCTCCACCGAGTCTGAGGACGTCCTACGCTACGTTTACCGATCCGTGGTCTCCACTCAAGAACTCGTCTATCCCAACGGTTATCGGTTCTTCGGGTTATATGGCCGGCCCATTGCCACTTCAGTGTGCTTATGCGGTGGGCTATGTCGATAACCTTAGTTCTCTGTCGGATCACCTCGTTACGAACTCGATCTTTCAGAGAAACCCCGAGCATAGCCCTTTCCATAGCACGTTGAGCGACTTTAAATTTGTGGACCAACCCTACCGTGAGTGTCCACGTTTCGGCACCGTACGATATGACGGGTAGGACGCACTGATTATAGACTCTCGTCTTTAGACTCTGTGGAATTGGCGATGTAAAGACTCGACGCAGTTTCCCATACGCTGCCCAGCCCAGCTGTATTCTTCTGTTGGCCTCTTTCTCGAAGTTGTTTTTACCCAACTGCATAGTTTGCCCGAGGTAAACATACTCCTTAACAACCTCGAGAATACTGCCTTGAACTGCAATTGGTTCCGGACTGACATGTTCATTGAACATAACCTTGGTTTTATCTAGGTTCATCCGGAGACCAATGCGTTGAGAAGAATCAACTAGGCCATTCAGCATATGTTGCAAATCTTGCAGCGTTTCCGCCACGATGACGATATCATCTGCAAATCGCAAGTGTGAGAGGTACTCGCCGTTTATATTAATACTGCGCCCCTTCCAGTCCAGCGTCTTGAATATATCCTCCAATGCATTTGTGAACAATTTGGGGGATATAACGTCCCCTTGTCTCACACCACGATGCAAGGGAATAGGCTTAGACTGCCGGTTCTGTACTTGGACGGCCATAGTAGCGGCGTTGTAAAGACCTCTCAGCACTTGGATGTATCGCCAATCGACTTGGCATCGCTGCAGAGATTCCAGAACCGACCAGATTTCGATCGAGTCAAAGGCCTTTTCAAAGTCCACAAACGCTAAGCACAGGGGCCGATTATACTCTTCTGTTTTCTGTATAATCTGCCGCACTGTATGGATGTGGTCTATGGTGCCGTACCCCGATCGAAACCCGGCCTGTTCGGGAGGCTGAAACTCGTCGAGTCTTCGCGCAAGACGGTTTGTGATGACTCTCGAAAACAGTTCATAGACGTGGCTCAAGAGCGAAATGGGTCGGTAGTTCTTCAAAAGAGTTTTATCACCCTTTTTGAAAAACAACACGACAACACTCTTACTCCACGCCTCTGGAGTTCTCCCATCAAAAAGAACAGTATTGAAAATGCTCTGGAGCTCCTTCATTACAGGTTTACCACCAGATTTCAGGAGCTCAGTCGTAATACCGTCTTCTCCAGGGGCTTTTCCGTTTTTAAGCTGTTTGAGAGCCATCGCAATTTCGTCTAGGTTGACTTCTGGGAAGTCTTCCGTAAAGTGGCGTGTTAATGTAGCTCGGAACTTCTCATTTTCGGGATCAGGTTGAGATGCACGCGTAGCGTTAGCTGACTATAGAAGCTTTCAATTTCCGAAAGAACCTCCGGCCCGGAAGAAACGACTACTCCACTTGTAGTGGTCAGCTTCGTCAGATGACTTCTCCCAAGAGATTGGACAAACACTTTCGATCCCCGATTTTGCTCAATCGCTCGTTCTATTGAGCGAGTGTTGGAGCATCGGAGATCGCGTCGTACAAGTTTGCCAATTCTCTTGTTTAGAGCATGCCACTCTGACGTAGTGACTGGTGGGTGTTCACGTCGTTTCTCCATGAGCTTGAGCGTTTCTTCCGAAAACTTCGACTTCCTGTCTCTACGCCGCAATTCGCAAAATCTCACACCTTCCTCCCTGAGGATTCCGACCACATTCTCGAGGGCCTGGTCAATGTCAACGCTATTTGTGGTTTCCACGGCAGCGAATCGGTTTTCCAAGTTAGATTGGAACTTTTCAGATCCCACTATAGTTTGGAGCAGGGTTGGTCGGAGCCTGGATTTCATCAAACGGACACGTTCAATTTATTATTTGTTTCTTTGTAATAGGGTTTCTTCTCTTGACAAGCTTTCATTAATCTTCTGTACATCTTTGTGAAGTTGCCAACATGTACGGTCTCATCAACCGTACATTTACTTTGCGAACGCAGCAACCTACTTGGATGTCGTGCGTCACAAATATTGCGCTATAATTGTAACTTCTCAAGCAAGGTAGAGCGAGTCAGACAACAACTGTGGAACTAACCACTTGTCAAGAGAAAGAATCGCTACCACTTTAACTTGTAACTTTTACAGTTTTTAATATAACTTTAAAACTCCTTTGGTGGTTCTTTCTGTGTACTCCACAACTAAACCGACATCAACATTGTGATAGTGTACGGTGCCTACAACCATTGGCTCCTACATACATCCTTTTAGTTATTTTTAACCATTCAAACGATAGTTAAACAATCATTTGACCTGACCGAGGTACTCGTAAAAGCCAGCTCTTGGGTCACGGAAAACGTCAGCTATGCGTTTAGAATTTCCCTTAAAAAGTCTGTGAGCATTGAGTACTCGGACTTCACGGTTCCTGAACTTCAATCCCAAACAACTCGAAAATATAGTTACCGATAAGATTTATTAACGCTGCTTGAGGTTCCCCACCGCCGCAGCGGCAGTACCAGTGTCCAGCAGTTTTGGTTTCATATAGTTTTATTTTCATAACTTTTTACGTAGGTATTTAGCCCACTGCTGGAAATGGGCCTTCCCCAAGTGTCACCACATCGACCGGTCCCGTACTGCGACTTTCATCCATGGAATCTCCGCAACCTTAACCAGGGGAGGACCATATCGGCTCACCTAAAGTTCTTTACCCGAAATTGTTCTTCCTAATGATTTGTATAGTGCCATGCTCTAGCTTTAGATTGCAAAGGTCATTTATGTTTATGGTGGTCGGGACCTAATTTTTTAATCCAGGTTACTAGCGAGTGACCTTCTTTTCCAAGCACTGCATTGGAATCGCTACCAGAAACTAAAACGGAGATTTCTTTACCGACTACTTACTCCTAAGACTCCGATACCTTTAATTGATTTTAATCGGTTTTCAATCCTTTCTCGACTTAAACGCACAGTAGCATATATGTTATGATTTATTAATATTTGTATTACATCAAAAAAACAAATTGTTATTGGTTTATTCCATCTGGAATTTCTCAGTAGCAGTCACGGAGTCTGGATTTAATGTCGGGCCGTGTTCATGGCAATAGGCTCGCCCCCTATTACTAGGACTTCAAAGTAACTGGCGACATATGGATGTACGCTTAAGTACACCTAGCTGTGTGTAACCCTTCGGGAATTACAGTCGTGATGTTTTGTTACGTGTGAGAACTGACGTCTGATCTAAATGTAATTATGTCCGTGACCGTGATGACTACAAAAGGCGTCCTTTCGGGCGCTGTAATTCTGGGCGGCAGAAGTCCGAAACAAAGACTCACCGCTGTTGTTGGTGATGTTGCATGTCGCTGCATCTAGAAGATACCCCATCATTGCGGGATGCGGAATGTGCAGTCTGGTAAGCAAAGTTGCAGCAATGCCCGAGGAAGCCGCAGCCAGAGCTACATATTGCGGTCCTTGCGGAGTTGGGCCAGCTGAAGATTCAGCACAAATGGTATGTGCAGTACAGTACAGTTGGTGCAGTGGCAAAATTGTAATTTTGGTTTTTATTTTAAACTTTTATTTTTTTTTGAGTTTAATTTTTCTTTTATATGGTTAAAAAAAAACATAAAAATAAATCAAAATACCTATATATAAACCTAGCTACAAAAAGTGAACACCAGTTGTGAATCGAACTCGCGTTATATTGTTTTGGAAATCTTACAGCATTAAAAAGTAACAAATCACAAAAAGTGCATACCGGCGCCGATTCAAACTCGGAACCTCTGGCTTATAAGGCGGCCGTTGAACCGCCCGGCAACATTATTTGCCGGTCAATAAATTAAAGAAATATAATTAAAATTAAAGAAATTTAAATATACAGGAGTAGGGTACTTATTTAAATAAAATATTATTCACTGTTTATGTTTTTATATTCACTTTTGTACAAAACTAATGAAACCTCCCTCGTTGGTGTAGTGGTCGCAAACGAGGCTGCAGAGCATGCGGTCGTGGCTTCGATTCCGTTTAGGTGGTTCGGGATAAGCACAAAAGAAAAACCCAGACTTGGCGCAAATGGAATGCATCTCAATTTTTTGGGTGTAAAATGTGAAATGAAATGCCACGTAGGTGGCATCATCAAACTCGATGTTTAAATGTTAAAAATTGCTATTTGTTCAGTGGCAGGAATTATTTTTAATTGATTGTTTTTGAGCGTGAAACTACGTAAAATCACATGAGTATCTTCGATTTTACGTATTCATCATACGCGCACGTTCACTACAGCGCTCCTAATGACGCCTAAGTAAGAGTGAGAGCCTCAAGAGGACGGTCGAGGATGAAATCGAAGATTTAGAGACCCAGTGCCCGTCGACTTAAATGGTCAAAACTGCGATTCAATAAGATGTAGCGTACAATCAAGACATCTACAGAGAAAGGCATACTTACTGGATTCTAGTTTTTTGTAAAAAGTAGCATCCAGTAAGTATGCCAGTTGCTACTATTTTTGGATACCTTTAAGTTACCCCTGCCATAAAATAAATAGCAAAGTAAAGCGTTTATTTTAGTTATCTAGTATATGCTAATTTTAAATATTTTTTCAACACACTTGCTCATAAAGTGTCTTTATGGTCGACACCCATAATCAAACTGTGACTTTTTCATTTCTATAACTCACTAATAAGTTATGTTTTTTTTTATTGGTTGAGGTGCTTTGTTTTAAAAAAGTTTTTATTCAAAAAAAAGATCGTGTTCAATAGAACAAATAAATGAATGTTCCTATTGCTTGCTCATTTCATGCAACGTACGTGTTTAAATAAAACTTTCACTCAAATATAACTTTTGTTTTCTCTGTACTAAAAGAAAACTTGAAATTCCCCATTTTGTACGTGGCAGAATAAGCGCAAACCCTATGCGCGGAAAATAAAAAAAAACGTCATCCCCTTAGTCTGTAGCTGATCGCAATGTGCGCGCATAGGAAAATTGATTAATTTTTCCCGCCATAGCGAATCATTTTTTCACAACTCGTTTTCACTGTTGAAATTCTAGTTATTTATTAATTAAAATGTATACAAGTAGGTACTAGTTACGAAGAAAATGATTTATGTTGTACACCGCCCGATATAAACCCGATATGTGAAGCCTTAACTTATGTGAACCTTATGGAAAGTTTACTACCTGAAAACTCCAAGGAAAAATATCTATCATCTAAGTACTAAATAAAATGAGTTTTTATTGTTTTTTTATTCACAAGTGTGTTGAAAAACCTCGTATGATAAACGTGTGTATTGGTGATTACCGTCCTCGGCTCTCTTAAAATCCTCACCTAACGGCTCGGGTCTCAATGGCGCCTCAGCGGTAATCAACAATTAACTAAATTTTGAAATAGTTACCTGAATGTTAACCCTGCCACTTATCAAATAGCAATTTCATTCATTTAGCCATCTATTTCGATGATGATGTGGCATTTTATAACACGCTTATACAAACAATCAGAGATACTTTTCGTTTGCGCCAAGTTGCGTTTTTTTCATACATCGAGAGCTCCTTTGCTTTAAGATTAAGTTCGGCGAGGGTTTGCATATTTAAAAAATAAACACCACTCTCAACGACCAGATACTTTCAATATAAAATGTCTTGTAATTCTAAATATCACTAAAATGCTTCCATTATTAATTCGAATACAAAGAAGCAATAACTTTCATATTCAATAGAAGAGCATAAAAAATATTCTTAAAATTAACATACTGAAAGAGTGCAATATGTTTTTGTAATTTGTCCTTACATTGTAAAAGTTAAGTTAGGCCGAGGTCTGATTAGTGCGTTGAGTTGCGTCGTCGCAACGGATCAACACATTGTAAGCCGCGTTGCGACGACTTTCGACGTAGAAATGCAAGAGGGCGAGGCGCGCCATCCTAGATCATACTGAGATAAAACATGTCGTGTACGCACGTCTCGTTTGCCCCTCAAGCAGTGGAACCCAGTATACTCGTGCAAATGTCACGCTGATGGTGGCGCGTGTGTCGGGTCATTTAGTTCCCTTCAAAATGGTTGAGTTGCATGATGGCTGATCCATGCGTCATGTTCGTGAACGGGCGCTGTCAGTTGTGCCTGGTCGTCTCTTAGCTGCCACGGCTCATTTCGAACTAATGATTTCATATTTTAATTGTTCTTTTCGTTTTTACTATGGACACTTTTAACGTGCACGTCTTGCTACATCGTTCTCACATACTGTACCATCTCTAAATGAATGATGTAACCAAGGTTTTGTAACAAGATTCTGATTTAAAAGAGTGTCCATGGAGTTTCTTGCCCATTCTTCTCCATAGAGATCTACGCTTTGGAATGGGCCACTACAGTACCTTCACAGTTATTATGTCTTGTGACTGGGACTGTAGCTTCATTTTTATTGTTTTTCGACTATTCAAAAGTGCCTGTAACTGGCCCACTTGAAATAAATGATTTTGATTTTGATCTTGACTATAGTAGTCTTTGAGTAGAACTTTGTCCGTCGTCGCACCGGAGCTCTGACAGTGCAGCGCATCACCCTCTCCCGCGAGTCTCTCGTCCATCGATCGGTTGAAATGTCGTGTGCGACGACGCAACGCATAATGCGGCATTTCACTAAAAATATATATAAAATGACGCAGCATTGACGCAGGAATGAGACCTAAGTCTTATTTGGCTCTTTTCTCGCTAGAAATAATTTACAATCTTAAAAACGAATTAATAGCTGCTCTATTCAATTAATTTATCAATTAATCATTTCGGTTTATGGCTGACTATTAACAACATTAAATCTCAGATGGTCTGTTACACTCAGATTTAGGTAATTACAAATCTGAGAAACACAATCCACCCTCATGAACTGTAACTTATAACTGGCTGGGTTCGTATTTATCCCTGATACTCAAAATAACAAAGCACTCGGAAAACTTTCGTCTCTTTTCATTTTACATCCTGTTTAGGCGATAGTGTCGCATAAGCGTTTGTCGCACTTGAGTAGTGTCGCACTCGAGTAGTGTCGAACAAGTCGCAAAAGCGTTTGTCGCACTACCGTGATGTCGATCTTCAGTTTGTCGCACTAGGGTGATGTCGATCTACAGTTTGTCGCACAAGCGTGCATTCGACCTATAGTGAGTCGCAGTAGAGTTTTGTCGCACAAGCGTTAATCGCGCTTCCGTGTGTCGACCTCACGTTATACACTCGATGAACATTTGGTTCAAGTGACACAAAACGCAGTTTTACTTATAAGTTAACAGCCCGTCCGGGTTCCAGAATTATTACAAAGAGTATAAAGAGCACCTAAGTAGGGTTACCATCAGTCCGAGTTTATCCGGCTGGTACTCTGTCTGGACTTGTCATTTGTCTGGACTTCTTAACTTAACTACCTATAAGAAATAAAAAAATGTTGATTGTGACTATCGAGACCAAAATCTTATTATAAAAAATTGATATTTTTTTGCAAATGTCCGGCTTCAGGTCAGGGGGTCTTTTTCGAAATAGTTACCCCCATTTAGTAGTGGGCAGTCAGTCATGGCGTTGACTATCTCAGTTCGATACGCAGGTGTCCCTGCGCCGCGCTCCCCGCTAGGCCAGCTTGCGGGGCACAGCGCGCGGCGCCGGCAGCAACAGCGCCGCCACGCTGCGCTGCGCCGGCAGCTCCAGCAGCACGGTGAGCGGCACGGCCAGCAGGTACGAGCCGCAGCTCGTCGCCACCCAATCTGCCGCCTGGGGACCACGGAAACTCTTCGTTAGGGGGGGGGGGGTGAGTTCAAACCGTGCGGCTGTTATTATTTAGCTACAAGCTCCTGATTTAAAAGAATGTCCATTCTTCTACATACTTGTCTATCTATCCTGTACTATAATATCTATACTATCATATACTAAAATAATAATGAGGAGACGTTTGCAAGTTTGGATGTTGGGGTAATCTTCGGAAGTCCTGATTTGAATTCGGCAGTTCTTTCACTTATCAAGCTACATTCATCCCCGATGGTCAAACGTTATATTTAAAACGTTACACCAACTTTATAACGCGAGCGAAGCCGCGGACAAACACTATTATGAAATAAGTGCGTCTCGTTAGAGTTTTCGTAGTGCTCCAGCTGTGTGGCAGTGTACTGACCACGACTGCCAGCGACGCCACGCGCGGCTGCGGCTGTGCAGCCAGCGCCAGGTTGAGGCTCCAGTGCGCCAGCAGCACCGCCAGCGACAGCCGCGCCGGCGCGCGCCAGCCGCGCCACGCCAGCAGCCGCACCAGCCAGCCTGCGCATGGACAACACTTAGCACAACTATATAACACCACGACTGCAAGCTCCGAAGTGTTAGCAGAGGTCTATAGTACACTCACATTTTGCTAGTTATATATAGTTTAGTTAGCGCAGTTATTGAAATCTCATGTAAAAAGGGGCGAGCCTATTGCCACCAACCAGGCACAGATCCAAATTCCAGGCCGGTACTGAAGGAAATCTTGGCGGATAAACCCAATACCGAGACTTGGTCTCAAAGTCGAACGCTGGAGCTCATACTCAGCAAAAGCGCTTGTGACGGCTAGAAGAACACATACTGGCGGGATCATTTTGAAAAATTCGTTTAAATTTCAAACAAGTTATTAATTTTGATACAGTAAGTATTAAAATTAATAAGTTGTTTGAAAGGAGGCTGGTGAAAATGGACCCAAAGAATCTGAAAATTAACTAAACTCCGTTTCAGTGTAAATATAAAATAATTATAACTACAATTTTATGAGATATTTATTTTAAAAATATTGAATTTTTAGGACACGGGAATCAAAAGTTATAAATAATTTTCAATTTACTAAAATTAAGTAATCGTGCAATTACAAAACGCAACATTTTTCCGATTACGTTCCAATCCAATGACATGTGTTTTTGTTCATGGGTTTATTACCACAAATGGCTCTTTCTCTTAGTTTTTATACATTCAATTATGTCAAATATTCATACAAAATAACATGCAAACCTGATATTAAAACGCCAATTAACAATGCAAAAGCATCTAATAAAAATGGAACTGTGGCGATTTTATAGTATTTCTAATAAAGGAACGTTATCTATGGTGATCAATTGAGTCCCGTCACTACTGTCACTGTCAGATCTGTGATGATCTAGTCCATCGTTATGTTTGTATTTTTGTCTGGGATTTTATGTTTATCATTGCGATTTTGTAGATTCTCGACGACTTGGCCTTTACATCTTGAAATGTAGATAACGCACCCTGTCTCAGACTACCGCATTCTTCTCTGGACATTGGACAATAAGTTGCTTTTGATTTGGACTTTGATTTTGCCCACAAACATGCGTTGCGTTAATTTCCACTTACGACTTCCTCTCTTACGGAGGCGTCGTCTCTCTGATGAAGGTGCTCAGCGCTTTGAAAAAGTTCAGAGATGGGTGTATCCACGTGATGTAAGTATATTCGTAAAAGAACATGTATTTATATCATGAGTAAAGAACTTATTTGCTTATATGAGTCTAAAGGCTAATTGAAAGAACTTATTTAGGATATCTATCTAAACAACAAACTAAGATTCGTTTAGCTTTTATATGCTTAAATACATACTGTTGTAATCTTATATTAGGCTCATTCTTACTGTTGCCCTATACTTTATCGAACTAAAACAGTATACAGTAAAAGACTAGCCGAGGTAGCAGTAGAAGTAGTGTATTTTACTGAGATGTTTCAGTCATCAAAATTGAAGATGGGTGGCTGTTGCATTTTGTCTTGAAATATTTATATACCGCTCCACAGGTATCAGAGGTCATATTATCTTTCATATCAAACGACATTTCTGTTTTTCTTTTCGTGGGGACCTGGATACACTCTGCGAGTCAGGCACTTTTGTTACTTATACATGGAACTCTTTATGTTTATTACACTAAAGGTGAATTTATTTATTTTAACATAATTAATTAATTCCAGATAACAGGAGACAACTACCTTTGTCACTCATGTTGGGGGCTGATAAGCTGCGACCCTGAAAATGAAACCTGACAGCAACTTGGCCATCGTAACGTCTGTGTTGCATAAAATAAAAACTATGTAAAAATACCAAAAAATAAGATTTATTACTCATAGTTTTTTTATTCAACAAACCCTGCTTTTCAGTAGCTGTACATAGCTAGTCAGCTCTGGCTGTTTTTTATGTCAAACAATATTATCTACTCTCAGCGTAATAAGAATCGTTTTACTTGACTATAATTCGCTTATGGATCAAAATCGTAACGACATAGTTTTAATAGTGATTGAACTAATTACAGGGTTGTTAATCAGTCTCTAGCTGCAGTCTAGCAGTTTTATGATTCATCAATTAGGTACAGGCAATGAAAGATTGTAGTAAAAATTCTGGTTTTGGCTTATGACGAGAAGCAAAACACGTAAAGTCAGAACTAAAACTGCGAGGGAAATACAGTAGTTTATTCGAATCTTCTTTTATGAGTCGTCTTAAATATTAATATATTTTGATTCATCTTAATTACGGAGTCATTCCACTGTTAAAAACCTTAATCGTAAGATTTTTAGGTTATCTTGTGAATAGACGTATATCTCTTTTCTCCCAACTTTTCCGTCTTACTTTCCATTTACTTTTCTGATAGTCTTTAGTCGTTTTACAACTACGTATAAGTCGTTATGATGAATGCTACCTCTAAGAGTGGGTCCCAAAATACATGTAGTCTCGCCAGTCTTCTTTAATTACTTTTAATTCAAAATTTTATCTTTACTTGTATTTTTGCAAAAATTAAATGTTTATTTCTAAGCCCGAGAGGTGATCTGTACCTCAGGATTTTGCTATTTCAGGCACCTTTCTCTATGTAAGATTGTACATATTATGTGAACCAGCACCTTTAATTCTCGTTGTCGATAAGTAAAGATTCATGATTATGATGACTATGATTATAGTATATATACTCGACAAACGAGACGCAAATAAGAAGAAGAAAGTTGATAGGTGTCTCACCGTCGAGCCCGTTGAGCATGCCGAGCAGCAGGGCGCCGGCCAGCAGGCTGAGCACGGGTCGCTCCAGCGCCGCGTGCGCCACCGCCAGCCAGCCCGCGTCTCGCGCGCGCAGCGGCGTGCCCGCCAGCAACCAGCACACCGCCAGCGCCGGCGCCAGCGCGTACGGCACGCGCACCCACTACCGCCACCATGGTCAGACACAACACATTCTTAATACTGTACACTAATTCCACGTCTCAGTGCCAATTAGCAAAATTACATCATAATATTTACAAATTAAACTAAACATTCGAAGACAATTGTGACATCTACCAACCCGCACTGGGCCCGCGTGGTGGATTACAGCCCACTCCCTCACATTGAGAGGAGGCCTGTGTCCCAACAGTGGAACTATTTCAATTAGACCATTACAGGCACTTTTGAGAGTCAAAAAAAAACAAAACAAACGCGTAGCTATAGTTACAGTCACAAAGCATAACAACTTATGAAAGTACTGTAGTTGCCCATTCTAAAGTGGATATCTCCACTTTAGAATGGGCAAGAAACTCCATGAATACTATTTTAAATTAAAATATTGTTACAAAATCTTGGTTACATTATTCATGTTGAGAAGTATTAATATGTGAGAACGATGTAGAAATAAGTACAAGTTAAGAGCGTCCAGAGTAAAAGATAATAATCAATAATTCAAACATAAAGTAATTAAAATAAACCATGGCAGCTAAGAGATGACCAGTCACAACTGACAGCGCCCGTTCACAAACATGACGCATGTATCAGCCATCATTACACTCAACTCAACCCTATTGAAGGGAACTAAATTACCCGACACACACGCCACCATCAGCGTGACTTTTGAGTGAGCATGACATTTACTCAACCGCTAGGGGTAAATTTGCGTCAATGAAAGATGTAGGTACTCAATGTAGGTACCTAGTAAATGGTGGCTATACAGTACACAGTACTCACACATGTGTTATGCAATAGGGATGATGACTGGGTAAAGAAAACAAAATTCTATTTTGTCCGTCAATCAGGTAATACAAAAATATTAGATACGTATTTTTTGTTTTATCAAGTTAACAAAAAAATACTTAGTTAAAACGCATTAAAGTTGGAGAGTGGGGGCTCACTACGTCACAACTAGGTATAAAATGTACTGAGCCGTGACGTCATGCGCCATTTCAACTCAAAATATCTCCGTAATTTTACGATTACGTGAAAAAAGAAAAAATACGAGTCAAATACTTTTTAATAATCTATCCGAAAAACAAATAAAAAAAATGAGTCACCATCCCTATTATAAAATACTGAGAGATTGAATCAATACAACTCAAATATATTTTTAACATCTTCTGCAGCTTTTACAATAACTTCACATGGTAATTCAGATGATTCAGATTGCCCCTATGGTTGTGGAGTGGGACCAGCATTAGCCCAGTATTTTTATCACCAGTGTCCCAACTTATAATATACTTGCCTACATAGTGTGCGTTTTATGCAAGATTTAAATTTCGTCTCATTCAGTTTTAGAATGAGGGGGGGGGGCTATTTTATTGTAACATTTTAAACAGTACCCCATGAAAGATGAGTTTACTTTAGCTAACCTGAAACCTGGCTGAACTAGTTGGTCCCTATTTCTAGTATTATTGTGGTGCCGGTCACTTCTTTTACTAAATAAATGCAGATTTTTCCTAACGTACATGATATTTTCATAGATTTATTGACAAGGTACCGTCAATGTTAATTTCCTTAAACAGTTCTCTTAGAGAATCGCGCCTAGGTAGATTATATATGGCTCTGACTGCTCTTTCCTGCAGAATAAATATAGACTGGATGTGTGCAGCCCGTCCCCATAGTAAAATACCGTATGTCATCATAATGCTAGGAAAATAACTAAACTACACTAGCCTCGCGGTATCTACATCAGTAAATTGACGGATTTTTCGAACAGCACATGCTGCTGAACTCAGCCGTCCTGCAAGAGATGTTAAATGAAGACCCCATTGTAGCCTTGAGTCGAGCTTGATTCCCATGAAAACAGTTTTATCGACAAATTCCCCTCCTTCCCCTCCATACTACTACATATATATGCTTTCCCTATTACACTACCTAATTTATTTTTGCAACTAGATACAGGTAAGTAAAAAAACAATTCCAGTGAGTTTATCTAACAGAGATTCAAAGTATTGACATAAAAGTTTATTTGTCAGTTCGACTTCAGGACCAGAACTGGCAACCTATCCTTCTGCAGCGAGGTGATATGACGTTCCCTGCCTCACGGCAGGGAACGTCATATCGCCGGAACTGTTCTCCACTGCACTGCGAGATGTCTTCAAACTTCTGGACTGGACAAGGCCAGGCATCAGCGTCAATGGCGAGTATAACTCTCACTGTCGGTTTGCCGACGATATAGTAGTCATGCTGAGACCATGGAAGACCTTAGTACAATGCTCGATGACCTCAGTAGAGCTTCCGAAAGAGTAAATCTAAAAAAGAACATGGCCAAAACCAAAGTCATGTTGAATGCCTCTGTAACACCAACTCCTATCAAGATCGGAGACTATACTCGAAGTTGTAGAGGATTATGTCTACCTGGGACAAACGGTCAATCAGAAAGAAAGAGGTCAATCTTCGAATCCAACTCCGCTGGGCAACGTTCGGAAAGTTGCGTGGTATCTTCTCGTCCAACTTACCGCAATGTCTCAAGACAAAAGTCTACGACCAGTGTGTGTTGCCAGTGATTACATACGGGACCAAAACGTGGCCGCTCACAATGGGCCTCATCAGAAGGCTTAAAGACACCCAACGGGCAATGGAGAGGGCTATGCTGGGAGTTTCCTTGCGTGATCAAATCAGAACCCCATAAATGAAGACATCCGCAAGAGAACCAAGGTTACCAACGTAGCCCGAAGAATTGCCAAACTTAAGTGCA
The DNA here is from genome assembly GCA_963082945.1 of Cerastis leucographa. Taxonomy (NCBI): domain Eukaryota; kingdom Metazoa; phylum Arthropoda; class Insecta; order Lepidoptera; family Noctuidae; genus Cerastis; species Cerastis leucographa. The sequence goes on from OY720365.1 coordinate 19,661,320, forward strand.
GTGGACAGGGCACATTGCTCGCAAAAGATATGGCCGATGGGGCCGAAAAGTTCAGGAGTAGCGACCGAGAGACGGAAGACGTTGCGTTGGAAGGCCTACCACTAGGTGGATCGATGACCTGGACACTAGGTGGATGTGAGTCGCACGGGACCGGTTAATGTGGCGACACTTGGGGGAGGCCTATGTCCAGAGTGGACGTCGCACGGCTGAAATGATGATGTGCTAAGTTTTGATGTTGGATTGGTGATAAATAAACCGATATACTCGTAAATAGGAATTGTGTTTTTTACTTACCTGTATCTAGTTAGAAAATAAATTAGGTAGTGTGTAATAGGGAACGCAGATGTATGTATTTTACAAATACCTACGATACCACTTGACCAGTAGTGCAAAAAGGAAATAAAATACCCACGACACTACCAGAAGTGCGGCTTAGTAACTGTAGTGTGGAGAGGAAGGAGGGACAAATTCAAGTTTCTCTTGATTCAATACAATGTCACTACATTTGACATTTGGTAGAGTAAATCTTATGCACTTAGTTTTCTTCCCATTAATACTAAATTACTAGCGGTAAACCATTTATGGACCTGCATTAGAGCGTTGTTTACGTCGTCGAGGTTTGTGGCACGTCTATTTGTGGCAACGTCTGTTTGTGGCACGTCTGTTTGTAGCACGTCTGTTTGTGGCACGTCTGTTTATGGCACGTCTGTTTGTGGCACGTCTGTTTGTGGCACGTCTGTTTGTGGCACGTCTGTTTGTGGCACGTCTGTTTGTGGCACGTCTGTTTGTTGTCGTCTGTTTGTGGCACGTCTGTTTGTGGCACGTCTGTTTGTGGCACGTCTGTTTATCCTAAATATTAAGAGCGTTTACGCCTTACGACATTTCATACAAACTTTCAAGTCCTTATTTTCCTAAATGAATGAACCTATTTCAATGAAACTTCATACACATAAGCAGGATACATACGTCTATAAAGTTACTAAAAAGCATTTTCACCTTTTTTTTTTTTATCCACCTTTCAACCCACGACATCTAAATCTACGACGTCCAGAATGTTAAAATATACTTTTCTTATAACTTATTATGAACGAACGAATCCTTTGAAAATCAATTTGTCAAAAAAGTACATCTGCCTTTGAAAATAAAGCGCCATGAACGACATACTCTGAAATTTTCAAAATAAATGAAAGAAACTTGTCAGGAAAATTAAAGGAACGACTTCCTTGTTTCATTAGCTTTCTAAAATGATGGTACTGTACGACTTTTAGCAAGTGCAGGACTAGATGGTGGAATGGTTGTTCCTGTCAAGGTAGTATTTTAATAAAACTGGGTAGTACAGTTTTTTCAATGTTCCTTGTTGCTACTATGTGATGTTAGCTGTTTGACTTAATGAGCTGGTCTACCGCTGACTCACCGTGACCGAAGCCACCTTGGCGCCCGACTCCTGCAGCTCGAAGTGCAGGAAGGCGAGCAGCAGGCCGAGCAGGCAGGCGGGCAGACTGCCCCACGGCGCCTGATACAGCCGCGAGAACGATGGGATGCCCGCGTACATCGTCTTCAGTGTGCTGAGGAGTGCATGGTTTAAATACATTTAACTCCTGGTTTACGTTGTTAAAACGGAGTGGGTGTGATTATTGCCCTTCTTGGAAAAAAACCAGGCCCCGTGACTGCTTGCAGTCTGAGAATTAACTCATGCTCAGCAGTCACGCTTTTGACTACTGGACCAACGAAGCAGAACATTGATCTCCTACCTCGGATATGCGAAGTACATAATTGACTTCCAGTCGAAGACGTACGCCAGCGCTCCGTTGAGCAGGCACGCGAGCAGCACCAGCGCCGCGAGCACCGGCAGCGCGCGGCGCCGGCGCTGAGCCAGGTACACTGCCAGCACTGACGCTGGCACGTACAGCTGCATGTCCACTGCTAGGAACCTGGGAACGGAGGCGCTCAAGGGTCAAACTATAGCTAAGAACCATCCAGGTGACAGACTGACAGGTGGTTGTTATTTTATATTTAGAATTTTTCCAATGTGCTGTTAGGTAGAGATGGCGTGGTGTGCGCCTCACCGCTCACCAAGTCTGCACGAGACAGATGTCTTCAGGGTCCAGCAGGTTGTTGACATAGAAGACGTGCGTCCAGAACTTGCGGCGGCAGGCGTGGCTCTCGGCGGCCACGCTGGGCGCCCACTGCGGCCCCGCGCCCGCGCGCGCCCACCACGTCGCTGCGTACCCCACCACTAGCACGTACACCGGGGATATCCTGCCACACGATAATTCATATTGAATGGGGGTGGTCTTAAGAGATGACAACTAATAGTTCTCCATTGTATGGAATGTATGCAAGAAGCAGACTTGCTGCGCCACACTTCAAAATAAATTGAAAATAAAAACCTGGACCTTCCATATATCTCTTTCCAAATTTATAATTTAACGTATTCCAATCCAAAAGTCTATCGTGGTGTTTAAATATGTGTATGATTATTAGCTAACATATCTTACTTACTTATTATCAAAGCGAAAGTTTGTGAATCTATAGTATCACCTTTTACACTACTATTCGCTTCCCCTAACGAATCCGTCATTTTTTTCATTAGTCTCTCCCCCCTACTCCACCCAGACTTTAACATTTATTAAACAGTTTTAGTGTCGTAGATTAATGGCTGCATACCTGGCTATCCTCTTGATTGTTATGTAGGGCAGAAGCTTATAGGAGATCTTGTTGCTCTTGGAGTAGAGCAGCAGGTTGTAGCCCAGTAAGAAGTTGGACAGCAGCACGAAGATCTGCACCACGGACGTGCCGTTCAGGAAGATCATCAGCACCGGGTGCCGCGAGATCTGGGGCAACAAGGAGACCATGACAGACCATGTAGATGCAACTGTGCAAATACATAGTTAAATGGATGAGTCGATACACATAGCAATTCAAACCTTGACTACATTTACAATACTTTCATGGTGGTGAACACAATACATGAGAATGTTGAGCGCGCTCGGAAACGGACGGGTTTCCACTATACAACACGAATATTTTATTCATGATTTGCGCAGTGGTAACCGCTGCCTGATTTTGCACACAATGAACGCACGCGTTGACGCTCATTGCGAACGAGCTTTTGGCATTCGTCAAGCATGTCACCGATTACATGGACGAGGTCAGCGTCCTGCAGATCTGCAAGTCCTCTTTCAAAGAGGAAGACGTATGCAGTGCCAAGTTGCTGTTATTTCAGTCACTCGACCAAGTCGGACAGATATCTCGCCGGAAGGACGGTGGCGAGAAGAGTCTGCAGGACATCATCGACCTGCTGAAGATGACCGATCCGGGTAACGTGCCAGATTTTGTGACGAAGGAGCTTTACAAGCTGCCTTCTGTCACTTTCGACCACGTCGATGTCACCAGGCTGCTGAAGGACATTACGTCTCTGAAAATGAGCCAGGCTGTTATGAAGTCCAAGTTAGAGCCATCGGATGTCATCTTTGGTGAATTGCGAGCCTAGTAGCGTTGTTGCGCAATGCTATTCCGGCAAGTCGTTCACCGGAAGGCTCCAACGTAAATGTTCGTCGCGCGGCACAAAATGCAGCGCTGTTTGCAGTTTTCAGTCCGCGAGTGAATCTACGTCGTAGGCTGTCAAGAATGCAAGCGTTGCATCGTGTTCCACTGATCGCGTCGTACCCGCCGGGGAAGCGACTCGTGTAATAGGTACATTGACCCCCAAACGTGCCTATTCTGATATTGACGCCAAGACGAAACCTGCTGTGTTGCAAACAAAACGACAAGCGGAAAAACAAAAAGAGGGAAAGCAGAGTCGCTGAGCAACGGGCGCGACGAAGGGCGCTGTGATGGATCATGAACAGCAGGTTCCATCGAAGAACACATGCGATGGGGATGGCTTCATCAAGGTGGAGAGAGAAAAGAGGAAACCTACGTATCGCAACGACCAGTGTGAGACGGCGCCGGCAGGACCTAACATGCTGCTACGTCCTGCAGTACCTACGACGCAGCTGTACGTGTCCCGTTTGCACCACTTAACGAAGACTGAGGACATCGTAGAGTACATATGGGTAAAGACCAACTGGACCTTGAGGGTGGAGAAGCTGGAGGCGCGCCATAACACCAATTTCAATTCGTTTGTGGTGCGCGTTCCGACTCACCATTTGATGACCTTCCTCAAGGAAGAGTTGTGGCTGAAAAGTGTGCTATATCGGCGTTTCCGCGGCCAGCTACGTGCTACCTCACAGCGTAACACGACGCCGTCACTTCGTGTGCAATACTTAATAAGTTATTTTTGTATAAAGTATATTTTGAAGTGAAAACTTCTTTAGCGGCGTTGGTGACAAAAGTGCATTGTGATGGGTAAAATTGTTAAACTCGCGACAGGTGTCACGTGATGCTGATCCTGATCCTGATCGAACGGATTGACATGAGGTTACAGAATCAGAATCAGAATCATTTATTTGTTAAACATAGGTATAAACATTAAGGATCTAATAGATAGTAAAAGCTCTTGCTATGTTTTGTCGTTGTAGACATACAAATTTGAACAGAGAAAAAAAAAGGAATTGAGATTACAAATAAAAAGTCAACTAAAATAAAAGATTACAAATATAAAATTCAATTAAAAATAAAATTTAAAAAATCACAGATACTAAATGTCAATTAAAACTAAAAATAAAATAAAATGAAATTAAAAAAAAATAATAAAATCACAAAAACGAAATGTCAATAAAATAATAAAATGCCAATAAATTTAAAAATCATAAAAAGAAAACAAATATAAACCAATTATCGCAAAATCAGAAATCAGAATAATTCATACAAAGAAATTATCATTTAAATATTCATCCACACTGTAGTAACATTTGTCTAGTAGTATCCGTGTAGGGACTTTTTAAATCTATTTAAAGGCATACATTTAATTCTGTCTGGTAGGTGATTATAAATTTTGGGAGCAACACAAAATCAGTCTCTGTGCGCACGCGACGTAGTACAGACGCGCCTAACCTTTGACCAGTGACTCGCGGAGAGGACAATGACTTCGGTTATAGACAAGTGTGTGAACTGTAATATTGTTATTAAATGAAGTATTGGCATTTCTTAACAATGTTCTCGGTTTTATGGACGAACAGAGTATTCATCAACTGTGTACTACTGCTTTTTCGGCCGAAGATGTGAAGAAAGCTAAGTCGTTGCTTTTTGATTCGCTACCCAATGCGAAAAAGATGCCTATACGACGAAAAGAAGGGAAGAAAAAATGCTGCGAGAACTAGAAGACATAATCAGCCTTATGAAGACAACGAACCCTGATGAGCTTCCTATATTCGTCGCTAAGGAGTTACATAAGCTTCCACCGGTTACTTTTGACCACGTAGATGTGACCAGGTTGTTAAAGGATATTCTAAAGATGCAAAATCAACTAAGTGCATTGGAAGAAAAAGTAGTAACGGTTGATAAGTTTGATCTACTTAAACGCGAGGTGAATGACATGAAACATGCATCAATATTGGATAATTTTTCAACCAATGTAAACAGAAGAAGAGGGGCTTGCTTACAAACTAGTCCACTTGATAGTGGTCCCATAGGTTTGCAATATGTTCCTATAAAAATAACGAAAGAAACAGCTGATGCTTGTGGCAAAAATCGCCAGTCATCGGTGAGTCACTCATCAGTGATTAGCAACGGCGACGACGATTTCGTCTCTTTCCTTCGCAAACAAAACGATGCGACGGGGATACAAGGGCACGTGGAGGCGCCACCAGCAACTGTGGTTTCGAATAGTGCGAGCGAGAGTGGATGTCAACTGACTCAAGGACATTGCGACCGGGAGTCACCGAGCGAGACACAGTTACAAATGAGGAGCGTGGAGGCCACTGCGAGCACCGCGGCTTCGTCAAAACCAGTTAGCCCGCCCGCGCCGGCTACCTGCGCTCACGCAAAGGTGGGGACTGCTACCAGTGTCAATCGATCGTCGGCTTCAGTTACAACGTTGTATGGAAACAAACCGAGAGGGCAACAAATGGGTGAAGATGGTATGCCTATGCGTGATGCAGATTCGGAATGGACTGTAGTTCAAAGAAAACACCCAAAACGATATAAATTAATCGGTCAAAAAGGATGTGCGGCCACTTTGCCGGACGGTAAATTTAAAGCAGCAGATATCAAAGTGCCTTTGTTTATCTCAAATGTAAGTACTGAAACGAGTGAGCAAGACATTATAAGTTACATAAAAGAAAAAACTAGTGAAAGTGTCACCTTAAAAATGATAAATATGAAAGTCCCAAAGAAATATAACGCGTATAAACTGTTAGTCTCTAAAAACAAGTTAGATTTGTTTCTAAAAGATGACTTGTGGCCGAATGGCATAACTTTTAGACGTTTCGTGCGTTTTATGTACCGAAAGTCGGAAGACTAAGTAATAGTTAATATTGGACTTTATTATGAACTGTAATCAAAACAAACATTGTAAATTTACTAGTTTCAACTGCAAATCTGTTAAGCGGTCAGTGGATAGTGTTAGGGAAATCTGTGAAATGTCAGACATTATAGCCCTCCAGGAGACATGGCTTCTTCCCCATGATATTCCTTTCCTGGGTACCATAAGTGATCAATTTGAATACACGGGTAAGTCGGCTGTAGATACATCTGCGGGTTTACTGATAGGAAGACCATATGGCGGAGTGGCTATTCTCTGGAGAAAGGGCATTTTTAACGATGTTACAATATTAGAGTGCACGAGCTCGCGTCTCGCTGCTATCAGTGCTACTGTCGGTGATCGTTCGATTATTGTCATCTGTTTATATGCCAACAGACTCAACCGACAACTTGCCTTTGTTTGCAGAAGTTCTAGGTGAGATCAGTGCAATTGTTGCGAGTGCAGATATTGAAAGTATTTTCGTATTAGGTGATTTTAATGCACATCCTCATGAATTGTTTTTTAGGGAAGTAAACAATTTCTGCAATGACCAAGCATGGATTTGTGCTGATATAGAAAAACTGGGTTTCGTGACTGATTGCTACACTTTTGTGAGCGAAGCCCACGGCTGTAGAAGGTGGCTAGATCACTGTGTTGTGTCGCGGTCAGCTTGGCAAACTATTGTAAATATAGGAATAATAGAAGACGTATTTATGTCAGATCACTTACCATTGTACGTTGAGTGTGACCTGAATATAGTGCGATCTAAATTAATAACACAGAATACGCCGCGCTCTAGAGTTATTTGGGGTGAAAGGGACGAATCTCAGATTAAGGTATACAAGGATTTATGTAATGGTAGGTTACGTAACATTGATTTTCCACCTGAATTCTCAGAATGTGGCTATGGGTTATGCAGCTCAGTTGAACATAAACATATCCTAGACGACTTATACGTTGAAATTATAAGTATTTTATGTGACGCTGCCGAGCAAACATATATGGTAGGAGGGAGCAGGCCAAGGAGGGGCAAAGTGGTTTGCGGATGGAACAGTCATGTTCGTAACGCTCACCGTGAGGCCAGGCTTAAATTCAAAGAATGGGTTAGACAAAAGAGACCAAATAGTGGAGTAGTTTTCGGTGAGATGTGTAAGACCCGTAAAATCTTCAAGGGTCGCCTGAAATGGTGCCAAAAAAACGAAGAGCAGGTCAAAATGGACATTATAGCAAAGCAAAGAGCCACGAAAAATTTTAATAAATTTTGGAAATCGACACGTAAGTTGGATACTGGGCCTGGTCTACCGGTGAGTGTGGGAGAGGCCAAAGACCCGGTGGAAATAGCAAATATGTTTATGAAACATTTTAAAGTGCTATCTCCACTGGGCCCGTCGGTTGAAGTGGTCGATGCTGAGTCTGACAGTGGGGGGGCGGAACCACTCACTTTTCTTTCGGCTAAACAAGTCAGATCCGTCATTCAAGGCATGAGCAGCGGTAAATCGCCCGGCCACGACGGGCTCAGCATCGAGCATTTCAAATATGCGGGAGTTCACCTGCCAAGGGTCCTGTCCTTGTTTTACACAATGTGCATCAGTCACTCTCATTTACCTGCTAAACTGATGCAAACTATTGTAGTACCTGTAGTAAAAAACAGGACAGGGGATATCTCGGATAAGGGAAACTACCGTCCAATCTCCCTTGCAACCACAGCGGCTAAAATATTGGACAGTGTACTTGATTTGTGCCTGAAAAAGTATCTGTGTTTGCACGATGCGCAGTTTGGTTTTCAACCTAAACTTTCAACCGAGAGTGCTGTGCTGAGTCTGAAGAATACTATCCAATATTACACAGACCGAAAAACGCCGGTGTATGCCTGCTTCCTGGATCTTTCCAAAGCCTTCGACCTGGTGTCATATGATGTGCTCTGGAGAAAACTGGGTGGCAGGAATGTACCGGAACCAGTCATTAAGCTCATGCAGTATTGGTATGCGAACCAAACCAATTATGTAAAGTGGGCCGGAACATTCTCTGAATCATATGGGTTGGAGTGCGGTGTGAGGCAGGGGGGGTTGACGTCTCCACGGCTCTTCAACCTGTATGTTAATGATCTCTTGGTCGAGCTCAGTAGCATGCGTGTCGGCTGCCGGGTTGGTGGTGTTAGTATAAACAGCATCAGCTACGCGGACGACATGGTGCTGCTGGGCCCGACTGAGGGATCTATCAGAGAGATGCTGAAGGTCTGCGAGAAATATGCTGCCTTGCACGGCCTTGTGTACAATATCCGTAAATGTGAATACATGGTTTTTAAGGCCGCCGGTAAGTGCCCGAATCATGAACCTAGCTTTTCCCTAAATGGTGCAAGCATAAATAGAGTCTACCAATTCAAGTACTTGGGGCACATACTTACCGACGACCTTAAAGATGATGTAGACATTGAAAGGGAACGTAGGGCACTAGCAGTCCGAGGTAACATGTTGGCCCGTAGATTCTCGCGGTGTACGGACCAAGTCAAAATCACATTATTTAAGGCGTTTTGTCAAGGTCTGTACGCGGGGGGTCTGTGGGTCTGCTACACCAAACGATCGTTAGATGTCTTGCGCGTCCAGTACAATAATGTTTTTAGGATGTTGTTGAAACTGCCCTGTTTCTGTAGCGCATCGGAGATGTTTGCTCAGAACCGAACTGACGGATTCCATGCGGTAATTCGTAAGAAAGTCGCATCACTGATGCGTAGAACACGGGGCAGTGACAACAGCATCCTGAAAACAGTAGTAGAGAGCCCTTACTCCCCTTTTCTGAGGCACTATGTGGGGAGAATGGTCAGGTAGCTTATTCCTCGCCTTATCGTTCTCTGCACATCCTACCTCGGTCACCTGCTCTATTTGTAATTATTTTTTATCCTTGTTTGTGTAATACTAACACTAGTTATAAGGTATTTTTACTAACAAAATGGACTCATTTGTTGTCTGAATAAATTAAATTATTATTATTAAAATAAGCTCTTCGTCAATAGTGCAGTTTTGCACTTGATCGGACACAGCAAATTCTCATATTGGGCACGAATTGGAGTTCTTTTAACCGATGAATATTTTTTAAACAAATGTTGATTTGATTTGACAAATAATGCAGTTTCCATTATGTACAGAGATGGCAAGGTTAATATTTTTAATTTTTTTAAATGAGGGGTGCAGCTATCCGTTGTTCTTAGACCACACATTGATCTTATGCATCTTTTCTGCATCCTGAATATAAGCTCCCTATTAGTTGACTGCCCCCAAAAAACCACACCATATCTTAAAGTCGATGCGACCAGTCCATAATAGGCTGTTAATAATGTCTCAGTCTGCTCTCAAAACGGTGAAGGAAAACATCGTGAGGAAACCGGCATGTCCTAGAACTAAAAATTCGAAGACATGTGACATCTACCAACCCGCACTGGGCCCGCGTGGTGGATTAAAGCCCACTCCCTCTCATTGAGAGGAGGCCTGTGTCCCAGCAGTGGGAACATTATAGGCTGATGATGATGATGAATGTCTCAGTATTCACTTTCTTTGATAACTGGAATAGAAGATAAAACGATTTGCTCAGACGCGTGGCAAGTTCCTCCAAGTGAGGTTTCCATGTCAGTTTACTGTCTATATTTATACCTAAGAATTTTGCATTTGTAACTTCTTCCACTATACAGTTATTGTAAGCAATATTAACAGGTGGAGTCTTACGTCGCTGGTGGAAATGGATAACTTTTGTTTTATTTAAATTAATTACAAGATTATTTTTGTCAAGCCAATTTATAATGTCACTCAGAGTATTATTTATATCATTTTCATAATTATTAGGATTAGTCTACAATAGCCGTGCTGTCATCTGCAAAGAGTACCATTTTATGATGTATGGTTTTTGGGAGATCATTAATATATATCAAGAAAAGTGGTGGCCCTAGTACACTACCTTGAGGTACGCCATATTTTATGTGCCTTGGTTCTGATATATATTTAGTTTCCATTTTACTAATAGGACAAATTCTAGTGATTTCTGTGCACTGGATTCTATCACTCAAATATGATTCCAGAAGTTTGAGGATGTTTCCCCTAATGCCGTACCCATATAATTTTTGTAGTAATATCTTATGGTCCACAAAATCAAATGCTTTTGTCATATCTGTCAATATAGCACACACAGGATTACCTTTAACTACAGATGTCATTATACTGGATAGCAAATCAAATAGAGCCATGTTAATATTGGTATTTTTTCTAAACCCCTTCTGTTCATTGCAAAAAAGTTAGAATTTTTCAAAATATGAATAGATTGAATTATAAATAACTTTTTCAATTTTTTTTGAGAAAACTGATATTTTTGCAATGGGTCTATAATTTTGAACACTAGTCTTATCATTTTTCTTAAAGAGTGGTTTGATGATGACTTTCTTTAGACTAGTTGGGAATACGCCATCAGTGATACAAAGATTAGTTATATGTGATATTAGTGGTGCTATAAGTTCCTTTACATATTTTAATACCTTTGTTGATATGCCGTCATATCCAACAGTATTCGTATTTTTAAGACTGCTAATAATTTTTATTATATCAGAATCTGAAACGAAGGAATTGTAACTTTATGACATCTGTCACTGAGTTTGGGTTTCCAAAACTGGAAAATTCGTAAGACTGATTGACATTAGGTTACGAAGGAATTTGAACTTTATGATGTAGTACTTTATGACATCTGTCATTGAGTTTGGATATGCACAAACAAAACCTTCGGATTTTCCAAAGAGGTAAAATTCGTATGACGGATTGTAATAGTTCTGAAGTGTAAAATTTTCAATCCATAGTTCCATATCCATTCTTCTTCTTAGTCGTTCACTCTTGACAGAGTGGTCGTGGTCATGGAGGGTCGCCCACAACTACGGTCGCTGCCTTCGCGATCCTTTTCCACCGCTCTCTAGTGGCCGCATGGCGAGCACATTCTGCTACAGGGAACTTGGTGACAGATTTGATGGAGTCTGTCCATCGGGTTGGTGATCGACCACGCGGTCTCGTACCTTCGACTCTACCCTGAATCACCAAACGCTCCATGGAGTCTTTGTTGCGGGTAACGTGTCCAAAGAAACTGAGGATTCGTAATTGCACAAGCGACGACAGTCTCTTTTTAATGTTGAGTTCTTTGAGTATTGACACGTTAGTCCGACGAGCGGTCCAGCCTATCCTGAGCATGCGTCTCCAACACCACATCTCCAGGGCGTCAATCTTTCGTCGATCCTGCATTCGCAATGTTCATGTCTCCGCACCATAGAGGAAGATCGGAAAAACAAGGGCATTCATACGGCGTATTTTGGTATTTTTAGTTATGCGACGGTCTTTCCAGATTTTGTCCAACTTTTGTACAGCTGATCGAGTTATGGCGCAACGTCGTCTAATCTCGATGTAACAGCTCCCGTTATTGGTGATGGTAGAGCCCAGATAGATGTAGCTGCTGACGACGTCACAGTTGGCAATCGAGGTGATATCTGGGTGATTTTCGTGAGCTCTATCCACTATCATCATCTTAGTTTTTTCGCGGTTCAGGGCGAGTCCAAACTTTAGACCAGTGGTTTCGAGCATCCGCAGCAAATTACTGATATCCTCTTTAGATGACGCCAGGAGAGTTGTATCATCAGCATACCTCAAGTTGGATATGATCCTACCACCGACTGACACACCTTTATGCCAGCTATCCAAGATAATCCGCATGATGTATTCGGTGTATATGTTGAACAGCAAGGGTGATATTATACATCCTTGTCTGACCCCAGCTTGTGTTTTGAAGGATTCTGAATCGACACCATCCAAGCGTACACCGGCTGTTCCGTCCTCATAAAGTTTTCTGATAAGATGTACCAGATGGTGAGGCACACCCATCTCCAGTAGTATTTCCCACAATTTGGACCAGATGACAGTATCAAATGCTTTACTAAAGTCAATAAAACAGATATATAGCGTATTATTGAACTCTCTGGCTTTTTCAATGATTTGTCTGAGGATAAGTATTTGCTCGCGAGTACCGCGACCCTTGACAAACCCCGCCTGTTCCGGGCTTATTTCCTTATTTAAGTAGGCCTGAAGCCTGGTGTTTAGTATATGCAGTAGAATTTTGCTGCTGTGTGATATTAGGGAAATAAGACGGTAGTTACTGCATTTGTTTGTGGATCCCTTTTTGTGGAGAGGTATAAACAGTGACCTAGCCCATTCCGTCGGCCATTCTCCAGTATCCCAGACCTTGGAGCAAATGCAGTGCATTATGTCGACACCAAATTCTCCCATAGATTTTATTACCTCTATGGGTATCTCGTCAGCTCCCACTGCTTTACCACATTTGAGATGATTAATAGCGGCTCTTATCTCATCTTTCAGTATAGAAGGTTCGCGGTTGTATACATCTGAATTAGGTAGAATTGGTACGACAGAACTTGTAGAGAACAGAGAGCGACAGTAATCTCGCCAAACCTCTGTGATCGCCTTTATTTCCGTCACCGTATCACCTGTGGAGTTTTCGATTATCCAGGTCTTTGGTTTGAACTGCCTGGTTATAGTCTTTATCTTCATATACAAGTCCTAGTCAATATTCAATATTTCACTTCTGACGGCACTCCCGGAGTGCGACCCGTTTTTTATTTGCAATGAATCTATTCTAAGGATATATAGTAATACATAATTAAAATCAAAACTAAACATTTACATAAACTAACTAACTAAATATAAACTAGCTTAAAAACAAAGTATTTATTAGCTTTATGGTTATTGTTTTATACTTATATTTATGTATTGTGTTTTATGGGCCTTACTTAGTTGCCTGAAATAAAGGATATTGTTTGCTTGTTTGTTTGTTTACCCGAAAAAAAGTCTCAAGTCATATGTGTACGTAATTTCACCAACAAACATACTTTTGAAATATCTAGAGATAGCAGAAAATGGTCTTACTTTACTTCTGCCATCTTTAGATAATTCAAAGGAAGTCAGGTCAGATAGGTAGTCCGCAGACGTACACGACCGTGTACGTCTGCGGACTACCTGTCTCACATGGTGGTATATTTACTGCATACATACATAAATTCAACCCCACCATGCCAACCCATGGGGTTGGGTAGACACCACAGAACGCCACCTGCTACGATTCTTACATACCCCTATTACCTCGTCCACGTTCATACATCTGGTCATATACGCACGCCGGTTGCGAGCACTACGCATTATATTTACTGGTCATGACGAAGATACGAAGTCAGTACGCAAAGTGTTAGAGGCTGACCTGCTCGATCCAGCGCGGGTTGTACAGGTACAGCATGACGTGGATGCAGCCGCTATGCGTGGCTATGATCAGCAGCATCAGCAGCACCCTGCAAAACAGTGCACGTTGGTATTAGGTCGCTGCACCAAAACGTAGGTGAGAGCAGCGGTGGCCCAGTGGTGGCACCCTCGACTTACGAGCAGTAAGCCGTGGGTTCGAACCCAGGCAGGTGCATTACTTTGTTTAATTTATTTCATCGCCGCTGCTCTCAAAAACGGTGAAGGAAAACATCGTTAGGAAACCGGCATGTTCGAGAACTTAAACATTCGAAGATAATATGTGACATCTACCATCTCGCACTGGGCCCGCGTGGTGGATTACAGCCCTCCCTCTCATTGAGAGAAGCCTGTGTCCCAGCAGTGGGAAGATTATAGGCTGATGATGACGATAACCAAAAGGTAACACGGTACCTATTAGATATAACGACCGGAAGGTTCGCAGTCGGTGAACTTACTTAATATCTATTCAGCATATATTATAACATAGCCTGATCAGCATACCATAATGTTCCCACTGCTGTAATGCACCACGCAGGTCCGTGCGGGTACCATTGTGGGTTGGTGGAAGTCACGTTTCTTTGAATGTTTGCTTCTAGGATAAGCCAGTTTCCTCACAATGTTTTCTTTCATCGTTTCAAGAGCAGTGGTGATAAAATGAATAACATAAAGTGACGCAGCAGCTTGGATTCAAACCCACAGCCTACAATTCGAAAGTTGAAGCCACTGGGTCTTTACCGGTTTAAACTTTAAACCATTAAATTGCTTGAAGCAATTTATATAATTATTAATATTTAATTGCTGTATAAATCGAGTTACATGATGAGCCATGAGAGTGAACTGACCGGAGTCCTTGCACGGGCGCGAGCGCGGCCAGCCGCGGGTCTCCGTCATCGTGCGTGGCGGTGAGGCGGCGCCAGTTGCCGCACACCGACCACGCGCTCAGCAGCGCACTCTCTGAGGACAACCGCTGAGGGATCACTGCTTGCTCACGTAACGTTAACACTTATACTGTATTTTATAATGGCTAGGTAAGAAAACGCTTGAAGTCGCTTATACAACCCGTCTGAACTAAGACCTAAGTTTGCATACAAGTCGCCGGAATGCCGGCTTCAATGCCAGGTGCACAGCTTAAATCAATCGTTTGTTCATAGTATTCTATCTATATCTATAGTCTCTCAAACAATTCACACGTTTTCTTAGTTCCAATCAGCAACACAATAAATTGATTTACTCTTCGCATTATCCCCGGTGGCGACATCATAGGCGGTGCCGACAGCGTTGAGCGCTAAGATGGCCAACACCACGAACAGGAACAGCTTCTGCGGCGCGTCAAGCGGCGCGGGGCTGTGCGCGTGCGCATACTCCTGCGCGTGCGTGCGGCAGTAGGAGAGCTGCGCCAGGTGCGAGCGCAGCGCCAGCCGGCGCGCCCAGCGCGACACGCAGCGGGAGAAGCGATGCGACGCGTTGCGCCCGTCCGCGCCGGTCCCAGCCAGCGGGGCGGGGCAGCGCGCGCTGACGCAGTAGCCGCGGTGCACCTGCGTGCGGTTGAAGTGGTGCCGGTCGAGGGAATACTCCTGTGGAACAGCACGATTACGTGTTGCTGTCTGAAGCTCAGGAGACTCTCGTTGGTCTAGTGCTCGCAAGCGTACTGCAGAGCGTGCGCAGTGTTATTGTTCCTCTAGGATTTGCTCTGTAGTATACCGGAGTTTGGATTTGCACCCGGTTGAAGGTAATTAGGCTCGCCCCCTATTACATGGGACTTCAACATACTTAACTGGCTAAATAAGTGGTAGGTCACGCCTCTGCCTAACTTTTGGGGAATTACATACGCGATCTTATGTTACGGAAAACATAGGTTTAAGAAACCATATCCAAATCCATGAATGAGTCCATTACCTAGCACTTATAAGGTTTCTTGTAGAATATTTATTGCGACTATTAATGTAATTACTGTCCGAGGTTGAAGTAGTCGCCACTGGGAGGATAATCTCTCCTCCTACTACAACTATAAATCCTACTAATATTATAAATGCAAAAGTTTGTTAGGATGGCTGGAAGAATGTTTGTTACTGTTTAATATATTATTAAACATTATATATATTATTATTGTTTAATAAATTATAGGTACTTACTTTAACTTATGCTAGCCTAGTACCTTTGCTGGGCTATTTCAATCTATAACTATTTTGACTGGTCCCGCCTGTGCAATTAAAAGTGTCAACTCGGACTATTTGTCCGAGTTCATTTTGTCCGAGTCATCAGCGACTCGTAATATTTACTTATACATTGATTGATTGAACGAGGGACAAACTATACGGGAGTGTCGACTCATGACTATCAACAACTCTAAAACCTCCAAAAAAAATATCAGTTGTTCAATACATTTATGTTCGTGTACTCGATAAAGTGTAGAGAACAGCTGATTTGTTTCATACTTCACTTCGAGTTGGTCCTACGGTAATAGTTGTTCATATTCATGATCACTACACTTTCCTAAAGTATGTCCCTCCTCAACCAATCCCCTAATGAAGATCCGAACTGACGGCAAGGTTGGAGCAGTGGCTGAGCAATTGGCTTCTGAGTTGCGTGTCGCGGGCTCGAGTTGTATGGGTAGTTGTTTTTGGGTCTGTTTGTAAACGCAACCACGATACAGGAGAAGTTCCGAGTGTGGGTTGTGAGTGTCATTTTTAATAAAGAAGAAAGAAGAGGAAACTAACCTTGAGCATATTGTAGAGATGATGCGGCTCGTTGAGCGGCTCGAGATGGAAGGAGCCGAGACAGTACAGCCCGTCGGTCTGCGCCAGGCACGTGCTGTAGTCGTCCAGGTGGTACAGGCGCGGGAACCTCGCGTACTCCTCGTCTGGAACATGGGAACAGCTGGTGAGCTGAAGTGGCAAGCAGCCGGCAAGGTCTAGTGAGCCCCTAGCGCCTCCTAGTCAGCCTGACATATTCTCACTGGTGGGAGCTAGGCTGCCTATCTATAAGTGGGAGTGGGCTGTGATCCACCATGCTGCGTGCTTTCCTGCGGTCCTCGGTGGGTGGACGTCTCATGTCTTCAATGTTTGGTTGACAAGACATGCCAGTTTCCCTCAATGTTTTAAGAGCAGTGGAGCCGAAGTAATTACTCAACGTAATGCGCCTGCCCTGGTTCGAACCCACTACCTACAACTCTATCGTCACCACTGGGCCACGGGGCCGCCGCAGCCCATAGCGCCTCGCTGCAGTTACTCTGGCCCCGTCCAACCAGCACACAACATTGTCCATTGCCGGGAGAAGTGGACTGGCATATTGGTAGCACTCCCGAGTCCCAAAGATAAGCTCCTTTCCTTCTTCAGTTTAGCGCCACAAATACGATAACACTTTATGTCATTAAAAACGATAAAATGAAATGAATGCACATTTCATTTGAAAGTGTCTCCAAAGGTAACCCATTACTCACATCCTGTATAATAAAGAACTCGTTCTCGGCCGCCTCAATTTCTTTGTTATTCAATGTAAATAATGCGGTGGCAATCTAATTAATAAACCCATATAAGTGCGCAACACCATGTAAACAGCAACGCAGGCGCATTTCCGCAAATAATACCTACACATGACTCATTAACATAATTTGTGTTATTCGAATGATGATATTTTTAAATGTTTCGCTTATTTACAAGTTACACATAAGTACCTATGTGCAAAATATTCTGGTTGCAGAAAACTTACACCTAATGTCATACAAGGTGTAAGGGACCGCGAAAACGGTTACAGCATATCCAGTACATCATTCTAAATACACCATTGTTGTTTTTTTGAATTTCCTCTGAAAAATGTCTATAAAAACGAACACGAATTTGTGGTAACCGTTTTCGCGTCGGTGTCCTTCCCACCCTGTATACAACAGGCCCCCACAGTGTCTACTGTCTGAAAACACGACAAGGGCCACTTTTAACATTTAATATACAACCTGTTTTTTTTTATATCCCATGACTCTAGGATATGATTGAGACCATATCAAAGAATCAACTGGCATATGAATTATGTTTCAATCATTCTTTTTTTTTTGTTTTTTCGCATTTTCTTAGCTTTAATTATGAATTATTGGTTTGAATTAAAAGAATTACTCGTATTTATCAATGAAACTGATTATTTTACTACACTACTGCGAAGTTTGGCAACCTCGCAAAAGTAAAGATTCGTAGTCCTGGTGACAATTTTTGACCTAAGTAAATTATGATTTATGATATCTCCGAAACTATGCATTTTTGGACCACCTATTCTAAGAGGTTTAGTATTATTTTTACCTACAGAACATGACCCTACAGTTAAGGGATATAAAAAAAAACAGGTTGTATACAGTTGATGAATGAAAAGGTAGAGCAGCTTCTTGCGCAGCAAGACAATGTTTAAGAACACAAGTGAGACATTTAAAACAAATATTCTCCTGTTACAATGATTGAAAGTGATTTCTTATGTTTAGAGCAAGAAACTTACATTATGCTCACCCTAAATCCACAGCAGCTAACATGTGACAGTGTACAAACTAATCACGTGTCGTGGATGTTGGTATTTACTCGTCAATCATATACTTAGGACTTGTAGATTCAATTAATAGTTATGATAATTTCCTATTCATAAAATTTGACTATTATACATATGCCATTCGTAATATGTAGGTAAATAGGACTTGTTTTATAATGATGTATTTTTCTTATGTATTTAAAATGAGTTAATAAATTATATTTAAAATAGTAACAGAGACTAACATGTATAAAAATACGCCTACATAAAACAACCCGTCTCCTAGCCATCCCACAACCTAACAACCCTTCTCCTCTCCATCGCCAACCTACTACCTTACTGACCGTGTTAGCGATTTTAAAAAATCCGTGAACATAGTCCACCTAATCTAATACACAAAGCAAGTCTTAGTTCATTGACCTTTTAGATATTTTCGGAACAAGTCTTTGTTGGCAATTATAAAATGCACAATAATAACCGAAATCAAGCTTCGGCTGCCAAAATATCGGGTTGTTGCTGATTTGATTATATCCTTCCTTCAAAGAGGTAACATTCTGCAAGCTTCGAAAATAAACTCAATCAACTTAAGTCAGATGCGCTATGACGCACTTACTGGCTGGGCCCTTGCAGACCGGATCCGATATAATTCTACCATTTGAGAAATCAACAACATAATAAAAAAAGGAAGAAACCCCAGCTTTAACGATTTGATGTAGTGAGATGACGCACACTGCTTAATGCTTAAATACGGAATAATAATATAACTTGCTGTCATTAAATAAGTTATTTTAAAACCAGCGACTCAACGGACTGTTTAGAGTTAGTAGTAGATTAGATACACCTTTTTTTTTTATTCGGTTGGGAATTCATCAAATGACTCCTCCCGGCGGAGCTCCTCTCTGGGCGGAGCGGGAGGGAGTGTCAGACTTGTACTGACTAAAACCCATCCATGTTCCTTCTTCGCCCTTCGTGTTCCAGGGCCACGGTATCTCTTCCGAACCGTCCCGCAGCCCTGGCAGGCATCGGCCCTTTCGGACCCCTTCCGATTTGCTGACATGCCGCTGCGATTGCATTCCGATTTGCATTTCGCAAAAACAGTATCGTCATTTGAATTTTTTATTGCCAAGAACAAAAACATTCTAGATTGGCGCGTGGTTTTACTCGCGTGATGGAAAGCCACCGACATACCGACTGTTGATGATCTACAACTGTTGATGATGAGGCACTGATGTCAGGGGCGCACTCTAATAGGTTCCTGCATGTTTGTATGTGCTCCTAGTCCTTGATCGTATGTTAGAGCAGCTTGTACTTCAAAGTACCTCCTTTTGTTCTTAAAATATCACTTTAAAAGCCATCATCAAAAATAAAGATAAAGCTAGAGCCCTGATAATGAGGGACATGAGTGTTAATCAACGTGACCAATCTATACATACACGAATAAATAATATTAAAGTGTCTGTTTGTAATATTAAAATAACCGCGTTTTACTACATGCATATTAATTTATATACGGTACATATACCAAAATAACATTTTTTACAATTTTTGTCCGTCTGTTTGTTCCGGCTCGTCTCCGGAACGGATGCACCGATTTTGACGGGCAGATAGTCGATGTTATAAGGAGTAACATAGGCTACTATTTTAGAAAAAAAAATCTAACCCCACGCGGACGAAGTCGCGGGCACAGCTAGTCATAAATAAATTAGCAACGTGAGCAATCATAAATAAATACCTGCAAAATATCTCATGCCTATTCACGATTAATTTCACCGAAAGATGATATAATCCAACGTTCGACAGTAAAAAAATTGTTCAATCAGGTGAACTAGGTCAATGCCGCGGCGGATCAAATTAAGCGCAGCAGAGATACTTAGACTTTGATTCCATATCAAACCTCACCACATCTCTAATCAGTTTACTTTTATTAGTCAGTTTACTTAGTGTACATAATCCAGTTCATCATCAGCCTATATTGTTCCCACTGCTGGGACGCAGGCCTCCTCTCTATGAGAGGGAGTGGGCTTTAATCCACCACGCGGGCCCAGTGCGGGTTGGTAGATGTCACATGTCTTCGAATGTTTAGTTCTAGGACATGCCGGTTTCCTCACGATGTTTTCCTTCACTAACACTACACAAAGTAATGCGCCTGCCTGGGTTCGAACCCACGGCTTACTGCTCGTAAGCCGGGGCTGCCACCACTGGGCCATCGCTGTCTGTCTGTCCGTCCATAATCCAGTTACGGAAATGTAAATGTAAATTATATTTTTGCCGTGTTGTACTTACAGGCAAGGTGTATACATACCCTTCTCGAAGCCGTCAACCAAGCATTCTGTACATCAAACTAAATAACCCTGCGCAAAAATTATTGCTGGGAAACTACTTATTTTTTGGGGTCAAATCCTCGAATCGGGTGAAATCGGTAAAACTCAATGTAACGCACACAAAACATTGTGCTGATGTATGCATTGAATAGTAAAACAGGTCATGGAGGTATTTAAAGTCAAAAGTAGAATTTAAAAATAAACTTGGGAAAAAGTTGTTACTTTGATCTCCAATATCTCCGTAACCAGAAGGTATGGTCCAGAACAAAAAAATGATCGCAATGTTTTCGGCTTCGTTAAGAGTCTATTAACCTTTAGATACCTTGACCATCCTATACGAGTGATAAACAAAGACAGTAGACTGATATACATAGAACTACAGTAGGTACCTACATAACAGCTTAATTTAATACTGAATCATGTACAAACAGTTTAAAATGAAAGACAATTTGCTTAACAATCTAGTGTTCTGTGTGTTCAATAAGAGAAAAAAATATTTTAAATTAATAGTTTAAAACTACTAAAGCCGTGTGCGTGCGCACCCACCCTTGCGGCGGTGTTGTGCTTTCGTAGTTGGACAAAAAAAACAGACAAAGTAACATGTTGCTTAGTTCGCCAATTATACGATCTCGGACCAAATAATCTGATTGCATTCGCATTCATATAAAAGTTATTGCGTCTCGAGTCAATAAATCAAAAAAAGACGGACAAACACAAATTTTGTTCCAAGTTTATTCACCAGAGTTTGTGGGCAAACATGAGTGAATGCTTAATATTCTTCAATAATTTTGAAACAAATTAATAATTACAAAGTTTTACACTTTCGCTTATTTGCCGAATGCCATATAAGAACGCAGCCGTAATCACGAGACAATAATTGACGCTACAAAATTAAACATAATTAACACCAAGATAATTAATTACCTATTAATAAATCAGTCTACTATTTATAAGGAGTAAAAAATGTATTAATAGCCTACATACGCGAATTACCTAAATATAAGTATAATCAACAGCACAAGCGTAGGTGTTCGGTTTTTTCCGAATTCAAGGACATGGCTCGTTATTTGCAAGACCTTCAGGTTTATTGCATAATGTTCATTACCAGTAGATGCATGATTCTCTATAAGGCGATATAGTAAACCATAACAGCTCTCGTAGGATATTAAGGGGTCTATGATTACTAAACTCGACATTTAAGGACTAAAATAAGTCATTAATTGATAAATAAGGTCGCAGTCTAATCCATCAAAATCCAAAGTAAGCCAGTGAAGTTCAGGACCTTGCTTCTCAAAAAGGTAAATACCGTTTACGTAATACGCAATTGTATCGAAAATGGTAACTGTGACCGAGAACGTTAAGGCCGAGGACTGACCAGAAACAAAGCGAGTACGAGTCGAATTTTAGCTTCAAGAATTCCGTATACTTCATTTGGTATAAACAACTAGATTGTGAAGCACAGAATGGGCCATTGTGATCATTTTACTTTATTTTATTGGGTTTGGGTGGCTTACAGTTAACAATACTGAACTTTATAGTGATGTAACATCGACAAGCCACTTACAAGCCACAGTTAGATGCTTGGGGAGGCCTCTGTCTAGCTATGGACGTCTTCGAGCTAAATGATAATGATGGATTTTTTATCATCTGATATTGGCTGACTGTCTAATATACATTATATGTATTGAACAGGCATATGACTAGCTTTGACCTACAACGAAACAACATAATGTAATCTGATCATACAAAAAAAGAGTGAAGTGAGCAGACGGCCGACGTGGTAACGTCCTGAACACGATTGCTATGAAACATGAACATGGAGGCAACATCATAAAAAATACTGAGCGGTAAATGAATCAATAAAATTGATAAATAAATTCTGTAAAAGTTTTCGTACGGAATACTAAACCGAAACTATTTTAAGAACATTAAGCTGACACGCGTAATTGAATGTAAGATTAATTATAAGTTCCGTTGTATTATCTCCTCAACTTTAGCGTTAATAAATATTTTGACCTGTGTAATTGCATGTGAATGTCAACACGGGCCAGGCTGTCAGGCGGCAGAGCTGCCAGAAAGAAGAGTTCATTGATGTTGAACCGTTTTTAACATATCGTACCAGGACGCGTTGTCAGTGTGTTGTTCTGCGCGTGTACAAATTGAGATACAATATTAAAATCTACGGACCCGCGCTACGCGACAGAGCGCGGTGCAAGGCCTATACTCTCTTAAGTCCGTCAACGAAAGTACGGGTCCGTCCGTAACTAGCTTTATACTTTGAAATGAACGCTACTCTCTAATATTTTCAGATTCATGGGTTTTGAAAACACATCAGGAGTAAGGACAACCGTCCAATCATATTGTCGAATGACAATTTTTAGTTCGGGCCCCTAACGAATCTTATTTCCGTAAGTGATAAGGAGTAGGAAACGACCGTAACTTTAGCCGAAAGTGTGAAATACATGTAAATAGTAAAGTATACACCTGCTCAGTTGGAGATTCATTAGTGACTAACCTGGAGTGTAAATGTGGTGCTGTTCAACATACGATGTGGCAGTTAATATCGTGTCCTGTTTGTCCTGTTGTTTGTACAGTACAGGAACTGATGGACGCTACAGAGGGCGCCAAACTAGTGTCTCAGATGAAATCAGCTGTTCCCTACATTTTGACCGTGTAAGTTTGTTCGCGGCAGAAGCTTTTTTATACGAACAGCTTGTACGGCAGTGGCTGGAAGGTCCACCTAAACTAGAATCATGTACTGAGTCCATGGTAACGGTAACAGTTTGCGTGTTGATGTCCTTTACATCGCGACCGTGTATAAACATGCCAAGGAGATTAATACCAGATCTTCATGACTACTCATGACTAATGGAGAAGAATGGAATAATGCTAACATGCTGGATAATTATATATACTCACACGCACGCACAAACTCACACACACACACACACATACAAACATGCGCACAAAAACACACACGCACGCACAAAATACACATCTATGTACTCATAAATACACACCCACGCACATACAAATACGTGCGCCCCTCACACATTGAGAGCTGCTTATTTAACTATCATTTAATTTCATTTCTTTTCATTTAAATTTTATTTTTATTCCATTCTTTAACTTCACTTTCATCATGTTTTTTTAAGGGAAGAGCGAGACAGCCCCGACACAAGTACTATTGTAACTAACTGGGGCCGCCTCAGTTTATGCGTAAGACACAATGTTTGAGAAGAAATAAACATTTTTGTGTTTTTATTTTGTATTTTTGTAATAAGAGATGATTCGCCGACCCCAAATAAATTGTGATAAACGCAAGAGAATGATGATGTTTAATATTATAAGATCATACATACCGGTAACATCTCTCGCCAGCGCCGCGGGCGACGTCAATAGCAACAACCACCACAGAGCTTCCATCTCATACACTGTGTCAAGTCTCTCCCAGGCTTGGGATTGCTACACACTGCCCGGAGGCTTAACGTCTACTAAAGGGACCGCGAATAGTTCAAAGTTTAAAAGATCTCTCGACTTCGATCTTATATTTAATTTGAGTGACAGCGTTTTGGGTGCGAAGTTATGCGTGTGTTGGTAGTAAATTCTTGATTAAGGAATATGAAATCTAATAGTATTTAGATTTCAGTGGACTATTTTATCGATGTTTTGTATCGAAATACATTTACAAATATAACACCTCCTTATTTTCAGTCACTTGCACTACTTTTGATATTTTTCGCGGCTATTTACTCTTTTTTTTTTGTGGATGTAATTCTTGAGTAAGTTTGGAATAATCACGGACACGACAGTCGGCTGGCGCTTCGAAACTTTTTGTAGTGGACGCAAGAGGCGTCGACATGCAACAGTCGAGCGGCTCAATGTCACTGTCAATGCTCTCTCTCAGTTTTGGGAGTTGCCTACGTAAAACATTCTACTGCGGTCCCTCAGTTTATCTCAAAACATTTCGAGTCCTATTGCCCTATTCTTGTGGATCACTCAATATTATGGATAAAAGGATTTTTGTACTAATGTATATCTCCTTAATCTTTACGTCTTTGTCATACTTTTAAGTCAATCTTTCTTAAAAGTTCAGTAGCTCATGAATGACGTCTTTTGGTAGGTATTAATTAATTAATGATAAAACCATCTTTTAAAAATGCATGCTTATGTAGATCATGTTACGAACCTACACACGTCGTCTGAAATATTTACGTTCCGTAAACTACTACAATATTTCTACGTATACGGTTGTAAACGTCGATCAAAGAGGCTTTTTTATTGCAAAGCTGGAAATAGCGGCCAGCCAGAAAGGAGGTGGCAGAGCTGTCCACTCAGGATGGTTATCAGCAGTTCACTACTCGTGTAGGCTCTCATCTCTCATCTCAGTAAACAACGAATAAACCATACGAATTCTAAGTTCGTTTTAGGTAACAGGTTACTTGTGAGTGAGTAGACTACCGTAATAAATGCGTTTGAATTGACAAAATGGGCGAAGTTAGCTCATTAGTTAATTAGTTATCTTGAAATCGTGCTAGTATGCACCTCTCGTGGTGATGTTATAATTCTCACACGTTTGATCACTCACGTATAATGACCGCGCGGAAAAATTATAATCTTGCACTCAATAAACATACAACATACGGAAACGAACAAACAAACAAACGTCAGCTGGTATTAATTTGTGCAACTTTGTATTTTGTTGTTTATGCACAGGCTGGCAGAAATGAGGAAATCGTTCGCATTGAATACGATTACATTAGAAACGTTGCAATCATGAGTCGTGTGTTCAGTGAATGTTCACAGTATGTCGTGAAGGATGACCGGACTATCCACCCTCACCTTCTGCTCTGAGTTGGGGTGGGTCAACCCAGACTACACGCAGGGTGCTTGCATAAAGGATATAGGTTGCCAACACAGAGGAGTCGTAACGTATCTGTATCAATCGGTGGATAAAATAGTTCAACACTTTTTGTATGTGCTCACACATAAATGTACAGGGACAAAAAAACAGTATACATGTTTACCGATCCCGAAAAATACCCCAAGGTAGGTTTTTAATAGTATCAAAGCTAGTCAAAACAAATATGAAATCGGTAATATTGTTTTTTTTTAAATGGTAATATGTTTTCAGTTGTCGTATCTCACATAAATCCTAGTCAAATATAATTTTTACATTGTAACTAGACACCAGCACATCGTCCATACATACGACAAAGGACAAAATGCATAATCAAGAGGATGATTAAGTACTAACCAAAGATAATAAAATTTATATGGGACAAGCTTTCTCTACAAAATGAATGAAGAATCATCTAAATCGGTCCAGTAATGACGGAGAAATAGGTGTACATACGTGACAAATGTACATAAATAAATAAAAAAAATGTTCATATAATGAAAACTACTAGGCCAAACTATACTACATTTTTATGAGATTAAATTGTAACCATTCCATGTCAAACTAAAGAACAATCAGATTATAACTGGAATTTCGCCTTTCACACCCGTGAAATTCTAAAAATACCAAGTATTAACCTGAGAAAACGAAAGTTAAAAATCACAAAAATAATAATAAAATTATTTATTCACCAACAAAAGTTACAGATATACATATAACAATACAAATGTTGCAAAATCTGTACAATAATTTATATAACCCTGCCTCTTAAACTAGGATCAACTGTATTTCAAGAGAAAGTGTTCGGCCGAGCAGTTCCATAAACATAATTTATTACAATAGGTGGACGGTACAGGTAAAACATGATTTTGTTATAGATTTTTTTTGTGAAGCGTGGTTGTGATGTGTGTATGTGTGCATGTGATAGGAGGTAAGTACACTGCGTGTGTGTGTGTTAGATGAAGTGTAGTGCGAGTACGAGTTTATAGTTGGGGAATATAGGCGTGTGGGTCCAGGGTCTGATTAACCATGTCGGGGCCCCTAGGCAATGCAATTTGCGGGCCCCTTTTCAGCCGTCATCCCGCGATCATGACGCTTGCAACAGCGTCTTAATTTCAGTAGCTCGCAATAATTGAAAATCACGGAAGATATCGTGTAAGTTTAGTCGCCAGCTTTTGAGACGGGGGGGGGTGCGGGGGGCAGAAGGGTGCGAGTAAAGACGGATTTGTAAGGGTAAGTTTACTAGTTACGGATGCAGCTAAAGTTCTTCTAAGAATCTAAAATGCAATAGCCACTTAAAACTGTTAGCACCTCGGATTAGTAAAATTTTCCATACTCGTTTAATAAAATTGAAGAATTGACTTTAGAAAATAATAACCTCAAAACAACGAACATTAATCTTAGCAAACAAAATGAGCTGTACAAAAAAGTCACTTACAGTCCAATTAAACTAAAATCACCTAGCCCAAAAAAGGCAAAACATCTTAATAAAAATAAACATACGCAAACAGAAACGAGGAAGCTTGGAGAAAATATAAAAACTCCCGTAACCAAAAATAGCATAAACCGGATGATGGTGGAAGAAAGAGATAAACTTACACCATCAACAGACCAATGCAAAAATAATGTTGATGAAAACCAGTCGAAGCGTAAAAAAATCTGCATATTAAGCACAGACAACAAAAATAAATTGCTTCATATTGCAGAAAATACTGTTGAACTGTGCCATTCCATCACGCCTCATGGAGCAATAGCAATTATGTTGAAAGGCATTAAGGAAAATCTGTCATAGTTCACTCTACAGGACTTCTGTATTATATTGATAGGTGAGGAAGACTTTAAAACAACAAATAAATATGTTGATACCATTTTACTAATAAGGCAAATGTTGCAAGATGTCCTGAACACTAATATAATTATCTGCACTCCGACATACAATTTTTTCACAAACAAATACCTTTATAATTCAAGAGTGGAAACCTTTAATAATTTATTATATATAGCTATTACAACTCATGAACACGCATATCTTCTGGACAGAAACATGAACCTAAAGTATGATGACACCATGTTTAACAAACGCACGGGTGTAATAAATAACTATGGAATGCAAGCGATTTTTAAGGATATTTTTAAGATGACTATGGACATGCAATCATCAAACACTGACTTTCACCAACCAGACAACCAAACGAAGACAGTAACTGAATCAGAAGACACGGGACAGTTTTTTCTTCAGTCGTATTAATTTTTTTAATAAGATAATATATTAAAAAAACTTTTTTACGAAAAAAATTTTACAAAAAAAAACACGAAAAGGTGGCAAATAATTTTAGTTTCGGCAGTCGGTGACTTGTTTGTTTCATTTAATTTTTAGCCACCGACTTCCGAAACTAAAATTATTGGCCACTTTTTAGTGTTTTTTTTTGGAAGTCGGTTTTTTTTTTCGTAAAAAAGTTTTTATTTTAGCCTTTTCAGTTGTGGTATCTCACTTTAATCCTAGTCAAGTATAATTTTTACATTGTAACTAGACACCAGCACATACATACGACAAAGGACAAAATGCATAATAAAGGGGATGACTCAAAAAGTACCTAAGCAAAGATAATAAAATTCATATGGCTCCACCGGGCAAGCTTCTCTACCAAATGAATGAAAAATCATCTAAATCGGTCCAGTAATCAAGGAGAAATAGGTGTACATACGTGAAAAATTTACATTAAAAAAAATGTTAATAAAATGAAAACTACATGGCCAAACTATATAAATTTTTTGTGGGACCAAATGGCAACTATTCCGCATCAAACTAAAGAAGAATCACGCAAATCGGATCATAAATCTCAGCGTAATCGGTGTATACACCTGGAGAGGGCATACCGTTACAATTCCAAAAAGCCCAAACACAGCTAAGATTCATTATCTTGTTATGGAGTTCCGAAGCCTGTCTCTTGGATTCATCGTCAGATCTGATGGTAGAATGGTTCTTATTGGACGCAAATGCTTTACTTGTTGTAGAAAATACCAAAATCACTGTACGTTTTCCTATAAAATTTGAAGAGTTCTCTCGATTTCGCCAAGATTCCATCATCAGATCCCGACTTGGTGACTATGGGACCATTTGGAAAGTATACCCTTTCCAACAAAAAAAGAATTTTCCAAATCGGTTGGCAAGCGACGGAGTAATGCGCGAACAAACATAAAAAAAAAATACAAACATCCGAATTGAGAACCTCTTCCTTTTTTAGAAGTCGGTTAAAAAGTATTACATAAACTTTACATTTAGGCACAGTAGTATTTTTCTCATACAATGGTATAAATAGTACATATAAGTAAACTATAACTAAAACATATTCAAAAGTCGCAAGTGATGTTAATTCAATTCAGATGTTTGGCAGCGACCTGCCCGATCTAGGTTTATTTAAACCTGTGTTCCGGGCCATCACTTTACATAGCATAATTTAATTACGACGGTAAAATTATAAAATAAAATTAATCTATTAACAATAACAACTATAAGTTTAGTCAAATTGGTAAAATAAAGAAAAACTCTAATAATAGCTGATTAAGTAAATATGTACAAATTGATACGAGAGGATATGACATAATCATACTATAACTTCTAGAAGTTTTTCTGTGTCTGTGTAATTATCTATATATATAAAAGAAAGTCGTGTTAGTTACTTCACTTATAACTCAAGAACGGCTGAACCGATTTAGCTGAAAATTGGCAGGGAGGTAGTTTAGAACCAGGAGACGGACATAGGATACGGTAGGGTAGGGTAGGTAGGTAGGGTAGGTAGGTAGGGTAGGGTAGGGTAGGTAGGTAGGGTAGGGTAGGTAGGTAGGGTAGGGTAGGTAGGTAGGGTAGGGTAGGTAGGTAGGGTAGGGTAGGTAGGTAGGGTAGGTAGGTAGGGTAGGGTAGGTAGGTAGGGTAAGGTAGGTAGGTAGCGTAGGGTAGGGTAGGTAGGATAGGGTAGGTAGGTCGGATAGGGTAGGTGGGTAGTAAAAAGTGCATTGCAACGCATGCTGGGTACAGCTAGTCTATATATATAAAAGAAAGTCGTGTTAGTTACTTCACTTATAACTCAAGAACGGCTGAACCGATTTAGCTGAAAATTGGCAGGGAGGTGGTTTAGAGCCAGGAGAAGGACATAGGATACGGTAGGGTAGGGTAGGGTAGGGTAGGTAGGTAGGATAGGGTAGGTAGGTAGGGTAGGGTAGGTAGGTAGGGTAGGGTAGGTAGGTAGGGTAGGTTAGGTAGGGTAGGTAGGTAGGGTAGGGTAGGTAGGTAGGGTAGGGTAGGTAGGTAGGTAGGGTAGGTAGGTAGGGTAGGGTAGGTAGGTGGGTAGGGTAGGTAGGTAGGGTAGGGTAGGTAGGTAGGGTAGGGTAGGTAGGTAGGGTAGGGTAGGGTAGGTAGGTAGGGTAGGGTAGGTAGGTAGGGTAGGTAGGTAGTAAGGGTAGGGTAGGGTAGGGTAGAGTAGGTAGGTAGGGTAGGGTAGAGTAGGTAGGTAGGTAGTGTCGGGTAGGGTAGGTAGGATAGGGTAGGTAGGTCGGATAGGGTAGGTGGGTAGTAAAAAGTGCATTGCAACGCATGCTGGGTACAGCTAGTAATAAATATTATAGCATCTTGGCACAGAGAGAAAGATTTTGGTAAGTTTTGGAAGCACACCAATAAACTGAGCGGCAGGTCAAGCCTTCCTGCGAGTGTAGAGGGTGTTAGTGAGTCTGCCTCTATAGCCAATCTCTTTAAAAATCACTTTGCAATGAAGTCTCCTCTAGGGTCAACTAGAGAGTCATTGTCAACGGTAAGGGAGCCAACGGCTGGATCGGCGCTGCTAAGGGTTTCGGCTTAAGGCCCCTGTAGCAGTGAAACGGCCTTGAGTATCTGGACGTTCTCCCCGCGCTAACCACGCACCCCCGCTTCATTTTTACGTGCGCAGAGCGCGATCCGCGCTCATCGCAACTAGCCGCCCGCGCCGCGTTCCGCAGCTCGGTCATGCACGGATCTTTTTATTGCATTTTTGTTATTGTACAGTCAGCATCAAAAGTCGGTTAACACTTATAAATATTACTCCAAGTTTTGTGCTGGTCAGTGTGATCTGATGTTATATTGTTTTGCGAATTTGTGTAACCATCGATGAAAATATTGTTATGTCTTTTACTCCAGTCTGTTAATTTGGTTCGTTCTAAAACGAAGACGCCTTATAATTTTGGTTATGTAAAGCGACTTTTGCTGCTGACCGTACCTATGTTTGGGTGCGCTCGCGCTGTCCTACTTACCTATAAATGGGTTCCTAGGACGAGACTAGACGTCCGCCTTCACTAATTGAGAGATAATATTATTCAGCGTAGTTTTATTTAGTCAGATTCGTAGTCAGACTCGGAGTAAGAGTCACACTCGGAGTCAGACTCGGAGTTAGACTTAGACTCGTGGTCAGACTCTGAGTCGGAGTCAGACTCAGAGTCAGGCTCGTAGTCAGACTCGGAGTTAGAGTCAGACTCGTAGTCAGAGTAAGATTCGGATTCAGACTCGTTGTCAGACTCGAAGTCAGACTCGTAGACAGACTTGGAGTCAGAGTCAGACTCGGAGTCAGAGTCAGACTCGGAGTCAGAGTCAGACTCGGAGTCAGAGTCAGAGTCAGACTCGGAGTCATACTCGGGGTTCCGAGTCTGATTTTCTTGCCAAACAAGATCTCTACTAAAAGGGGTATTTCATGATCCTATTTTTAGAATCCTAACTAGGAAATAGGAACGTGTAATCGCAGTTAGAACAGATTGCATCCGATTTAGTGACCTTACTAGGAAGTAAGAAGGTTCCGACCGCTCTGTAAGACTCTACGACGAGCGATTGTGAACTTTATATTCTTTAACATAAAGTTGAAAATCTATTAAAGACAAACTGTCTGAACGACGAAGACCGAAACAGTTCGTATTTAATAAACAGTTCGATTTTCAACTTTATGCTCTAGAGCATAAAGTTGAAAATCTACGAAATTAGTCTCTGCCTGTCCTAGTTAGGATCCGATTTAGAATGCTATTTAGTAGTGTAGTATGATCACTAGCTGACTATTTAGGTTCCTAGTTTGAATTTTTATAAATAGGGTCGTGAAATAGCTCCTTTACCTAGACATGTAACTATGTAGAGCAAACTGTATTTTTATTCAAATTTGTAACAAAACAATAATTAAACCTCTAGTAATATAAATAATAATAAAAAATTGTATAACTATGTTGTGTTTATATGTTTTTAGTAAAGTTAAATAATTAGAATATACAGGTAGTTATATGATTTTAGCAGCTTTTAGAGCTCTCTGTTTCCAAATATTACTTTTCTTCGGCATTTTGATAGCACTACACAAAACAACACTTTTACACTTTTCTAAAATAAAAAGTTTATTTTTATTTTATCAAATAAAACCTTGCCCCACTCTAGGAATCTCTCCAGTTTCATGGGTGCGTTTACAATCATTTAAATTCACATACACAAACAGCCAGACCCGGAACAACTACCTGTAGGTCATACAAATATTTGTTCCGTGCGGGGATCGAACCCGCGACACGCAGCGCAGCAGTCAATAACTCAACCACTGCGCCAACCGTGTCGTCGAGTTATCCTACTTACTGACTAAACAAACGTCCAAATTGCGAAAACAAACAAACTTAGTACTAATGGTAAATTGTCCTTGCGCGAATCTGGCAAAATACAATTTTAGAGAACGAGCAGCACAACCTCCACGTCCGACAGTTCGAGCTACACTGCCGCCCGTCGCCCGCGCACGGACCCGCTCATTTCATTTCATTTAGAAAACAGTGATTAATTAATTGTAGCTAAATAAGAACTTGCCTTGTCTCGCCAATTGTACAATTTGTGACAAAAACCTTTTAAAATATTATTGTGAAAGAAAAATACTAAAATTCCATGCCGTTTAGACGTAGTTACGAAATTTCAAACAAGAAAATGCTCTATTTTGGATATTTTTTTCACACACTATTTTTATAAATAGAGTCATTTCAAATGTACAAATTAAAGTTTAAGATCTAATGAGTAACATATATTTTTTTTGGACATTTATATTCACTTATCGAAGAGTAGTTAGACGAAGAAAACAGCTCATTGGTAGTAAGCAGCCCCTTAAGGAATAGCTGCAGTATTGAAAGACATGAAGCTCGGTAAATCACCTGGGCACGATTCTCTCAGCATAGAGCATCTGCAAAATGCAGGTGTTCACATGCCTAGAGTACTGGCTATGTTTTTCAACTTCTGCTTCTCGCATACTTATCTGCCTGTAGATCTAATGAAAACCTTAGTTGTGCCGATTATAAAAAATCGAACGGGTCAATCGAATCATTGTCAAGGTTCTGGACACTGTGCTTGACAAGCAGTTAAATAAACATCTGTCGCTTCACGATGCCCAATTTGGCTTCAGAGCGGGTCATTCGACAGAGCACGCTGTGCTTTGTCTCAAGATACAGATACTATGATACACTTTCAGATACTACACGGACAGGAAAACCCCCGTGTACGCGTGTTTTCTTGATCTTTCGAAGGCCTTCGATCTGGTGTCCTATGGTGTTTTATGGCAGAAACTGTATGAGGATACAACGCTTCCCAGTGTGATGATTGAGTTGTTGAGATATTGGTATGGCCATCAGACAAATATGGTGAAATGGGCAGGTTCGCTATCCGATCCGTACGGGCTGGAGTGTGGAGTCAGACAGGGGGGTCGGACCTCACCGAAACTCTTCTGTTTGTACGTGTATCGGCTGATTCGTGAGCTCAGCGGTACTACGGTAGGCTGTTCCATTAAGGGAACACTCGTCAATAACATCAGTTACGCCGATGACATGGTGCTGCTGGCCCCATCGATCAGCGCCCTCAGAAAGCTCATGTCTGTGTGTGAACGATATGCGGCGGGTCTCAGATATAATTCTAAAAAGAGCGAGTGTCTGTTGTTCAAGGCAGGCACTAAGGACTATCGCGAAGTGCCGCCTGTCACACTCGGTGGGACGGAGTTGCAATGGGTCAAATCGTTTAAATATCTGGGACACTGGGTCACTGCAACACAGACCGACAATGTTGACATGGAGAGGGAGCGTAGGGCGCTGTCAGTCAGGAGCAATATGTTGATCCGTAGGTTTGCAAAGTGTTCGAGGGGTGTAAAAACTACGTTGTTTAGGGCATAGTCGACCCATAGATTGCTGGTGTAAAAAGATTGGCAATCTTTTTACACCAGCAATCTATGGGTCGACTACACGCAAAAGGCTTACAGCGCCTTACGCGTCCAGTATAATAACGCATACAGGGCGTTTTTGGGGTTGCCACGACACTTTAGCACATCAGGGATGTTTGCAAAGGCACGTATAGACGATTTTTTTGCAATCATGCGAAAGCGTGTCGCCCACTTGATGCGGGGGGTGCGGGGCAGCGCCAACAGCCTCTTGGTCACTGTGGCTGATAGGGCGGAAGGTCTAATACTCAGGCACTGGACCACAACACAAGTATTACCATCAACCCGTGCCTTGAAATAATGTGTATTTTAATTCGAGCTTATTTTATTATTAATGATGTTGACAGGATTGATGGTGATTTTGACATTATTGTTTTTATGATTTTGACATTTTTACTTTTAATTATTTTATTCGCATTGTTTTACAATCTCTGTTTTCCAGACAAAATAAAAACTATAAACACTAACAAACAGGTTATATGGATTTCTCATGGCATAAAAACATGTAGTAAAAGATAGAGACGGTTAATGTGGGGTTACAAACTACACCCAACAAAAAAAGCTCAAAGTGACTTGAAAAAATACAC
Organism: Cerastis leucographa; assembly: GCA_963082945.1. Lineage (NCBI taxonomy): Eukaryota > Metazoa > Arthropoda > Insecta > Lepidoptera > Noctuidae > Cerastis > Cerastis leucographa. Next base: position 19,695,587 of record OY720365.1, read on the forward strand.
TACGCAGTATAAAAAAATAGTTAGACTAACTCAGAAGGCACAAAATAACCACTTTATAAACAGCTCTCAAAATAAATCCAAAGCCACATGGCAGATAGTAAATAGATCTAAAACTAACCTGCCTAAAGAACAGATACTGACAATAAAAACAGGGCAATTGACTTACACAAACCCGAATAACATAGCAAATGCATTTAATGACTACTTTATAGATGACATTGAGAATAATACATAAAATTAATGACATAAAAATAAATAATAAATTTGACAATTTGACAATGCAATCAATGTTTATGCAGCCTATTCTAGAATAAATTTATTAGAGCATAGTTACAGTAATTTTCTTAGTCTAACATCATTAAGGATATCGGTAACAAGTTTTATTTTAACAAATTTAGATAACAGTGGACCCCAAACTAGGCTGTGCCTGTATCTTGGTATCTGGGGGCCGGAGTTGCGATAACTTTAAATTAAAAACATTTATTTGTAGTTATGCTACTTAGACATTTTGGAAAATAACAAAATATTTTAATAAATTGGATTAACAGAAAATGGATATTTATCAGAAATTTAGAAGACAAATAAAAAATAAAATAAGAACAATTCTAATGTTTAGGAATGATGTGTGTGTGTGTGGGTGTGTGTGTGTATGGGTGTCTGTATGTAAGTGGGTATGTGTGGTGAAGGTTTAGCACAGATTAGGTGTTGTTAACTGATAATGTCTTCGGTTTCGTTGTAAGGTAAGGAGAGAAGCAGTTTCTGGATCACTTTTTTACTTGAGTGATCACTTAGGCCTCTTATATTACAGTATTTATTTATTTTGTTGTAGACATGAGTGTGAAAGTAAGAAGGACACCGCCTAGCCAGGAGACTTGTTGCATCGGGAAGAGGGATGTGTAAAATGCGTTTGGATATTATGTTTTGGTAATCTGGCCTATTTTTTATGGATTTGTGAGTACGTAGTGTGGCATTTAAAATAAATACCTAACTGTCGCACTCGTAGCACAGGAAATTCTTTATAAAGCAATTCTGTTGGGAATCGGAAAGGTTTTTTAAGCATTACTTTGACTACCGCTCTTTGAGCTCTTTCTATTTCTATGAATGTGGTTTTACCAGCATTGCCCCAGATAGAAATTCCATACTGAAGTACAGATTGGCATAGACCAAGGTATATTGTTCGGAGAACCTTATAACGAGTGCAGTCACGTAACTTTTTCATGACATAAATAAGTTTCCTGACGCGCGCCGAAAGTATTTGAATGTGAGGTTTAAATGAAATATTTTCGTCTATTGTAATACCAAGTATCTATACCAGGTATCTTAGAGATGGAGTTTGGTCTATACAAATGCAGGTACAGTCAATGAGTGGATGATTATAATCACTGCAGCAGGTATAGCACTTAAGTGTCAAGTGTGGTGGAGGTTTAGAAGCGATAGTTTTGCAAAAGGTTATAAGCTTGGTTTTTCTCACATTGAGGGTAAGAAGATTTTTGTTGAGAACCTCAGCAATTGTAAGCAATCCATTCTCAGCAAGATCATAAACTTGATTCCATGTTTTGGCGTGGAATACAATTGCCGTGTCATCTGCATATGATATGATTTCAGCGTTACTTATTGAAGCATTAAGTATGTCGTTCATGTAAAAAACAAAGAGGGTTGGACCAAGAGTACTACCCTGGGGAATTCCGAAGCTAATTGATTGTAGTCCACTTACGGAATTACCTACTTTTACCAGTTGTTGGCGATCTGAAAGGTAGGACTTGAACCAGTTGAGCGCTACTCCTCTTATTCCTATTCCGTCTAGCTTAGATAGGAGGAGGTCAATAGAAATTGTGTCGAACGCCTTAACCAGGACTAGGAAAACTCCTATGGCGTGCTCTCCTTTTTCAATGAATGAGGCTACATAATTAGTTAGCAGTATCGCGGCGTCTTCAGTTGACTTACCTCTTCTAAAGCCAAACTGTCTTTCAGAAATTAAATTGTTATCCTCTAAATAGTTAACTAGGCGGTTGTTGACAATTTTTTCGAGCAGTTTGGATAGAATACTCAAAAGTGCTATTGGGCGGTAATTCTCTGGTAGTTCTGGAGGGCCGCTTTTGTAGATTGGTCGAACGCAAGCAACCTTCCAACGATCGGGAAAAATCCCATTTTCCAAACTTAGGTTAAAAATGTGAGTGAGTGGTTTGAGTAATGATTTTTTAGTAATATAATAAGACGGGCACTAATCTCATCTAGTCCCGGGGCGCTGTCAATTTTAAGTTGATGTATTAGTTTTTCAATTTCTAATTCGTCAGTGGGTTGGAAGAAGAAAGAGTGTAGTGGGGTTTCACGCGGTATGTATTTATTCGCTAGGGATGCTTGCGTCTCGGACAGTCGCGACAGTATGATATCTGAAAGATTTTTGCCCAAAGAAGTAAAATACTCATTACACTTGTTAAGTGTATCGTCGGGGTCTTGTGCGTTGGTTAATAGTTTGGAGGAGTCATTTTTTTGTGAATTTGGGTTATATATAGATTTTATTGTAGTCCAAAGCTTTTTTGGGTCGTTTTGGTATTTCTTTATGAGTTGGCTGTTGTAGTCTGTTTTGAGCTTATGTAACAAATTGTTACAAGAGTTTTTATATCTGGTGTATATAAGACGTCGCATTTCGTCTTTCGGATAAGTTCTTAAAGTTAGATGAAGTTTATCACGGTGAGCTATACATCTCATAAGGCCTGGTGTGATCCATGGTTTAATGTTGTATTTGCTACGACTGGTATTAACTTTACGAGTGTTTTTGGCGATTGAATATGAAAGTATTTTCATTAAAGAGTTTAGGGAGGAGTTGTGCTTAGTTCCATTGCAACTGCTTCTTCGTCAATTATATATTTAAACCGAGGTCTTGATGTCTTGTGGCCTTTAGTTTGTGATATGGCTGCCATTGTAATATCGTGATCCGTAATTGACAATTTGCAAATTATTCCTACGGATGTATTATTAGTTTTTATAAAAATGTGGTCGAGACAAGAGCGGCCCCTGGTAGGCTGTGTAATCGCTGGTAGAAGACCATGGGAAGCTAAAAGGCACAGGTATTCAATGTGTTTGTTGTTTGTAGTGTTGAAAATGTCAAGATCCCCGGTTACTATTATTTATTTTATTTTATATTGTTGGATACTTTTTTAATTGCGTTAGCACAGTATCCAGAGATGTTGTAAAATTATCTATATTTTGATATGATGGGGAACGGTAGATTCCTAGAATGGCGATTTTGTCATCTAGTATCATCAGGAGACTGTCTGCTTCTGCAACTTCCGATATTATTATTTTTTTCTTTTTTTTTTTCTTTTTAAAAAAACGTTGCCCCACACTAGGAATTTCTCCTGTATCGTGGGTGCGTTTACAAACATTTAAACTCACATACACAAACAGCCAGACCCGGAACAACTATCTGTAGGCCATACAAATATTTGTTCCGTGCGGGGATCGCACGCGCGACACGCAGCGCAGCAGTCGATCGCTCAGCCACTGCGCCAACCGTGTCGCCACGAAGACGCTTAAAAATACTAGTACTGTAGGAATTGACGGAATATCTACAAAAGTAATTTCATATGTAATTGAGCTTATAGCAACTGCCCTAGTTATCGGCCAATAGCCAAAATTCCCGTTTTTTCCAAAACCTTTGAAAAAGTTATTTATAACTCGTTATACCAATAACTTCAAAAATATAATATTTTGTGCAAAGAACAAAACGGTTTCTGGAGAAATAAAACAATTAACATGGCTATTTTCGACCTTTTAAATAATGTTATGTCTGCTGTTGATAAAAAGACTCCCATATGTGCTATTTACAGATATGACTAAAAGGCTTTAGTCATATCTGTAAATAGCACATATGGGAGTCTGTTGTGAGTGATTATGTTGACCACAAAATCCTTTTAGAAAATTGCATTCCTATGGCATCAGAGGGAACATTTTAAAATTACTAGAATCATATCTAAGTAATAGGTTGCAATATACTGAAATCACAAGAGTTTGCGCGAAAACCAAAACCGAACGCACGTATGTGTCGAATTTAAGGAGTACAAAATATGGAGTGCCTCAAGGTAGCGTACTTGGGCCACCTTTATTTCTCATTTACATAAATGATTTGCCAAAAGTGACACAACAACAAATGATTTCGTTTGCAGATGATAGCACTGCCATAGTAAAATGTAAGGACTTAAATACTTATAAATTTGACATTAATAATACTCTTACTGACATAATTAATTGGCTTAATATGAATAATTTAATAATCAACCTCAAGAAAACTAAAGTAATGCAATTCCCCCAAAGCACTGAAGCTCCGAAAATTTGTGTCAGTTATAATAGCACCGAAATAGAAGAAGTAAATGTAAGTGTGTTTCTAGGTATCCATATTGATAACAACCTTAATTGGAAAGCTCATATAGACCAGCTATGTAAAAAAAAAATCTGCCTATGCACTTTTTCAATTGGCTAGAAAAGTAAATACAGACGCGTTACTTGTTGCATATCATGGTCTAGTAGCCTCAGTCCTACGATACGGTATTATTTTTGGGGTAATTCCCCGGACAAGGGATTACATATTCAAGGCACAAAAAAGGTGCATTAGAGCCATGTGTGGTCTGAAAAAAGGTGACAGCTGTGCACCGTACTTTAGATCATTAGAAATACTTACGGTACCAGCGTTATACATATTAGAAATTAGTATCTTCGTCAAAACAAATCCCAACCTTTTTGAAAAAATGACAATGGTATGAAATGTTCCAATTCGTGGTCAGTACAAAAATACTTTGAGTAATTATAAATGTAAAACTGCATTATTAACAAAAAGTGTCCTTGGTATGGCTCCACTCGTTTATAATAAAATCCCAGATGCCATCACAGAATTAAATTTTACACAATTTAAGAAAAAAATGAAATTGTTCTTAATTGGTAAATTTTATTACACTATTGACGATTACCTAAATGACGAATTAATTTAGAATTACAAATATTGAGTTTTGAGATAAATTGTACAATTACTGACATTGAATAACTTCGACTTTTTAATTACTTCAACATAGATTATTTTGACATCTTAATTACTTTGACATAGATTATATTGACATTTTATTAATTCCTCATTTCGATCTGACATAATTGGAGCATTAAATAATATGTAATTGTTTAATAATTTCAAATATAATATCATAATTATGCATGATTAATTTGATAATCCTGAGCTAGATTTGCACACCATATTTGTACGCCTCCTGGCATAACATAGCGTTCTGTTCATCAAACATAAAATCTGTACTTTTTTACCTGTGTTAACAAATAACTTATGATTTGATTTGAATTTTATATAGAAGTAGAAGTTCCTAATGTTGAGCAATTATTTCAGAAGTCTTCGACTTTCGACTTATAGACAAAGTAAGATAAAAAAAAAATTGGCTTGGTTAGAAGTAGGGTTAATCTGACCCTGTGTGTGTGCTTTTATAGTTAGTGTGTGTTAGAGAATGAGTACTAATGTTATTAGACGATATACTTATGAGACTGACAAATTGCTTTGCAGTTTGGCAGGTGTAACATACATATAAAAATCTGTATCATTGTCAAATAAATTGATCTGCCCTCCCTCCTTCTTGGTCAAAAGCTAACGACGCCCTTGACCAACAGGGTTAATAATTATCACACTGCACACAATTTTTCCGATCATTTAGTCTTATAGGACATAATATATGTATTTCCTTGTACCAATCGACCTTCGCAGTGTTCATAGAACTCACATGGAATAAACTGGATCACGGCAGAAAACACGTTTAACGCAAGTTCGATAAACATGTAAAACTCGGTCAAATCTTGCCATTGACCGTGCGCAATGTCACATACGGTTTGATACTGTCAGTCCCCTCCACTTCCTACTGGGTGACGTGAGCATGCCCGCGCACGCAGTCCATTGCGCGTTTACCACTACACCTGATGGCTTTCACTGAGGTGGAGAAGTTATGCATACAAGGTTCGACGAAAATATCGCTTTTGACAACTGTTCTTAAGTATTTCTGATTATTTTAGGTATTGGTGATTTGATTTTCTTTATTCTTTCATTAAAGGACATTTCCTAAAACGTCGGGTTTGTAATTTAGTCTATTGACGTAATGGGTGGGTTTAAGTGCAAGGCGACAGTCGACTCATAGAACTATAAAAATCGATAGCGCCTTTAGTGGTTAAGTTCGAGGACTTGTCTCCCATATTTGTGCAAATCCATAATATGATTTAGATAGATTGAGACCTTGATCTAAGGCAAAAATAATTTGAATTTTACAATACAAGATACCTTAAAAAAACCCGTCAGTATTATTGAGAATTACCGTATATTGCGTATTTGATTGAGAATTATCGAAGTTCCAAATGTCTATTAGGGGTGCGTATCATATCATATAAAGTTATTTGGTATAATTTCAGCTTAATAACGTTCACAAGATATAATAAACGTTAGTTATACCAACTTTGATATAATTTCTTTAGATATAACATTTATTTACTCTAAAACTTATTTCATATAACGTTATTAGATATAACGTTTATTTAATCGAAAATCATTTGGCTTATCGCTTAAAATATATACTTAATATTGACACCATCTTTATGGTTAACACCCCGATTTAAAGAAATTCGACTCGGATGGGTTATATTAGCTAAGAAGGTTAAGGCGGGAGCGGAGCGGAGTGCCAGGTTCCCTCTATGTTGGTGAATCATTTGGGTTAGGTCTGGTTAGAACAGTGACCATTATGGCGCTAAGGCGAACGAGTGCTGCGGGAGCGGCGTGACAGAAACGAATCGCTGCAAAACCGACTTCACGTAGTCTTTTCTGCCCTACCCCTAGAGTGTAATTTAAAATCGCGTAGGCGCGGAGGGGCGAGGCGGCCCGCGAGTTGAGGAGCAGGTGGTTTTAACACTCTTCGCTGCGGCTGAGGCTGCCCGGCGAAGCCGGCCAGCAAGACGAAGCCGCGGTGGTGAGCGTTTAACACATCTGCGACGATAAGCTCGCATGGGATCGCCGGAGCCCCACAGCGCCGGAGCAGTGACAGAAACCATGCCTGCTGCATGTTGCATGCTAGCTGCATGCTAGCTTGCATGCTGCATGCTTGCGTATACCTATAATACCTGCTATAGGCGTTTTATCATATTAGACTATATAGGTTTTATGTCTTTTGAGTGGTATTTCAAACGATTTTATATTAAATGTATGTTATGCTTATAAAAATTAGTTATATTATAATTATATCAATCGTTTATTATATTAACTGATCGTTATATCGAATAAAATTATAGATTCAGTTGTTATATCTTGTAAATATTAGAGATTTTGTAATTATATCATATATTACTTACCCGTCTATTAGAGCAGCTGCAGTTCCATGCCTGGTAATCGGATAGTTAACATATATTTAGAACTAAGCTGAGTACAGCAGACAGTGTGCCGGTAGTCGTGTCGGCCAATCCGTTAATAGACAAGCTTCGACCTACATCTGAGGAGGTTCTCACTCGGCAGGCTTGTTTCAGAAAACAGTACTTCTGGGCACGATGCGTATTGTTAGCAGGTTCTTGTCTCAAGAGCCCTGACCACCACAATAGCTCGGACCCAGTTCCCGATGTCAGCGGACAACTCATTTTTAAATGTTTATATGTCATTCTGTTAAATTAATATTTAAAAAAATGTAAATAGTACCTATGTAATAAAAATGAATAACGAGAATTATAATTATGGTAATTGCAATTTCGTCTGACACGTTTTTCCGGCAGTATTATAAACAGTAGTTGACTCCATTATTTCTTAATTTACTGCAAATGGGCCTTGTTGGTATTGTTCATGACATTTGAGGTACTTCTGGGCCTTCTGGCCTATTGCAGCCGGCCAGAACTCCGGCTATACGGAGTTTATGTGAAAACTTTACGGAATACTCGAATTATTCTCTGAAAGTACAAACTCTCATTTTGTGTAGGTATCTTGAGAAAGCGACCAGTCTCTGGGTATAAGACCGGGGAGTGTGGGATTTCTACCCCAATAAAACCCATCAAGTGGTCACCATCCTGACATGGAAGGATGCAACGTTTTCTCTTAAGTCTTTTAAGAGGAAACGTTCACGACGACACCTCCATCAGTTCTTTCCATCCGTTCGTGATGAAAGAGCGGCTGGCCAGGGCGTGGCTAGAGGTGATCAATGTCTCACAGATCATGATAACTGTTAGAGATTATTTTCCTTCAAGCTTGTTGCGTCGCCTTTTTGTCACTGTTCTACATCTGACTGCGAATATAAACAATCTGCATATCATATTTTATGGGAGTGTAGTCTTTGGCAGAATGAACTACAATATTATTATGTTGGATATTGTACAAGTTACATCGGCAGTTATTTACTATACGGACCTTGTAGAAACTGGAACAAATTTACGCGTGTTCATGCGCTTTTGTCATACCTATTATTGGAATCAACAGCTCACAACTTAGGACCCATTAGTATTAATGACAATACTTATCCGTGGTGCTAGGACCCTGGGTTTACCCCAGTTGTAAACGTCTCTTTGTGCCTACTGACCTTGTTTCGCTCTGTCTCCTGCTGATATGAAGGGAAGTGAAATTATGTTTTTTCCTACTCCGCCGCTATTCTTTTCTGATATATTTCGTTGCGTTGATCCAAGACAGTTAAAAATTCATTCTCGGAGACTTCGTCGAGCTTCCAGAAAAGTGCCGAGACACTTTTCTGGTGGTCGCCACTGTTGATTCTGGCGCACAGAAGCTACAGTGGTTTGGGTATAGTGTGGCGGGCTTTTCCCAATAAAAAAGAGGAAACGTTGCCCCTTCCATGAGCGGAGTCACCTCTGTGCAAGGCCTGTTAGGGCACATCCAAGGGGTGACTGTAGAGAGGTCTCCCCTGAGTGTCGCTGTGTGACTGTGTATGGCAGTACATGACATACGAGTAGGTACCTAGCATCCTAGTTTATTCTTATCTTTATTTTATTGTATTTCTTCAGTTCAGATTCGATTCCCAGGTATAGCAAAGAGTCGGGCTTGTCCATAAGAATTTCGCCCGGAGTTTGGAGTTTTTCTCTTGTTTTTGGCAATAGGTTCGCCCCCTATTACATGGCACTTGAACATTACTGACGAGTGACTAGATGAGAGGTTTGGTTAGGGAAGGTTACACAGGATAGGGGTTAGGCAGAGGTGTATATACAAGGTGTTCTTTTGCATCCTCGTCAAAATTCCAGAGGATGTCACAAAAGACATAAATGATGACAATTAAAATTACGGTACCTAGTTAATTATTAATAAAAATTGATTTTTTGGTTGTTTAAGTTTGTCTGTATTTCAGAATAACTCCCTAAACGTGGTTTAGGGAATAAGAAAATATCGAATAAACGACTGAGATTGTTTGTATGTACGAAAGCGCGGTTCTAGGGCGAGAATCAGACGGGCCGCGATTAAAACATTTTTTTTCTTATTAACGAAAATCGGTAAGTGTGAACCACCCGTCACACTTACCGATTTTCGTTAATAAGAAAAAAAAAAAAAAACCTACCCATTTTATTATTGATTCGGGACGAGAATCATTAGCATAGTTAGGTACAACACCTTGTATAGTTTGCCAGTTCTATTTCGTTGACGTTTCTTCTCCGCGGTCAAGACTCTTGTCTGCGCAGGCCTTTATGTGCTTTATGCGCAGTAATTAGCTGATACAATCATTTTTATGTCAATAATAAAATAATTTAAGAATGCAGTGCGTAATGACACATGTGTTGGTGTATAGGTCCGAATTGTTCCAGCTTCCTTATAAGGACAATTAAGCAGTTATCTTTACATCAATAGTGTTTAACATACTAGATAGGTAGACACGTAAGCCGCAAAGGACGATAATTTTAGAATTCAAAGGGAATTCTCCATCTCTTAGTAAAACTTAATGTTGCAGTTGGTACTCACAATCGGCAAAATAAACTTATGTTTTTGCAAATGGCCATTTCCTTAAGAACTCCTTTTTGTGGATTTGAAATTACAAATAAATATAAAATAGGGGTGAACTTCCATACATGCAAAAAATATACATACAAAAAATCGACGTATATAACTGTGTGGGGTGTCTATTGACTGATCTTATAAAATGATAACAAAGTCCGTCTAATACCTTCGTAAGTCCCTTCGCTACGAAAGCCGTACAAATTGTGTCCCCCCCCCCCCCTTAGTTCTAAAGTAAAAATTTAATGAAATTAAATTTAATGAAGAAAAAAAAAAGTTTAATGAAATTGAACTCTAATTAACTTTTATTTTTTTTAGTATTTCATCATCTGCCTAGCCTTTTCCCAAACTATCTTAGGGTCGGCTTCCAGTCTAACCGGATGCAGCTGAGTACCAGTATTTTCCATGAAGCGACTGCCAATATGATCTCCACAACCCAGTAACTGGGTAATACGATACCCCTTAGTAAGACTGGATGTCAGACTTTTAGCTTCTGACTACTCGTAACGACAGTCAAAGATCTACAAATGACAGCCTGTGGCAAGTGGGTTTCTTGGTAGATTAGAAATTAAACCGAAGGTCACTTTACACGTATATTATAGTGAAAACACGAGACACAGAAATTTAACAGGGTATGGGTTCTAGGGTCTCCAAGGCACTTTGCACTGGCCCTTGGTAGGTAGGTAGAAAGTTACTGCCCTGGGCTTAGGCCACGTTGTAGCACGTGGGCCGGTGTGAGGTCGCAGGGCAGGCAGCGGAGCAGAGAGGTGACCCCAGTGGTCAACAAGGCGTGGGCAGCACCACGCAGAGAGGGCGACCGCGCTTCCGTCGCGTTCGCCGGCAGGTAGGCAGGCAGGCTACGCCTCCAGCTAGGCACTTGGTCAGCAGAGGCTAGTGGCCTCAACACGTGGCAGCGTGGGGTCTCGGCACCCACGTAAGTGCCACGTGAATGTAGGGTTCAGGCGGCGGTAGCGGCCACGCAGATAGTGCGCGTGTCAGGTGTCTCTCCAGCGGTAGAGGCGGAGGCAGCGGAACGCCTGACAGCGGTCGAAGGAAGTGTAGCCTTACACTGGAAGCGTAGCCCACGACTGGAAGCGCAGCCCTAGACTGGAACCCTGGAATCAGCGCGTGGCGGGTACTCCTTAAGCGTTGTGCCAGTGCAACAACAAGCCTCCGTCGATGCGTGCGTCTCCCAGCCGTAAGCCCAAAGCAAGGTGGATGGAGGAAGACTCACCCATCGTGGCGGCCTACAATAAGAGGTTATGCGCGCACATGCTCTTAGGCATTTCGAAGGTTCCTCGCCGCGTGGCCAGGCGATTTAAGCGAGCAGCTAGGCGATACGCGGCAAGGCAAGTAAGATGCATGATAGCGAAGCATGTGGGCGCATTCACAATGAGGTGCAAGGTGGCAGGCGATGTGGCAAGGGCCAATCAAAGTACTTAGCTTATCTCGACAGTCATAGCTAGGCTGCCGAGAAGAATAAAGGCTGCCGGACTGCGCCGACAGAAATACAAAGAAAAAGGAAACAATATAGAAATATAATCACACTGAGCTCTTACCCGTTTATCTCGGGGTTTAATAAGTAGGGTTGGAGTTAGAAAGGGCTTTGGAATGACTTGCGTGGGTTTATATAGTCCCTCACACACGCTTCCACTAAGCAATGACGTGTTCGTATTGAAAGATTTAGGGATGTCACTCGAAACTAGTGATGTGCGTTATAGTCGGTTTTTAGGAAATCGACTACAACGCTACAGCCGGTACCAACGGCTTAACTTGCTTTCCGAGGTACGGAGGAAACTCGTTATGTAATTATGGTCACCCATCAACGGACCAACTTCGGCAAGCACGGCTTAACCTTAAAGATCGACCCGTGCGGCTGTTATTATTTAGCCAATTCCCAATTATTTTTATTTGACATTGTAGTTATTTTTATATTGTGATTTGTATTTATCTCGTGTTGCGTAACTTGTAATTATAATATGGGTGAACCTGAAATGAACGGATTTAATTTAATTTATTTAAAATTATATTGTTTGGTGCTACGGAAGACTTTAGTGCGAGTCTGACTCCCACTTGGCAGGGTATTTTCTCACATAATAACAAATGTATATTTGTTTTCAAACTTGACATTTAAATAACCAAAAGATCGAAGATGCGTCAGAAATATTTAACAAATATAGTTCATGGGTGGTATTTACCTGACCTGCTCCAAACAAGGCGTATCGTAGTGATTCCCCAACTAATATGGTGACGTATCCTCGGCGATATCGACTATTTGGTTTTCGAATGTTTTGGAAAGAAGGAAGTTTTGATTAGTGTTAAAAAAAACAAAATTATGTGCTAGATGAGGACCAGCCAAACACATTATTTATTTCTAGGTTTTAGCGTTATGACGCACATACTTTTTATTTACAAGTTAGTAAAAGGTAAAAAAACAACACAAGACTGAACAAAAACAGCGTACTTTCATGATATTTTAAGTTCAGAGTTTAATTTGTTTCGAGTACAGTTTAATGTCCTAATTAACCGCTTTATTGCTACAAATAGCATGCTGGCTATTAATAATCGAGTGCTTATTAAAAATAGTAATTTAATAAGATGTATTTGTTGCAACATTAAAACTGGTTCTCATACACACAATTGGTTTGCTTGTGTCCTACACATTTGCTCCTCATACATAACACCTATTTAGGAACTCTTCCCGAAACCGCTACGAGCTTGCTACGTCGTAGCAGCTACGCGCATGCTACGGTTAACTTAGGAATGAGTTAGGTACTGCGTTTAGTTTTAGTACATGTTCGTGTTCGTCTACTGGGCGCAATACATGCTGTATTATATTTACTAACTTACTTCCAAAGTAGTTTATCAGTTTATCGGAATGCTTTGTTGCTTAAATGTTCAGTGATTTACTTTACCACGTTCACTGATTTCGAAGATTGTGATATCTCGGAGGTGTAGGTGATCCCATATTAATTTGGTTCTGATGAGCAGATTTTGGGTTTACTTTAACAATGCGTTTTACTGTACTGCGTCCACGTTGATGATTGTACCACACGTCCCACCTCTCTGCAGTTAACCTTTAGACAGCTGGGGTGTGCAGTATACTTGAAACGTTACAGTTTTCATAGACATTTAATAAAAGTCGCAAGTGTAATTAATTTAATTCTTCAAAATAAACCATCTGCAAGCAGACTTGAAGACCATTTTACTACGATCCTATCGTGACGTGACCGCTGCTCGCTCAACTTGTCATGACGCGCGGCGCGAGGTTACTCAAATGTAACCCACCTTGTTTGTGGTGCAAATGTTACCTTATCTCACTGTATGTCACCAAAGTCGACCGTCCACTGCGGAGTAGGATATGCACAGGGACGTTTGCCATGTTTCATTTGATTGCTGCGTCATGCATCCGTCCGTAGCGACATAGCGTAGCCGCGGGTTGGGGTGTTCCATCCCACCTACTGCTTCTAGTAGCAGTGCGCAAGCGGTAACTGCCCCGACAGACACTTTACTTTGTGTAATTAATCATCACTTCACCATAATTACAGAGTAGTGCTCTCAATACGGGAAAGGCAAACCGGCCTATCTAAGAACTAAAAAATTGAGTACATGGGTCCAACAACACGCGCTAGGCTAGTGGAATACGGCCCACTCCCTCCACATAAAAGGCCTGTGTCCCAGCACTGGGAACATTATCGGCTTTGTGATGCTAAGTATACGATCGTAGCTTCGGTGGGTCGTGGAACAAAGCCTTTATTGTTTTTTATCACGCCTCGTAGTATTAAGGCCCGCGCCGGCTGACATTGGCACTTAAATCAATATTTATGATAATGTGTTTTGATAAATTTATTAGTTGAAGACTCGGTCGGCACTGGCTGGATTATGACTTCCGTGCTGCGGCACTGCGGCTACACTGGTAGCAAATTCAAACCAATAAAAAATAATAAAAATGGATATTATGTGTATTCCTGATCATCATCTGCTACAATACATTTATAAAGTACTCCATAATTACGATTTCCCCTTGATTCACATGATTGCACAGTTTCACTGGTCTAGTGCTCACAAGCGCTACCGATGAACTTGAGGGCCTGGGTCAACAGGTGCCTATGTAAGATTTACTGTAAAAGTTTCTGCAATAAACCTTTTTATTTTTATTTATTTTAAATACCGGCGACGCTATGTTGTGTTGTGCTAGTCAATAAGTGCGTAGTACTTGCGTGTTACACATCTGCTGACTGAGTGTCTCACTGTCGCTATTATACTTTGTTCACGAATCACTTTATGATGCCTCAAGTTGTACGTAGTCATTAGAAGCCTGGCTGTTATCAGAAAAACATTGCCTTCTTGTGTTTCTTTCAATTCTGTCATAGTCATTTACGTCAAAGATTTGTATGATAAATACCTTGCTTTGATATCTCTTTCAGTGATAAGACCGCCATTGTGACCGTACAATTAGCAGTATTGTAAAACCGTTGTTTCTATTTTGGTGTAAGTATGTACAATAAAGTATTATTCTATCCTTTTCTTCTATTTTGTTAACTACACTATAGCAGGGTTGTTCTTTGTTTTCACCATTATAATATTAAAAGTATAAAGTAAAATGTTAATAAACATTTGAACACCTAAATAAATACCCATTGTTAAACCGTATGTGCATTATTCACGCATACATATTATGTAAATACATCGTAGATAATAGTTAACATAAACATTTATTAAAAAATAGTACAATTAACTGTCATTACAAACAAGGTCACACTTGTGTAAACCTGAGTCATTAATAAAATGACGCAAATGTCTAAGTAGGTACATTATTATTTTCTTATTTTTCATAACACATCATAATATTATAGTAATATAAATTTTGTATAGAACTATTGTTTATCTATTGCTTTGACACCAACAACAACATAATTTCACACCTGTTCAAACGTAGGTGGATACACACTGTTCGGCAGTAATTATGCGCCAATTATACCAACGGTACAACTAGAGGCGAACGCGATCAGTACATCAGGACCGCATTCAACACCTGTCACTGTCAATAGTCCATAGAAATTATGTTAGTGACAGCTCTCGCTGTTCACAATTTTGATCACGTTTAGATATTCGCCCATAGTGAACAGTCCCATGATATGGGAAGCTGTAACATGAGCGCTTTCATAAAACCGAAATGATTTATCCAACCACTAAATCCGTCAGATTAAATCTGACAGTCACAAGGCTAAGGTCGTCGTTGTATCTTCAAGTGCGTCCTTTTAAGGTGGGACAGGAATCCAGCTCAGATCTGATCTGTAAGATCGACTGCTTACATGTTTTAAACGACCGCTTCTGGACACGGTCACGTAAACACATATGTTTTTGTTTCCGATAACCTGAACGCGCCATCTGTCGGCGCGACGACATGTTTGATCTGCCGATTGGGACATGGCCTTAGTTTCATTCACCATTTTGTATGAATTCTTGCGTGAAAATCTCGAAGACATTAACATCCTAAAAAATGCGACTCAGATGCATACCGTCCTCCCTTTTTCAGTCAGTCTGTACCTCTATTAGGAACTGAGAGTACTGCACTCCAGATTGCTTTTTTGTCATATTCTAAGACCTCACAAGGGAAGCATACATAGCATGAAGGTGTACTAGTTTAGAACAAGGCAAAATGATAATATAATATGAAAGTGCCTACGTGTATTTTAAAGCAACTATTAACAGTGAGATTGGTTGCTTTCATTTTTTTTGCAGTTACACTAGTAATTTCTCCTGTGTCGTGGGTCCGTTCACAAACATTCAAACTCACATACACAAACAGCCAGACCCGAAACACTACATGTAGGTCATACACATTTGTTCCGTGCGAGAATCAAACCGCAGCACATGCAGCATAGCAATCAATCGCTCGATCACAGAGCCAACCGTGCCGTAGGCGATTTATGGTAGGCGTTAAAGATACTTTATAGCGACAATAGACCAATAGTCCTACTATTCAATATTGGCATGCACTACTGGGCTAGTATAGTAGTATTCTAAATTGCACTTTTCAAAATCCAGACGTACCTACATAATACTGAGTATATTAGTACTATATTATTATGTATAAACCATTAAAAATGTGGGTCGCGTTGTATAAGTTGTTGAATAAATATTAATATAGCGTGAACTTAGCTCATTATTGTTTTAGTCTAGTTAGTCTAGGTTTCATTACATTCCTAGTTTTACTTAGCATTTCTTGTTTCTCCTTACATTGACCGGCTAGATCCCGATCCGCCATTTTTTTTTTAAATATTTGTTTTGCATTCTTTGTCTAGAATTTTCATCTATTGTACGTTGGCATCACCAACGACAGGATAAGTAGCTGATTTTAATTAGTCCCATCTTTAAACGAGGTATGATATAAATCATACCTCGTTTTTAATTAATAATTAAAAAAAAAAATTGAGAAATTGTCAGGCGTCATCAAAAAGAAAATCGCTTGCTATCCTAATCCTATCCTAACTTCCTGACTAATATTATAAATACGAAAGTAAGTTTGTGTGTTTGTTACACACACATAAAACACTGAACCGATCATCCCGAAATTTTGCATATACGTTGTCAGGTGTACAGAAACGGACATAGGGTACCTTTCATCCCGAATTTTTTATTTCATACAAATCCCGAGGAAAGCAACAATAAGGTTCGGATCATAATAGATGGAGCCACGTGTCCGAGACGGTTGTTGTTGAAATACATAATTACTTAATCTAGTTCTTATTGTAAACTAATAAATAATAATTCATTTGTTGCTATTATTTTTCTCATCTTGATAAAACTGAAACAATAAAGTTATTTGTTATTGGGGTACGCAACTTATTTTGCATACAATAAATCAATGAAACAGTGATGTTTATCTATAAAAAACAGCGAGATTAGTGTCATAATCCGCGACGTTATACAAGAGCTGGTCTAGTGCTCGTGGCTTGTGGCTAGTCGGGGGCAGTGTGTCAGCCGCTCACTTAACGCGAGCGCGACGGACTGACCGAGGTCTCACTGACAGCGATAGCTTCATAGCGGGATGGATTACTGACATTATTGACCACCTTCTTCTTCTCCAAAACTAGACAATTAGGTAGAGGTTAAGCCGGGCGTTTTGCGAGACTGTCTTATGTAATTTTTGAGGTTCAGAAAGAGCTGATTAAAATTATTCTTCGTTCTATTGAATTTGAATTAAAAACCTTTGATTTTGAATCTTAGTAACAGGCTGTTTATTAGTCCCCTGGCACATAAAAGATATCTAGATATTCTACTTTACCCTCCCTATGGTGTGCCGCTTCTATCAAAGTATACGTGCATGCATTCATACATATAACCGTTGCATCATGTGGTCATGCTACTTCCGTACCGTTTTCGACTAACTTTATATGATCTCTCTGTTTTGACTAACTGTAAAGCAGTTTGCGATGCTGGACTGTAATAGAGTGCTCGTTTTCGTTCATAATGAGCGCACAAAGAATGTACAATACATAAATATAGAACGGCCCAAAAATGTGATGTGTTTGGAAACCGGCGATAACTAGTTGCCTTTAGGGCCCCTTTACGACCTCTTGTGTCACTGTTTCCTCCGTGTAACTTCGACGCAACAGTACTCCGTTGCGTCGCAAGTCACGTATCGTTGACTAGTGGCGTGCTCTAAGTCATTTCTTTCATTTGTCGTCTCCATAATCTCTCGCATGTGACTAGCGTGCTGCGTGAAGCGTGTAGCGTGCAGCTCGTCGCTGAGTGACCCGCGCCCGCCGCCCGCTGTCAGTGAGAGCTCGCTCGTAGGAGCGCCCACAGCGAGCGCGACTGCGCGAATGTGTGCCAATATTTGTGCTACGTCAATATTACTACGACCGGTCATCGCTCTTACTAGTACTACTTATTTCAGAATTGTCCTGTTAATTCGTTCCGAGTAGGCTATGATGCTTTAGAAGCAGGTGAATGATACACATAGGAAGCAGCAATATCACAGCACATTATTTGAGGTGATGCAATCCAATGAGCTTCAGTATGTGAGCTCCTGACGTATCAGGAACATTTGATGCATCCTGCAGCAGCTCCTCTTGCTGTGCTCACCGGCTTATATTATTATGTCATAAGTTTTCTTAATAAAGCTCATCTGGTATGATAGAAAAAGAAATCATTAACTACTGGATTTTTGTAGGTTTAAACTGTGATAGTAGTAGCTTCGCAAGTGATGGATGTATGAACACTTTTACAAACATTGCCTATCACAATAGCCATGCATAGGTTTGCGTAAGGAGGCTATATTGCTTGTGTTAACTGTCAAATGGTTTAATGAACCGATTACCACAAGTAGATCCTCGTCCGCCGAACCACTGAATAATTAATATGGTAATTACAAGTATGACGCCACCTCAGCAAGTGCAGTTGATTAGTAATAGTCACTTGCAGGACCTCATAGGAAAGTGATGTTACGTAAGGGCAACTTTCTCTTAACCAATACTTGCTCTCATTCAACAAGTTACGAAGATCGCGACGACTTTGGTTCAGGTTTTTAGGGATAAAATCTGGATGTTTGCCGGTGCCTATGCTGCCCCAACAAATTAAGGATATTACCGATCTATGGATACCCACAATATCATACAAATTTGCTGGAGACTGAAATGTCTCATGAGCCTATAAATGTACTGACAGTGAAACCTTTCCAATTAAAACAGATCGCAGGCCATATATACCATGTGGTCTGGCAGACAGTTTGTCCCCGGACAAATTCTTCCAATTAACCATTGTATAATATGATAATTCTCTTGATAATAACTTACCGAATAGTTGGATAGATCTAACACACAGACAGACAGACAGACGCAGCCAGTACATTCTCAACAGCCAGTGATAAGGAAATGCAGCGTCTGACGTAATGCCTGTTATGTAACCGTGACAAGTTGGACCCTAGAGTTTAGTGGAATGTTACCCGCTGTCATACTGTTGCAGTTTACTACACTTTATACTATAACTATCTGACCCGACGTATGGTTTCCTGCCACTGTTTTCTGGTGTGCACAAGACCGCTACCTACCGGGTCAAACTATAGCTAAGAACCATTCATAAAAAAGAACATCCAAATCGGTCAAGCCGTTTAGAAGACGAAGACGTTTACGAAACATACACAAACCGGAATGTTATAACTATACAATGATGATAATTTTGCTTACTACGCAACTACGTCATCATCATCACGCTGCGAGTTCAATATAACAGCATTCAGATGCATACTGGCGCTGCCATGGCGGTGTCGTGCGTCCGGCATGTTTGCCGAATATACAAAATGGCAAAGTAAAGCAAATTAAGTAGAATCATTAATAAAAAAAAACATGATATAAATAAAAGAAGGTTAACAACACTTTCATAAATTTCTCTCGCAGTACTTCTGACATACCAATAAAATCTTCATCCATCCATCCGCAAACAGATCGCTAGTTGGATTAGACTCCAAGAGATAATTAAGCGCCGCCAGAGTGCGAGGGATTGACGACTTAGCACGTGCAACAGTACGACATGAAGGCACGGCAAACAGCCTGTGCTTTCTTCCCCGGCAGTAATAGTCTACTGCCGCGAGGTGTGGGACAAAGAAGCGCGCCAGCACATCAAGCAGTTCAGGAGCGTCTATAACGCCACGGAACGTCTTACAAGCTATTGTGAGCTGATCTCGAGCTCGCCGTACCTCTAGCGAGTTGCATCCGAGGCAACTCAGTAAGACTTTTGTCGGATAGAGGACGGATAGTAGCCGTACTTCTGCTTATATACGTAAGGAACGCTTTTTCAACCTTTTCTAATAAAAGCGCATAGGTACTTTCGTGTGGATTCCACACGCAAGAGCTGGGTTTCCAGCTTGCTTCGTACGAGCGCATTAAATACTATCATATAGTATACATCTATGTCTCGCTGCAGTGCCAAACTGTCACCCTCGGAGTTTATTTCCAGTCAAAATCAAAAATCAAAAGTTATTTATTCAAATTAGGCTGATAAACAGCACTTTTTGAACGTCAAAATTACAAGAGACAGTCCCCCAAAACGCCCGCCCTTCGCCACTTCCTAGTGTTTTAGCTGGGAAGAAGAAGTGGCGGAACAAACTCCCCAGCAACACATCTGTCTGTTAGGTTAGAAGAACCAGATTCTATACAATAGTGTTCAAGTTTATAGAACCAAAGAATCCATTACATCAAATCAATGTCACATGTCAGCTAGCACACACCAATAATAAAATAAAATATTAAAATATATACTTAAGAGTAAACAAAGCCTCCAGACATAAAGGGCGTGCCCGCTTACACGTGCATACCGACGAGAAAAAAAAAAAAGTAAAATAAAAAAATAAAGTAAAAAAAAATCTATGCATGAAGTTATCAGTAAGCTAAATTGGAGAAAGAACATTAACATTGTCTTGTGTTCAACCCAGCGACCCAGTTTCAAGTCATCAGCATACACGAGACATTTCGCATGAAGCAGAACTTGAGGAAGATCGTTGACCATATATACGATGACCGATATATTTATCAAAGTATTGAATATTTATCACTGCCTGGTGGGTCTAGCGGTCGCAAGCGCGACTGCTGAGTAGGTGGTCCTGGGTACGATCCCCGGGTGGGGCAAAGTATTATTGGGTTTTTCTATCAGGGATTTGTCAGTTGCTGTCACGGAATCTGGATTTAGGCCGGGTTGATACTTGATGGCAATTAAAAAAATAGTAAACGCGAATGAAATCGCGAATACGTAATGATAATTATATTATAGTATGTACTTAACATCTTATTAACCTTATATTTGTTTAGTTCGAATAAAATTGTTATATAATTTTATTTACTTTTATTAATAAATATGATTGTATGAATTTGTTAATAAAATGATTTGTCAATTTCCTATTAGATTGAGAAACATTGATTTTTATGAGTTTAGACCATTTCATGCAATGCACATAATATTATAGTGAAAGTAATACTCAATTTCTTTCGCAGGCAACAAATTCGAGAATCTGAATTCCCAATGAAAGCAGCCAGTTACTGCAAACGCATGACCAAACAGGCAATTTTATAGTCATTTAAATAGGTGATGCAATATAAGTTTTGTTATTGAATAGTACATACCAGAGATAGAACAATGTGCACCGGAAGCGCGTATCGGCCGCCATTGTTATCAGTGCATTGACTGTCACACACCACATACTCGTAGGTCGTGAACCTACGACTGTTATGTAAACCTCGCGGTACAATCAATGATAACACGCCCAGATAACAATAACATAGAATAAGAATGTTTAGAAGTAAAGCCTCGCTCCTTTCGCATCCCAACCGCTTGCCCGGGCCGGCGCCGGCGGGCGCAGGCGGTGCGGCGCGGCGGCGTCTCCACGAATTACTTACATAATAATGTGAGAACATATCGTCAATGAATTAGTCGTATCACTGTTGGTATTCTTATATTATGAATGAAAATCATGTGACTGAAAGATTGAAGTATTTCACACCTTGGTAATATCGCATGACTTGATAAATATTGCGAGCCAAACCACAATACTTCATCACGGCTGTATTTACGCTAAGGGTAGGCAGATATGCACTTATAGTACACGCGAGTTACGTTTGAAATACCATGTAACAGCGAGTCAGACCTCGGCATCGCACCCTGGATCTTATAATCAGTAGGTACCCCTGGACCAACGAGACAGCTTGCGAGCAAAATGTAATTCGAAACAAAAACGTGGAGGCGTATGGACAGATAGATTGGTTGAAGGAAGGAACAGTGTGAGGAAAACAAACCAGCATGTCTGAAAGATATATCTCGACGGCATGTAAAGCCAAGTCAGAGCCCCCTGTGCGGCATTAAATCTTTAACACCAGGTTAGGGACTAACGAAAAAAATATGAAAACTAGCCAATTCAAATCTTGATCTTTAATTTATCCTGAGTTATTTATTTGTTTAGAACTTACAGCTGAGATGGAGGACTTACAGCTATTAAAAAATTACAAATCCTCACGTATAGACATAAAATACAAATTTTTGGTGTGAGTACAAAAACAAAAAACACACCGCTTACTAATAGTACTACTTTATATATAAGTGACAAGAATTCAAATTTCCAATCAACTAGACCCGTAGAAGTTGTTTAAATCCCTTCATCAACTAGAAAAGAGGTGATGAGCTTCAAACGGCTGAGCAGATTTTCTCGAAACATAGCTAAGAACACTCTCGATTAAAATACCTTTCAAATGACACCAATTTTATCAAAATCGCTTCAACCATTTGGGAGCTACGATGCCACAGACAGACACACAGATACACACGTCAAACTTATAACACCTCTCTTTTTTGGTCGGGGGTTAAAAACAAAACCATATATACAATATAACCTACCGCTACTTGAATAATTTGAGGCTCAAGCACCTTGCCGAAATCACACTAATTGTGAAGGGATCAAATTCTATTCTATTTTAATTCCATTATTTTCTATTATCAGCTTTGTGTAACTACAGAACTTGGTACCCATTTAGATCTCAATTCTTTTATCGGCGTTGTCAACTACCATGCATATTTTTAATATTGAACTTGGCTCCCATTGTCACATTTATGTTTATAATAGGATACTTTTTCCGTGGCGAACTTGCTTTGTGACGAATGTACAATGACCCTTCGAATCTAATAGTTCTAGTCGGCAAACTGTTGCAATACAAAGATTTGTACAAGACTTATTCGTTAGAGAAACTAGGAGTGATCACTAGGTGTGCTCATTGCTTTCAGAACATTATAACTCACAGCTGCAACAGCTTATTGTTGAACAGTCCTCTTCTCTAAGCTCAGTCAGAACAGAACTGAGCAACTAGTTTCACAGTTTCCAGTAGCTTCCTGGATGTGATGCCCAGAGGATATTCAGTAAGCATGTTTGATCGTTGCGAAGAGCTCGTGACTAAATAATAACAGCTGTTCGAATCAATCTTCACGTTAAGATGGGTGACCCATCCGGAAACATACAGTTTCCTCCGTGCCTCGAAAAGTACGTTAAGCCGTTGTTCGCGGCTGTCATTTGTAGATCTTTGACAGTCGTTACAGGTAGTCAGTGGCCTGAAAGACGGACAACCAGTCTTACAAAGGGATATCATATTACCTAGTACAAATTAACTGGGTTGTGGAGGTCAGATAGGCAGTCACTCCATGTAAAATACTGGTATTCAGCATCCGGTTAGCTGGAAACGGTTAGGATGATGATGATGTAGATAGCTGAGTGTGAGAGGTGTGCTGAGAGAACGCAGAAACTATATTTCACAAATTTCAGTCAGGAGCCATGCGGGCTTTATCAAAAAAGGTCTAAATTTAACAACCGCATGTTCAGCGACTGACCCAAGACAACTTAAAACGGGAAATCCGATTATTTCTAACCTGACCCGAAAACCTAACTCGGTCGCGGGTTTCGTTAGGAACATGAAAAATAATAAAAAAATGTTCCTAACCTGACCTCCTCCTCTTACTTTTATTGGTTCTTGTTACAAAACATACAACAACATAAAATACAACAAATCAAACATAAAATCTGTACATTTTTTGATTTGATTTGAAAAAGAAGATGTAAGGAACAGGTTTCAGGGCATGGAGTAAATGGCCCTATCAGTTTCAGGGCATGGAGTAAATGGCCCTATAAGTTTCAGGGCATAGAGTAAATGGCCCTATCAGTTTCAGGACATGGAGTAAATGGCCCTATCAGTTTCAGGGCATAGAGTAAATGGCCCTATCAGTTTCAGGGCATGGAGTAAATGGCCCTATCAGTTTCAGGGCATGGAGTAAATGGCCCTATCAGTTTCAGGACATGGAGTAAATGGCCCTATCAGTTTCAGGGCATAGAGTAAATGGCCCTATCAGTTTCAGGGCATGGAGTAAATGGCCCTATCAGTTTCAGGGCATGGAGTAAATGGCCCTATCAGTTTTGAAGAAACGCACATAGTATGTAATAACCCGTGCGTCTGTAGCTCTACAGATGTTATCTTACGCCACCGGCAGACACGCGCATGCGCGCGGCGCGGCGGCGGCGATAGCGACTGCTGCACTCGGCTACTTATCATTCATTGATATGCTACTTTGAGTCCGACGCCGACGTAGCAGCGTAGGGCTGACAACTGATTGAAAATCTAAACTCATTTGTTCCGTTTCGGTAACTTTAAATCCTGTGGAAGTTGAAGTGACGTCGGTCTTAAGATGATGAATAACAATAGATGTTACATGGAGAGATGGTAATAATGTAAGTTGTTGACGTAAAGCTTCAACTTAAGCCAACATACAGGAGATGGTGTAAAACATTAACATAAAGATTGAATTTGAAAATTAAAGAACTTGCTCGGGCAAGCTAATATTCTTTCATTTGCGTAATCCTTACCGAGCATCAATCACGAGCATTTCTCAATTATACCATTAAAGCCTCGTATCCACTAGGGCAACCATTGACGCGCAACACCTGACGGTAAACATGTTCGGCAGCGTTGCAAAAGCACGCGACGTTGCCAGCTGGCGCGCAACATGACGCGCGGCTTGTTCCCGTGCATCAAACAGTTGAGTACAGGGCGGCACGAATAGACCTAAACAACGTTTGATAGGTCTTCAATAATATTAGTAATATCTAACCCACCAACGGGGTTTTTAACTTTTTGATGCATTTATAGATAAAATTACAACTCCCGCCGCTGAAATCAACTTTTCGCGACATGTAGTCGACGACTGTCGTGGACAGACAACGTGGATACGGGGCTTTAATATTGTCCAACTTACAATTGTCCCAACAACTCTTGTCTACAGCAACCAGAACAATGGAGCATCACAAACAACCCTCTGACACTTCGACAATCATTAAAAAACCAGAGGAATCAACACAGTTGTAAACATGTTGAAGACAAACAAAAAAGATCGTTTAGAAATGTTTTCGTAATGAATGATTTTGGTTCCATTGGCATGTTGTAAAAAATTGACTAGTTCCAGTTCTACACAGACGCTTGGATTTGATGATTTTGAGGCCCTGGATCACTTGATCATTCATTCAATACAGGGTATTCATCTATGTTTGTTTAAGCAAGCCTTTGCCACGATAGGAGTATTATCCCAGTCAGGAAGCTGTCCTTTCGCCTCTCATGTCATAGTACTAGACGACGCGCAAAAAAACTAGATGTTTGTCTTATATTCACTCAAGACAACTTACGAAAGAATTGAGTTCATCATTGCAAAACATTAATTATATTAGGCCCTCAGATATTACAGTCCTCTATGTTTTGACATAGTCAAATCCATTGCTGGCCCTATCAAGCCCTATCGATGCACCAAACCGTTATGTATGTATGACCTACTGCGGTGCGACCTTCCAAACGAGACCGGATATCTATTGATGTTGCGGTTTAGTACCTATGGCAGCAGCGGTTGTTGCCCTTTCCCTAATATCTCATCGCACGAACCCAAACGCTTTGCTTGTAATGCAAGGTTTTCTTTTAATTATGAAATAAGAACGTCAATCAATAGAATTGGTTCAGTGACCGATATTGCCATGCTTAATCGCAGTTGAGTCTAATAAGACATTTTGGCAGTCTGCAGGTATAGCTTACTGCTGCCCTGTACACAACATGGCGCCGGACAACAATCCCGGTATACCTTTTTCAAACCACTGTCTTGAATAAGTAGTTATGGATTAGGATCTATTGACACTTCCAAATTCTGAAAAATTAAAATACAGTTTTCTTAAGGATGCCACATTTTAAGATTGCATGCACAAAATCATAATTACGGCTTTTTTGCGAGTCATCAAAAACGTCATCATCCAAACGAATGTTAAGCAACTTATTGATACTCAAGCACCAGTCGACAACTGTCTGTTAGCATCCCTGCTCAGAAATGAAAGGCCGGTGTTATGCAAGCGTGCGCTGCGCGGGCGCCGGTGTCCGCTGGTCGCGCATGCGTCAGTGCTCACCATGGCTCCGCCGCGAGCGACCTTCCTGGTGCTGCTCGGCGCGCTCAGCGCCGCTAGCGCCTCCTCTGACATTATCTTCGACTTAAGTGGTACGGTAACAGTGTTCTGTGTTGTGATTAATAGGATATTTTCTTGATGTGTTCCTTAAACCTGTGTTTGTGGGTCCAAAGTACAAGGGATTTTTGTTCCGCAGTTTGGGCATTTGGCAATGGTTTTAAAAATTGTGTTTTTGGTGATGTCAATTAGAAAGAGGCATAATTTTGACTCGATAGGTCATAGCAGTTATGAAAAGGTCTTGGTTGGTTCCGCTGTACTCAGATAATCATTTTACGGATTGCGAAATTTCTTTAAGAATTGAAATCGCTCAACTAGATCTTCTGTATGGGATATTATTTAGTTATTAGGATTATCCCTAAAACCACGGGTGCTTAACGGAAACTAACCAGATGTGTACTCACACCAACATGGGGTCAACACACCTTGTCTACCTTGTCGTGAAGTACAAGCGTGATGTTTAGTTGCATTCTAAGTTGTGATTTGCAAGACTTGCAAGTAAAAGGGACAGTCGTTTGCATTTCAAATTAGTTGTAACATTGCGCTGAATGTTGACCATCGGTTGCGGTCAGTTGATCAGTTTTTTTGAAATGATGGCTTGTTGCATGAATTGTAGACAAACTGTGGGCCACTCTTCAACAAATTCCAGTCACTACTTACCTCTATTGCATGGGCAATATGTAACTCTGTGTTCGTTCGTGTGTTAGCGCGTGCGTTGGTTTGGATCCTTTTTAAAATAGTAACATGGGTCACATTAAAAAAAAAAGTATTGTCTATTAATGTGAATGGGTATAAGAGTAGATGAAGACCAAAGAAACGATGGATTGACTGTGTGAGGGATGATGTTGCAAGAAAGGAGGTGTCTCATGAGATGACAAGTAATAGAGAAGTATGGAAGAAGAAGACATGCTGCGCCGACCCCAAATGAATTGTGATAAGGACAAGACAATGATGATTTTAGATTTTTGGGAAACTTTAAGAATTCCAACATTTACATGTTAGTTGATCGCTGATATAAAAAAAAAATATTATTACTTATCATGTCCAGTACATATTGTGCCCACTGTTAGGCATATATCTGTGGTTAGGCCAGAGGTGAAGAGTGGCTGCAATGTGACACAAATGTATTTGGTGGTACCACTGTTCACCTTATGTTTAAGATGACCATTTGGTTTTAAGATGACTGTTTCTTCACGATGTTTAACTTCAACGTTTTGAAGACAGAGCAAATAAAACACACAAAGTAAGCCTGCCCGAATTCGAACTCGCCACCACACCACGGTTCTCGTCAAATGACTTAGTTTACCTCATTATTTTTTTAGCACAAAAAGTTAGATCTTTCCAGGGTCGATTGCATCAGACGAAGCTTTTGTTTCATTTCAACCATTGAGGTATAAATAGGCACTTTTGAATTATTGTCAAGTAATCAATTAGTCAGAAAATTGAAGCCGTACCGTAATAAAGCCGTACCGTAATAAATCGTACCAAAACTACAAAAACCTAAGGAAATATATTATTACTAGGTTTAGTAAGTGTTCCAGTTAGCGGCGATAGTGACGTGTTGCGGAGGTTTAGAGCCAAATACCGCACGATTTGTAGAAACCAGTCGCTAGTACTACACAACTCAGTAGGTACTTGTAAGTGGTACGTTGGGTTCGTACTTTTGATCCTATCATTTTCTAGTGAAACTACAACTTTACGGTAAAGATCGATTCGTTTGGTTTCCATAATACCTAATTACTTACACCTATAGAACTTTATCGAATTGTTTGGTTTTGTGTTCCACTTTGATGGTTAATCTTGTTATAATACGTTACGAGTTCATGCCCCTAACACAACGAGTGGGATTCGTACTCACGACTATACAACTCATTTCATTTCGGGAGCATTTCAACATACCACGATTGATCGCGGGAATTATCCTCCGTTTTCCCGCAAGCCGTTGGACTTTGACTGCTTTAACCATTTAGCACATTCAAGTTCAAATTAGAATATCGTTTATATTTTGGCAGCCTGAATAACGATTAGCACATACATGATACGCGAAATGTTATCTACACTTAAATCCGTCTTAGATTCGTGATCGGATTTTCATTGTTCGGTGTGTGTTTTTCAATTTGAGTGCAGAGCGGTCAAAATAAGTATACATGATAACATCGAAATTTTCGTGACTTTGATATTAACTGATTCTTTGTTAGTTTTATCGTATTTTGTAGTTTTATAACATTAACATCTTTTTTTTGTAATCTCACAATGGTTAGGTTAGGTTAAGCACATATCTCAATTGCATTGACCAAGGAGCTGAATTTATCTGTTTTTCAAATAGGTTTTTATAAACTTGAATAATGAGCAGAAGAGCATATATTATATTATACGCTTTGGTTCAATCTTTGACACTGCGTAGTAAATTCCAGATCTATGATGATCATGGACGACATTCAGGTTACGCTAGAAAATAGTTATTATCTTCATATGTTTCGTAAATAAATAGACGGGTTTATATTTAGTTCCATGCTTTATTGACGCAAAATCTGTCAATAATACTGCTAGGGACACAAGTAGGCTCTCAGTCACTCTAGTGCGAGTTGGTGTATGTCAGATATATGGTTCTAGGATAGATCGCTTTGTTGATTTCTTCCACCGCTTAAAGAGCTGTGACGATGAAATTAATTGCACTAAGCACAGCTTCAAACTAAAACTATCTGTCTTTATTAAAATGACTCAACAAAATGACAAGTTGAATGTCTTATTCTGAAGAAGACCTAGGCAAACAGACTGTAATGTAGGTGAAGATGGAAGCTGGGCACTGAATATTGTGGCTGAGTAGAAAGTCGGCTTCCAGCTATTACTTGGCTTTACACATATTTTCTAACGGTTCGTGGGAAAGCGTCGTTTGTGCATTTTATCTAAGTGTAATAATGTCACTTTCTCAATGACACTCGCGCTATTTGAATGGATTGAAATCTAACGAGCTTTTCTATTCCTGTAAGAACATTAGGTACTAGCTCCGGTGTCTTACAAAATTCTGACAGCAGCCATTCTCTTAAGAGTATTTTCGTTTAATAGATATACCTACTCGGCGTATTTTAAGGGACATCGTAACATAAACATTCACCCCTTAGCATTGAAAGTCCTAGGTTAACTATTGTGTCACGAATCGATTTACTCTGAACACCACATTTTCGGATGCAAATAGATAATAGCCGCTGTCGTTATTAAACTTGTCACAAAATCATACATACCATTATGTACCTACTTGTAGAACTGCAATAGGCTCGCCTCCATGTATATGGGACTTAAACATAACTGGCGAAATATGAGTGTACTATTAGATACTTATCTGCCTAACCCTTTGAATTGCAGGCGTGATGTTACGAGGAATTGCAACTCAATTCTGTGTAATCACCATGTCGATCTGATTAGCTGCAATAATTGAAGTTGTTAGTTTTATGTCACGTGTTTATCTTGTTAGCGCTAAATGTCGTAACATTGTCTGTTCTATCTTATGAATTCTTATCGTGATAATTTATTATTCTTACATTAGGATTTTTATTAGAGATGTTCTGAATAGTTGGCCGTTAAGTCGGTTTTTTTGCAGCGACTAGTCGGCCAGTCGGATAGTTCGGTTATAGATGCTCGTATTTTCCGACGGACGGACACGCCACAACTTTAGTAGATTACAGCGGCTAAGGTTTTAGTGACCGTGGGCTCGGTTGAGAAAGGTAGATGTGGCTTTATGGCGAATTCTTCACGAGTTTCTGTCTGGGTTGGAACCCACAGCCTACCGCGGTTCCTACGGTTACCCGCGACCTAAAATATACCACCTAAAGTTACAATAATTAAATTATGTTGATTACATGATCCCTTATAATTAAAGGTGCTATAAAGGCTGTTCACATTGACCTCTATATCCGGCGCACGCGCACAAGGCACTTACACAAAGGAGGCGATATGCAAACTCACGAGCGCCAAGTTCGAGTTCACTTCATCAGCATTTCATTAAATTCACTAAGTTTA
Source organism: Cerastis leucographa (assembly GCA_963082945.1). NCBI lineage: Eukaryota > Metazoa > Arthropoda > Insecta > Lepidoptera > Noctuidae > Cerastis > Cerastis leucographa. Next base: position 19,725,619 of record OY720365.1, read on the forward strand.
TGTAATTCATGAAGTATTGTGAACCAACGTCAAATGTCATCAGCGTGTATATTATCAGCGACTGCTTGACACACGTCATTCGAATGTCACAATCAAGTGCGCGTAACACTGGTCAGATACAATGTCAAATAACGGGAACTGCCGCAACTGTCGAATTCCCAAAACTGTCCAATCAGCGAAAATTACTATTCAACGAAACTTTTGAATTAAATAAACTGATGAGTGGGGAAACTGACCAGTGTTACGCGGACCCCAATACTTTAGTTTTGTACAAAGTGATGAACTTCAATATTTAAAAATGTTTACAATTGAGTGACCTGCAGATTTTGACCCTGAGCATCAGGTCAAGGTTATCATACTATTGTAGCATCATTGACAATTGACTGAATTTCAATTTTTCGAATTGATCAGACCTGAGAAAGTTGTTTATATCTCTTCATCAACTAGAAAAGAGGTGGCGACCTTCAAACTAAAAAAAATCTTAATCAAAATTGGTGCAGCCATTCAGGAGCAATGATGCCACAGACAGACACACAGATAAAGACTTCAAACTTATAACACCTCTCGTTTCTGGTCGGAGGTTAAAAATGAAACTGAGAAAGTTAGTTTTTTTTTTTGTTATAATGCCATGAGATAAAATATTATTTTGTAAGTGCAAATGGTGCGTTGCAATGAGTTGGTTTTTCATTGAAGGTGGGGTGTAGCGTAAGGGTCAACATTAATAATATTTGAAGTGTGTAACATCAGCCGCTGCAGGCATTGGGGTTAGTTTCCTAACGCTGGCGAAGTAGGGCTGCGTGTTACAGCAGCACATCGGCTCAGCGGCGACCATTGTGTAAGGCGTCCCCGATCGCCGCTAGCCTTACACACGATGTTATTAAAAATAGTGAAATGTTGGCTGTTTGCGCTATTGCATTCGAGAACTTACAGCGCCTTGTGAAAGGGCTCGTCCAAAGAAATATTCACACTGGCTTTGCTAAAACGGTTAGGAAAACATGATTAAACCATATACATTCAATTTCAATTTCAATTTCAATTAGCCTTTATTTCTGATACTGTACATGCAATTACATTTCCATCATATAAAAACAAATTCTGATTTACTAACATTATTACAACTTTTGTCTGATTAAATTTTCATTACTTTAATTTACATTCCGTTCATTCACATTTCATGCATTTGTTAATTATATTTTTTATTATCTAAATTAAAAATAAAATTCGTTGTACATTATTTAGTTTCATTAATTATTGTTAAATTATTATTAATCATAGACATCGGTAACATTCGTATCAGCTTGCCCTTTGGCAAAGGCCTCCCCTAGGGTTTGCCATAATTTCCTATTTGTGGCTTTTCTTCTCCATGTCGATCCTGCCGTCTTTTTGACTTCATCCTCCCATCTCATTCTTTGACGCCCTTTGCTTCTTTTTCCATCTCGAGGGTACCACATTGTGACATCTTTAGACCATTTATTTCTCTTGTTTCTTATCATGTGGCCTATCCAGTTCCATTTAAGTTTTTTCACTGTCAAAGTGACATCTGTAACTTTGGTCTTACGTCTTATAATTGATAGTTTGATTTTGTCCCGTAGCTTGATGTTTAGAATGCTTCTCTCCATTTTACTTTGACAGACTCTAAGTGCTGTTTCATGTTTGTTAGTGAGGGCCCAGGTTTGTGATCCGTAGGTTAAACATGGCAGTATGCAAGAATTGTATACTTTAGTCTTCTCCTTCATTGGTATGTGTGGATTCTTCATTACTTCTTTGAGGGACCAAAATCTTTTCCAGGCATTGCTTATTCTGGTGTCTATTTCCTTCTGCATTTGGTTATTTGGTGAAATTATTTGACCTAAATATGTGTATTGGTCTACAGATTCTATTTGGTTGGAATTCAGGAAGATAGGTGTTTTTACATGATTTGTCATTAATTTGGTTTTGTCTACATTCATAGTCAAACCCACAGTTTTGCTTTCCCTTTCCAATTGCGTTAACATTATTTCCAAGCTTTCATGGTTTTCACTAAGTAGAATTAGGTCATCTGCAAATCTTAGGTGGTTTAGCTTTTCACCGTTTATAGTGATTCCAAATGTATCCCAATCCATTTTCCTGAATATATGTTCTAATACTGCTGAAAATAGCTTTGGTGACAAAGGGTCTCCTTGACGTACTCCCTTTTTTATTTTGAACGCTAGGCCTTTTCTTTCGGTCTGGATTTTTGCTGTTGATTCCTTGTATATATTTTTTATTAACCTGATATATTTAGGATGTACCCCTTGAGAGCTTAGAGCTTCCCATATGTGTGTATGTTTTAGAGAGTCAAAGGCTTTATTATAGTCTACAAAGGCCAAATAGTATATTTTTCCATATTCATTATTTTTTTCTATGACTTGTTTTATGACATGAATATGATCCATTGTTGAAAAATCGCTTCGAAATCCAGCCTGTTCTTTCGGCTGATGTTCGTCTAGTATTGAGCTAATTCTGTTTAGGACCACCTTTGAAAATATCTTATATAAATTCGATATCAAACTGATGGGTCGATAATTATTTATTTCGGCTTTATCACCTTTTTTATGGAGCAATATGATGGTAGACGCTGTCCATTGTTTTGGTATGATTTCAGTGGTGAGTATGTCATTAAACAGATTTGTAATGGCGTTTATAATATAGTCTAGGCATGCTTTAAGAATTTCGTTTGATATTTTATCATCTCCAGGAGCTTTGTTGTTTTTTTGGGACAGTATTGCCCTTCTTATTTCAGTTTCTAATATTGAGGGAACAGTCTCTTCGTTTACTTCCGGTATTGAGTGTCTATGTGGTATTCGTCATCATATAAGTTGCTGTAGAAGTCTGTTGCTATTTCTGTGATTTCGGGTCGCTTTGTTTCTTTCTTTCCAGATTTTTGACTTTTAATGCATGGAATCCAACATGTATTCTCTCTCAACTCTTTTAATGCTTTTTTGATTCCTCCAGATTTTTCAATATGGTGCTGGATGATCCTGTTTCTTAACTGATTTCTATGTGTTCTAATTTTTTCATTGATTTGTTTACTTATTTGCGTTATTTGATTTCTATTTTGTTTTCTGTTTTCTAAGAGGTTTTTCCTGGTTTCCATTAAGGATCTTGCTTCGTCTCCGATCTTGTCCTTTTGGTTTTTTAACATACACAACTGTGTAGACACTTTCTGGAGGGCTTCTTCTAATACGTTGTATTTATCTTGTACATTTTTTTGATGGTAAATAGCCGTGGCTTCATTCTCCAGCGTAATCAGCAAGTTTTCTGGGATAGGGAGTGGGACCTGATTCAGTTGAATTACTTTCTTAGTGTGCTTTCTCTTTTTCTTTGGTTTGTTTAGGTAAATTGCTCCTCTTACCATTCGGTGATTTGTGTTGAAGTTAAATTTATTAACTATATTTACATCTTTAAAAAATTGAGGTTTATTGGAAAGTATGAAGTCTATCTCATTCTTCACTTGCCCGTCAGGAGATATCCAGGTCCATTTCTTATTTTTGTTTTTCCTAAAGAAGCTGTTCATGACTTTGAGGTTATGTGCATGTGCCAGGCTCACTAGTCTTTGCCCATTATTATTTCTTTTACCGGTGCCAAACTGGCCCAGAATCGCATCTTCATTTGGTAGTCTTTTGCCAATCTGACCATTGAAATCGCCCATGAGAAAAACTGTTTTGTGTGTATTTTCAAGAGTTTTCTCCAGGTCTTTGTAAAATTGGTCCTTTATATACTTGGGCGCAATCACTGTAGGTGCATATATTTGAATTATTGATATGGTGTCATACCCAGGCAAGCTGATATTTAGCTGGGCAATTCGTTCGGAAATTCCAATGAAAGCCTGTATATATTCGCTATAGCACTTTTTGACAAGAAAGCCAACTCCATGTAAGCCAGGTGTGGTTCCAAAGTAATAAAAAATGTATTTTTCATTCTGCTCGATTTGTTCACCCAACCTTCTCACTTCACTCAAGCCAATTATGTCCCAATTTATAGATTCTAAGGCATATTCTAATTCTTGTAAGGATTGGTCTGTTCTTAAAGTCCTGGTGTTGAGAGTTGATATATAGATACTGCTTCTCTTATTGTTTCCTTTGTTATTTGTAACTCCTAGTTCCTTTTCCTTATTAGTATTTAATGTTTTCTGTTCTGATGTATTTTTCTTTTTGGGCATTGTAGGCATCAAACCTAGAGGGTTTTGGTCTCTTACCCCACGGTGACCAACCGGGTTGGGGAGATTATTGTTTGTTATATGTTGTTTATTTCTGTTTATTTGGTTTTCTCGGTTACCGATGTCTAGAGATTCCTATGCTTTTGGTGTAGTCGCTTCTGACGTAGAGTGGGATCTGGATCTCATATGAGATCCAGATCCCACTCAACCATATACATACCACATATGTAATAGGGAGCATCCACCAGACTAACAATGCAGTGTTCTAAATGACGACAAGCAGCATATTGTCTTGTTGCTACATAAAAAGTCTAATAGTTATTATGGTCCATAATAGTAAGGAAAAGCTCTTACCAGCACATTCAGTAGAGGGTACAAAGGGGCGATTACCATGACAATGCCTCGCTCGTAACATCGCAGGATACAATGCCAATGTCATTCACTGCACTCTAGCGTCTAGCGTGGTGTGCTATTCTGGTTATACTTTGTCAGGTGTATTGGTTTTCATCATGAAGCTTTTTAACCCACTTAATAAAAGGAGGTTATCAATTCGACCTGTATGTATGTAATATTGTCAGAATTGCACGGTTTTGGATATGTTAGCCTTTATTTGTAACTTTTGTTAGAGATGCCCAAAAAACCGACTCCAAAAAAAGGAGGATAACAAATTCGACCTGTATGTTTATAATATGGTCACAAATGCACAGTTTTGTATATGTTAGTCTATACCAGCTTCTAAACATTAGTGCCTTTCAAAACTGTATATTTATGTTTGTATATTTGTATGTTTGTCCGTAGGTAGTTAGTCGTTTGTCGCATAGCTCAAAAAGTACCTTTAAGTAGGTTTGCAAATATTATCTTTTGTTGGACTAAGTATATTTCAACTTAGGGAACAGTGCAAGTTTCGTCAAAATCGGTTCAGTACTTTGGTTTTTAAATCAAAATAGGTGGAAAAAAAATATGTCATTCAAGTAAACGAAATGGCTTATTTACGACTAAGTTCTAGTTACAATTTAAAGTTGATTCATGACAAGAATTTGTATGGTTTACTATAACTTTTTTGCAAAAAGAAACCGTCTTCCAAAAAAACATTAAAATAACTTTACTGTCGGAAGTCGGTGGCAACAAATCAATGAAAGAAAGAAAGTCACCGACTTCCGAAAGTAAAGTAGTATAATGTTTTTTTGGAAGACGGTTTTTTCAATATTCTCTTTCTTTTCATTATGTTTAGCAGTCTTAGTTTGTCACATTCTCTTGATCTTCCTAGATGTATGCTGTCCTAGTACTTTGCTTTGTTAAGTTAGGAACTATATTCCCATGCTCCCATAGTTTGAGTTCCACGTGATGCTGAAATAGTACATTGTTACCCTAGGGGTGAAAGTAACTTATTTAGTGCCGAGACGGGGTTTGGCGCCCGAACGAAGTGAATAGTTCGAGGGACTAAATAAGTCTTTAACCCGAGGTAAACACTGTGCTTTTCATTACGAATACAAGGAAAGTAAAAATAAAAACATGAATTAGCTAAAGCAAAAATGAGTAAATTTTATTTTACATAAATCAACAACTTTTCCCGCCTATTTTGTTTTTTTTCTGTGGCCAGCCAGCTATTCAGCCATTATTTATCATTTTCATCATTGAGAAAATGGTAAATATTTTGCCCAAATCCATGTTATTTTAAATAAGTTGTTTAAACTAAATTATAATAAAGTTATTAAAAAAATATAGATTCTTTAATCAATACTTAACTTTAAGTTATTTCAATTTTACATCGTGGCTGCATAGAAAGTGGGATCATGGTTCAATAAAAATGTGAAAATAGAACTAGTTTTTTTTAATAATTTGGCATCTGTCAGTTGAAAGCGATTCTCCCTAGGGGAGAAAAGTATGACTTTCAACCCGCTCCTCAGGCAACTTCAGACCTACTTTCAGAATATGAGTAATGAAAAATATTTTTTTGCCATAAGAGGAAGAGGATAGGTAGAAAAGATGACTAATAGGGCCTTGAAATAAATGGCAGTAGGAACACGGGTAATGCAATTTAGGCTAAGAGTACATAAGATAATTTCGAAAATTGATGGACCCTTGGTTGCAGATGAGGCGTACTACTCGATGCCGCAGCTGTTCTCGCTGGAGGAGTGGCCAGGCTGCATGGCGGCGCGCGCGCCCTACTGTCTCGGCAGCTTCGAGCTGGCGCCCGCCATGCGCCCGCACCCGCTGTATGACGTCATGCAGGTGAGGTCAACACAACCACCACAAACATAGCCGGCTGTCCAGAGCTTTATGGATCCAGGATCTAAGCTTAGTTTATGCGACGAATGTAAATCTGCTCAGGTGATGGATTCATAAATTCACAAAGACTCCACCCTAGAGTGTAAACATGGTGCTGTTTTTGAAACGACAGGCATTTATATCGCGTCCTGTAGTTTGTTCACAACAGGAACTGACACTACTGAAGGCTCGTACATCGGCACCAAGTTCTGAGCAACCTTCATTTATATTACCATCATCATAATTCTCTTGCCCTTATCCCAATCTATTTCTGGTCGGCGCAGCATCTCGTCTTTTATACTTCTCTATTACTTGTCATCTCATCAGATACTTCCTTTGTTGCCATATCATCACTCGCACAGATTCTTCTCACCTCATTTAGATAACCATCAACACGATTCTAGCATATGAATCTCGCGTTGTTATTAGTTATTCTTGCCTCTCCTTAAGACAACTAGACTTCGCGCTCTATATTAGCCGCTCTATCATAAATGCAGACATTTTTAATAAGTTGTTCGGAAAGCAAAGGTTATTTCATTAAAGTTTTACAATGACGAATGTTGAATGAATCGAATCCCAAACGGGGTCAACCATAAAGTGTGTAATGCTTAAATGCAGTTGGCTAATAGCCGTTTTATGTTAAAGTTAAATCTAGGAATAACTTGTGTGCACAAAATATATAGCGAAGAAGGCATCAGGTCATTAGCGAGCTCGTTGAGCAATCGGAACAAATATTATGTATTAAGTATAATATCCTCACATTCCCGAGCATGCGCGATGCTAGTCGGCTGGCGCACGCGATGGCGGCTCGGCTCGTTGACCTACTAACATCACTTTCAGTTTCGTACGACTACTTTATTATTCAAATCTAGTTGATGTGCTCATATTATATCCTCTAACTATTCTACACTCTTAACTATTGTGTAACTAATTTTAATAACCCTGTCAAACGTTTTTACCCATAATAAAAAAAAAACGTTTTTTTTGTTGTTGATAAAATCCTTTCGCTGAAGTTTTTAACTGTATTTCATGAAATGACAGCTCATAGTTTTCGATACTTTAACTAATATTGTATAAAAAAAAAAAAAACTAAAAATAAGTATACATAATATAGTTATTGTTGACACTAATAAGTTGCGTCATGATTAGTTTCTTCAAACAATACTTATAGTGGTTAATTGATCAACACGACCAACGACCAAAGAAGGCGGTCAAAACGAGCTTCTCGCTCTCAAGTTATAACAAACCGCTGACCTTTTTGAATAGCTTTTATGACACAACCATTTGTTATGGATGTAAACACTGTTGACAGATAGAAACATTTTCACTCAGATTTGTATGGTATTCAATGTTGTCGCACAATATATTTGACTGATGGCCTCAAGAATAAAAGACGACATTTTGACAATGGCGTTACACTATATACTTATGCACACAACCTTAGTCAAATTAATCTCAGAGAGGCGCCACACACATTCACATTGTTGACACTAATCATTTGACATTAGTTTGGCAGCTCTGTACTTCTGACACTAATTTATTACTATTGCGTTGACAATAGGGAAGCGGCCTAGAACTGTCTAACATATTAATATTCTGCGTCGTTTAGCAAGCTCTTGTTTAAAAGTGAATCCATCTTGTCAGCTATAGTTCGTAGGTGTCCTGCCAACACTTCATGGACTAGAGAGTACCTACTCAAACATATGAGGTCTCTGTTTGTGTAATTGGCCAATATGGCTAATGTGGGCCAGTTTCGACAAACAAACTAGTTTTAACATCCTTTCTATTGATGAGCAGTCATTTTGACAGACAAATGCAAAGTGTTAGAGAAAAGTCAAATAAGCATGAATGTGAAAACAGTGCAGATGTTTTTTAAAAGTTTTTTTTTTCCTTTGATCTCCAATCAAACGCTTTTTCTTCTATGAAACTGTTAAACTTATTATTGTAAATAAATAACCTTCATAAATCATTCATTCTTGTGCAAAAAATAATAACAGTGAGACGATGATCCAATTCATTTTTGTGATTTTTCGGTTTTAGTCATGTAAGAATAGTAATACCCATTATAAAGTGGAGTAAGGTACGAGTATAACTGAAAATATGATGTTATTAGTTATATGAAGGGGGCGGTGCACAGTGAAAGGAGCTTAGAGGGAGTACCTATTTGTGGGAGGGAGGGGGTCATTGCACCTAGCTCACGTGCACCGCTGTTCGGCTGCGCGGGAGTTCACCTTGAGCTGTCCGATGTAGGACTGTCCACCACGACACGCTGTTCTGGTGCTGAAGGGCTACAAGCGATGTTTGCGGCCTGATCTACATTATTTCAAAGTATTTAGCGGTCCTGACACCATATAGTCACTGAGACCGAAGCGTGGCCAGAAACAGAGTAGAGCAGAGCAATCGGTTAATTCCCCACCGTCGTTGGACGTCGAATCAGATCGGCTGACACTCATCTCAACACACTGGCTCGATCTGAATGGTCGATGTCATTGTCGTCGATCGACATTGATTGTCCGCATTGACTATTGCATCTGTCAGTTTTGTTTAATGAGATTTTTTAGATATTGATGGGTGGCCATCTAAATTGAGTCGGCCCTTTCAGTATTATTTTGGCGCTTGTAGTAACTTAGCAGCTATCCGTTCCTGTACCCTTCCGTGTACAAGAAATGGCAAGGCTTATTAATTGTCCCATCGTTTCGGGAACAGCACTAGTAGATAATTATAGAGATAGTAGAGGACTCTTCATTTGCAGGTTTTCATAGCCTCCGCCAACCTGGAGTGAATTCATTACAGAGTCAAAACACATCATTGTAGCATTTATGAACGTTGTACGCAAGCGATCAAGCTATACAAAACCAGTTTATGTGGATCTGTCATTGTACGGGCAATCTATACAAAACGAGGCCATGTTATACTGGAACTGTATAGCTTGATGTGTCGCCGTATGTAACGTACTTATATAGTTTCTACGCGATATTCAATATGCAGCGATAATACCAGATAACCTAAAATAGGGAATGGTTTCCCACGTGCACTGTGACATACAACTTTGTCGCCAATGTTATTGACCTTACCGTCGAGTTGCCCAACCAGTCCGTTACCCAACCACGCCGAGTACCGGCCTGAGCGCGAGGAGCCGGGTTCGAGTCGCGGTTGAGCAACTATGTCGACTAGTGGCTACATGTCGGGTACAGACAGATTCCCGTCACCTACCTGGTCTTAATGACAGATATTTACATTATTTTAAACAATATTACCTTGCTTTCAGAATTCTGAAAGTGTTTGCTATTAACATAATCTAGCCAAGTTATTTCTGTAAGTGGATACAGGAGTTTATGAACAAGAAAGACCTTCGAAGACAAGTTCTGTAGAAGACACGTAGGTTTTGTAAAAGTAGCCTATCACCGAAAAACATTTCCTTATCGTTACCCGACTACGGCGAAGCAAAAAGGGGGGTTATGATTTTGACCGGTATGTATGTAAGTATGTATGTACATCTGTTCCCTCATAACTTACAATATTTTTAGTAGTATATAACTTTATGTTCTCTAGGGGGCGCCATATCCAATTGAATGGAACGTCACATAGCCAATGACACCACATTTGTAAAATTATGATGAGTATCTAGTTCTGAAGTTATGAGGGAACAGATGAACACACATACATACATACTTGCATACATGCATACTTTCATACATACATATGTATATATCGATCAAAATCATAACCCTCCTTTTTGCTTTTTTTTTTACATGTGAGGCTCACGATCACGTATATATGACTAACTAATTTCCCAATCAATAACAATATTCATGTTTTCCTCCTATTAGCGCTACTCGGCGAACACAGTGGACAACTTCAACCACACGCGCCTACACCGGGGGCTGTGCCTGCCGCGCAGCTGCGCGCAGCATGCGCCCGCGCAGACACACGAGCTGAGCGATGACCAGCTGAAAGACTGGTACGTACGAATGACTGATGCTCTTGTCACCACACAAATAGATTCAGATACTATTCAGTAGCAATTAGAATAAATGCGATTCCTAGTCTCAGCGAAGTTTAAAAAAAATACGCGTACAAGTGTTTGTAAAAACCTATTTACAAAATAAACATCATTCGTCATAAGAAAAATAACAAAGTTTGACACAATTACACTTGTGCAGTATCAGCACTTTATGTTTGCAGTTCAGGGTGCTTGTCAAGAAAAATTGCATCAATATGCCAAACTTGGTGCATTTATTTTAGTTCTGAGTTTTTCCGCCTGCACGGATACGGTTGGATGAAGTGTACTGACAGCAACGCAGTTACTCGTGTTCAGATCACGATTTTCCTCGCGTTGCCCCGTCTATCGCAACTTTGTTACCACAGAACGTTTTCACTAGAAAGATAATTATAAAACGTATTACTTGAGTTGCATAATGGCACTTAGGGAAAGAAAACTGACAGTAATTTCTATGCTGACCATATTTAATACTCGTCCAAAGCTATTAAAAGTTAAGAATTCAATGTAATTTTTTTTTTTTTTTTTAAACCAGACACAATAAACCTCTAAAAAACATTGAATCCAAGCGTCCGCGTCGTAACGTCGGGGGTCTGCTTTGTTTTGTGCTTGTGCTAAGCGGTTTACTTAGCGGTCCCCCGACGCTACGACGCTATTAGGATTTTTTTAAGGGGTTTATTGTGTCGGGGGTTTTGTTATTTTTTTATTTCATGCTTTTAAAACTTATATTCTTTTTCTTAGCCTTGAGTTTCCCACTCCTGGGCATAGGCGTCCCACATTCCTTCCACTTTTTCGGTGTTGCGCCTCCTCTCGCTAATTAACGAAAACAGGGAAAGTTCTTAATTTAAAAACAAACCGTGTCTTGTTTGTGGGAGGGTGCATATGTGCAGCCGCCCCCGCCCCTCTGGCGATGCCCATGGTGACAAGTGACAAGATTTCCAATTACGAATCGACCAGACCTGTAAGAAAAGAGGTGGTGATCTTCCAACGGCTGAGCAGGTTTTCTTTAAAACATAGCTAAGAACACTCTCGATTAAGACACCCTTCGAACGAAATCAACTTTATCAAAATCGGTTCATCCGTTTAGGAGCTATGATGCCACAAACAGACACACATACACAGATACACACGTCAAACTTATCCTTACTAATATTATAAATGCGAAAGTCACTCTGTTTGTTTGTTTGTTACCTTTTCACGACTGAACAGCTGATCGGATCTTGATGAAATTTGGCAAGAAGATAGATTTCAACCTGGGAAGGACATACGCTATATATCATCACGCTACGACCAATAGAAGCGGAGCAGCAAAGAAAAATGTTGCGAAAACGGGGAAAATGAGACGCAGACGAAGTTGCGCGGGACAGCTACTAATTATATGAATTGATCATATTTGAGATCGCGCGTTGATGTCTTTTCAATGCAAAATAATGTTATCTGTTAGCAGTCTACTGCAAAGCCGGGTCATCATCATCATATCAACCCGGAAATACCAACTGCTGGGTATACGTCTTCCCTTTTATGCGTCACTTGTCGGTTCTATGTGTCCCTTATCCAAGTGTTTCCCGCGACTTTGCCGATATTGTCGGCCCATCGAGCTGGTTTGTTTTTTCTTCGTTTGTCCCAACCTTGGCCACCACTTGGTTAAAGCTTTGCTCCAACGATCAGCTCCACGTCTAGAGGCTCAGCACCCGAGTTTTTGTATGCTCCCATAGTTGGTATGGTTGGGTTAACAACTGCGTTGTTTTTTTTTGCATCAAAACGGTATTTGTGGTCAAACTGACAAAATCTACTAAAAAAACTCACTTCAGTTTTGTCGACAAAGCTGTCTAAGTTTAGCATAATAGAATATTACACAATATATATATAATCTTTGCAGTTAATAACAGATTATAACGATTAGTTATTGAAATAATATTTACGATTCTTAGTTGTTTTGGCCACAAATGGTTTGCCATTTTGTTCGAAATGTTTAAATAATATATAATTGAAGTATTAAGTTTTTCCTACTAATTAATCAAATATATATGTAGAGGAATAATATTTATTTTTAAAATTAAAAAAGTAAGTAAAAACCTTGTTGAATACTTTGCTAACGAGATCTAGTAGAATAGATTATGTGTTGTGAATTTACATAATATTTCAATTACCCATCATGAACGAGTTCTATTGGTTTCCATAATTAAGATTATCCTGTATTTGGGCTATGCCTATATTGTTCCAGCCACTTACGATATCATTACTTACCTCATTAGCTATATGTTAGTATTTTTAGAAAGTTATTGTTTTCTTTTACACACTCAAAACATGTCCAGTATTTTAATCTCCATAAATACAGGAGCAGCGGTGGCCCAGTGAGCAGCGGTGGCCCAGTGGTACCAGCCTCGACTTACGAGCAGTAAGTTGTAGGTTCGAACCCCGGCAGGCGCATTACTTTGTGTAATTTATTTCATCACCGCTGCTCTCAAAACGGTGAGGGAAAACATCGTGAGGAAACCGGCATGTCCTAGAACTAAACATTCGAAGACATGTGACATCTACCAACCCGCACTGGGCCCGCGTGGTGGATTACAGCCCATTCCCTCTCATAGAGAGGAGGCCTGCGTCCCAGCAAACGTGCGTGGGAACAATATAGGCTGATGATGATGATGATGAAATACAGGATCATACAAAGAGACGTGACTAAGGAGTGAAAGAGCAAAGAAGAGGAAGAACACGTACTATTGTTATTGTTCATCTTCATCTCAATTAATTTAATTTAATGAAAAGATTACTCAAGCCCGCAATGTGTGTGTTAAGCTTGCGACGTAACACCAGGCTGCGCTGTCGATGTGTTGAGGCTGAATAAATAAACATAAAATGTAATCTTGGACAAGACGAAGAAGAAGACATGTCTATTTCAGCCATCCTTAGCACCTTTCAAGCACTTCACCAGGGTGGCGTCACCTCCCCTCATTTCTACCAGCTGATCCCGATAAGGTCCCGTGACGGTACTAAAATCGCCACGCTAATTAATAAGAAGAAAAACGTGCTCGCCTCAAGTTGAGGCGATTCTGATCTCGATCAGTGCTTATGACCTTTATCAACCACCACTAAGTTCTCCCCACCCCCAGGTTCGTGTCGTGCGTGACCGCGCAGATGACGGCTGGCTACAACCTGTCGGCGACGCTGCACCGGCTGGAGTACTGCTCGCGCGCTCCCCCTGCCGCCCCGCTCTCCGCCAGCGAGCAGGCCTTCGCCGGCGTGCTCGCCGCGCTATTCGCGCTGGCTGTGGTTAGCACCGCGCTGGATCTCACCCTCCCCGACCATGCTAGGAAAGGTATGTTGGCTCCAAATACAGCTCAGACTACCTATAATAACTTGGTCAGATCAGATGATGGTCAGGTGGAAGTCATTGTCTAATCTGATCAAGTTCAGTAACTTATGTTATGGCCGCAGCGTCGATCGCCTACAATAGCACGATTGCTCTCAGAAGCAAACGTAACCGGCTCAGGGCTCTTATCATAGTGCATTGTCTTAGCACTCAGTCCACCTCGTATCCCGTAATGGGAGGGATTATCTTCTGGGCAGCTGTAACTGTTGTCTGATTTTATTCTTAAATAAAAAATATACATATAATTCTTGAATTATCGGAATATGTACAAATGTCTATATTTTTAACGACAAAACGTCTATATTTTTAAACGTCCTATTATGCCCAGTGCTATTTTAACTTGACCGTCGAGTCGAAAATGCCTAGATGAACTCAGTAGTTTCATGGACCAGTGGTCCAAGAAAGCATTTATGAAGGGCAGCCTTCATATGTGTTAATCAAGCGCAAGCTCGGCGACATGTGTATCCTGCCTATCCTTACCTGTGGCGCTCAGGCTTGGTCTTTGACCGAAGCTCAGAAGTCCAAACTCAACGTTTGCCAAAGAGCGGAGTATTCTAGATATTAAACTCTCCAATCGACTGTCTAAGACAGGTATCGCCGATGTTGGCGATAAATATACAAGGCTAAAATGGGACTGGGCCGGGCACGTTTTCTACGATTAAGCTGGACGAGATGGGCGAAGATAGTCACAGTAGGTGCCTGAAGACGGCCGTCGTAACCGAGGCACGCCAAAGTAACGCTGGCGTGACGATCTGGACTCATTCTTAATGGATTGGTCGGAAAACGGCACGGTTTTGACGGCACGGTTGGTGCAGTGGTTGAGCGATCGACTGTTGCGCTGCGTGTCCCGCACGGAACAAATATTTGTATGGCCTACAGATTGTTGTTCCGGGTCTGACTGTTTGTGTATGTGAGTTTAAATGTTTGTAAACGCACCCACGATACAGGAGAAGTTCCTAGTGAAGGGCAAAGTTAAAAAAAAAAGGCAAACGTTAAGGAAAATTGGAAATCCATGGGGGAAGGCAGCAGTGGGACAGAGTAGGCTGACATAAAAAATCGTCTGGGCTGTAATTGCAAATACATATTGAAAAATATGTATTATCTCTGGTAATCGTGAAATGGCTGGTGCGTGGAAGGGGGGGGGGGGGGGTACCGCGATATGCAAACGCAATGGAATTCAGGTCTTATCTCCGGACTTTTGATTTTTTCATCTTAAAAAAAGTTATGGAAAAAGATAGACTACTTACTACACATAATACGAACATAAAAATAATATTCAAATGAAAATCTTAATTAAGTTAAATCTATAATTAAGGTTCCGTACCCAAAGGGTCAAACGGGACCCTATTACAATACAATATCATTACTGAGACGTCGCTGTCCGTCGGTCCGTCCGTCCATCCGTCTGTCACCAGGCTTTATCTCATGACCCGTGATAGTTAGGAGTTTTTTACAGAATGTATTTCTGTTGCCGCTATAACAACAAATACAAAAAAAAGAAGTCGGTTAAAAACAGAATAAACAGACAGATTTTGACATGACTTATTTACGTAAAAGGATGAGGATTCCATGAAAAAAAAACTTTTCATGAGTTTTTTTTTTTCATGGAATCCTCATCCTTGTTGGCAAAATCAGATTCAACGAGTGAAGTATTATTTTTATAATAATATAGCGCGGACGAAATTTTACTACTATAATATAATAATTATAACACACCAATTCTATTAGTCTCACTGTATTCAATAATTGTGTATGCTAATTTTATAAAATTGTTTGAGAAACTGTAAATAAATTCGACCATCTGTGATGTAAGTTCTAATAAATAAACTTTTCAATAAAATAACTGCCAGGCAGCCGGTCAGCATGGCAGAGAACTGATTTAATAACTTGGTTGATTTTCCTTCAGCTATCTGTCTTCTTCTGTTTCTTCTTGTCGTATCGATGATTCTTTTATATAACATGGTTTGGACCCAGTGCATTGCAGCGGCAGAGACGAGAGAGCTATTTCTCTTGTCACAATGGGACGAGCAGGACACCATCAAACCTTGCATTATTTAAAATTAGATTTTTGGAATATTAATTCGCCTCAAGTTATTAACTACGGCAGTTTAACTGTTGAAGACGATGTCTTCGCACGTCCGCAATATTCAGAACTACGATTCCGATAATACTTGCCACCTGCCGGTCTAACGAGAGCGCGGTTCACTTTCGTCCAGCGAGGGGAGCTGAGCGGCGAGGGAAGGGGGCAGGGGGCGGGGGTCGTGCCGGATCAACAACAATGTGCTAATCTGTTTGTGGTCCAGTTCAGCGTGAAGTGCGGAACGTTGCAACACGCGTGACAGCATCGATTGATGAATCATTATCGAAGCGCGTCCAGCTTGGATTATAACTGATTGTTGGTTAGAAACAGATGTTGCAACTCATTCATACTAAAGTTGGCTGTTTGGTTTGGCACCGATTGTTTTTTAACCGACTTCTAAAAAAGGAGGAGGTTCTCAATTCGGATGTTTGTATTTTTTTTTTTTTTATGTTTGTTCGCGCATTACTCCGTCGCTTGCCAAACCGATTTGGAAAATTCTTTTTTTGTTGGAAAGGGTATACTTCCCAAATGCTCCCATAGTCACCAAGTCGGGATCTGATGATGGAATCTTGGCGAAATCGAGGGAACTCTTCAAATTTTATAGGAAAACGTACAGTGATTTTGGTATTTTCAACAACAAGTCAAGCATTTGCGTCCATTATGAACCATTCTACCATCAGATCTGATGATGAATCCAAGAGACAGGCTTCGGAACTCCATAACAAGGCAATGAATCTTAGCTGTGTTTGGGCTTGTTGGAATTGTAACGGTATGAATTTTCCAGGTGTATACACCGATTACGCTGAGATTTATGATCCGATTTGCGTGATTCTTCTTTAGTTTGATGTGGAATACCTGCCATTTGGTCCCATAAAAAATTAATACAGTTTGGCCATATAGTTTTCATTTTATTAAAAATGTTGTTATATGTAAATTTTTCACGTATGTACACCGATTTCTCCGTGATTACTGGACCGGTTTACATGATTTTTCATTCATTTGGTAGAGAAGCTTGCCCGGTGGAGCCATATGAATTTTATTATCTTTGCTTAGGTACTTTTTGAGTCATCCTCTCTATTATGCATTTTGTCCTTTGTCGTATGTATGGACGATGATGTGCTGGTGTCTAGTTACAATGTAAAAATTATACTTGAATAGTATTAAAGTGAGATACCACAACTGAAAAGGCTAAAATAAAAACTTTTTTACAAAAAAAATAACCGACTTCCATAAAACACTAAAAAGTGGCAAATAATTTTAGTTTCGGAAGTCGGTGGCAAAAAAGTAAATGAAACAAACAAGTCACCGACTGCCGAAACTAAAATTATTTGCCACTTTTTAGTGTTTTATGGAAGTCGGTTATTTTTTTTGTAAAAAAGTTTTTATTTTAGCCTTTTCAGTTGTGGTATCTCACTTTAATACTATTCAAGTATAATTTTTACATTGTAACTAGACACCAGCACATCATCGTCCATACATACGACAAAGGACAAAATGCATAATAGAGAGGATGACTCAAAAAGTACCTAAGCAAAGATAATAAAATTCATATGGCTCCACCGGGCAAGCTTCTCTACCAAATGAATGAAAAATCATGTAAACCGGTCCAGTAATCACGGAGAAATCGGTGTACATACGTGAAAAATTTACATATAACAACATTTTTAATAAAATGAAAACTATATGGCCAAACTGTATTAATTTTTTATGGGACCAAATGGCAGGTATTCCACATCAAACTAAAGAAGAATCACGCAAATCGGATCATAAATCTCAGCGTAATCGGTGTATACACCTGGAAAATTCATACCGTTACAATTCCAACAAGCCCAAACACAGCTAAGATTCATTGCCTTGTTATGGAGTTCCGAAGCCTGTCTCTTGGATTCATCATCAGATCTGATGGTAGAATGGTTCATAATGGACGCAAATGCTTGACTTGTTGTTGAAAATACCAAAATCACTGTACGTTTTCCTATAAAATTTGAAGAGTTCCCTCGATTTCGCCAAGATTCCATCATCAGATCCCGACTTGGTGACTATGGGAGCATTTGGGAAGTATACCCTTTCCAACAAAAAAAGAATTTTCCAAATCGGTTTGGCAAGCGACGGAGTAATGCGCGAACAAACATAAAAAAAAAAAAAATACAAACATCCGAATTGAGAACCTCCTCCTTTTTTAGAAGTCGGTTAAAAAACAATCGGTGCCAAACCAAACAGCCAACTTTAGTATGAATGAGTTGCAACATCTGTTTCTAACCAACAATCAGTTATAATCCAAGCTGGACGCGCTTCGATAATGATTCATCAATCGATGCTGTCACGCGTGCTGCAACGTTCCGCACTTCACGCTGAACTGGACCACAAACAGATTAGCACATTGTTGTTGATCCGGCACGACCCCCGCCCCCTGCCCCCTTCCCTCGCCGCTCAGTTCCCCTCGCTGGACGAAAGTGAACCGCGCTCTCGTTAGACCGGCAGGCGGCAAATATTATCGGAATCGTAGTTCTGAATATTGCGGACGTGCGAAGACATCGTCTTCAACAGTTAAACTGCCGTAGTTAATAACTTGAGGCGAATTAATATTCCAAAAATCTAATTTTAAATAATGCAAGGTTTGATGGTGTCCTGCTCGTCCCATTGTGACAAGAGAAATAGCTCTCTCGTCTCTGCCGCTGCAATGCACTGGGTCCAAACCATGTTATATAAAAGAATCATCGATACGACAAGAAGAAACAGAAGAAGACAGATAGCTGAAGGAAAATCAACCAAGTTATTAAATCAGTTCTCTGCCATGCTGACCGGCTGCCTGGCAGTTATTTTATTGAAAAGTTTATTTATTAGAACTTACATCACAGATGGTCGAATTTATTTACAGTTTCTCAAACAATTTTATAAAATTAGCATACACAATTATTGAATACAGTGAGACTAATAGAATTGGTGTGTTATAATTATTATATTATAGTAGTAAAATTTCGTCCGCGCTATATTATTATAAAAATAATACTTCACTCGTTGAATCTGATTTTGCCAACAAGGATGAGGATTCCATGAAAAAAAAAAACTCATGAAAAGTTTTTTTTTCATGGAATCCTCATCCTTTTACGTAAATAAGTCATGTCAAAATCTGTCTGTTTATTCTGTTTTTAACCGACTTCTTTTTTTTTGTATTTGTTGTTATAGCGGCAACAGAAATACATTCTGTAAAAAACTCCTAACTATCACGGGTCATGAGATAAAGCCTGGTGACAGACGGATGGACGGACGGACCGACGGACAGCGACGTCTCAGTAATGATATTGTATTGTAATAGGGTCCCGTTTGACCCTTTGGGTACGGAACCTTAATTATAGATTTAACTTAATTAAGATTTTCATTTGAATATTATTTTTATGTTCGTATTATGTGTAGTAAGTAGTCTATCTTTTTCCATAACTTTTTTTAAGATGAAAAAATCAAAAGTCAAAGTGGCAAAAAAGTAAATGAAACAAACAAGTCACCGACTGCCGAAACTAAAATTATTTGCCACTTTTTAGTGTTTTATGGAAGTCGGTTATTTTTTTTTTTTTTTAAATTAATAGTTTTAAATGTTATCAGGTACATAATTAATTGATGGTATTTCAGTAGAGCTAGCGCCAACAAAGGAGTCCGAGAAAATAACAACTTCATTCACAAGGTCATAACTCAAGATCGCAAATATTTACATTGCCAAAATCAGCCAAAAAAAAAAATGAAAAAAAAAATTGGTCTTGGTAAGTGATAGGTACTTCATATGCGTCGTCCATGTCCTAGCCCTATATCAGCTACACACTTTGGGGACGGCTTCCAGTCTAATCGGATGCAGCTGAATCAGAGTGTTTTACATATACGGAGCCACTGCCTATCTGACCTCCACAACCCAGTTAGTACCGGGTTATATCGGGTTATACCAAATAGCCAAAAATCATATTTATCGTTTCATGCAGGATGTACGAGTACGAGAGGAGCTCGTGGCTAAATAATAACAGCCGCACGGGTCGATCTTCAAGGTTAAGCCGTGCTTGGCGAGGTTGGTCCGTGAATGGGTGACCATTATTACATACCGAGTTTCCTTGTGCCTCGGAAAGCACGTAAAGCCGTTGGTCCCGGCTGTCATTTGTAGATCTTTGACAGTCGTTACGAGTAATCAGAAGCCAAAAGTCTGACATCCAGTCTTACCAAGGGGTATCGTAGTACCCAGTTACTGGGTTGTGGGGGTCAGATAGCCAGTCGCTTCAGAAATACTGGTACTCAGCTGCACCCTGTTACACTAGAAGCCAACCCCAAGATTGTTTGGGAAAAGGCTAGGCAGATAATAAAAAAACGGGCCATGTGCAAGTCGGACTCGCGCACGAAGGGTTCCGTACCAATTTATAAAAACGAGTAAAAAATCCTCCAAAGGAAAAAACGGAACCCTTATAGGACCCTTTGTTGTCTGTCTGTCTGTCTGTCTGTCCGTCCGTCCGTCCGTCCATCTGTCTGTCTGTCAAGACCCTTTTTCTCAGGAATTGGAATTTATATCAAATACTCAGGTTTACTGTCCCTTGGAGCTGTAAAAAAATCAAACTTCTAAGCTAACGCAATCAAAAGATGCAGCCGTTTATGCCGCAAATTTCCGCAAGTTTTCGACAATCACGAGGGAATCAAAATCCACAGGGTACTTCCCGTGAACTCATAATCTTGAAATTTGGTACACAGATAAAGGAAAAATTGCGAGAACCGTAAATATTAATTTTATTCTTTTTTTAGTATTTGTTGTTTAGTATCAACAGAAATACATAATGTGAAGAAATTTCAGCTGGCTAACTATTACTGTTCATGAGATACAGCCTGGTGACAGACGGACAGCGAAGTCTCAGTAACAGGGACCCGTTTAAGACTTTGGATACGGAACCCTAAAAAAAATGTACGAACTAATTTTTTTCAGAGTAAACACTTCATCTAAATACAGTACCTAAAATAGCAAAGGTATAACAATTTATATCTTTGAAACATCTTATATTCTCAGAAACTTGTACTTTTACACAAAAGCGACTTTATTCCCATACATACTCACAAGGTTGTTACCTCCTTAGGAGCGGAATGGGCCCTGTCGTGGTCGGTCCCTTCGTGCTGGCGCGCACTGCACGCGCCACCCCCGCGCTCCGCGCGCACCGACCTCGCCTCGTTCGACGGGCTGCGCGTGCTCACCATGCTGGTCGTCATCATCGAGCACGTCTGTTGGATCACCACGCAGACCTACCTCACTGACACCAAGATCTACGAACAGGTTGGTTCCTACTAGAACACATTCGACATACGACACTCTCTCGTTGAGGTAGGTTTGTTCTCCAGTGGACGCCGCGTATTGTAAAGCGAAAGGTCAGACACCCTCAGATAAGCGGAGGATCGTGTCAAATGGCGCACGATTGGAAAGACCTTGTTGGACCTTGTAAGACCTTATGTCTAGCCTACAATAGTTATCCCTGCTATGTCTGGGTGGCCTTAAAAGCTTATTTATAGGTACCAACAATTTGTAACTCAATAGGTACAAACATGAAATGCGAATTTCATTAGAGTCAGATTTTATACCTTATGTATGATTATGTGAAAACGATTCAAAGCTCAATTACCCGCCGTATACACAAGAATGGAAGACGACCACCTCAGTATGTTACGCTTCCTAGATCCGTGGCTCAGTGGACGTGGTGCTGATGACGAACAGCACGTTAGTGGTGCAGATCTTCTTCATCATGTCGTCGTTCCTGCTGGCTCACAAGCTGCTGCAGCAGCGCAGGCGCGGCGAGAACGCGCCCCCACTCAGCACCTTCGTGGAGACCATGGTCAATAGGATCATCAGGTCAGGCAATTAATTATTATTCACTAGATTTAAAAGGCAAAAAGTGGTCAAAATACACGACATAGGAATCAGGCATTTTCAAAGCCTTTTGTATTTCTACAACAACGTTCAATAGGTTCGATATGACTTGTCGGTATATTTGAATGCCAATCGAATGCGAATACTTAAATAATGATTTGTTGTGTCCAGGGTGAGTCCCTCATACTGGGTGGTGGTGTGGTTCGCGGCGTCGTGGTGGGAGCGCATGGGGCGCGGGCCGTTGTGGGCGCCGCTGGTGGGCACCGAGGCCGCCGTGTGCCGCCAGAAGTGGTGGACACACCTGCTCTACCTCAACAACATCCTTCACGCCGACGACAAATGCCTCATACAGACCTGGTGAGTCATCCAACACTCTTATTGAATCTAAGTCCAGTCTTCTTGCCTGCTCAGGTTATACCACTCTTAATTTCGAATTAACCATAATCAGCCTATACTATTCCCTCTGCTGGGACAAAAACCTCTTCACAGGTAGAAGCAGCGGGCTGCTTTGCACCATGCAGGCATAGTCCCTGGCGCTTCCTCTATAACTTGTTATATCAGCTCGCTATCTTTCAGGTATCTGGCAGCAGACATGCAGCTATATGCCGTGTGCCTGGCACTGACGCTGGCGCTGTGGCGCTGGCGGCGCGCGGCGCTAGCGGTGCTCACGGGGCTGCTGCTCGGCTCGGTGGCGCTGCTGTTCGGCCTCGCCTACTCCTGGAATCTCGTGCCCACCTACGTCATGCATCGCCCTGAGTGAGTTTATGGACGGAAGAAGACCAAGTCGAGAGCCCGGGTCTGATGTGGTATAGTCGATAAATGGAGATGTCTGACGATGTTGTCGATCTGCCTACTGTTCTTTCGTCTCAAAATCTCTACATTATCATTCCAAAGAGTTCAGTTGCAGTTTGTTCCAGATGAAAAGGAAGCGCATGAATGTTTTGACTATGAATGTGGCTATTCGAGGAGGAGAAGACTAAAGAAACCATTTACAGATTGTGTGTGTGCTGGTGACGAATGTAAAGAATGTATGCAGATAGAAGACCACAAACAAATTGGGATAAGGGTTGAAGAAGGATGATTATGATGGCTGTTACGTAGAGCCAAAGATACGTAGTGTTGACGATGTGGTCCTGATTGCAGGTCGGTGCGGCTGGCGTACCATGAGGAGGCGTCGTTCAACGTGCTGTACCAGTCGCCGCTAGGCAATGTACCGGGCGCGCTGGCGGGCCTGCTGCTGGCGCACCTGCACCACGCGCTGCTGGACATGCACGTGCAGCTGGACCAGTACAAGGTACCTGTCCTCACTTGACAAAGACCCATCCGACACAACACACGCTACCACGATCAGTCTACCCCAGCCGCCTTTAAGACGTCGGCCCATCTGACTGATAGATATACCACGAACTGACTCTCAAAAACTCGTCGCCTCCATCAGGCATGACTAGTCCTCTGCCAGTCCAGCTTGCTAAATAACTCTGCAAACTATGTTCGTAACTCCTTGTCCTTGGGCAAGACTATTTTACCGAGTCAGTTTTCGCAAATACCTTTAACGATACAACTAGCTATTAAAACCTACTCTAACTGGTCAGTAAGCACAAGAGGGATGACTTCATCATTAATAGATCAAGAACCTTTGTAATGGCGGCATGCATCTAGGGCTCATTAAAGTTTCTCTCTAGCACCACCGTACGGCCGTACCATTACCTACGGTCGATTTAAAGATCTTTTCTCTGTGATTCCTTCTAAATAATCTTTCTGCATTGCAACCACTTTAGAATTAAGTAACAACCGTAACGCACGCCATTTCTGAAGTTATTACTGTTCTAGGCTATGTATTGTATACGTATACATACCTATCCTATCCTAAATGAGCAATATTTGTAAACTATAAATATATGTACCTTTGTTGAAGGCAAAGGCATTAAAAGAAGCAATGCAAGCATGAAAGGAAGCAAGGGCAAGAGCATCATAATGATGTATATGCATCCTCGTCAAAATTCAGGAGGTTATCACAAATGACTTATATAATCATTCTAAATTACGGTACTACCTAGTTAATTATTTATAAACGCTGATTTTTTGTTGTTTCAATATGTCAGTATGAATAAGCCCCTTAACGTGGTTTAAGGAATAAGAAGTTATCGAACAAACGTTCGAGATTGTTTGATTTTTAACACTAAAACACTAGGAAGTGGCGAAGGGCGGGCGTTTTGGGGGACTGCCTCTTGTAATTTTGACGTTCAAAAAGTGCTGATTATCAGCCTAGTTTGAATAAATGACTTTTGATTTTGTATTTGTGAAAGCGTTTAAAACACGGGTGGTTCAAACTTACCGATTTCCGCAAATTAAAAATGATTAAAAAAAACATACCTACCCAATAATTGATTCGGGTCGAGAATCATTAGCATAGTTCCGAAAGCTACTCAATGTGTGCGAGTCGTATGCTGCAGGACAGAATGGTCTTCAGGCCCCCTATTCACAAACGCTCGGATTCGATTTCGATTCGATAAGTCACATGTCTATCTTGTTTTGGCATTACGAAAGCGAGCGAGATTGACATACGACTTTTACTTTTTACGAATAGAAACCGAATCCGAGCGTTTGTGAATACTGGGGCAGTCAGGGGCAGGTCTGGGTGTCCCTTGCAGTCCCTCCTCTTTTAATCAAAGGTCATACGATAAACATAAAACAGGGTATGCAAATTTAAATACCTGGGCCACCTGGTTACGTATGATCTGAAAGACGACGTGGATCTTTAAAGGGAGCGCAGAGCATTATCAGTTAGGTGAATATTAATATATAATCAGTAAAATGGGTAGGTGCATGCACATAAACTAAAAATGGGGACATTTATTTCGACAAGAAATATAAAGTAATATTGGCTAAATTAGAAAGCATTGAGTTAATACTTGCACAATTTATAATTAATATTTTATTACGATTATTATTAACATAAATATTACAATTGCATTCCCTACAGGAAAAACCTGTATTGATTTTTTTTAGCTTACGTAATCAAGAAATTTACTTTTTTTGTGTTTTAAACATAACTACAGTACCCCTCTTTGTTGTACACCTACTGGCTCTTGACCAGCTTTATTTTTACTGATGAAAGGAATTAATGCCTGTTTGAGGAAGGGGGCATTTTGCGAAAGGGACATTTTGAGAAAGTGACATTCTGCGAAAGGGACATTTTGCGAAAGGGACATTTTGCGAAAGGGACATTGTGAGAAAGGGACATTTTGCTACCTGTAGTCATTTTGAGAAGTGGTCATTTTGCGACTGAGCCTTAAGTACTAACATCGGCTAAGTTATATCGTTACTAACACAGTGGACCTTTTTATATGTGGTCTAATAAATAATAATAGCTACCTCCTTGAATTTGACGAGGATGCAAAACAACACTGGGCGACCGACGTCTGCTCGGGTATTTTCCTAGCAATTTAGATAGATTTTTCGCCCCCCATAAACCCCAATATTGCAACTTTCTTCGAAATCGTGAGAGCCGTTTTCGAGAACGTGATTACAAATTGGGTTTTGATATGTAACGGGTGTCCCGTGTCACTTCCAACGCCACGACCTACGACTACTTGTCGCGGTTGTGCATAACAACCATGAAGTGAGAACTTACACTAACCTTTAACACGTTTCAGTTTCAAAGCAATGGGACTCGTACTTATAGATAGACATCTTAACTCATTAGTATCAAGAACACGTTGTAAATATTTCCTAGTACTTCCAGAGCTTCCGTCAGATCCTCTTCAGCAACTTCGAAAGTAACTGTCTGGGCGGTTATAGCAAGGTCGTCTGCATATAAAAATCGTTAATATTTTGGTGGAGAGCAAGGCTGGTCATTTGTGAAAATGTTAAACAGAGTCGGCGCTAACACACTACCTTGGGGGAGGCTGTTTTTTATACATCGCTGTCTATTTTTAGTGTTGTCAATTAGGTGTCAATAAAGTGTTGTGTTGTGCTGCAGATATTTGGTTGGATCTCTGTAGCGTCAGTGCCGGTGGCGGCGTGGTGGGTGGGTGCGTCACCGCTGGCGCTGGGCCGCGGGCCCCCGGGCCGCCTGCCTGCCGCCGCGCTCGCCGCCATCGAGAGACCAGTCTTCTCCTTCTTCGTCGCCATGGCGCTGCTCGGGGCTATGAACGGCATACCGTGTAAGTTACCATGTTTTAAGTCTAGTGTGTTCTGAAAGAATATATTATGTCCATAATCATGTAGTGCTAACATCAGTAACCACGTACAGTGGTAACCACCACGGTACGTGGCTTCCTATCTGTGATTAGTACAAGCTTCCTGCTCGAGCTTGCGCAAGTGTCGACAGACGAGCGTCTTTCAGTGTGTGGCGCAGACGATTGCGTAATAACACAACTATCAGCAGTTCCTGTGTTGTTATGATGATAAAATAGACATTATACTATCCAGTATCCAATAATATTTCTAAGCCTCTGAGGAATTTATTCTCTTTGCTTTACGGGCCAGACACTAAACTTTCTATTATCTAATGTTTTCCGTAGAGTGGAGTCGTTTAGCCGTGGTTACGAATTATTTGCACATTACGATAGCAATTTGTTTCATAACCAACCATTGCCGGCTGCGGGAGTAATCACACGATACCCCTCACATTACCGCTATGCCACTTATTTTAACCAACTCGTTTGATATCTACTTAAATACTTTTTAAGTGCAGTCTATTTCACATGATCTGTGTACATCCTTTGTTGGAGATCCTAAATAAATAAATAAATTTTGATGCCTATCTACTCTGAGATTTTAGCTACTGTACGTTAGTCGAAGTCGCAAATGAGCTACATAATGTACCTACGTCCCATGCTTGTAGCGCTGGTGGGTGCCAAATAAGATATGAAGTGCCTCTAAAATAAATCAAATAATGTGGATGAGTTACCTTATTGCCCTTATTCCTTCCTACTACTTAAGAAAAGCTTAGTTATAAATGAACTGTTCGGTTCCAGCGGCAGTGCGGCGGTTCCTGTCGTGGCGCGGCTGGTCGTCGTGGGCGCGGCTATCGTTCGGCGCGCTGCTGCTGCATATGCCCATCAACAAGTCGCTGGTGGCCGCGCGGCTCATGCCTTCCATGCTTGACCGCCAGTCCGCGGTAATACACCTTCTGCTTATACAGAATATTTAAGGATCTCACCAAATGGCGTTCTGTGCCTTCTGCCTACCTGTTACCCTCCGAAATACTTCTTTATGGGTGCACTGGTCCATATCTGTCAAGTGGCCAGCCAGCCAGCAACAAGGATTAATGTTGGCATCGGCTGAATGGAAACATCGCGTGGAATAACTTAATGTGATTAGCGCAAATGAGATCATAGGTCTACACTCAGCAATGTATGACTTTCCGTGAAGACAATCATGGTTGAATACTGAGATCAACCACGCCACGTAAAGTCTTTGGAGGCATTTTCTGACCATTGTCAGTTATCGATCCGCTCACGAAAAGCGTAGCTAAATCGTGTCGAGTATAGGCGGATAACATTGTGTTATTTGTGTAAATCATATGGGTTTTACGACCAATAGGACTAAAAAATAATTAATAAATTTTATCGTTCGTCCCATCAACAAAATTAGTGGGACGATCGGGAACAAAAATAACAAATTCCCGTTCGTCCCACGAGGGGGACGAAGTCGAACGGGAACAGACGATTGTACTTACCCGCGTAGCATTTCGTTAAGTCAATACTCAATCATAATTTTTTCCCTAAGATCCTGGAGTGGTTCGGCGTGGCGGCGGTGTCGTACATGACGGCGCTGCCGCTGGCGCTGCTGGTGGAGCTGCCGGCGCAGCGCCTGCACCGCGCGCTCACCCGCCCGCCCGCAGCGCCGCCCGCCACTGACGACAAACCCACCGACAAGGCCGACTTGTGAACATCTCGCGTCCACAGTAGTACGACACGAGTGCTTACCAAATCTTCTCCAATTAAAATGAGAGGTCATCCGCACTCCATTCGCTACTACTGTGTTTGGTCAATGTTTAGGGATCTTGGGCGACTTGATTTAAATTATTCTAGGCTGGACCTAGTCGGATATTGGTTTTAAAATTGTGGCTCACTCCTAAAACTGTAGCAGTGAATTGTAACTAAAAATCCTTTTCGGACTACTTATATTTACGTGTAAATAATTTGTCACTACTGAACATAATTCGACAGAAAAACGAGTTACTATTTTTTTTCTACAGGAAACAATATTAGTTATGTAGATTATAAATAACATACATAAGTCAAAGTTAACTAATTGAAATAAGCTCAAACATTATCACTGTAAAACCACTTTTATTAACTATTTATATCTTTCCACTAGAAAATAAGGCAATGCTGAGCAGCGAAGAAATTTTGTTCTGTCATATTTAGTGTGAACTAAGTATTGACAGAGTTTTGGTGACATCACACAACGATTACGACCCTTTTGTAGTGTTAGCAGTTAGCAATGTCATGGTCCACGGTGCCTGCAGGGTGACTTGTAACAGTGCTTAATGAACTGATTAACATAGATTAAGTTAGAAATGTTTACTATCCTGGAAATAACCTCAGTATCACCAGCTTTATTGGTTTTTTAGCCAGGTTGATAGCTAAAGTTGGTTATTTAGCACACCTTTCTGCTATATAACCATATTAGCAGCTGGTTGTTTCTTGAGGCAACATATTGTGATAGTAGAAAATAGCATTAGGGCGCCGCCCGCGGTGAAAGACTTTAATAGGTGTGTGTAACAAATATGTAGGATTTTGTCTGGGTTGAACCTGAAGTGCACAAAAGGACTCTCACAGAATATTAAATTACTTCCACTGAGGCATGTGTCATTTAGGACTTTTGCTATTGCCATTAAAATTGCAGACATCGTGAAAATAAGTAGGAATTACAGGAAGTGTGCAACACTGAAAGTATAAAATAGTGATACCAATTATAGGCTTGATCTTAATTTACTAAAACACTTAGATGTTATATAAGACAAAGCCGATTTTCCTTTTGTGCTCTTGAGATGTCAAGTTCAGTTCAATAAATTTGTACATAATAATTATATTGTTTTATTTCTTTACTCCTCTTTCAGTACAGTCACGTCTAATAATATGTATACACTTAGCAAAACTGAAAAGTGATTTGCTCGTGAAATTACAGTTTCTACGTTGATATGTATAAGACCTATTTCGTAATAGTATAGCTTCCAAAATTCCATGTTCGTGAAAACGTAAAACCATAATCAATACAGTATAAGAAAATCATTTTTAAAAAATGGTGACTGTACATGACATTCAGAGAAGTATATTTTAAAGTTTCACTTTAAAATATAGTTTTTATATTTAGAAATATAAAAAGTATATTTTAAAGTGAAACTTTTATTACATCGTCTCAAACTTTTTCGTCTGTGTGTTGCATGTCGCGTGACGCTGACGGTCGGCCGCGGAGTAGGGATAAAGTGAAAGGTTATCCCTACTCCGCACTATAGTGTGAAAAAAAGTTGGACTTATACCGTGGTTTCATAAAACCACACAATTCTTTTTTCTTAAGGATTTAAATTAAGTGGTACATTGCTATACAAAAAGAAGGTAATCACTTTAAAGACTTTATTCTGTACCTTACACATCACTTCACACCAGTATGATCACAACTGCTCACAAATGCAGAGAATTGATACATTTATCAAGACAAAGGGCCAGAAACCTACTTTACACTACCAGAACAATGCAGGGTTGAAGGGACACTGAACCAACACACAAACAATTATCAGTAATTAAAAAAATAGTGCATGGAGTCCCTCCGCATGGAAAAAGTGAAACTTCATAATACTACACGCATGCGTTCGAGTGCCACGCATTCACTCTTATTATTTTATTGAGCTTCTAAATAATGTTTTCTTGTTGTTTTATTTTTATTACATAATTATTACGTATGAGTTTATCGAAGTTATTCTACTCATGGAAATTGAGCGAAGGCTGGTCACACCAAAGAGTCAAATGTATGACTGTTTGCACGCCATCTTGCGTACCTAGTAGAACTACGTAGTCACAAATCTTGTAATACTGCCATCTCTTAGTGAGCGTTAAACTTGTTGGAAGTCGCATAAGAAGTTTCACTTCAAAAACTCACTTGTTCCATACATTTTGGTAGAAAACAGCTGAATGTGTGGTAACTGTTTGTGTGTCAGTGTCCATACCTCCCTGTATAGTACTGCCAATATAGTTGGCTGGCATTAGAACCTGTATGACTATAATTTTGCATAGTCACTATGATAAGACAGCACTTTCAGGCAGGGTCACAAACAAACTGCATTGATATGTGGCAAAATAGTCAAGGACTAAAATGTCACAGGACATGATGGCCCTGCCCAAAAGGGCAACAAGATAGACACATATGGGACTTTATATTAAAATAAAACTTAAAATAGCCTACTTATGATATATTATTATACTTAGACAGGTATTATCACTGTTGCCACTCAGAGACACTGATGTAAGTAGTTACTTAGGTTTAGCGTCGTGAAGGTCCCGAGCCTCCCTGCCAGCCCCCCCGATGCCCTCCGCCACGACCGCCCGCCCTGCCCCGCCCAGCAGCTGGAAACAACATAATACTTATGTTAAATTGTAATGCCATGCAATCTAGCCATGAACTAAAGAAGAACTATGAAGATTCTAAATGCACATAATATTTTGATTAAATAAAACATTAGGTTTTATTTAATCAAAATATTATTGAAGTATGGCTTATTCAAAACTTTGGGAACTGTTCCTATTCCTAACTTCCATACAGGTAAACTATTTAGAAGCTGAAATCATACCAAATTTGCAATAGTGCACTGTTTTTTGGCACTGAACTAAAATCAACAACGGAAAAGAAATATGGTAAGAAAACCAATTTGATATTCTTTTGACTTGAGTTTTGTTCTAAATATTTGATTGGTTAAGACAATAAGTTCATCTGCTGTAAATTACTTATACTGGAGGTCAATAACTTGTCACATAGCAACAGAAACATGTTATCAAAACAATGTTTGTTTATATTGATTCAGAAACGTTTGTTAAAATATTAGGTGCTGGAGTCTATAATACTGACCTTGTGCTCGTAATATCGCACTTTTGCCGCGACCGGCAGTTGGTTTATTTCCTTGTCGTTTGAACATTGGGGCATTTTTCAACATGTCTGGTAATATCAGGAACCTGATTTTGGAGCCCCTGATGTACACATTCTCTAGCTGGGCGACTCGTCCGTCCCTGTAGGTCACGGTAACGAGCGTCATTTGGCAATTCATATTATCTTCAGCCTCAATTAGCTTCCCGCGATAAACTTCACCGGTATTCGTTTCACAAGTCACTACATGACCCTCCGCTTCGTGAAGTACTTTAATCGGAACACCAATCGACATCTTTATAGCTTCAGCAACACTAGCACTCAAAATTAATAGCGATTAATCAGGTTTTGTCTAGATGAAAACGGATTATATTCCACAATTTGTTTTTTGCAATTGATAACCAAACAAAACAACAATAGACTACACCTTTCCTTTTCTTTTTTTTTTAAATGTTGCCCATTTAGATATATATTGTGGTCTTTGAATGACCATTAGGTGTTGCCATTGCCAGTCAGGAGTATAAGAATGGCAAAGTTAGTTTTCTATTGAGTTTTTTTGCAATCAATTTTGTAGTAAAATTGTTATTTTATTTTGGAAAAAAAAAACAATATAGAATGAAAATTTTGCATGCCTGAACGCACAATTAATTAACAAGGGAATGAATCTTTCAAAGTGTTGGTTTTTAACTCCCTATTTCTGTTTATCTGCGTCTGCGGCATCGTAGCTCCTAAACGGATTAACCGATGTTGATAAAATATTAAATTAAAAATTTAAAAAACCCCCGACACAAAAAGCCTCTAAAAACCAAAAATAATATGCTGTGCGTGATGTGCTTGTACTAAGCGGTCTACTTAGCGGTCCCCCGAAGCTAAGACGCTTGGATTATTTTATTTTTGGTTTTTTAGAGGTTTTTTGTGTCGGGGGTTTTTTAAATTTTTAATTTAATTTTTATTTCATTGTTTTAAACTTATATTGTTTTAACTTAGCCTTGACTGTCCCAATACTGGGCATAGGCCTCCTCCATTGCTTCCAATTTTCTCGGTGTTGCGTGTCATCTCGCCAATTAACGAAAACAGCAAAATTTAAAAAAAAAAACTTTATGGGGGGAGGGGGGGGTTAGCACCCACCCTCCCCTGGCAATGCCCATGGTGACAAGTGACAAGATTTCAAATTTCGAATCGATCAGACCTGTGGAAATTGTTAATTTCCCTTCAACTAGAAAAGAGGTGATGGACTTCAAACGGCTGATCAGATTTTATCGAAACATAGCTAAGAACACTCTCGATTAAAAACACCTTTCAAACGAATCAATTTCATCAAAATCGGTTCATCCGTTTAGGAGCTACGATACCACAGACAGACACACAGATACACACGTTAAACTTATAACACCCCTTTTTTTTTGGTCGGGGGTTAAATAACACCCCTCTTTTTTGGTCGGGGGTTAAATAACACCCCTCTTTTTTGGTCGGGGGTTAAAAATTGGTTTCGTTTGAAAGGTGTTTTAATGGAGAGTGTTTTTAGCTATGTTTGGAGAAAATCTGCTCAGCCGTTTGAAGATCAGCACCTCTTTTCTAGTTGATGAAGGGATAATATAACAACTTCCACAGGTGTGTTCCATTTGAATTTTGAAATCTTGTCCCTTGGCACCATGGGCATCGCCCTACAAGCTCGGGTTTTTTTTATAAAATTTATAACTTTCCCCGTTTTCAGAATAGGCCTATGCCCAGGAGTGGGACAGTCGAAACTATAAGAAAAAATAATATAAGTTTAAAAAGCATGAAATAAAAATTAAAATCCCCGACAGAAAAAACACAGCCGTCCTAATCACAAACGCTCGGATTCGATTTCGATTCGATAAGTCGTAAGATTATCTCGCTCGCTTTCATAATGCCCAAACAAGACAGACATACGACTTATCGAATCCGAGCGTTTGTGATTAGGGGGTCTGTGTCATTTCTGTCGGGGGTTTCTAATTTTCTAATAATGCCTGATACACACGTCAAACTTAAAACACTCCTCTAAAGTAGACCGCTTAGCACAAGAACAAAACAAAGCGGAACAAAGGTTTTTTAGAGGTTGTTTTGTGTCGGGGATTTCTTAAAATTTTATGGTTTGTCTGTCTGTGGTATCATATTTAGCTCCTGAACGGGTGAACCGATTTTGAAGTTGGTTTCGTTTCATAGGTCTCATAATCGGGACTAATCGTGAGTGTTCTTAGCTATGTTTCAAGAAAATCTGCTCAGACGTTTGAAGATTATCACCTCTATTCTAATTTGATGGAGGGATATAAACAAATTCCACAGGTCTAATTGATTTGTCTCGTCACTTGTCACCATGCGCATCGCCCCTTTAGGAGGGGTGGCTGCACCCCCCCCCCCCCCTAAAGGCTCGAGTATTTTTTTGAGTTATAACTTCCATTAATTGGCCTATGCCTACGAGTGGGACAGTCAAGGCTAAGAAAAGAAAAGTTTAAGCATAAAGTAAAAATTAAAAAAAACCCCCCGAGAATAAAACTTCAAAAAAAATAGCAGATAGCAGAAGCACAAACTTTTTTTCGGTTGTTATAATAATTCAAAATTGTTGATGAAAAAATGCTCTTTTTAGATGACAGACAGTGACTAAGGGCCTTTTTACTGTTATGCGTGTTTGCGGCCGCGTGTAGGCCAGGCACGCATGCGTGCTGCCCGCAACCTATTGTATCATACATGTTTTTATTGTCATGCGCGCCGGCGCGGCGCGGCGTGGCGAAAATAATCTGCTTTGCGTGCGGCCCGCAACAAGCATGCGTGCCTGGCCTGCACGCGGGCGCAAACATGCATGACAATAAAAAGGCCCTTGCATGACAATAAAAAGGCCCCTTAGGGCCTTGGAGCTGCCCAAACGTAGACTTTTTTTGTTATCGACACGGCCGGCACACGGTCACAGGAAACCGTAATTGCATTTTCCTTCAGCGACCGGACTCTGTTTACGTCAGCGCAGGGAGTGCCTGATTTCATAATGAATATAGAAATCAAATATTCATTGGTAGTTTGTATCCGACACAAAACTCCCGTTTTGTGCAGCGCCCTATAGGCATGAATCTTAGTTGCCCAGTATAATAAAATAAAAATAAATACCAAACAAACCATAGATAGTCTATGTCAACGTCATTTTTTTATTTTAATACTACGAAAAAGTAAGTTTGGTGATAAAAGTTTAAGTAAAGTACCTAATTTGAGTTGTGTTAGCTTATTTCTTCATTGAATTAGAACAGCAAAGTTAGAATCAAAGTTTAATTTTGTGAGCCATGGCAGCAGAAGTGATGAAAGTTGAGTTAGAGATGGAGACGTGTTGCGTTTGTGGTGGCGGCGGAGAACTGCTGTCGCCGGAGGAGCATGACGCGGGTGCTCCGCCCATGCAGGTGCCGCTGCGGACTATGTTAGTGCACCTCAACTCCAGCAAGGTAAGGAGACAGATCTTATCCGTTAATTTTCAAAACAACTTTATAACCTATACATATTTGGTGGTAGGTATTGAAGTTGAAAATGTTAGTTTGAAAGCTGAAAAGAAGAGTGAGTATGATGTTCTCAAGAAAAAAGCCAAGAAAGCGGTGGCCATAGCTAGAGCGAAGGCCCAAGACAAGCTTTATGACACTTTGGATTGTCCAGCAGGCCAAAAACAACTATACCGGCTTGCTAGAGCTAGAGAGAGAATGGCGAGGGATGTGTGTCAAATTAAATGCGTAAAAGATGAAGGGGGAATTGTTATTTCAGATGATGAGAAAATTAAGGATAGGTGGAAGGGATACTTTGAAAAACTGATGAATGAGGAGAATGACTGGAGTGGTGTGCTAGACAATAAACCAGTGAATCAGGGGTTAGTGAGAAAGGTTTGTATGGATGAAGTCAGAATAGCAGTGAATGGGATGAAGAATGGTAAAGCATTAGGACCAGATGGAATACCAGTTGAAGTGTGGAAGTTATTGCGGGTGGATGGTTGGGCGTGGTTAGCTTTATTCTTCAATAAGTTGTTGCAGGAGGAAGCCATACCTGACGAATGGTGTAACAGTTCGCTGGTGCCCATCTTCAAAAACAAAGGTGATGTGCTGGAGTGCAATAACTATAGAGGAATAAAGCTAATGTCACATAGTATGAAAGCATGGGACAAAGTTATTGAAAGGCGACAGAGAAGAGAGCGAGATCTCACGGAACCAATTCGGTTTTATGCCTGGTCGAGGAACGACGGATGCCATTTTTGCTATTCGCCAGCTATGCGAAAAATACAGAGGTAAATAAAAAAAACTTGCACATGGTGTTCATCGACCTTGAAAAGGCATATGACCGGGTTCCCCGTGAGGATTTGTGGTGGGCTCTTACAGAGAAAGGTGTGCCTGGGAAGTATGTGCAGTTGATCCGATCGATGTACAGTCGATGTCAAACCCAAGTAGGGTCTACAGCGGGCACTACCGTCAGCTTCAATGTGGCAGTTGGCTTGCACCAAAGGTCGGCTTTAAGCCCTTACCTCTTCCTGGTGATAATGGACGCTCTTACGTCGGACATACAGGAAGAGGCTCCCTGGTGTATGCTGTTTGCTGACGACATTGTTTTAGTTGCCGAGAGTGGCCT
Organism: Cerastis leucographa; assembly: GCA_963082945.1. Lineage (NCBI taxonomy): Eukaryota > Metazoa > Arthropoda > Insecta > Lepidoptera > Noctuidae > Cerastis > Cerastis leucographa. The sequence continues at coordinate 19,761,093 of OY720365.1, forward strand.
AGAGGTCCGGAGCAGATTGGAGGTGTGGTGGCAAAGATTGGAGAATGTTGGCCTGAAAATAAGTAGAACCAAAACGGAATACTTGTTTTGTGATTTCGGCGGTCTCTCCAGTCCTGTGCCTATAGCCCTTTTCGGAACGCCCATACCGATCGGCTCCGATTTTCGGTACCTCGGGTCGCTTGTCCAAGGAGATGGTGATGTAGACCGGGACGTAACGCAACGGATCAACTCAGGATGGATGAAATGGCGACAGGTCACTGGAACAACTTGCGACCCACGGATGCCCCTCAAGTTAAAGGGGAAAATATACAAGTCCGTGATACGACCTGTCGTACTGTATGAATCGGAATAGTGGGCAGTGAAGAAGACGGATGAAAAAAGATTGCATGCAGCAGAGATGAGAATGTTGAGATGGATGTGTGGAGTGACTAAAATGGATAAAGTTAGAAATGAGCATATAAGAGGAAGTTTGAAAGTGGCACCTATTACAGAAAAGATGAAAGGGAGTCGTCTGTCTTGGTATGGACATGTGATGAGGAGGGATGGAACACATGTGACTAAATTATGACATATTTGGTGGTAGGCGGGCATCATCAGAGTAAGTTTCTGGCTGTTTTCTTCTGCTTTGACTGACTTGTTTACCCAAAACATCCAAAGTGCCAAATTTGTTATTCAAGACCCAAAACCGTTATAGAGCCAGAGGGTCGTTTACCATAAACCTTGCCAACAACTTGATATTATTTTAATGTTATGACTCCTGTACTATTGAATGCATCCATCTGTAAAATGTTTTGTGTGGTCTACATTGAGTCCAACCCTTTGATTTTCCTCCACAAAAGGAATGTTGTTTCCCAGCAATATGACATTTGCAAAAAGTTACAGAGTTACTTATTACTATGAACAGAATACTTGGTTGAAAGCTTCATGAAGGGTCTGTTTTCATTACACCTTGTATGAACTGTCACTATGTACACATACTGTCACACTCATAAGTATAAATATTGTTCATGAAATCATTTTGTCTCCTTGGTTGCCAGGTAGTCCCCGAGGGGCGCCTGTGTGGCAGTTGCATCCGCCGCACGCTGGAGTCATACGAGTTCAGCACTGCACTGTCGCAACGAGGCGTCCCGCCGCTCAGTGAAAAGATCCGAGCGCTGCGGCGGAGGTGAGCACACTATTGTCATAGTATAACATAAGCAGGCCTTTTTGTATTATTATTATTTTTGTATTACACTTGTAGGCATGCAGCTGAAAATATACCTTCACACCAAAGTAACTTGTAGAGAAACAATGACATTAAAGAATAGTTTTGTGGATTTTTGCTATCCATTGTTGCCCACACAAAAGTAATTTTGGTGTGACTGCACATTCATACAACGACATTCACGCTGCCACTTAACACAAATATGCTTTCCTGGATTTTCCAACAAATGAGGGAGTTTACCCTAAAAATAAACAGTAAAATTTAATATTAGAAAGACATCTTTTTGCCCAACTCTTAAGGATGAATTAAGTGTTGATTATGCAGTGCTTCAATGTTGGAATGTTTTTCATATATCAGAGTTGAAGGTTAAGATGGAAGACTATATCAATGAATTCATAAATTCATACTTTTTAACCTAAACAAAATTAGATCTGTAGTCAGCCGCTCAAGCATGGCCGAGACTACTTGAGTTTGCGTTGTGTATACCCAGACTGCACGAGCTGACACAAAAGATCGACGTGTTCATCGTGGTAGGGGGCGCGGGCGCGGGGGGCGCGTATTCCGAGGAGGACATCATCATGGTGGAGCGCGACACGCTGGCGGCGGCCGCGGCGGCGGACGACGACGACCTGGAGCGAGCCCGCAACGCACGCGGGGACTCCGTCTACCAGTGCTCTGTGTGTCCGCTGTCCTTCCAGGTGTGTGTATATACATACGATAGGAATAGTAGTCATAAAGGATGTCGGACGAAGCCTGAGCGTAGCGCCTACCGAGTGCGCGACACGCAGTTACGGACTACTATAATAGAGTAAATCGCTCAGCCACTACGGTAACAGTGCCGTCCAAGTGCATTGCTCGCATATTGCTTCCTTGAATCCATTTGTTTTTTTTTTACATAAAACTAGATCCAGTTTCGTGAAACGATTTACTGAAAAACTGTATTTAAATGTCATATGCATGTCTTCATATTTATTGGTGTGAGGCAGAAGGATCATCCATCAATCAGGAGCTAATTCAGTTGTTGTCGTCAGCGCGTGGCGGAGTACCGCGCGCACTCGGCGACGCACGCGGCCGACGCGCTGCACTCGTGCTGGACGTGCGGCGCGCAGTTCTCGTCCCGCGCCGCCCTGCGCGAGCACGCGGGCGCGGCGTGCGGCGCGGCGCTGTGCTGCGCGCTGTGCGGCCGCGCGCACGCGCACGCCGCCGAGCTGCGCCGCCACGAGGCCGCCTGTCCGCCGCGCTGCCCCGCCTGCAGTACGTATAGCTCCCCTTGTCTCCGCGCATACCTGCATGGTACGAGGCACTCACTCCGCCCCCCCCAGGCCTGCTGCTGCCGGACCGCGCGGCGCTGTCGGCGCACGTGGCGGCGCTGCACGGCCGCAGTGCGCACGCGCCGCACGTGTGCCCGCAGTGCTTCCGCACGTGCGACACGCCAGAGCTGCTGAGCGCGCACCTGCTGCGACATCGCCAGGCTAAGCAGTTCGTGTGCGGGTACGACGGCTGCATCCTGCGCTTTGGGACCAGGTGAGCAGCGACACCTTTTATTTAAAACATAAAATCAGTCACCTATTCAAATAAAGTAAACAGCCAAAGTGCAGCTTTGTTAAGTATCAAACCGTCTCCAAGGGACTGTCAGTCGGGATCAGTTAACTTCGTAAACGATTATTTCGTGAAAATTAGAAAAGAATTAGCTGAACAAATTAAACCCAGGACTAGTGAAATGCCCTCTGATCGACCTAACATTTGCCCTGCGCAAACTAATTCCTTTGTGCTTTTGGACAGGACCCAATGAAATTTGAAAGAATTTTGATAAGCTTGAAATCGTCCAGTTCCCCAGGATGGGACAGTAAATCTACAGGTTTCTTAAAATATGTTTGCAAAGAAGTGGTTCCCATCATTGCCCACCTGACTAACCTTTGTTTTAAAAATTGTATTTTCCCAGACCCATTGAAAAAATCCGTTATTACACCGGTACATAAGGGAGGGAACAGAGATGATGTCGATAACTACAGACCGATTTCGGTCTTCTCTGCCCTGTCTAAGATTATAGAAAAGCAACTAATACGAGACTTATAAACCACTTAAATAAATTTAAAATAATATCATCAACACAATTTGGTTTTAGACAGGGAATATCCACTGAAGACGCAGTTGCTGCCCTTAGCTCATTAGTTACCGAGCATCTCGATGCAGGGAAGAAATGCCTGACGGTATTTCTGGATCTAAAAAAGGCTTTTGACACTGTTTCTGTTCCAACCCTTATGACCAAAATGGAAAAAGCCGGAATAAGAGGAACCCCTCTCAAGTTTTTAAAGATTACCTGTCTAATAGAAAGCGGAGGGTTAAGGTAGGAGCATATATTAGTAATGATACTGACGTTTCATTTGGCGTGCCCCAGGGGAGCGTACTAGGCCACACTTTATTTTTAATGTACATTAACGATCTTTGTAATTTAAAAGTCAATAGCGCAAAAAAAAATCTTACGATGATGACACTGCCTTGGCCTTTTTCGGAAATGACTGGTTCGATGTCAAACTCAAGGCAGATTTGGGTCCAGCATAGCTATTCACAACCAATCGATTGGACAACTAATCTAATCGAGTGACCGTGCAATCGATCAAGTTCTCCAAACGCTATTCACACAACCGATGTCGATCGATTTTGACCAATTTTGACATTTTCCATCGATTGTGATTCGGTTATGAAGACATCAATTGACCGACAGCTATTAGCAGTAGAGAGTAAAGTCGAATGAAAGTTAAAAGCACTTTATCCTAATATAAGCAGTGTCTGAAGTATGTGTACATATTGTATAGATGGTTAAACTATTCTTTTGACTATTGCATAAAGATTTACACCAGTTTAAGTCGTGATATACGTACGTTACATAAAAATTTGTTCTTGGGTTTGATTTTAATTATTTGGGTGGATGAAGTTCGTGATTGTGCGATCCTGAGACCGTGAGCGTGCCGCAGAAGGACAGAGGCTGGAGACATTATCTCTTCATCGAAGAATACGAGACATGATGGATCCATTTGCTGACCCGCGCTTCCAGTCCGTGTACAGGCTATCGCCTGACATGGTCCTTAGCCGAATTGTAGAAATAAAGCCCTATTTTCCCAAGCGTTGATTCATCAGCCGCAATCCCCATTGAACTCAAAGTAAGTAATAGTAAATATAAAGTAAATAATGAAAGTCATAACAATAACAGGACGGTAGAGAAACTATACAACGAGGTGTCATTATTCACTCACATTAAAATTTGTTATTGTAGCCTGCAATCAGGAACAAACTATACTGTTACTGATAAACTCATCCCTATAACCCTACCTCTATGTAGTACTGCCTTAGTGTGGTTAAGGTTTAGCTAGACCCTCCCTGGGTTTAGGTAAACATTCAATCCCTAGTATACATATAATAAAACGTGAATCCAATGCAGTCATCTGACATGCATATTTATTTACACTCGTTTTATTTTAGGTGTTAGCTGCCTACACTTTTATGGCCAAAGCAGTTGCCAGAAAACTGACAGGAGCAATACCTTTGTTAGCTTGAACCAGGCATCTGTTTCCAGGGCCATAACGGATACCACGATGGCACTAAATACTGCACTCAAACAGTGCGTTCAATTCCCTTGCCAAGTAAATGAAAGGCAACAAATTTTACAAAAGTAAGAAGTATTCTTTATTTAGATTACAAAAATCACAGAATGTTTTACTAATACACACATAACACAGTTAAAAATAAAACACTTTCTTTTACATTAGGACAATTTATTGGAATAGTGCAATACAAAACAAAGTCAACAGGAAATACTACTTTAGAAGATCACTTATTTGTTTCTTTATAACTAAAGTCACCATAATTTAAAAGATACAAGAACTTAACTAAGAAATTGTCTATGAGCTGTTACAATAAATTATAGTATATAAGACGAAATACATCTATTTATTGTACAATTAAATGTTTATTTTCAGAAAATACAGCAGGTTCGGGTTCCGTGGTGTTTTAGGATATGTGGATGGGACACATGTTCTGCTGCTACATCTTGCTGACTTCTAGGTCAGTAACTGTAACAATAATGATAAACATTCATGTTAAAAAATAAATACTTAATTAAAATTTAATGTTTCCAGGTGATTCTGGAGCTTTGGATTCTTACCCCGTTTCTTAATGCTGAGCCTAATTGCTCGGAAGCATGGTACACAGAACTGCAAAACATACATAAGATCATGCATCAAGAGTTACTTCAAGGTGTAGAAAGGGTACTTTAGGTGCTTGAATACAGCCCAAATAAAGTAGGATGCATCACCAAGGCATGTGCAGTTCTGCATTACATGTATATGGGGCCGCTTGCCTAAACACTAAGAAATTGAATTGGAGAACCAACCCCCTACAGAAACATCACGGATTCAGGAATTGAGCAAGATGGCTATAATAATAATAATAATAATAATCTCATTTATTTCAGGCAAGCATAACCCATATACAGATAATATAACATTGTCATAAAATTAAATTAAAATTAAATACAATAAATTACTAACACAAACTAATTGGCTCCAAATAAATTTATAAGAGTTAAATGTAAATAAAATAACAATAAATTAAAATTACAATATTCAAATTACAAAGATAAAATTACAATAAAATAAAAATCAAAATAAAACAAATAATTAAATTACAAATTTCGCTCCAGCATAGGCAGAGGTACATGTCTGCTGGAACAATGCCGGATGAAAGGGCAGTCTAACCTTCCCCCAATCATCGCCAAAACGGTGTTGGAGCTGGCCCGCACTCTGCGCACCAGAGACGCGGCGCGTTTACGCATCGTCGCGTGAAAGCAGTCAGTGTGCGCTTCTGCGAACATACCCGACGCGCTACAGTATCGAGGCAACCCCATCACCGCCCTGAATGCGTTATTGAATTGGACGCGGAGGGCGCTGTAGTCTCTTTTAGTGTAGTGCGCCCACAAACTGCACGAGTACAGCGATGTACAGTACGCTCTAAAGAGCGTAACTTTTACCTCGCTTGAGCACCGCGCAAATCTGCGGGCGATCATATTTGCTCTAACAGACAGCGCCCTCCGTTCCCTTTCCATGTCTACGTGGTCTGTGAGGTTTACAGTCAAAATATGCCCTAGGTATTTAAACTGACTAACTCTTTCCAGAGGAACACCATAGAGCTTGACAGGTGGTATACTCTCGGGACATTTCGCACTGGCGGTCTCAAAGATCATACACTGGCTTTTCTTTACGTTATACAATAAACCGTGACCACAAGCATATTCCTCGCATATCTTTAACAACTTCCTCAAGCCGCAAACCGAAGCGCTCATCAGCACCATGTCGTCAGCATAACTTAGATTATTGACACAAGTACCGTCAATGTGACAACCGACATGCTGACTGCTAAGCGCCACGATCAGCCCGTTAACATATAAGTTAAACAGGGTAGGAGATGTTAAGCCACCTTGCCTGACTCCGCATTCGAGCTGATACGCATCCGACATTGCCCCCGCCCACCTAACACTATTAGACTGGTGCGCATACCAGTACTGGAACATCCTGATGAGCTCCGGTGGCAAATTTATGCTCTTCAGCTTGTCCCACAGCAGGTCATACGCTACAAGGTCGAAAGCCTTGGATAAATCAAGGAAGCACGCGTATATGGGTGTTTTTCGATCTGTGTAGTATTTGACGGTATGCTTAAGGCACAATATAGCACTTTCAGTGGACAGCCGGGGACGAAACCCGAACTGGTTATCGTGCAGAGTTACCGACATATTTAACTGTGCGTTAAGCAAACCGTCAAACACTTTAGCAGTTACAGTGGCAAGAGAAATAGGCCTGTAGTTACTCTTATCCGTAAGGTCACCCGTTTTATTCTTCACTACAGGCACTACCACTGTTCTCATAAAATCGGCTGGCAGGTAGGAATGGCTCACACATAGCGAGTAAAACATAGCCAAGACCCTAGCAATGTGTGGTCCAGCGTGCTGCAAGTGCTCAATGCTGAGCCCATCATGTCCCGGGGATTTACCTCTCGAGATAAGCCTTATGGCTTTAGATACGGCCTTAGCCTGGATAGCAGTCCCCGTCAGACTGTTTACATCAGCATTAAGCACCTCCGTCGCTGTACCCAATGGAGATTTCACCGTGAAATGGTTTTTAAAAAGATTAGCAATCTCTTTTGGGTCAGTCACACCATCGACGCTCACAGGAAGGCCGGGGCGTAGGTTTTCTTTTTTGGTGCCCTTCCAGAAACCGCGAAAATCCCCCTTGGAATGTTTCACAGCTAGAGCGTCCATTCTTATTTGGTCCTGATGATTCTGGCACCATTTTAATCGAGACTTGAACACTCTTCTGCTATCGCACATTTCCTTATATAAAAATCCTGACTTAGGCCTACCATATAACACCCAATCGAGAAATTTAGATTTGGCCACCCTGTGAGCCTCGCTGACATGTTTGTTCCACCCGGCTATGCGCGGGCCGCCCCTGTTTTTCCGCGTGCTTCCCCGACTCACCACTGCCGCATCGCGGAGGGCAGTCACAATGTCAGAGTAAAGCGTATCCAGAACAAGCCTGTGGCCACGGTCACTACAAAAATAATCAGCACAGCTGATACACTCAGGAGGGAAGTCAATTACTTTAAGTCGCTTATGACACTCTTTGGCATACATAGAAACTTGTTCCTCACTTTTCATACCCCACACTACATCTTTATTTATATTTGCAACTTGAGACGTGACCTTAGGGGACACTAATTTCAAATTACAAATAACCTCAAGTGGGAAATGATCAGACCACAGAGTGTCATACTTAACATCTACACTAACAACAGCCTGCTGAGCCGAGTGAGTAGCTAAACAGTGGTCCAGCCAGCTGCCAGTCCCGTGCACGTCACTTACAAAAGTAAAAGTACCCGAGTCTAACCCTAGCATATCTATGTCTATACATGACCATTGTTGGTCGTTACAAATATGCATAAGTTCACTGAAAAACAACTCACCCGGATCCGCATTAAAGTCGCCCAGAATAAAAACAGATTCTATTCCATATTCGTCAATAATGGCACTTATCTTACTCAAACAATCAGTAAAGTCTTGTAAATTATCGACAGAATTAGTTGGTAAGTAAACACTCATTACAATCACTTGTCTGTCACTCGTTGTGATATTAATGGCACAAATACGGGCGTTATCGCACTGTAACACTGACACCTGCTCAAACGCACTATATCTCCATAGCAACGCGACGCCGCCATAGGGACGCCCGCGCAGTACCCCCGCCGATGTATCAACCGCTGACGTCGCAGTGTATCCAAAACCGCTGTCGATCGTGCTGATAAAGGGTATGTCGTGCGGCATCAACCAAGTTTCCTGTAGACAAACCACGTCGCACGTACGACACAGGTCTCTGACGTCACCGATGGAGCGTTTTACATTCTTACAATTGAAAGTAGCAAAGCGATAAGGGCTACTATCCATTATTTGGTTTGTTTGGACCGGCTGCTTCGGTAAGATGTACACCGTTTCTTGACCTGTGTTTGAAGTTCACAAACCGCCGAAATAAGACACCTGCAGGCCATAAAGTTTCGTCCATGTACCTTGGTAGATTGGCCTCTGATATAAAAAACTTATATGCTTTATGCCCTCTTTCAAATTTCATATTTATTTTCTCTAAAGTCACAGCTATAGTAGAGGACTTCAATTTAGGGCCAATTTAATAAATAGATTATTTTAATAATTTTTTGTGTATCATTTATTCCCATACCTTATCCTTCCTCCAGAGGCAAACAAATTTCAGGCTACAATTTGGTGAAGGATAGCTTCGATGCTATGCATTCCAGTTGCCACATCTTCAATTGCTGCTGCGTGCCGTGCGAGTATAGCATGAAGCGGGTCTGGGCGGCTTCTTGACTGTTGGGGCTCTTCTGTTACATATTTTTTTGACACAGGTCGCATCCTGACCTGAGACTCGGCCCCGGGCAAGTCCTCATGCCCCTGCGTGAACGCAAACATTATGTTTCTTTGCTCCAAAGACACTTTTCTGAAAATATGTAATGTCAATTATTTTTTGTAATATATAAATGATAAGTAAGAAAAAGATGATGTTTTATATACTAGTAAAATACTTACACCATTATTGTTTGTATATGTGTTAAATTAAACCCGAGTTTCGCACAAAACAATTTTGAAAACTTTTGAGTTTGAGGTTATCATTGAAATTGCCAGTTTGACATTAAATCTCATTTACAAAGCAAGTTTGATAAAAATCTGGTAAACTAATTTAATAAAACAATCAGTGTTTGCTGTTTTGTTTTATATATGATTACTAAATGTAGATTCTGTAGCCGTACATAACAAAATCCCTAGTAAAAATAATATATTTGCCACTTTAAGCTTTTCTACCACCAATTTCTATTTCCTACCATTTTTTAACGATCCCCTTAAACATAATTGTCAATATTTCAAATATTTAAAAAAAAAACCTTACCGCTCGGATCTGTGAATAGCGTTTTGATAACCGTTCGGTCGCGTTTTGATAACCGTTCGGGCGCAGTTCGGTTATAACCGTTCAGTGTCTATGATTCATTCGGTTTCGATTCGATTGTTTGTGAATAGCTATGCAGGGCTGCGGGTTGTTCGAAAGAGATACCGCGGCCCTGGAACACAAAGGGCTTAGAAGGAACATGGGTGGGTTTTAGTCAGTCAAGTCTGACACTCCCTCCCGCTCCGCCCAGAGCGGGAGAAGTCATTTGATGATTTCCCATCCGCAAAAAAAAAAAAAAGGCAGATTTGGGCATGGTCCAAGTAACGAACTGGCTTAATGACAACCTTCTCACACTAAACACTGTGGTTAATACTTAAATGTGCTCTCATATTCGTGTAATCATCAAAATTTTCAATGTCGCTTGCGTATTATGTCTATTGTGTATGTTGTGTGTATTGTGTGAGGATTTGTAATTGGCTCTCTGGTGACTTTTGTTCCATATCTTGTTTTTTTATTGGCTGTAAGTCCTCGCATGTTCTAAATCAATAAATAATTAAAATAAGAAATCTGGTGCTTCTCTCGTTGCTGGATGTACTGGTCTTGTATTGTGCTTATTTATACCAACGCGGTCTTAAAATACCAATAATGTATCATGTGAGCAGAAGCGTTACTATCTACCATTTTAGCTTTCGCGTTCGTAACCGTTGCTGTGTCCGCAGGAGTAACCTGATGGCGCACATCCGCAAGTGCCACACGAGCGACGCGCCGCACGACGCGCCCGAGGACTTCGCGCCCGCGGCCGCTCCAGCTCCCGCGCCCGCTGCTCCCGCCTCCTCCACGTGCGATGAGTGTGGACGCACGTTAGTACTAATTACTGGTTTTTTCGCATACAAATAGTTGGGTATATTTTACGAATGTTCACCCCGATACTATTTCCTAAAAACATCAATAAATTTGTAAGTGATGCTCTGAAATACGTTTCAATCAATTTTCAATCGTGATCGGTTACTGTAAATGTATTAACACCAATAAAATCTTACAAGAGCAACAGTATGCTTTCTCCAAAGGAAGCCGGTTAAGTATTATTAAAACACATATTTACTGCATAGATGCCATAGGAATCTTATGTGACCTCTCGAAGGCATTAAATTATTCATTGAAGGGTTGCGTAAATCGCGATACATTGCTCTTGAACATTAAGATTTAGATATTTAACTTGAAAAAAACTTAAATAAAACCATTAGGAGTAAAATTTATTTGAAACAGGGACCGACAGAAGTTTGACAAAATATCGTTGCATTGTTGGTGCTTTTCAAGTGGGCGTGGATGGCTAAATCTGAAACAATGAGGAATAGCGAAACATGCTCATCTGCATCATTGCATTTTTGGAAAATCAATATTCCTAGCCAGGAATCGAACTTTATCGAACACATTGATTTTGAGAAAAACACACACACTGTTTTACTTCACTAGCAGTGCTTTTAGGGAAGTATTTATATGATAACATTTATCGTGTGTATGTGAGTGCAAACAGCGCTTGTGTTGCAGGTTCGGCTCGGCGGCCGCCATGAAGCGTCACGCGCGCGTGCATCGGCCGGCGCGACACTACCGCGCCGCACAGGTACGTCGCTGGTTATTGGTGTGACTCCGTCTTAGCTGAATGCCACGCTGGCAAAAAAAACAAACTCGTGATAAAAAAAAACATCCACTATTTTTAATTTTCGGTTTCGACCAGTAATCCTTCGGTCGGACACTAACGAAGTACCTAATGATTTTAAATTTGACACATTGTTCCTCTCTGTAAAAAAAACACCAAAAATGGGTATCAAATATGAAACTTCTAGGATCCTAGATTGTATCACCTGTATGTCTAGACTAGACGAACGCCGTCATTGCTGGCTGATTACCTTCTGTTTGTATTGCAGGAGGAAGGCAACGAGTCGCAGGAGGGCGAGGACATGGAGGGCGAGGTGGAGTACCTGGAGGTCGAGGAGCTGGACGAGCTGCAGTACCGCGACACCGACGACTACGACCACAAGCCCGACATCGACATGCACTGATCACCTCTCAGCCGTATCCCACGGGATCTTTTTATATATAGAATCTAGGTTTCTCATTAGTGAAAGAGTTTTGGGAATCGGATCAGTATTTCCGAAGTTACCTACATCCAAACTATTACAAATTATAACAAAGGAAAAAAAAATTTTTTTCGAGTATGTCAGATATTTTAAAGGGATGATAAGTGAACCCTCAAGTAGCTCAAATTCAAAAGACTGACGATTTGGACGCAACTAAAAGTCATGGGCAATTTTTGAAAATGCATAAAGAAATCGTGACATTGAAATACTCGAGAGCGTCAGATTATTATACAGACGCCTCATCTTGACGTCCTGTGGAGGAATTTCATTAATCTGACAATTGTTTTTTTTTTTATAAATCTAAGCTACTTCTTGTGCAAATCGGCAGATTATGTTATTCCCGTGATCCGTGACTGTCCTTCGAAATAAAAAAATTATGATGATGAACCGCGCTCGGGAATTGACGTTTTTTTGCAACTTTGACTCTCCCATTTCCTTATGTCGCACTCAAATTGTCAGATTATTGAAATACACACTTTTCTGCACGTAATTAACTTACCTTGGCTGAATCTGACACGCTCGAGTTTTTCTAATGATCAATTTTTATTTACTAATTTGATCGGCTGCCCTAGACGCTCGACTTTTTATAGAGGGTTCAGGTATGGTGGGAGTACTTCACAGGGTTTTAGGTTGGGGTCCCTTTGTAATTCTGCCGCGCTCGCAAATCCAATAAATCAATTAAACATCCAATTGATGTTAATTTATTAAATGTTACTATTTTGTAATGTCTTAGTTATGATAATACAATTAGTATTGAAGAAAAACATCCTTTAAAACCGGCAATGTTATGCTGGCTGCTGCCCATAATTAGCTAACTGCTATATACGAGCCCTTATGTAAGCCAATGTTTAAGACTTTGATGTACCTAAACTATTTGGTTAGGAACATTAATAAAAACATGTTTCACGTTTTAAACATGAATGTATGAAATACATATTTTATATCCAACTTGTTCATACTTGAAACAGTCGTATTATACTAAGATTACTTTGTAATGTAAGTACGTTGTACATGATACTTTTATGGTCTTCATTTCTTTTTCATGTAATTATTGAAAATATATGTTTATTTCCATTATTGTGTTATTATTATATAATTTGTGTGAGAACATGACTAGATAAAGGAAAAAAAAATAAAATTGTCCGCTTTGTTTTGTGCTTGTATTAAGCGGTCTACTTAGTGGTCCCCCGACGCTAAGACGCTTGGATTATTTTATTTTTGGAATTTTAGAGGTTTTTTGTGTTGGGGTTTTTTTAAATTTGTAATTAATATTATATTTCATGCTTTTTAAACTTATATTGTTTCATCTTAGTCTTGACTGTCCCAATACTGGGCATAGACCTCCCCGATTGCTTCCACTTTTCTCGGTGTTGCGTATCTTCTCGCCAATTAACGAAAACAGCAAAATTTAAAAAAAATACGAGTTTCTGGGGGAGGGGGGGGGTGCAGCCACCCCCCCTGGCGATGGTGACAAGTGACAAGATTTCAAATTCCGAATCGACCAGACCTGTGGAAATTGTTAATTTCAAACGGCTGAGCAGATTTTTTTGAAACATAGGTAAGAACACTCGATTAAAACACCTTTCAAACGAAACCAATTTCATCAAAATCGGTTCATCCGTTTAGGAGCTACGATACCAGACATACACACGTCAAACTTATAACACCCCTCTTTTTTGGTCGGGGGTTAAAAACTATTTGTGAGTGTCGGAGATTCTTTCGGAAGTCTAAAACTGCTACGGCCAGTTGTACGCATCGCATGCATCTCGACCTGATCCCGATAATGAGGATTCCAGAGCCACCCTCTCCATTTCACAGAAGACCTTCCAGAAGTCAGTCAAGACAAAATCGAGGCGGCTCTACAGCTTATGAATGGAAAAGCCCCTGGTGATGATGGGGTAACAACTGAGTATAATCGGCCTCTGTGTCTTGACCTTTTGGACTGTGAAAAGGTTTTTGACACTCGCGTCCTGCCCCCGTATTCACAAACGCATAGATTCGATTTCGATTCGGAAAGTCGTATGTCTATCTCGCTCGCTTTCGTTGTGGACGTCCGAGACCGTTGTTTAATTTTTGGTGTACAAGTAAGTTTTATTCTATGGCAAAATCGAAGTGTTTGTGTATATGGGGGTCTCTGCAGCGATGTCAAGTCGACTGCCGATACATCTCAAGTACTGAGTACTTTTATGAGAAAGCCTCAATGACCGTCCAAACTCGGAAGCTGCCACAGCAAACAGGTGTTTAACATTGCGTCGGGGGGTGAGGCAAGGGGACGTAATTTCCCCGAAAAAGTTCATCAACAAACAATCCAGGACCTGTTGTTGTCAATGGTGAGAATACAGGGTGTAACGGAAAGGGTATATACATCCTTAAGGGTGTGCTACAGACCATCAAACAACATGGTTCTCAACCTAAAAAAAAATTGCAGCAAAAAAAAATATCAGCTGCCTATACATTTGGGTCGAATAGGTATTGTAATTTTCTATGGGGCTGCAGATTTTTTTTTTGCTGAAAATCATGTTTTATGATGAGAACCATGTTGTTTGATGGTCTGTAGCACACCCTTAAGGATGTATATACCCTTTCCGTTATATTTACCTCGCGCAAACTCAGCAGTTTGGTAAGAACAACTTTGAGTGAGGCTAACATAAGAATTGGCTGGGCAGCATTTGGGAACCTTCGTCGGGTCTTCTCGTCGCGTATTCCACAGAGCTTAAAGAGTAAGGTGCTTGTTTTTACACGGGGCCGAAACGTGGACACTCCTGGTTCGCCTAATTCATAAATTCAGGGCCCCTCAGTGTTCTGTGGAACGGTCTATGCTTGGAGTCTCTCTGTGGAATCACATCCAGAACGACGTGATCAGACACAGTACCAGAATAAAATTGTCGACGACGTCACAGTAAGCAACTATGGGCGTGCCGGCCAGGCCCATATTAGTTGTAGAACCAATGACCGTTACTTAAGTGGAGACCGCGAATCGGAATATTTTTATGTTTAAGTAATATTTTATATGTAGCGCTTTGCGTTATTGTAAAACTCGTTGTGGTAAAACGAGTGGACTTGAATTCGGTTTATTTTCGTTAATATTTTCTTTATTTACCCAGTATAGACGGGACCAGACGAAGTAAATCGTGATCCAATAGTTACTACTTAGTAACCAATCGGTTTGTCTAGTGTCATACATACGCCCACCCGATTGTCAGCTTGCATTCGTGTGTCGAACTCGAAAATGTTCGGGACAAGGAACTTACCTATATACTAACTGGAAAGACTACGAGCAACTCAAAAGCGTTCTGAGCGAGATAACTTTGAAAGTGGGTGTCATCTTTTTCTAATAGGGTAGGTATGACCCCCGTATATAGATCTAGAGCATTATCACCCTAGTCGTAATTTGTAAACAAAGTTAAAAGAACTTACCTGAAAAAGAAATTCTACATCCAGCAAACCCCTCACAGAACACAAAATTACCATATTTTAAGTGGAAGATTTTACTTACAAATACAATAAAAAGCACTCGAGGAAGCAAAAATACGAATTAGGCGCGAAAGTCTATCAGACATTTTTTTTTTTAATTTCAGTTTCAGTGTCATATAATTATGTTGCCATTCTATAAAACTTTAATTTCACAAATAATGTAATTTAATAGTATTTCGCAAGAAAATAATTCTTTTTATATTAAAAACTTTAATATTAAATTAATCCCGTTACGATGTATGTGCTAGTAAAGCTATCAACGTGAATTCCGATTTGTATTTAAATTATAGTTTTAATTTTCTTTTACTGGCAATTGCTAGACAGACTCCACTCTCGAAAGCTATCTCGCTCAAGTTTTTTTCCTTTGACATACGATTTCGTATTTATTTAAGTAATACGAACTATACAAGTTTCTAGATAAAGTTCATTTTAAACGGTTGTTTGATATTGTCATTTTATTTGTAAGTACATAAGTTCGGGATCAAAAAATATGAAAATACTAGCTGTCCCGCGCAACTTCGTCTGCGTCACATTTTTCCCGTTATCGCAATATCGTTTATACCCTACGGCATTTCATACAAACTTTCAAGTCGTTATTTTCCGAAATGACTGAACATATTTTAATGAAACTTCCTACGCATAAGCAGTATACATAGGTCTAAAAAGTTACTTAAAACATAATATTATTTTTAAATATATTTTTTTCCTCAAAACATTGGGATTATCGATTCCTCCACAAGAAAGAAGCCCAGAGAAACAGTTAATCAATAAAGATTTACTGACGACACTGAAATGAACTTTTATTGTTTTATTTTTCTTTGCGACTGCCCCTTTATATAGTAAATTGAAAATTTACAATATAACTTCAAAACTTTGGGATTATCGATTGCTCTACAACGAAGAAGCCTAGAAGACTTGTTAAAACCCCTGATGTGTTATAGGTTTCAGTGCAATGGTCTCAGTATTTTTGTTGATTCCAGATTAATCTTTAAAAATGTACTATGGTGGATGGCGACTGAAATAGGGTGACCATGTATTCCAACGAAACAAGTATTTATCGAGTACCTAGGTATCTATTTATCTACTAAATGAAGCAATACACGTCGAAATAGTTGAAATAAGGTGACGATCAAAGAGTATAGTAATATAGATGGAATAGAGAGCCCACTCAAGAAAATTTTTGACTCCTATATTGAACGGTGTCGCCATCTGATACTAAATCCGTTGAACTAATCCCAATAACTATAGGTGCGTACATGTACTTATATCTATATCTTTGTTATTGAATAGGTTTTCTATGGGTTTCTGTTTTTATTTCTTTTTTTACACTCAACTATACCTAGGTACTCGATAAATACTTGTTTCGTTGGAATACATGGTCACCCTATTTCAGTCGCCATCCACCATAGTACATTTTTAAAGATTAATCTGGAATCAACAAAAATACTGAGACCATTGCACTGAAACCTATAACACATCAGGGGTTTTACAAGTCTTCTAGGCTTCTTCGTTGTAGAGCAATCGATAATCCAAAAGTTTTGAGGTTATATTGTAAATTTTCAATTTACTATATAAAGGGGCAGTCGCAAAGAAAAATAAAACAATAAAAGTTCATTTCAGTGTCGTCAGTAAATCTTTATTGATTAACTGTTTCTCTGGGCTTCTTTCTTGTGGAGAAATCGATAATCCTAATGTTTTGAGGTTATATGTTAAATTTTCATTTTACTATATAAAAGGGGCCGTCATAAATAAAATACTTAAAGCAAAAAAAAATCGTTTCATTCTCGTCACTAAATCTTTATTCATTAACGGTTTCTCTCAGGTCCTCAGTTATGGAGATGACGTTGGCCGAACGTCCTGATGTTACAGAAACCAAAATTTATTTTACTTTTAACCGGTGGCATTACGAGTAAAAGTAAAGCATTGGTTGTTTGTCAGCAAATCGTCAGTAAATCTTTATTCAGTAACAGTTACTCTAAGGTCCTCAGTTATGGAGATTCAGGTTGGCCGAACGTTCTGATATCAGGTCGTTCGGCCATAAATAAATGCTTCTAACTTTCGGACTGTTCTGTCACAAATTCTTTGGCTGGCATCTTTATGCGTCACATGATCGTCATTAAAAACTGGAGTAGCAGCCAGGTCCCTATCTCGACTGGCCGAACGTTCTGAAACATGAATGTATGTTTCTGGTAAATGGAGCCACAGACATTATCGGATGCCACCAGAACTACATCGAAAGCAATGATCGGTTTGGCCAACTATTATATTCATAGTCGGCCATCTCTAGTAGTTATGTATGTGAAGGGGTTGATTTAAACCAGCATGCTATCAACAATAGGTAATAATTTATTATAACAACATTACAATACTAAATAATCGTGGAAAAATAACTAAGTCAACTAACAATATCACAATAGGTTAGGTAAGGGTCGCACATAATTAATATCTGATATTAATTACATAACTAAATAACAATTAATATACACCGTTTGCGGTTTACTAACGTATCCTTTGTAACTGCTCAGTATAGTGCTAAAGAGGATTGGATATGAAATACAAAATGTTCAATATGCTCGAGACAGTCACGAATTCGGACATTGTATGCCGTAGCGTACTCATTGAGAGCACGAAGTCGTCATTGCATGGAGTACTAACTTATGATGTGATAGTCGCCGCCAGAAATTTCTGTCTTGTGCTTTCGGAAGAAAGCAGTGCCGTCAAAATTACGGTCATCCATATTATAAATTATAAAATACATCCTATTATGACTCAATAGAGAGAGAGAATTGACATTGTCATTTCTGTCGCCAGGATTATGACTGCACTGCTTTCGTATATACACGTCGTGGCTCTGCACTCCAGCGCGTCACTCGGCGGTCTGTGCGTCGGTGGGCGCGCGCGGGCGCGTGCGGCAGATGAGCGCGACGCGGCGCTGGCGCGGCAGGCCGGCGCCGCGCCACGCGCTGTCCGCGCCGCCCAGCACGGCGTGCGTGAACTCGTAGCGAGCCACGCCTCTGGAACGACGAATATTCATGTGAGGTGCTGACTAACTTGACATTTTATCTTCTACATCCTACGGAATGACTTCTTCCCAGCTCCAACACTAGGAAGTGGCAAAAGCGAACGTTTTGGAGACTGTCTGATGTAATTTTGGCGTTTAAAAAGCGCTGATTTTCAACCTAGTTTCAATAAACGACCTGATTTCGAATGCTTGATGTATTCAATAATAGTACGAGTATGATATGGAAAAGTGTAGTGAGTAGTTACTTCATGATGTAGAGCGCGCGGCGCTGCAGCAGAGCGTTGATGCTCCTGTGCTTGTGCTCGCAGTGTACCAGCTGCATCACCGCGCTCGACACCAGGCACAGGCCCGCGATCACGTCGCCACAGAACTGCATAGAACCACACGTTACTACTCCACACGTACCTATCTACCGAGCAGCACCTCGGCAAGTCGGCTAAAAGCTTGGCTAATACTGGATTAACCTAGTTTACTTCTTCTCATAACCCTAATATTATACGCTCTCGCCATTGTCTCGTGCACTTGCAGAACTATCAAAAAGGTCTCTAACTGCACTATAAAGGATTAAAAAATGTCGCCACGATTAACATGCTAGCATAATGGGTCCATGTCTCCTAATTTGATGAAACGTATCATCGATACAAAAGAAGAAAATATCCTGAGCTTTAAAAATATTCGCAAATCGCAGACAGTGATGGCAGTGCTGTGACTCACTCTGACAGCATCGACGTGCGGCTTGATGTGTCCGGCGGCGGCGAGGTCCAGCACGTGCACGTGCGGCAGCGCGTCGTGCGCGCGCGTGCCGAACGCGAGCGCGCGCACGCGGCTGAGCACCGCCTCGTTTTCGACGGACCACTGCTTGCGCTCCGTCTCGCGGAACCCTTGGATTGCCTGCGACCGAGATTACAGGTTTTTAATTTTTTTGAGATTTACAGAAAAGACCTTATTGCTAAACCATAATTATTTAATCTGTAACTATTTAACTTCTAGTAGAATGCTGGCCCCCAAAGTAAGTTGTACCTGTATCTTGGAGACTGCATGAGTTTGGTCTCACCATAGCACCACAACGGAAACTGCGGATTGAGGGTGGCACGCAGTGTCCATTGTTGTCTACACTTTAAATAATAGTAACAAAGGGTTTTTAAGAAGCCCAAGATATGGTAATTTGACTACACGGTTGGCACAGTGATTGAGCTTTTGACTCCTACGTTATGTGGCGCGGGTTTGATCCCTACATGGAACAAATATTTGTATGGCCTACAGATAGTTGTGCCTGGTCTGGCTGCTTGGGTATGTGAGTTTAAATGTTTGTGAATGCACCCACGATACAGGAGAAATTCCTACTGTAGGGCAAAGTATAATAAAAATTGAGCATACATCTCATCATACTGCAGAAAATTACGTTATTACATAAGGTTTTATACATTTCAGTAAAAGCACTTGTGGGACTAGTGACTAACATTATCCCAGTGGTCGAACTCGTATCTCATGCGGCGCAGAACGGGCTCGAGCTCTAGCAGTAGGGTGTTCTCCTCGCGCTCCGAGATGAAGTCGGGGTACACCTGCATGTCGCGCACCACGGCGCTGCGCAGCTGCGGCGAGTCATCCTCTTTCCACGACGGGCTGATGTCCACCATACTTGAGTCACCTGTCGCAGAATAAAATCTCATTTTCATTTATAGAGGTCACACAAAATATACCTGCTGTGAGATTTCAGCTTGGTTCCCAAGTTCTTGTACAGCAGTATGGGTCATTCAATATTGTTTATCTTATCTTTTACTTCATGGCAATGGCCAATGCCCGACCCCTTACTTTTACTACTTATGATGACTTATCGTCGTCTAGCCCAAACCCTTTTGAGCTAGAAATTCTTATAAGAGGCATCATTAAAAAGAAGGAATTTAGAATTTGTAGGAGAAAATAAAAAAAAAAACATACGGAGCGCTATCCTATCTCTGTCTAGGTCTATCACGCCGCTAAGCCCGCGAGGGAGCCCGATGCATAACTTCTTGTATTTACAGGTTTTCAGAAAACTAAATGTTAACAAACGCATTTTTTTGCGTAAATAAAACTAAAACTTGATCCAAAATAATACTTGAAAAATTATGTATTTTGACAAACCGATGACAGCACTTTAATTCTGACATTGACAGTTGCAGCAGGACAGATGACTGCTGGGGAGCGTTCAATTATTTCGCTCTACCATGGCACTTTTATTTTGTTAAGTTGTGCTTCCTATATTTACCTATTGTTGCGGACCCCCGTAATAGTAGTTCAATGACACATTTTGCTATAAAAATGTGTAAGTTGTACATATTTTTGTAAACACCCATTTTTTAATGGGTGATTAGAAAAATATGTACAACTTTGATACCTCGCTCGATGGTATTGGCAACAAAAAATCGAACTTCACGATATGGCACTCACAATCCGCCATTTTTAACAGCTTTTATTATTTGTTGAAGTGAAAACTTCTTTAGCGGCGTTGTGCACTTTTGTGATGGGTAAAAAATGGGTAAAAAGTCCTGACATTTTTTTCATTTAGTTAAAGTGAAGCCAGTGACACTCGCGCCACTAAGACGAACCTAACGACGTATAATTTATCGAAATCCGTTCATCCGTTTAGGAGTTCGAGGGAACATATAAACGGACATACATACATACAGGTCAAACACATTACCCTCCTTTTGGGCTTCGCCGCAGTCGTGTAATTACTGTCTATTGATAGTTTGATCAACATTTTTGTAAACTTTACAGGTATAAAATTAATAAGAATTATTTAAGTTTATTTTTGTCGTTTTATCTACCCTGCCTAACAAAACGTTTGTTTGGTTAGATTTATGTAGTTACTTATTGCGTGTGTCTAATTACTGTGATAAAAGGAAGATCGAAAGATTGTTTGTTTCCTATTCCTTTAGAGCTAAAAACTGTTGCAGCGACAATACACGCAGGCGCGACAACGCGACTATAAAATTAAACGGGTCAAACACATTATACCCTCTTTTTGGGCTTCGCAGCAGTTGGGTGAGGACTAAAACCAAAACATTTTATTTCACTACATGGGCACTAACAAAATGTCAAAAAACATATTGCACGGTTCGGGTTGGTCGCTTCCTACAAGTAGAAGAACCGGCAAGAAAAGTACGAGTACTTATGAAGGTAAGTACCTACATTTTCTACAGTTCTTTTCTTAAATCAAAATCAGTCTTTCTTAGTGCCCTATAGCACCAAACTGGCTGCCCAAAACTAACTTTAACGTTCAAGGACTCGTACTATTGATATTGAGAGGTCAAGCACCCTTCCAGCACTGTTCCACAAAAACCCAGCGTGCACGTGCAGTTACATAGCTGACAGACCTGCGATGCAAATTGGATGCAAACAATCAAACAGGTAGGTAACCCCATTTTCTGATGGTTTTCTATCATTGATCAAATAATCAGTACGTTTTCCCATGTGTGTTCATTCTTTCTTATTGTTATGGCAGAGTTTCTCCAACAAATATCGGTGAACTGTAAACAGTATTATTGAGAGTACTTATTATGGCTGATAATGCTGATATTACAGGTGTCTGCTGTTTTTGTTTCGCCACACAATCTGACAATGTTTGCAAGTTTTTAAACACGTTCTCTCTTAAGTTTTGTAAATAAAGTTTGTGTGTAGGATGATGGATGACTCGCGTTGCCAGGGCAGTCGGTAATATCACGAATTCACGACGTAACAGCGAGCATAAATAAAATAATTATATATTTAACGCAACTATAGAGTGACTATGCTGTTGACAATAAGTTGTTCGGTACCCTACATGGGCGCCAATAGGATTATTTTCAAGGGACTTGGAAATAATCCTACCGGCGCCCATCATCCATCTTCAGAGGAGTGCTACTTTTTGCACTCCTTCTAGATTTTTTCCTCGTTAGATATTCGTTTGTGAATTCATACAAGCAGTAGCTTTGTAGATTTCTACAGAAAAGCATTGTTAAGTCATGCAGCGCCATCTATCGAGCTAGAGGGTCAAGAAAAAGCGACATCTGTTGGTGCTCGCGAAGAAGTCGCCGCTCGGCTCGCTGCTCGCGAAATCCCCGCGCTCGCCGCCGCCGAGAGTGTGACCCTATATATTACTTTACTCTTTGGTGTGTTCCGTTTCATAGAGAGCGTGATGGTGCATTTACGAAATTGTAAAACGAAAATAAATACCTGATCTAAATCCTGTAGTCTGAGTATCACTGAAGAAGTTCCAGCCAGCCCCACTGTCTTCAGAGCCCTAACAAGCATCATACAAGAAAAATAGGACCAAGAGGGAGCGTAACGAGCTTGAAAGTTTTAGCACCCACCTCGAACTTAATACCTAGGTTTTCAAAGAGACGAACGAATTTGGACAGCAACCTAGATGCCTTATGTTTTATTCTTATAGCAACTTAATAAATCTTTTCTATATATAATATATTATATTTTGTTTCCCGACAGGGGGGTGCAAGTGCAGTGCACCCACCCCTTGCACCCTGCTGCTGGCCCCCATGGTACCCTACATCTCTTCCTGATGAACTTCAAAATCCTTCTTCGAACTGGCGTATCGGCCTCAAGTTATGCTGTATGTTCAGTCAGTTTAATACAAGCGTAATAGTACCCATTATTGTTAAAGTCTAGACCATAGTGAAAACTATTTATCGAATTATTTAAATGTTTTACGTGAACGCCAATGTCGCCGATCAGTCTCCCCTACAGCCTACAGCGAACAATCACATAATTCACACTCGAGTGACCTTTAGTAAACAAGACTACGTGTGGTGGCGCACAATGCGGTGACTCAGTTGTTACCAAACCCATTGAGACGCGAGGAGCGATTGATTACTGCTGACGAGAGACACCACAGACGAGTAGCAAATGGAATTTTCATTTCATTATAATTGTTCCTTTGTTGTGATACTGGCTATTTACCTATATCCAGGCCAAGTGAAGCCGAGATTTTAGAGCAACCTAAGCGCCTGATTAAATTACCATGGCAATAGTGATTTAGAACTCGGAGATGAGTCAGACATAACAGTATCATTTTTCGTTCCTATACCTATAGCCAATACCTACCCTAGCTGGTGCGATCTAATTGCTCTCCTAAGTCATACCTCAACATCGAACCATTCATTTCCACTTCATCAGTCCACACCGGCCATATTCGGTGGTAACAGCGCCGTGTCAAGCATGGTCGAGCGTCAGTTCATCCACCGTTTAAAGCCCAACTCGCCGCCAGACGCGGCGTCCGTCACCGTCGTCAATGCCGCGACCTGCTTCCGTCGCTCGGTAATTAACGCTGAATGAAATATTTCGATTGTTATCGCAATTGTTGTCATCTGTTGGCATTGAGAGCGACCACCACTATATAGTGTAACAAAGAACGTAATTTAAGTTATATCAAATTAAATGCACTTGTTTGATTGTCGACTCTGATGTTATTCATTGATAGGGTTACCTCCAACTTAATGCCCATCCACTTTTAGTGTGCACACTTCAGAGAATAGGAATGCATAACATAGTCATTACTTAGAAAAATCCTCCTCCATTATTCTGTTTGAGTAGTTTTGAGAGTGCTGTGCAAGAACCTAAGTTATGGACCGCATGAGCACAGGCTAGACTGGTATTTCATGTTTCATATTTTGTCATACAAGTAAAGTATTCGTATATAGTTCAGCACATTTTTATGAAGTTATGTAGTGTCTAATGTTTGTCAAGTGGTGATTGGCAGTCGGAATGGCGCTGGTAGCTGCACGGAGTCGTGACAGGGTGTCGTGTCGGCACCGATTAGCTCGTCGTCGCGGCGCTCGCAGGCAGCCAAGCGAAGTAGTAATGATCGCTATTAACGTTACATCGTTATTATAACTACTGATGACTCTCCGAATTATCTATCTACTAAGTACCGAACATACTACCTACATAGCAACAGTTTAACTCTTGATTTCATGGCAGTAAGGACTAAGGGCGGTTCTCGTAGTTCAAGCAACCGTACACTTGCAGTTGTCTTTAACAGCAGCTTCCAAGAGACAGACGATAAGAATCGCTTTCTCGGTTTTACGAACAAAAATAAAGTAAAGTCATGGGTACAATGCGCTTAGTAGTTTGCAATGTAATAGCTAAACCATGGAACACCCATCCAATGATTGATGATTATTATTGATGGCATCGATGTTATCCATCTAAAGTGTATGTACTGTTTGCATGGTCATGCAGTGCAATCCCAAAATTATTATGATACGAGTTGACAATGTGCCTCGTCCAATCAATATATAAGACAAGTACAATTAGAGAGAATGTTGGAGATAAGTACACCATAAATACCATTTACTTCTGGGTGTGTTTCGGTGTATCTTTTTCATCTATCTTTTTTTTATCTTGTCTGAGAAATATCGACTTTGTTTGTTAAAACTGTTGTTCTTAACTTTAACAATTAACAAAGTGAATATCATTTATCTGTCAATCAGCACGCGTAGCATGACCACTGTAGAAACGAATTTTGTCTACGGAAGAATCGACATATGTGTCTCTTTGTCGATTCTTCCGTCGTCCGTCGATAGCCCGTTTCTAAGGCGGTCATGCTACGCGGGCAGGACGTTGAGCGAAGGAACGTCTCTAGAGGGACGCATAACGCGTCCTGTATTCCAAATGAGCTCCGTAAGTATCGGCCTGACGTGGCGTGACGATGACAGAGGTAGCCTAGGCCACGAGTCTAGATTCTAGATCAGACTTCAGTGACCGCTGCCGTACCTACTCGTTCCGCTTCCTCGGGCAAACATTATGACATTGACTTTTTACAGAATATTCGCGATGATTTCAATTTACAAACCAAACTGTTTCCTAAATAAATTGTGTTTTTATTGGCAACTGAATATAATTCCGTGCTGTAAAAATATGTTCATTTTAGAAGCTTGATAGGAACATAATGAGTTGAAGTTGGATTGGTACTTGCCAGGACAGATCCTACAACCTCATGCATCCACTTGTCAAATAATGATTTCCCTGGTTTGCTGATAAATTAACATCGTATCTTATGACACTTCTCAAGTTCTTACGATAACAAACACCTCTTGATTGCACTTCTAGTCAAAGCTGGTCTAATCTTCAATTATTCTGCGATGAAGTGGTGGTGGTGGGCACTAATAGATACCGGCGCACTTGACTACGGAAGTTCCCCCGCCTTTACATGGTCATCACAGGTGACCTTGAGGAAGGTAAGCACTACATAAGCCGCCATGAGTGACAACATACTGCAACACACGGTGGAACCTGGGCAGACCGGTTGGCTCCATCTTGTAACTGCTGGCCATAGATATATTTTTTATATTTCTGTGCTGCTGGCATTGCCACGGCTTCGCAGCTATTTGCATAGTGTGTAGCTCATGCGCGCACGATATAAGAAGGTTCAAAGCTTGCAATTCCTTGCGGTTTGCGTGCTTGTAATGGCACAGAGACAGTGGCGAGGAGAGCGCGGTGCGCAGGCGCGGGTGGGCGAGGCGTGCCGCGCGCCGCACATCGGGCGCCGCCGACACGCGCCGCCGCAGATACTTCGCTATGAGAAGCCGCAAAACTTCACGCATTCGGTCGTAGCCTGTTTGGAGATAGGGATAGGGCTAAAGTTATTTGCAAGATCATGACGATCCCATGTTACCCTAGTCTCATCTCTAATCTAACAGCTAATCAGCTTTACAACATAATAACTGTCCTGACTCACGCCTGTCTGGTATATCTTGTCACGACTGAGTTTGTACACAATCAAATAGGAGACCTTAAGAACAACGGCTGTTACAAGCCTGGATACGGAAGGCGGCAATCCGGGTGCTTTAGCACAACTTGTGAGTTTGGGACAGGCCTTTGTCAAGCAGGAGTGCGATAGGCAGAGTCAATTATACCTATACCTATACTATGGTGGTTGAGAGTATGTCATGCTCACTTAAATGTCGCGCTGATGGTGGCGGGTGTGTCGGGTCATTTAGTTCCCTTCAAAATGGTTGAGTTGAATGATGGCTGATCCATTCGTCATGTTTGTGAACGGGCGGTATCAGTTATGCCTGGTCATCTCTTAGTTGCCACGGCTTATTTCGAACTAATTATTTTATTTTTTAATTATCTTTTTTGTTTTTTACTATGGACACTTATAACGTGCACGTCTTGCTACATCGTTCGCACATAATATACCAACTCAACATGAATGATGTAACCAAGGTTTTTGTAACAAGATTCTTATTTAAAAGAGTGTCCATGGAGTTTCTTGCCCATTCTTCTCCATAGAGATCTACGCTTTGGAATGGGCAACTACAGTACTTACACAGTTATTATGTCTTGTGACTAGGACTGTAGCTTCATTTGTTGTTGTTTGACTATTCAAAAGTGCCTGTAACTGGCCTACTTGAAATAAATGACTTTGATTTGATTTGGTTCTTTATAATAAACAGTGTGTTTGTAAGAACTTAACTTTCTGCACCGCTTATGCGGAGCACAGAGTTAATCTCTCTAATCACTAGTATCAGCACGGCTGGTGTTGCGAGTCATGTTCACCCACCGGCTAAGTATCACGTTACTGGCAGAGGCGTTACCCCTCGTTACTCGCAGCTGATACTTGACACACATACCAAACAACATGCATAACCTTCACGCTCGATACGCAGGGAGTAAGCAGTGTCGTTGTGGATAGCACCCACTTCGCTGATGACGGTTCTTAAATCTTATAATACAGGAACGGCCTACATAAATAATAATTATTATTTATCGGTGGTTACTGGACCTTAAAACAGATGGCACTGTAGGTCGCGCACACTTTCGAGACTTCCAACAAGTTGTGTGAATGTAGAAAGATGATGCACGTTGTGTGTACGTTACCCCAGCAAGAAAGTATCTCCTAGAGTTATATGAGTAGAACGTATAGTTGGTGCCTTATCTGCTGTAAATGTGCCCCCACTTAAAAAATGTGTGCCCCCTGTCGTTTTGAAAAAAAAAGGGAAAAACGATTCTTGCTGGGGTAACGTTTTTCTAGCAGGAAAATTCTAAATGAATGATCGGAGAGAGAAATTGTGCATGGCCAGAGAGCTTATATGTGTGCCAAAATGTGCCCCCAAAAATAAAATCTGTGCCCCTTCAGATTTTCGAGATATTGCATTTCCTGCTGGAGTAACGTTTTGATGAATCGTATATCTCTAAAACTATTGCATGTGCCCCTGTAAAAAAAACATACACGAGTAGCTCTTAATGTGTGCCCCTATGTGCCCCAATTTAAATTTAAGAAAATATTTATAGTTTTCAAGTTATCGCAGTTTTATGAAAACCCGAAAAAACATCGCAGCGCTTAAATAAGACAAGGTATAAGTTCGCTGAAAACTGTATTCGGTCCTTCTTGACGCTAATAATAACCATACAAAGTTTCAAAACTGTTCGTGCATGCGTTTTTGAATAATCTTGCTAAAAGTCAAAACGATGGTGTCATAACTTTGACGGCAAAATACAAGGAACTGGCTCAATCCCAGATGTGTCGGTGTAAACCAAAATTTTCACCATATATTTTTGACTAAGGGCACACTGCCCTTAGTCAAAAATATATGGTGAAAATTACGTTGAGCGGTAAAGCTTCTCTATTGAGATGCCTGTGAGGGAGCATACCGACTTCACTTTGAAGATCGGGTGGTGTCCTTCTACTGGGTCACAAATGACCAGTACCATGTCGTACTGGTTGTGTATTGAATTCGCCGCTCAACACACATTTTGGACACGTCTGTCCATTTCCGTTTGTCCTGAATGAACAACGGGGGAGGGGGCTTCAGCTTCTTGGAAGACGCGGCTGAAGAGTTAGCCTTAGGGCTGGTTGACCTGCTGGTATGAGCAGCGGTGGACTTTGGAGCGGGGACCGGGGAGGTGGGGCAGGAGGCCTCGGGAGAGGGGATGAGTGGGAGCGCGACTAACTTTTGGGCCATGGCGGCCTGAGAGTTTTTGCCCTTCTTCCTGTTGCCCTTTCCGACAACTTGGTAGTCGTCTTCAGAGGACGAGGAAGCGGAGCAGGAATCTATAATCAATTACACAACGTGCAAATAATTTCTAATATTTATAGGTAGGAAATTTGATCTGTGATTTAATGCAATAATTACTTTAAGAATTAAAATTAAGGGAATAAAAATAATAATTTCCACATCAACAAGCTGTTTCATTAATATAGTCACAAGGTGCATTTAATATATTTTTTAATTAGCCCCCAAAACTTTGTGTGCGTAGTCGCAGCGGAAAAATGTCGAATTTCTTAATTTCAGTTAAGCAGATATTTAGTGTATGACCTCGTGTAATTGTGTATGGTAAGTACAAATTTGTGTATCCAGCCATTGGGGAGCTATTCAACAAAAACTGTTTCCGCTGGAACTACGTCATCCTAGCGGCACTTTTTTTATCCTATGCACGTACATGAAAAAAAATACATTCAATAATTAGTGTATAAGGAGAGGTAAATGTGTATGCTTGAATGAAATTTGTGTGTCATAAAACTGCGAAGATAATCAAGTTTCCGCTGCGCTGACGTTTGGCTATTTGATGAAAATCGTATAAAACAGCTTAGTGCAGAGTTGAATTTTTTTACGCACCTTGCTTTGAATTTGTGTGTAATGTTTGTGAAAACAGAATTTGAAAAAAACATACCGTTCAGAAGATATACACGTAAAAGTAAAATAAGGTTATTAGGTCAAATTACTTAAAATAGGAACTCTAGAGCCTAACTTATTACGTTTACTTGTATCTTGTAAGGGTCTACAATGCCTTGCCAAGTTTCATTTATGTGGTCTTAGTAATTAATGAGCAATGGCATAATTTACTACGACTGGACCACTATATTGTATGACATCGGATTGCAGGACGTTTTATTTGTAAAGCAGACTAAACTTATTTCGATAATTAGTGTATTAATGCAACTATTCACATGTAAAATTTCAGGTCATTTCACTAAATAATTAAAGAGATGGAATAAAAATACCAGAACAACCGCAATTCATGAAAAAACCGACCAAGTTTGAATGGCTACAAAAAAGCGGCCGTGCAGTATATAGAGCTAACGTTCTAAAATTTCCAGTGTTGTACCATAATTGGATTGGTACAGGTGGGCACACAATTCTTAAACAAGTAACAAATAATTTTCGTAATAAAAATAGTAGGTCTGTTCTTTGTTTCTCAAACTTAAAAAAATATTACAAAAAAATCAGTGCGTGGAGTCCCTGCGCGCGGAAGATGTGAAACTTCGTAATACTCGTACGCATGCGTGTAGTAACACGCATGCGTTCGAGCGCCACGCATTCACTCTCGTTATTTTATTGAACTTCTAAATAATATTTTGTTGTTTTCTTGTTGTATTATTTTTATTACATAATTATTACATAAGTTTATCGAGGTTATTCTACTCTTGGAAATTGAGCGAAGACTGGTCACACCGGAGAGTCGAATGCATGACTGTTTGCACGTCATCTTGCGTACCTAGTAGAACTACGTAGTACGTAGTCACAAATCTTGTAATACTGCCAGTGAGTTTTAGAAAATATTTCCCCTCTATGGTAGCGTTAAACTTGTTGGAGGAAGTCGCATAAGAAGTTTCACTTTAATAAGAATAGCTTCTGTATCACAATATTACAAAAAAATGTTACACTTGGTAATTATTAGGTCCTACCTTAATATTCTGCTGTTTCCAGCGTACAAATATTTTGATGGTACTCGGTATAATTTGATTAAATGAAATACTAATACTTAATAATTATAAAAATTCATTAACACCAGTAGTTATTTCAGATGTCGAATTTAAAAACTGATCGGTTTATTAGTGAATAATCTAAAGAAGGTTATGCTAACTCACTAAGATGGTGGGTTGGTTTTAGTCGTGTGTGTAGTGCACATGCACATTGTTTCTGTGTGCGTAAAAGCTCGAACGAGAAGACTAACTCCCGAAAAGTTAGGTGCTAGTACAAAAAACCTAAGATTTACTTAAACATGAAGGCTTTTACAGTAGGCAATGTTTAGTAAAAAACTGATTCTTTATCAATGTTATTATAACCTACTTTGCTAATAATGTGGCTTTTTTTCATTTTAATTAGTCATTATTAACCAATAAATATTTTTAAGAGTAGGTATAAAGTTAATAAAGTTGTTTTATTTTCTGCTAAACAATTGTGTACGCACCTGTACAAAACAATTACACACAATAACGATACTATACTGGAAATTTTAGAACGTTAGCTCTATATACTGCACGGCCACTTTTTTGTAGCCATTCAAACTTGGTCGGTTTTTTCATGAATTGCGGTTGTTCTGGTATTTTTATTCCATCTCTTTAATTATTTAGTGAAATGACCTAAAATTTTACATGTGAATAGTTGCATTAATACACTACCTAATTATCGGAATAAGTTTAGTCTGCTTTACCAATAAAAATCCTGCAATCCGATGTCATACAATATAGTGGTCCAGTCGTAGTAAATTATGCCATTGCTCATTAATTACTAAAACCACATAAATGAAACTTGGCAAGGCATTGTAGACCCTTACAAGATACAAGTAAACGTAATAAGTTAGGCTCTAGAGTTCCTATTTTAAGTAATTGGACTTAATAACCTTATTTTACTTTTACGTGTATATCTTCTGAACGGTATGTTTTTTTCAAATTCTATTTTCACAAACATTACACACAAATTCAAAGCAAGGTGCGTAAAAAAATTCAACTCTGCACTAAGCTGTTTTATACGATTTTCATCAAATAGCCAAACGTCAGCGCAGCGGCAACTTGATTATCTTCGCAGTTTTATGACACACAAATTTCATTCAAGCATACACATTTACCTCTCCTTATACACTAATTATTGAATGTATTTTTTTTACATGTACGTGCATAGGATAAAAAAAGTGCCGCTAGGATGACGTAGTTCCAGCGGAAACAGTTTTTGTTGAATAGCTCCCCAATGGCTGGATACACAAATTTGTACTTACCATACACAATTACACGAGGTCATACACTAAATATCTGCTTAACTGAAATTAAGAAATTCGACATTATTCCGCTGCGACTACGCACACCAAAACTTTTGAACGCGACTGTACGGACAACAGCTTAGGTATAATACGTCCAATAAAGAAGGTCATCGATATGTATGAAACCGTCGCTTTTTAGTAGACATTGGAATTTGGTCGGATAACCAGCCGTTGTTTACATATTTTGGTTTTTTGTTTATATTTACTTAATGAGAAACATTCCAAGCTCAATATTTTCACCATATATATTTTTGACTAAGGGCACACTATTTTGGTTTACACCGACACATCTGGGATTGAGCCAGTTCCTTGTATTTTGCCGTCAAAGTTATGACACCATCGTTTTGACTTTTAGCAAGATTATTCAAAAACGCATGCACGAACAGTTTTGAAACTTTGTATGGTTATTATTAGCGTCAAGAAAGACCGAATACAGTTTTCAGCGAACTTATACCTTGTCTTATTTAAGCGCTGCGATGTTTTTTCGGGTTTTCATAAAACCGCGATAACTTGAAAACTATAAATATTTTCTTAAATCTAAATTGGGGCACATAGGGGCACACATTAAGAGCTACTCGTGTATGTTTATTCTACAGGGGCACATGCAATGGTTTTAGAGATATACGATTCATCAAAACGTTACTCCAGCAGGAAATGCAATATCTCGAAAATCTGAAGGGGCACAGATTTTATTTTTGGGGGCACATTTTGGCACACATATAAGCTCTCTGGCCATGCACAATTTTTCTCTTTCCGATCATTTGTTTAGAATTTTCCTGCTAGAAAAACGTTACCCCAGCAAGAATCGTTTTTCCCTTTTTTTTTCAAAACCTCAGGGGGCACACATTTTTTAAGTGGGGGCACATTTACAGCAGATAAGGCACCAACTATACGTTCTACTCATATAACTCTAGGAGATACTTTCTTGCTGGGGTAACGTACACGCACGTTGTAGTTATTCTTGCAGACTTAGATTTACTTCATGTGACTGCGTTACAGAGTAGAGGTTAGAAGGGAACTCTCTCAATGCGGCACATTACCGGGCTCCCGGCACACACGTTTTATACCTCCATGTACCCTAGGAAAACCTTGTGCGTTACATAAACCGTCCGAGATGTTACTAGTAACTGCTAATAGTTTCCCAGTAAGCAATGTTATGTCTCTCAGAAGATTTAATTGCAGACACCTAGCCGTTTCGCAACTGTCGTAAAATACACGATATTATTACCTACCACAATTTGCATGTTTTGTAAAGAGCAACGTTTGTGCTGACCTTTTTATATGACATTCTGAATGCTATTCATATTGTATGCGTGTATGAGTCCGTCGTAACTCGCAGGATTATTTATTGAGTACAGTCATGACTTCAGTGGACAATTATATCCTCCTTTTAAGGACGTTCTTTGAATAAAAATGTTAATTGATTGGAATCGCAGTACATATAGTGCGTATGCGCATACTGTTGCCTTTGTACTGAACTGTATTGATATAAATAATGTCAGCATAGGTTTGATTGATTGCGGGGTAAACAGAGACTCCAATAAAGCTTGTACACTTGTTGCCTGTTATTTGTTGCATACACCTCTATGTATTCATCATCACTTTGTTTCTTGAAAACCAGTGAAAAACTACCAAAGTAGTCAATACTTGGTTTTCTGTCGCTTGTTCTCTGTTTTTTTTTTCTCAGTTGTTATCTGTCACCTGTAGTTAGTCGCTTGTCACCATTTGTTGCCTATCATTTATCTACCGCTGTGTGTCATCCCGTTGTCGGTTAGATAACACAAACGGCAAACGTCTGAATATGTTAGCTCGTGAGCCTGATGTCGCGACCTTTCTCGTTCACTTTCGTTACTTACGTATCGGGTGAAAGTTCAGACCCTTTGGTTACCAACATTGAGTGTCTCTTCCGCCTGGACGCTTAGGAACTGCTATAAAAGCAAGGACAGACCATGAAATATTACTTTTATCATAGAAAAAATCTTCAGGCCCAGCTCTGTTTCAACTTAATATGCGTATGCCGAGAAATTATACACTAGGCCTCATACGGGTGCTAATTTATAATTTAATACATAATTCATACACGCTACTTAAATAAATGAGTGTGATATTATAGTATTCACGGCTGTGGCCGCTACACTCATTACATTTGAATCAAGCGCAACTTTGGACGCGTGCCGTGACGAACAGATAATCATCCAACATTCAAAGTCAAACGGTGTTGATTGTTTGTTTAGCCGATTAGCCTCGTATCAAGGCCGAGGCAGCCCTGTCTGTACTTGCAGCCGAGGTGAGGGGGGGGAGAGGTCAGCCAGCGTGAACAAGTCACGAGCAGCCACCGTGCGCTCTGCGACCCCTCGCCGCGGAGCTGCCGTGAACTATGGGTCATACGTAAGACGTAACGCTCCGGTAGATTCACATGAACTTTACCAATTTCTAAAGATTTACTAACTAACAAACATAATGCCTTGCGTATTCCTTCTGAACCGGGTGGATAAGTAGTTCCTTGTTCGGTCGTTGTCGTGACTATGTGTTCTGGAACTGCTTTTAGGACCTGGCTAGGCATTTAACACGGTGTCTGTTCCCCTTTGTATTCTAAATTGAAAGAGCATTGAAGTGTCGTACTTAGTTATCTTACAAATAGATTCTGGGTAGAAAAATAAATGCGAAATGATCTCAGTCCAGTTTTGGGTGTTTCTCGAGGAAGTTTGCTGGGTTCAACTTTATTCTTCATCTACAATCTAAATTATTTTTATGTGAGCTAAAATTATGTTAAATTGTAAAAAAATAAGCAACTTAATTATTATAGTATCTTAAAAAAGACGACGATTACCTTTTTTTCAAGACTTGGGTTCGTTTTTGATCATACATAAATTACTGACTACTACTTACTATAGATATGATAAAACGTTAAGAATTTTATGGTGTTCATTCATCCCGGTACCTGGCCGATGCTTCTAAGAAAACTGCGTGATGTGTTCGTGCACGGTCCATTGATAGCCGCGCGTCTCAGATTACCTACATGTAAAGTGGGTATGACGTCTAACAAGTATAGTGTACAATCAGTAGAAATCCCGTCCCTAATGATACGATGACACGGTTCTAAGAATAGCAAGTAGTTACAATGTTGTCGAATCATTGCGATTAAACCTCGCTTAGCAATCAGCTGAGTCGAATACGACGCTTACTAGTTTTTTGATGTATACCAACTTTACAAATATAAGCACCTAATATTCTGTTGCAGAATTTAGAAGCGAAATCGCTTTTGACCGAGGGACTAGTTACGGTATGTTGTTGTTAACGAAAGACGCTTTCTTCTTCATTATTCATAATTTTACTACCCCTTGTCTCTCAAATCAAATCAAAATATTTTTATTTCACATAGGCCTACTGTAAAACGTCGAAACCAAAAAGGTGCTCAATTGCTCATCCATCCTCCTTTTCCTTCTCTCTTTACTTGCCCTCACCCATCTAGTTCTTCTCATCCATAATTATCACAGGCTTTCCTCACTTAACTTTAGACAGCATGAAAGAAAGTAGTGGCTCTGGAAGTCAGGACAATGAGTTTCTGACCTACAAACATTTATGTTGCGATGACCACAATCCTTTGAATGTAAATCTTCGGTTACCGCTATGGAATGGAATATAGTATTGACATAGTTATGTCGCTTACAATGGTTGGCAGCTGGTGTTGATGACTGCTTCGAGGTGCACCCACAAGGATGTGAAGATGTCATGTGGTGATACCATTCTACGTAGTCAGTGACCAGCCGATGTAGCAGATTACAAACCACTGCGTCCAGGTGCTCGCACACACGCAGAGCGTCATGCATGAGGTGCTCAGAGGTAAAATAGCGTGGCAAATTCGCAAATAAAGAATAATATAATGTAATCTACATTTGTGTTTGTGTGTAGGTGTACATTAGTGTTCACATGATTTGTACCTAGATAATGTCTCTGTGGTGTTGTTGCGATAGCTGGCCGGATATGCGTGTGCGTTGCTTCAACACATGTCATTCACTACCTACACATACGTGTCGGAGTGATTCCGGGCATCCGATGACCGATAGCTCATGAATCATGAATACCGTCGCGGCCTCACGCCCTGACTGCCCGGAGGCCTCGACGGTCAAGTTCGGCGCTTATTAACATTCCTACGTTTTATCTCAACGTTCCAGCAGTTTCTCGCGGAATTTGTGAATAGGCTCACTAAATAACCTGTTTGGACTAGATTGTATCAACTATCTAGCGAAATCTACTGTATTGGTATTAAAAACACGTTATGTTATAAATATCGGTAAATGATCGGTAAGAAACGCTAAATGTGTGTCAACTGCATTCGATAGGCTATCGACGTGAATACATAACCACAATTATCATAAAAATGGATTTAAAGCTGTTTACCATAATGCCGGTGGTTTAGAAGCCGAGAGCTGCGGTTATTGATTTGATTGGTGACTTATTAGCCTATTCTATTCGAGATAATCGCCTCTGACATCATTCCATAGAAGAAAACAGTTGTTTTATTGTTTTTCGTTCCTCTTAAATCTATTAAAGGAATAAAAGCTTCGGTTGGCAGAAGAGAATGGAAGAAAACAACGTTTTGCGCCGACCCCGAATAACATACGACAAGTCCAGGAAGATGATGATACTCGTAATTTCTCTTAGATTTCTCTCGCAGGTGCTCCTACCGTAGGTTAGCCGGATAAGCCCGAGTATTATTATAATGGGTAATACTGGGTAATCTGGGTATATTATGTTATCATCAGTAAATAAACGTGGCTCACAGTTCAAACAAGATGTTAGCATGCCTATTGCTATCTTGTCTGCACAGGCTCAATGCTTAGCAACTGCACCAAGTGACCTACATTGTTCTGCAAATACGCTGTAAAGCCGTTGAGCACCGACGACAGTAAACACAACACGTCATCAGAAATGTAAATATGTGACGTAGAAAGCTGGAGTTGTGCGTGCGGCCGCAAAGTTGAACGCAGTGTTGACCTCAGCAAACATTAGCATTATGTAGGTCATTAATTATCAAGTGTTTGTGTGTGTGTTAGGTCGGCAAACAATCCGGCCGCTCATCTGATGAAAGTTGTTACCGCCTAGCCTCCAAGAAACTTGCCAACACAATACTCCAAAATGGCAGATATCTTTGTAACTATTAATAAATTAAACTATTGTGTGTTTAGTTCTCGCCAAACGTAACAATTGCTTCACAGCCTGTATTCCCCTGCACACTCACTCTACAGTTTTTTGATTGGTTACCGTGCTTGTGCCCACGCAGCAAGTTTAGAGTGGCCATCAAGAGATTTGTAATTAAGAGACTAGTTACAGTTATTTTCTAGTCTAGTGTGTGTTTAGTGGTGTGTGTGTGTGTGTTAGTGGGTATGTGTGTTGAAGGTTTAGCACAGATTAGGTGTTGTTAACTGATAATGTCTTCGTTTTCATCGTAAGGTAAGGAGAGAACAGGACCGGATTAACTATATCGGGGCCCCTAGGCAATACAATTTTCAAGG
Source organism: Cerastis leucographa (assembly GCA_963082945.1). Taxonomy (NCBI): domain Eukaryota; kingdom Metazoa; phylum Arthropoda; class Insecta; order Lepidoptera; family Noctuidae; genus Cerastis; species Cerastis leucographa. Next base: position 19,797,965 of record OY720365.1, read on the forward strand.
CCCCTTTTAGGCCGTCATCCTTCGATCTTGGCACTTGCAACAGCGTCCAAATATCGGCAGCTCACAATAATTGAAAGTCACAGAAGATAAGTGACAGTGCAAGTTTAGTTATAAACCGTGAATGAACACAAATTTTGCAGCATCAGGCAGGAAAATAATAATCTTAAGCCTCTAAAGCCTCCTTCATAACACCTATTGTCATTAAAAATACAATTTTTCCAATAAAAAATTCAGTACATGAAACATTTTCAATTTTTTGTGTGCGCGTGGGGCCCCTAACCAGGGCGGGGCCCCTAGGCAGTTGCCTTCTCTGCCTAATGATTAATCCGGCCCTGGGAGAGAAGCAGTTTCTGGATCGCTTTTTTACTTGAGTGAACAAAATAAATAAATACTGTAATCTTCGATCAATAATTATTGATCGAAGACTGTAATATAGAAGGCTCGATCTTCTATAGTACAGTATTTATTTATTTTGTTGTAGACATGAGTGTGAGAGTAAGAATGACACCGCCTAGCCAGGAGACTTGTTGCATCGGGAAGAGGGATGTGTAAAATGCGTTTGTATATTATGTTTTGGTAATCTGGCCTATTTTTATAGATTTGTGAATATTTAGTGTGGCATTTAAAATTAATAATTGTCGCACTCGACTCTCTTTCTATTTCTATGAATGTGGTTTTACCAGCACTGCCCCAGATTCCATACTGGGGTGCAGATTGGCATAGACTAAGGTATATTTTTCGGAGAACCTTATAAGGAGTGCAGTCAAATAACTTCTTCATGATTTAAATAAGATTGTGGTCCACTTACGTAATTACCAACTTTTACGAGCTGTTGGCGATCTGAAGGTAGGAGTGTAGGACTTAAACCAGTCAAGCGCTACTCCTATTCCGTCTAGCTTAGATAGGAGAAGGATTCAATAGAAATTGTGTCGAACGCCTTAACCAGGTCTAGGAAAACTCCTATGGCGTGCTCTCCTTTTTCAATGAACGAGGCTACATAATTAGTTAGCAGTATCGCGGCGTCTTCAGTTCACTTACCTCTTCTAAAGCCAAACTGTCTTTCAGAAATTAAATTGTTTTCCTCTAAATAGTTGACTAGGCGGTTGTTGACAATTTTTTCTAGCAGTTTGGATAGAATACTTAAAAGTGCTATTGGACGGTAATTCTCTGGTAGTTCTGGAGGGCCGCTTTTGTTGATTGGTCGAACGTAAGCAACGTTCGTCGGGAAAAATTCCATTTTCCAAACTTTGGTTAAAAATGTGAGTGAGTGATTTGAGTAATGATTTTTTTAGTAATATAATAAGACGGCACTAATCTCATCTAGTCCAGGGGCGCTGTCAATTTTAAGTTGATGTAGTTAATGTAGTGGAGTTTCCCGCAGTCTGAAGTTATTCGCTAGGGATGCTTGCGTCTCAGACAGTTTTTGCCTACAGAAGTAAAATACTCATTACACTTGTTGAGTGAATCGTCGGGGTCTTGTGCGTTGGTTAGTAGTTTGGAGGAGTAACAATTTTTGTGTATTTGGGTTATAAAAGGATTTTATTATACTTAGTCCAAAGCTTTTTTGGGTCGTTTCGGTATTTTATTTATTTTATTTTATTTATTAGGGATAAATAAACAGTTAATTGTTCAAGTCAATTATGTGTCGTTAGAAAAATAGATAAACATATATGTAACCCACACCATTGTCTACGAGTTAATAAATGAACAAATATAGAACGGAAATGTATTAAAAAAAAAGTTTATGAGTTACCTAATTAATTCATTTTAGATAAAGATTGTGGTGAAAGAACATTTATAGCCAGTGTTTTAATTTTTTTACTAGAAAGAAAGAAGATATCCATGAAGTGTGTGTTATAGGTTTTCACAAGTTGACGAAGAGGAACTCGTCGTATTTGTTTATGAGTTGGCTGTTGTGTGTTTTGAGCTTATGTAACAAATCGTTACAAAAGTTTTTAAATCTGGTGTATACGAGACGTCGCATTTCGTCTTTCGGATAAGTTCTTAAAATTGAGATGGAGTTTATCACGGTGAGCTATACATCTCATAAGGCCTGGAGGCCTACTCTCTTTCTCCGAAACGTAACTTTGGCAACGAACGAAAATAAAACGTAGTTACGTTTGTGACCCTACTCTATGTAATTTGCAGACGCACACAATAACATTCAATACATTCGTTCAGTGAATTCGAACTTCTTGTGTGCGTCCGCAAATTATACAGGAAGAATTTTTAGTCACCATCCAAATTTTGTTATATTAATCTTTGGCGAAAACCATTGAATACGTGTTTTTTCTTTTAGTATCACTCAATACAAAAATATTGAGATATAACATCACAAAGTTATCTATAAAAAGTTGATGCCGACTTGGGATGACGATAGATAATTATGTGTCGCGCAGGTGTAGCGGGGCGGGGGGCAAGCGGGGTGCGCGCTGCATTTTTCATTGAATGTTTGCGCGGCAAGTGTAGTATTTTAACGTTTAACTTAGTGAGCGGATAATTATTTCGAGAAAATGATTTAATATGAAAATTTTACGTAACGTTTTTTTTTCAAAAATGGAGTTAGTGTATGATACATAATGCCTAGAAAAAATTTGGACGGTGACTAAAAATTCTTCCTGTATAGAGTAGGGTCACAAACGTAACTACTTTTAATTTTCGTTCGTTGCCGAAGTTACGTTTCGGAGAAACAGGTGTGATCCATAGTTTAATGTTGTATTTGCTACGCTAAGAGCGCTATTGCGTTTCATGCGACCGAATGTTATCCTACTAATATATTATAAACGCGAAAGTTTGTAAGTATGGATGGATGGATGGATGTTTGTTACTCTTTTACGTAAAAACTACAGAATGGATCTGTATGAAATTTGGCACAGGGATAGATAGATAATAGTCTGGAATAGCACATAGGATAATTTTTATCCCGGTAGTGTGATCCCGCGGGACAATTACCGAAAAAACGCGGGCGAAGCCGTGGGCAGAAGCTAGTTTTTTATATTTTTCTCCATATCGTGTAGATCTGCAGCACTATTTACAATACGAAGCTTAGTTCGAGCACCACCGGGGGTGGAGGGGTTACACGGATGAATCGTTTAAAACTCGTTGACTTTCTAAGCTTCACCTGTATGTAGCACGATTGTGCCGCGGCTTAGACAGGCGCGTTACACAACACCCACTTCCTCACGATCACAGCTCAGGGGGAGCTTTCTAAGTTCTTTTCAAAGATTGTGCATCACTTACATGTTCCTCCTATAGTTATCAGTGAATGTTTCTCTACTTAGCACAAGTGGAAAACTGTCCATCTGCACAGATTCGCTTTCGATTTAGAAAACTAGCGACCAGTGTGCCAGCACGGTTCAAATACACATTAATGATTTAACTACGGAGATACCTAATATTGGTTAGTAACCCCGCGGTACCTAATATGGACGTCTTGCCTCATACTTTAAACCTGGATATCACAAAATTGCCTTTGCTTTCACCATCTGCCATAACTGATCAAGTTTAAGATACGTTCACCACCACTCAAACGCTCCACGGTCTGGTCTCGCCATCAGCCGGCTCATCAAGTCTATTTGCTGCAGCGGTGGGGTGGCTGATGACGTCGCTGGCTCGCGCTGCTTGTGCGCCAGGCGCTGTATATGCGCGTCGTGCGTGCGACCTTGTGTTTCCCCCCGCACCCCCCCACCCCGCGCACGTCACGCCACCGCGACCTCCACGTTACGTGTCCATGAACATGCTAGAGTCTGAGGAGGTGCAGCAGAAGGCTTTCTCTATCTATCTGTTTGTGATGGTACTCTTAGCATGTCTTTTTCCACAAATTCGAGTAGCTGGCGTCTCAATAGTCACGGAATAGGATAGAGAATAAGATCAAGAGAATTATGAACTGACATCACCGTGAAAAACAAGTAAGTGTCTAAACTTGTCTGGCAGGTATACAACGTAGAAGGAACGTATTTCCTCACTAAAACCTGAGTTTTTATCGGTCTCTCATAGACCCCTCCCTACCTTTACATTAAAGTAAATATTATCTTGTGACAAGGTACACCCATCAAATACTCTAACGTCATCACGCTTAGACCCTATTACACCAAAACCTGCTGAATAGGCGGAAAACTTCCTCATGTTCATATCCTGCGGTCCTGCCCTAGATAGGGGCTTCTCTAGGTAGGTAGATTATATTAAGTGTACTGAATGTTTTACTGGTATCCTTATTGTCCTAGGTCAAGGGCCAAAGATGTGGCGCTTTGCCACCTCCTTAAAGGTACACGCAGGCTGCCAGTACACAGTGGTTGTTCCTTTCTTTGAGGCACAGCTTTTTTAGCACAGAGTCTTTTTCAGTTTCACGTATGTAAGGCTGACAAGGCTGCATCTACAAATATGTCCATATTTGTAGATACAGCCTTGTTTGTAATGCGCCTTCTGCGCCTTTCTGCCGCGCGGCACGTTATGATGTGCGCCGATGACCCACGATGATATAACACCACGACCCGACTGATGGCGTCATGCCCCGGCTCTTTGTGCGGCATGTTCAGTGAGCATCAGTTGTATCATCAGCTAACCTTTTCCCAGGCTCGGGACTGCTTCCGGGCGCACTCGACGCGGATGAACTACGACGGAGATTTGTAACACAGATAGCCTGCAGCTGAAAGGGCTAGTCGAACCTGAGTAAATTTGTCGAGAGTTGAGATTAGAGAGAGAGTATGGATTTTAATAAGATTGCCAAGCTTGGCCGGCTGAGTGAACGCTTCTGCCTGGTTCCAGTCGTTGTGTTTGGCCAAACCAGTAGAAAGACGTGGTCTTTCTTTGCTACGGTAAATGAAACCCCGTCAGACCCGACAGTACAAAAACATTCAGGGTGATTGTGCTGAATACGTTATCATTTCATCTTTACATTGAGTAATTATCTACATCAGTGGCGATATAACGAAATGTCAGTCAATTGTATGTGAGGCCACCGGACGCCGTACGCCGCACGCCGGGCGCCGGACGACGTACGACGAGGATAGATCTCACTGGAATACTGCCTGAAGATGAACCATTTAGGTTCTGAGCAAGGAAAGTTCAGGGCCCTGAATCGGCCATACGATAATGTTATTGCTATTGAATTGAATGTTAACAAAGATCACCAGGGTTGCAGAGAGGACGGTAGTTGACGGTACACTGCCTAATTGTATTCCAATCGAGTGCTGGACCGTTGCTTAACCTCCAACATCGCTGACTGCGCGGGAGCCGTTCACATCGTGTAAACACGATTCGCCTTTCGTTTCTGATTTAAGAACGATAAACATCAGCAGTAGACTGTTAAACTATAAATAAATCTGTTGAGTTCGCGTCGATTTAGTTAATGATTTCCTCATTTTAGAGCGTGTTCGAGTAATAAATGGTAATACGTGGTGAATGAGCAGCCTGACCACGACGCGCTTGTAGGAAGCTGATGTGACGTGTGACGTCACGGAGTCTCAGGGGCAAGGGGAGCAGCAGTGCACACGAGTGTGATGTTCGACCAAAAGGCGGAAGTAACATTTGTAAATGTTACTTCCGCCTTTTGGTCGAACATCACACTTTAATTTATATATTGTTTGTAATTTATACAATTTACACTGTTCCTAAAAACAGTGTAAATTGTATAAATTACTGCTACTATCACTCAGTCATCGTCTAAACGATGGCCGAGTGATAGTACGAGTAGCAGCCGATTTGTTCATTTGTGTGCCCAGTTCATGGGAATAAGTTTAGGCTAGCTTCCTGTGCCAGGGGACATAACTCTACCTAACCCTAATAATAGCATGCAACTGTTACATGCTAATTATTGAAGACGTTTTGGGGATTACAATCGGGCGCAAAGTATCGCAACAAAAAATGAGTGCGTAAGTAACAATTACATTTCAATAGGTTTTTTTGTTACCAACCGATGTACACTAACAATCAGGTGTGATGTTGCTTCATTTGCAAACATTTTTGTACTTTGTACACATCTTTACTTATAAACTGCCGACATGTCGAAACATTTTGCCAATCGCGCGAAGTGAACTAATATAATCTTAAATGTTCAGAGATGATTGGGTAAACAATACTTTACCTTAACTTGCGCGTATCGTGCAGGTTGACTGCGTAATGCTGGTCTCAGTTAAAAAAAAACAACACAGTAATGTTTAGTAAGATCATCAAGGTTTCCAATGGTCATTTTGATGTGTCTTTGGTAGATCTAAAACCCGTTAGAGAAGTGGCTCCTTCCACCTAAAGGGCCGAAGTTGCCACGGCATTTTGGTATTTATTGCATGCCGATACTTTAATCCTGAGCTCTGCGCTTTAATAACAATAATTCTTGATGATGACAGTGCCGGCACTTTCGGCGTCCAACTGGGCACAGCTGGGCACAGCAGCGGGTACACACAATATAAATAAATCGTGGCCCTTCAGTGGTGGCGAAGCTTTCTGTGAATGTTTCCCGCCCTTGCAACCGTCGGTACAGCAGTAGTACAGCGACAACAAGTTGCCCACAGACTAGGCTGCTACAAACTGACACTTGAAGAGAACTCGCGTGGACGCACAATCGACTCCGGCGCAGAACACGTTGGCGCGCAGTTTCGGTAAACGCAAACATTTACATAAGCACGTTGTTTGGACTCACTTTCGTCTCAAGTATGCAGATACAACTTTGAATTGATCTCAAACCGCCAGCGGCCGAGTAGTTTCTCATATAAAACTTTCTGCCTTTCCCATGATTGTGTTGTCAAAAACGCTCATTGCCCGTTTCGGCTCAATAGCTCTATTGTTTCGATTGTATATAAACAATACCTTCCTCAATTCCTTAGTGTTCAGAGACGAAACACAATGGTACCAGAATGGAATAATAGAGGCCATATGGTGCTTGCCAAATGTCAGATGCGATTTGGAGCTTCAAAACAAACCCGCTATAGTTTAACGTTATCGAAACCTTTGAGCTGACGAGGAATGTGAGCACTAGTAGAGAGGGCGGTATGGTGTTTTCCTCGTCTGGCCAAGGCCAAAGTTTTGTATATTCATAGCACGAAAAAGACTTTCCTTATTTGCTTGGTTTTCCTTGGAGTTTGAGGCAACCAGTTTTCCGAAATACTTACCGAAGAACGTCTTTAAATCCGTCGTGTCGTTGCTATGTTTTCTTCGGTCTGCTTCTTTTCTTATAGCCGTCAACATTCCTACTGCCCTGACCTTGCAGAGCAGGCTGCGGTTGACAGCGCTCTCATCAATATGTAACAGAATACAAACGAATCAACTGCAGCCGCATCCTAATGAAGCAACTAATTCTGTTCAAATTAAGTTGCTGTTTTAAAATGGTTGTGTATGTATTTCTAAATTGGAGCTGATGTTTGCAGTTTCCTACATTCTTTATGAGAACAGATATTTGTTTAACGGTAAAGTTACAGATCTAAAACACACACAATTAACAGATTGTAAATAATGTAATGCAGATTAGAAGAGAAGCCGCTCCATCGTTAAGTATAACAAACCTGTAATGATAGTTTTAAGGGAGTTTTTAAAGTGAAACTTTTATTACATCGTCTCAAACTTTTTGGTCTGTGTGTTGCATGTCGCGTGACGCTCGGCCGCGGAGTAGGGATAAAGTGAAAGGCACTCGTCAGGTTAAGCAACGTTAGCCGGGGTCTGTATGTGGATGGGTGATCAAAGGTAAGCAACGGCTGCCTACCTAGGCAGCCATTGCAGTATGAGGATGGGTGATCAAGGTTAAGCAACGTTAGCCGAGGTCTGTGTGTGGATGGGTGATCAAGGGTAAGCAACAGCTGCCCAGGTCTGTATGTGGATGGGTGATCAAGGGTAAGCAACGGCTGCCCAGGTCAGTATGAGGATGGGTGATCAAGTTTAAGCAACGTTAGCCGAGGTCCGTATGTGGATGGATGACCAAGGGTAAGCAACGGCTGCCCAGGTCTGTATGTGGATGGGTGATCAAGGGTAAGCAACGGCTGCCCAGGTCAGTATGAGGATGGGTGATCAAGTTTAAGCAACGTTAGCCGAGGTCTGTATGTGGATGGATGATCAAGGGTAAGCAACGGCTGCCCAGGTCTGTATGTGGATGGGTGATCAAGGGTAAGCAACGGCTGCCCAGGTCTGTATGTGGATGGGTGATCAAGGGTAAGCAACGGCTGCCCAGGTCAGTATGAGGATGGGTGATCAAGGTTAAGCAACGTTAGGCGAGCTCTGTATGTAGATGGGTGATCTAGGGTAAGCAACGGCTGCCCAGGTCAGAATGTGGATGGGTGATCAAGGGTAAGCAAACTTAGCCGAGGTCAGTATGTGGATGGGTGATCAGCGTTAAGCAACGGCTGCCCAGGTTACATCATCTCAAACTTTTTCGTCTGTGTGTTGCATGTCGCGTGCGCTCGGCCACGGTTCACTTTAATATAATAATAATAATAAATTATTTATTTCAAGTAACTATGACTCATATAAACGGTTAGTAACAATATTTACTTAAGACTATGTTAGTACTTTATCATATTAATTACAAAGAAAACACTACAAAACGAACACAATATTAATCATTGGTGCAGAACCCCACTCGAAATTCTGGAGCAACGATTAACAATACAACAATCTAGCCTATCAGCAATCATGCCCAGGACGCTATTAGAGCTGGCCCGCACCCTGCGCACCAAGGATGCACATTTTTTCCGCATTGTAGCATAAAAGCAATCTACTCGCATTTCCGCGAACATCCCTGATGCGCTACAGAAGCGAGGCAGCCCCATCAGCATCCTAAAAGCATTATTGTACTGAACGCGAAGGGCGCTGTACGATTTTTGCGTAAAATGTACCCACAGGCTGCTGGTATAAAAAGAGGTACAGTGAGCTCGGAATAGCGTTGCTTTCACGGTCTTAGAAGCACGCGCGAACCTGCGGGCAATCATATTCGCCCTCACCGACAGCGCCCTCCGCTCTCGTTCAATATCGTCATCATCCTTGAGGCTAGTAGCCAATACGTGCCCAAGGTACTTGAACTGCTGAACCCTTGTTAAGGGTACACCACTCATTCTGATAGGAGGCACAGCTTCCGGATATTTACCACCAGCCCCGAAGACCATAACGACACTTTTTTTGACATTATACACAAGCCCATGCGCTCGAGCATATGTTTCACACATGTCCACTAGCTTCCTCAAACCACATACTGAGGCACTGAGCAGCACCATGTCATCAGCATAGCTTATGTTATTAACACATATGCCATCAATATAGCATCCGACTCTGGTACTGCTCAGCTCCACAATCAATTGGTCCATATAGAGATTAAAGAGTGTTGGAGAACTCAGACCCCCTTGTCTCACCCCGCACTCCAACCCGTAAGGACATGAAAACGCCCTGTCCCATCGAACGCTGTTCACCTGGTTCCCATACCAATACTTCATAATATTAATAACTTCCCGTGGTAGATGAGCATCATTTAGTTTCTTCCAAAGAATGTCATAGGAAACCAGGTCAAAAGCACTCGACAGGTCGAGGAAACAGGCGTAAACAGGTGTGCTGCGGTCTGTGTAGTACTGCACAGCGTGCTTAAACCCCAATATCGCACTCTCCGTCGACAAACCAGGCCGAAATCCAAACTGATTATCGTGCAATACGACATGTTTATTTAATTGTGCATTAAGCACGCTGTCCAATACTTTAGAGAACACAGTAGCCAGCGATATGGGCCTATAATTATTTTTATCTGTTATATCTCCAGTTTTATTCTTAACTACTGGCACTACTACAGTTTTCAACATATCGTGGGGTAAATACGTACACGCGGTAAGTGGGGACCCGCGTACCGAAGATGCTCAATGCTGAGCCCATCATGGCCTGGAGATTTACCTCTTGACATGGACTGCACGATACGTGCTATGTCTTTAGCAGCAATTCTCACTTCCACAGCCCCCTTGGACTCAACATTGATCGTCGCCTGCGACGGGCCTAACGACGACTTGAGTTGAAATTTATCTTTGAAAAGATCTGCTATTTCCTGGGTATCGCTCACACCGTCGACACACACAGGCAGGCCCGGCTTATGGTTAAATTTATTCGTGTTTTTCCAAAATGAGCGGAAATCTTTCTTCACATGGTTAGATGCCAAGATATCCATTTTTATCATGTCTTCCCGGTCTTGGCACCATTTCAATCGCGATTTAAAAATTTTCTTCGCCTCACACATTTCATCATAATAGCAACCAGTCGAGGGCCTACCGTACCACGACCATATTATAAATTTATCTCGGGCAAGCCTGTGTGCCTAGCTAACATATTTGTTCCACCCAGCAACTACTTTCTTTTTAATGCGCTTACTATTATCTCGACTCACTACTGACGATTCACGTTATGCCCCAACGATTTGCACATACAATTTATCGATAAAATGCCTATGATTTAAGTCTGTACAAATACGATCATAACAGTCTTGAAATTCTATAGGAAAGTCTATCAGTTTAAGCCGCTTATGACATTCCCTATTATACAATTCAATTTGTGCCGCTTCTCTTTCTCCCCACATAACCTCGTTGTTTACAAATAACTCAGACGCACATTTCTTAGGCACTACTACATCTAAGTTACATTCGATTATCAAGGGAAAGTGGTCAGACCAAGTGACATCATATTGAACATATACTCTATTGACCGATTGTGCAGCCGCCTTGGTTACTACACAGTGGTCAAGCCACCTTGTTGACCCGTGTGCCTGACTTATGAATGTGTAGGTATAAGATGTAGCTCCCAATCGTTCAGTGTCTACACACAACCAGTCCTGATCACTACAGAACCCCATTAGTTCATCATAGAAACGTGTTGCTGGATGGGCATTGAAATCTCCCAGTATATAAACACACTCTGTACTATAACTATCAATTATTGCACTCACCGCACTGAGGACGTCCGTAAAGCACGCCAAGTTAATAACCATATCAGTAGGCATATAGATACTAAACACTAATATGGATATTTCTCGCAAAACTATTTTAATTGCACTGATACGCGGGTTATCGCACGGAATCACGGTTACGTTGGGATATAGACTCCGCCTCCACAAGAGCGCCACACCACCATACGGCCTACCCTGCAGCATACCAGTCGCAGAATCCACCGCCGTCGTTTCCGTACAGCTGAAGGCGTCACTTATTGAGTTTAAGTATGACATTTCATGCGACAGCAGCCAGGTTTCTTGTAAGGCTATTACATCTATAGATTTACACAAATCTCGAATATAATCAATGGAACGTTTAACGTTCTTACAATTAAAGGTTGCAAATCTGTGCACTTTACTATCCATTAGCTGTTATGGTGACACCGTACCCAGAATCAGTAGTTCTGTTCATCGACTTAGGTCGAAAGTTCACGAACCGTCTGAAAACTACACCTTGCGGCCACATTTCATTATTCAAGAAAATGTGCACATCATTTTGTAACACAAAAAACTTGTATGCGTTGTAGTCAGTTTGCTTTTTCACAATAATCTTTTCCAACTTGATGTTGATTGACGTTTTCCTCTGTATGTAGTCAATAATGTCCTCTTCTGCAGTATCTTTATGTACATAAGTAATAAAAATGGGTACTTTTCGTTCCGCTGCTCTAAATTTTTCGTCAGTACCAACAACACTTTTGCCCATTTTACCTAAGAAACGTTCCTTAAGTTTATGTTTTCGACTCTGCACTACGGTCCATTCGTTGTTATGACTAATTATGTTCTCATTTTCTACGTTACACTGCTGTCCGGCAGCGTTTGCAAAAGATTGTTTACCTCGTACAGTTTGCATCGTGTTGCTCAAATGATCGTTCATACGATTATTTGTTGACAGCGATGACGCGCTCACAGATATACCGCTATCGGCGCACAGCTGCGAGCTCGGTAACGACTTTTTCTCGGCGACTACAATCGAGCTCCTACCCTCAGCTTGCTTTTTATTTTGTTTTGAACTGGACTTGGTGTCATCACCCAATATTAACGATGAATCAGCGAGATCGTTGTAGTGCTCCGTTGACAAGCTGCTTATATTATGTGATAGCAACAATGGTTCACTATCACAGCACGCTCCTCTCCTCATGTTGACGTTGCAGGATGAAGTAGACACTGACATGGTATTCACCTCTTTTTTGAGCTCCTCTAGTTGGTTCAAAGTAACATAGGATGTCTTGATTTCTTTGACTTCAGCATGTACCAGTGTAAGATCTTTTAGTAACTTTGAAACATCCAAGTGGTCAAAAGTAATGGGAGGTAGCTTTTCTAAATCCCTGGCTACAAACACAGGCATGACATCAGGTTCTGTCCCTTTGAACACGCTGATAATATCGTTTAGTACTCGATTGTCTTTACCTTGTCCTTTTCTTGCCGGTTTACGTTGATCCGTCGGCAAAGATTCAAATAATAACGATTTCGATTTTTCAATCTGCACACTCGTGAACGTCGATAAACATATTTTTATCAAACTGTCTTCGTCTATTATGGACAATTTATTTTGCACATAAGACAACATCTCGTCAATGACAAGATTACAACTATTACACTTTAGTGTATACGCCATTGTAAACATCTACAGCGCAACCAAGAGACACACGACACGTATGGATGCGCGCGCGCGACTTTGTCTCTACTCCGCGTTGTTTACTAAACAAATCTATAAGTTAGGAAAAGTTACTTAAAGTTTAGAAGAAGAATATTCAGCTATGGGATCGGCTCTAAACTACTGTCGTCGCTAATAACTAGGTGTATAACTACGATTCAGCAGCAAATTGGGTATAGTAACCACATAATTATCTTCCGATATTTTCGTTTATATTATCCGTGGTTATTGTCGCATTGCGTTGCGTGTTGATGTCGTAGCGTTACGTAGTGCGGCGTAGCTTGTCGTACCGTGTCAGTACTCATGCGTAGCACAACGTAGCGTTGCATTGCTTGTTCTACTCGTAACTTGTCCTAGTGTGTCATGGCTTTGCGTAGTTTGGCGTTCCGTGGCGTAGCGCAGCGAAGGGTGCAAACACAAAACCATGTTGTTGCAGTCACCGCAGACTAGTGTGCGTACTCCGCCACGACACAACACCACATACATCTAGTGTCCGGCGCTCTCAGTTGCTAGAACAGTGTATCGGTAAAGGCAAAGTTAAGAGATTATTAACTACGTTCTCACTTAGTTCTGCACGTGTTGTAATTAGCTAAGCAAGGCACATTCGCCACGCCCCCCCCCCCGACCCCGCCGCGTGCGTGATCCGTCGCTCATTACTGTCCAAATGATCGTCGGCTCACCTTCGACTCGCAAACGATTATTGAATCACACAGGAAGGTTTTGGAAGTTAACCAATTAAACTGCACCTTTGACCCTCGCTTGACCCTCTTTACGTATTGCTAACCACAATCACATAAGTGTAGGTTCTATGTGATCATACAACGCCACAAAGACGCTACTCCTCTGGTGGCTGAGGTGTGGAAACTCTTTGGATCTCTACATTTAAACCCGGGCGCCGCCGGGCGGATGTGGTTTCGATTATGTGTTTTCAGACGCTCGTTTGTCTGTGGTCTGCCTGATCGAGTCAGCAATGAGTGCCGTCTATTTCAAAAACTTTGGGTTATGCGATGAATGAAATCTAGGAGAGTGTCGGTATGTCAACTTGTATGTGAGTGTCGCTCCAGTCACCCAGTGACAGTGATATTGCGCGGCACATCCCAACGTTCTTGTGGCAACTGAGCATTGTGTGTGTGTGAACAATCTGTGACTTTCTCACATTGTGCGGGGTCGCGTCGCGCGTCCCGCTCGTGTCACCTCCTACCGGCGCTGTTACGTGCGCGTCGCGTTATGTCAGCCGTATCGGCGTAATGAGCTGTTATCTCCGTCATTACAGGCCGCAGTTACGACTAGTTGCCACTAACTACTGCATACTCACCATCACGTCACGGTACTAGTTTACAGTTACGCAGAATAGATGTTGCTCATACTCAGGGGGTGTCGCAATCGTAGTGGATGATTGAAAGTACTCACACTACATTCCGGAAATACTACTGTTGTCTGTTATTGTTTTACTGATCGATGTGCCAGGTGCGGTTAGTGAGGAAACACACAATGGGAAGACAAGACCACTTTGTAATAAGTTTAATAAATACTCAATCCGTCAGTGTCGTCTGTTCAATTAATAACGTTGATTTGTTGCCGTGGCAACGTATAATTTCTGTAATGGCGGCGATGTCTTCGGAGCTGGTTAACTTGCAATTAACTGGAGATGGCAAAGAGCTCGCGAGGCAGCGCTTCCAGCCACATTACCTTGCTGTAACTGTAACGAACATAGAACGATGTGAAGAGGCTCTTATTTGCTGTCGTTATACCCGATTTATAATGATGAATTTATTATTAACAGATAACCAACTTACTAACTAGTTAGGTTCGTAACTGCCAGCAGTGGTTGCGATCCTCAACCCTCGTTAGCTGGTGGATCTTCTGACCGGACGAGCGCGGTGCGTCGCGTGAACCGCGCACATTACTCAAACCTCTACTAGGGTGACGTGCCGATGCCGAGGACATTGCCAAATTGTAATTAACTTACACAATGTCTTTCCTGAAATCGTCATAAGTAAAAAAAATGATTTCGTGGACAATATGATAAATAGAATTTTCATAGGGGCTCAAATCTATAATCTGCCCGTACTGCCTGTGTGCAATTTCGTATCGATCGGTTTCAATGATTGAATGGTGTTCGGAAAAGGGCACCTGAGTCTAGTGATCGTATCAGTCATTCGCCGGCGGCTGTCTATCGAGGGAAATGGGTCGCTAACTGTACCACGGTCCCACGCGAGCCATTGGGGCCACATGCACTCCGTGCTCAAGTGATCTTCAAGTCTGACCCCACATCTACACGGCATATCTGGCCCTTCGACCTGTGGCTAGAATAAATACTCTGTGAGCAGGAGCACGCAAGCAACGGTGATTCGTGATGGTGCTTCACTACTTCACAAATCCTTACCATTGGAAAAGTGAACGTCAAGAATCAGAAAAATCTCGTTTGTCAGTGGATATTTATGAGAACCTACCCAGAAGTGTAGATTTCTTCGTTGGTAACAATAAAGACGATGTTTTCGAGTAATTTGAGTAATCCCCTCATGTTTACATTACATACTTGTATGTACGTGTACACGTGGTATGGTTCTGCTGATCGAAGGTCTGCCAGGCAATGTGCAGCAACGTGACACGGGGGACATTTGATCCGCGCGCGCTGCTTCCGCCAAGTAATGCACATTACTAGTAAAAAGTAATATAACGATTACACTAGATTCGTGTATTAACTATGTAGTAATCATTGAAAGCATTGATCTCAATTCGCAATCGCTTGGACGAATGTTACTTTCATATTTTAGATCGTAACTACTCACTACTGTAACTAAACAACAACTTACAGCTGAATATTATTGCTAGCTCTAGAATTCGGTTGAGTCACATTTATCTACTACTCATTTTAATTTTTTGGTCGCTTTGAATTAGAAACTAGATATAATACTGGATATTTGCCTATTAAAGCCTCGGGGCGAGGGGCTTCTAAATTTATTTCAGCCTCTTCATTTCGGTCAATCATACGAAAATCCAATGGGAGTGCCAAGACAGAGGCAAAAAAGGAGCTTCTGTGATAAAAGTTTTTTTCGCATAGTTCAAAGTACAGGCCGCGTGCGTTGGTTCAAAGAAAATGTGTAAGTTTATTGCGGTTGGAAAAATATTTTAGTTTAAAAGTGTTTGTATTACAAATTCTGAGTGTAGGTACACAGGTAGGAACAGTTTATAATAAAATTCTAGGGCTCTGTGAAAACCAAAATGGGCAAGCAATATTTTGTGCACTTTTGATGTGCCAAATAAATTGTCTTTCATTCTTTCTATAGATGGTCCCACTGCTGTGCTGTGACCTACTGTCCGACATAAATTGACAACGTTAACCTGACTACATTAATAGTACGCTTCCAAAGCTCAACGCAGAATTAAGATTGTCTAATGGTTTGCGATCAGTATCATTGACTGAGCTAGCTACGAGGGGTTGATATTCAACAGTGGCTGTACACTGTGGCTGTGCAGTGAGCAGAGGCTACGGATGACGATGAAGCAATACTTCGGTGAATGTCATTAACATCGACTGGTTCAATTACTTTTACATTTCCTGTCGATTCGACCTTCTGTTGGTTTGGCGGCCGGAACTCTCTGACACCTTGAGTAAATATAAAATAGTTTCAATATCTGATCTAAGTCTAGTTACATACGGAGTAGGCGATCTAGTTCATGATTGTATCTGGTTGAGATCGTCCCACATAATTCCCTGAATGCATCTCCACCCTGCGTCCGCACATAAGCTGGCGGCGGTACCCGTGGGACCAGAGCCACCAGTGCGACCGGTCTGGCCGGTATAATTCCACAGGACTATTATAACGTGTCCTGCCATTTTGTAGTCGTGGCTCCACGTTGCAGATGCGTTGGACAGAAGACCTATTCTTGACTAGTTTCTATTTATGACAGATACAGGTAATATTACATTTAGCTTCCGGAATATTGTTGAAGTAGGTAGGTATTTCCGTTATTTTTCTTTATCAACTGTAGTTTTGTCTTGCACAGAATAAATTTTTGATACATCTGTATCTTCAACGTATGCATATGTGCAGTATGTTGTGGTGTGTGGTTGAAGCGATCCTTCTGTAGTCTCATGTGTTGTGTCCCGTGACTGCGACTGTACCCACTCTGTACCGCTGCGGCCGCGCCATCGTCGCACACTCGTTATTTAGTTTCAATATTTATGGATTTCTGTATAAAGAGCTAATTACTCGTGTGCTGACAACTATCGCGCATTCGATAGCACTCAACTTGTTTCCGGACAAATTATTGTAATTTTAACCCTGTCAAAAACATAAATATGAAAATGAGAGCCAAGTTCAATATTAAGAATATCACTAACGACAAAGGAATTGTGATTTAAATGGGTTTCAAGTTCTATAGTTACACAAAGCTTATCTTGGGTTATACAGGGTGTTTGGAAGGGAGCTGTACATACGCCTAGGGTAGAAACTAGGGATAGTCTGCTACCTACCCCCGCCCATTATATTGACCTTGGCCTCAAGGTTTTTTTTTTAATTTATTATTATTTTTTATTTGACTTTTTTATGATTTTTTGACTAAAACTACCTGTAGCTCAAAATCTATCCATGGGACCGGTCGGCTAATGGTCTTGTTTTAATCGTTAGAGTCTTAGGGTCCTGCAAAAAATTATTTTACACCAGAAAATTGTGGAGAAGAAAAGTTATGGGGCCTGAAGTACCGTAGTAAGGTTAAGAAATAATTTTAAGGGCAAATTTCTATGGGGTTTAAAAAAAAACTAACAGGGTTGGAGTTCTTCTGATTTTTTTAAAACATCCTCAGTCTATGCCCTTTCTAACGATATGCTAAAAGTGTAATTATCACTTTTAGTTTTAAAGTTATTAATTAATTTCCGCAACTAGGGCACTTCAAGCAAAAATTTCAACTAATGAAAATTAAATGTGTTCGATCGTAAAAGGATGGCAAATGAAACAAAAAATTTGGTAATGACTAATGTCATTAAATTACAAATTTTAATTAATTACTAATTTTAATTAATTACAAATTTTGTTCAAATTGATGACCATTGACCTGTAAACATGCTCGGCACCTCTTCCTCATCTCCACGGTCACCGTTCTAAGCAGCAGTTCCTCGCGCATTGTATCGAATGCGGCGTGGATCCTGTTAATTAGAACCTCCCTTGTTGGTACTTCTTCTGCGTACACCAACTCTTTCGCCATTCCCCAGACGTAGAAGTCGAGTGGGGTAAGGTCAGGCGACCTTGGGGGCCAGGGAATTGGCCCACCCCGACCAATCCAAGAATTAGGAAAGCAGTTGTCCAGAAGCTCCCTCACTGCTAGGCTCCAATGAGCAGGACAGCCGTCGTGCTGGAAGACTATGGGCCGAACTTCGTCAAACACTTCTTCCGCTAAATCAGGCAAATCGTTTTCGAGGAAATCTAAGTAGTTTTGCCCGTTTAGGTTGTCTGGCAAAAAGTGCGGCCCTATCAACCGATTACCGATGACGCCTGCCCATACGTTCACGGAGAACCTTCGTTGAAAACCTCTGTGCCTCTTGACTCTCGGGTTTTGATCTGTGGGTGCCCAGTGATGGAGATTGTGGTAATTTACAATTCCTTCCTTGTCAAACTTGGACTCGTCAGTCCAGAGAATACTCCGTAAAAAATTAATATCTTCCACGTCCGTATGGAGCATGTGGCGGCAAAACTCCACCCTTCTTGCATAGTCGTTATCCTCTAAGCCTAAAACAATAAAAATATCAACGTTAGCGGTTTCCTTATGAATTAGTAGCTATGTAACATTGATTGCTATCTCTGTCTTTCCATTTCTCTCTCTCTCACACACATGCTCATGTTAATTTAAAAATTGCCTATGAAATTCACATGCTAGTTCATTACATAAGAGCTAAAAACAAAAACTTTATGTAAAAAATTACCTTGAACAGGGGTGTAGTGGAAAGGATGACGTCCATTTTCGCGAAGAACCGACCAGACTTTCCACACGCTTAAACCAAGCGTCCGGGCTACGGTTCTTACGCTTCTGGTCGGATCTTCCTCAAATTCAGCCAATATGCGTTCTTCCGCAGCCAAATTTGGTTGAAATCTGTTCACGGCTGGTTCCCGGAAATTTAAATTTCCGGTTTCTCGCAGACGCCGATAAGTTGAGCCAAACGTTTGGTGGTTAGGCACTCGCCGGTTAGGATACCGTTCTTGATAAATCCTCCGTGCCTCGCGCCCATTGCAATCAGCCATTCCATACACCACCAGCATGTCGGTGTACTCTTCACTGGTAAATCCAGCCATTTTGCCAACAACAAGGTAACAAATAACAAAACTTAACAAAAACGAAGTAATAACAAACTCAACAAAATTAACGAAAACAGTGGAGCGTCGTAACGGCAAGTACGTAAGTTAGCTAAGATGGGTAAATCTCGACTGACTAACAAAGACCCCAACGAGTTACCTGCCCGGCCCCGTCGACCCAAGAGCGAAAGAGACATGACATGACGTGTTTTGTCTCTTACATGTTGCTCTCGTGTAAGAGTGAGACAACAAATTTGCCAACTGTAGGCCAAACTGGTTTAAATTCTGGAAATTACATTTGTCTTACAAATGTCGACTCGTGGTGGTAAAAGTGCCCTAGTTGCGGAAATTAATTAATAACTTTAAAACTAAAAGTGATAAATACACTTTTAGCATATCGTTAGAAAGGGCATGGACTGAGGATGTTTTAAAAAAATCAGAAGAACTCCAACCCTGTTAGTTTTCTTTAAACCCCATAGAAAGTTGCCCTTAAAATTATTTCTTTACCTTACTATGGTACTTCAGGCCCCATAACTTTTCTTCTCCACAATTTTCTGGTGTAAAATAATTTTTTGCAGGACCCTAAGACTCTAACGATTAAAACAAGACCATTAGCCGACCGGTCCCATGGATAGATTTTGAGCTACAGGTAGTTTTAGTAAAAAAATCACAAAAAAGTCAAATAAAAAATAAAAATAAATTAAAAAAAAACCTTGAGGCCAAGGTCAATATAATGGGCGGGGGTAGGTAGCAGACTATCCCTAGTTTCTACCCTAGGCGTATGTACAGCTCCCTTCCAAACACCCTGTATATTAAAGCTCAAGATTTGGTTTGGCTTGTTTTCACACAGAAGTTATCTTATATTTGGATAATCAACTTGTCCTCTTTATGATACACGTAATTCATTGTTTTAATATTATAAGTTCAACATAACTTACTCTTCAAAACTACATCAGACAACACACTACTCTGCCTCGGCTACTACTAGCTAACTACACATCGGTATACATTAATGTAACCAACAAGAAAGGCTTATTTGGAAGAACTAAGTTTTGAATGTTCACCGGCACATAGCTTTCAACCAAGCAATAATATTATGTTGACGATGATGATCTCTTTGGCCGCCTGAGAAAAAAATATAATAGTCTTTTATCAGGTGGAAATAAAGTGCGTGCCTTCAACGGTTGGGTCATGCCGGTTTTGTTGATGTAAGTAGTACGTACCTACGTGTCTAGATACGGGTGGGCAAAGCAAACATACTTGTAACTCATACAATAATGATGATTTTCCGAAGGGTCCTCGTTCTTGTGATCGTCGTTAACCTCGAGTTTGTCCTGTTGAGAATAATGCATGTGTTTGTACAGCTCGGGTGAAGCATGAGAACAGCCGGGCTCGCTTCGTGGAACTATGAACTGGTTCCGCATGTGTGGCGACTGTTGTGAGTCGCGAGCGATGCTAATGTGCGCCTGCATCTTCAGCATGTCTAATGCTACACGCAGAGCGGGGCCGTGGCGGCGACTTCACGGAGTGGAACACGATTCTGACAAATAAGTCCGTAGGTACCTATGGTAGTTATAGCCTTATAGGGCACAGACGTATAGTTACACTAGGCTCCCCAGGGATTCACAAAGGCTCACAGGGATCCCACGGGGAATAACGGGCATTTTTTTCTGTCGGTTCGTCACAAAATGCCTATCTCGGACATCTACATATCTCTCTATACTTCGGACATAATCTCATATGGAATGAGAATAAAACTGCACTCACACACTGTAACTGCCTCCGTATGCATGACATTGCATGATATGAATGTGCGGTTGTTATGTGAACCGATGAACTGACCTACCTCAACGAATCACCCAGTAAATGATTTCTCTTATCACTACACACAGGACATGCTGATGACTTATCAATTAATTGACCCATGTTGCGGCCATCGTGGTAACTAATCATCTACCTACACTGTGATAAAGCCATGTATTAACATTTGAATAACTTTTTTTCAAATGTAACAATCATCAGTCTACGTCCAGTATTTAAGGAGCAATCGACAAAAAATGCTTTTTATTTTTCCTGAAAAGTTGCGTTTTTGTAACTATAATTCTCTGGTGACGACGACATTTCGCCAGCCTATTGCCATCAACCGGGCACAAATCTGCTCCGCGGCTGCTATTGAGACATCCCTGATGGAAAAACCCAATAAGTAAGTATCACAAATTTTCACATTTTATTTACTAGCATATAGAATTTCAAACAATAGCTGTAAGTTGATGGTTTCGTAAGTTAACCGATAGAACGATTCATTCGAAGGCGAATCGACGACAGACACTTTCCACTACTAACGGTTCGCCGACAAAACGATTCATTTTTGGGAGAATCGACGACTGAAGCTAGTTTACACTGACTAGACTATGCCCGCGGCTTCGCACGCGTGGAGTTCGGTCACTGTCCCCCGGGATTGTACTACCGGGATACAAAGTATCCTATGTGTTAATCCAGGTTATAAACTACCCGTGTTCCAAATTTCATCCAAATCCATTCAGTAGTTTTTGCGTGAAAGAGTAACAAACATCCATCCACCTCACAAACTTTCGCATTTATAATATTAGTAGGATACTTAAACGGGACATGGAAGGGGCGCAAACTACGCGAAAACTCATTATGATCTAGCCAGCCTTTTCCCAACCGTGTGGGATCAGCTCCCAGTGTACCTCATGCTGCTGAATACTCAGCATTTTACAAGAAGCGACTACCTATCTGAACTCCAAAATCCCAAGTTGCCAAGTAAACGATACCCTAGTAAGACTGGTTGTCAGACTTTCGAGCTAAATGATCGACCTATACCTTACCTATGTCTGACAAACAACAAAACCAACCGATACACGACAAATTAACAAATGACAACCGTACGTAACAACGTCTTAATTACGCAGCGCGCTTATGGCTAGTAAGCGATGCGTGGAAGCATTAGATAATAATTACACCTATGATATACCATCGGGCACGTGTTGGGACACGTTTCGTACATTCGAGTAAATGTTTCTTTAGAACCACAATATTTAGATTCATTCCAGATTATCAATGCAGCAATTTGTTTCAGTTGGCACCGAATGAACCGGCTCGCAAGGCGTGCTCTCCTTACAGAGCAGCACCGGCGCGCGGCGGCACCAGCTGTACACACTGAGAAAAATAAATGATATTATGTATCAAGAATGTGTCTCCGTCATTCAAGTAACTTATTTATATAGGAACGCACAAAGGTGTACGATTACAGTAATAAAGTACATTGAGTTGTCCGTAGTAAGATTACTTAATGGATGTCGCTATGATTTTTGTAGATTTTATTAAGAACTTGTTCACTTTTTTGGCCAGTCGCAAATCGTAAATAAGTATAAATAGTCGCTTTATAAATTTTCTTGATTAATTTGAAAAAATAACTTGACTGATATTAACGTGCCCTTTAACAAAGCGTTTAGGTCTCTTGTTTAAGCTAACTATGCCAGTTGTTGCGTATAAAGCACTTGAATAATGTTTAAAAGTTACTTGATTGATTTCAATATCTTAACTAATAGATTAAATCACTAAAATTGTAAGTTCTAAAATGAAATATACTTAAAACTATAGGTGATTTGTTTGATAGTATCATGTCAGATGATATATTTTATCATGACAATCATGTAGCTTATTAAACTTAAGTAATTAAGTGTTGATCTGAATTAAGTACTTTTTTGTAGTGCTTAAGTTGTATATTTGTTGCTATTAAGTTGTTTGTTTGTTGCTATTAAGTTGTATGTTTGTAGCTATTATGTTGTATGTTTGTTGCTATTAAGTTGCATGTTTGTTGCGTTTAAGTTGTATGTTTGTTGCGATTAAGTTGTATGTTTGTCGCTATTGAGTTCTTTGTTAAAGCTCAATTTACACCGCCGCGGAATGGAAGCGAAGCGACTTTTTGCAACGAAATTCTACATAGCATAATGAACTTTAAGTCAATCGGTTAACGTACAAATTACTTACGTTACACAAGGTTCATAATGCTATGTACAATTTCGTTGCAAAAATTCGATTCAATTTCGGTGTAAATTGAACCTTAACAAACAACTCAAAAGCAACAAACAACCAACTTAATAGTAACAGAAGACATAAAACTTAAACGCAAAAAACAAACAATATAGCAACAAACATACAACTTAAACGTAATAAAGATAATTTTAAATATTCAGAAGTGATACTAAAATAAAATAATCAAGTAATTTGACTCATTTATTTTTATTCCAAACAGTAAGTTAAATAATCAACATAAAATGAACGAAATTGTTATAACATTATAATAAACGGGTGTTAGAGAAAGCCTTCCGTTATAAGTACCGTTAGGGATAGTATAGCTGCAAGGTTTCTATTTTCTTCAGTGTCACCTGAAAAATAAACATTTTATATTAATATATATTACACACAAACAACACACTCATACACACATACCACACACTCATACACACACACCAAACCCTCATACACACACACCACACACTCATACACACACACCACACACATACACACACACACAAGCCCTGCTTTCAGAGGTTTGTGTAACGACCAATGTCAGAAACAGTGACCCAGACCGATTCTATAACTCAGTTCACTTGACTCTTACGAAAATAGGCACTTTTAAGCTTAATAATTCACAAACGGTTTACTAAATCAAAAAACGGTCTTCTGTGACCCCCAGTATTATTGAAAGAGCTATCCAACGATACCCCATAAGATGGGGACCGCGGAAGAACAGATAGACGAACATGGCGTAACTATAATGGTTCTATGTTCACTACGGACTCTAAAAAAGACTCTGGGTTGCAGATGCTAAGACAAACTTTAGAGGCTGCACTTATAATTCCCCTTTTTTTACAAAATTAACTTTTAGGTTTGTGCTCCCGATGGGAAACGAACCCACTACATGCGGGCGAATCAGAAACTTTGGCTCTATAACTAGTTTTATGCCCCGCGGTTTCGCCTGTTGTAAATTAGATATACCTACTTATAGGAATTAATTTTACATTTTCTCATGGTAAAAGTAGCCTATGTTTGACCACGGGTCTTCTCAACTAATTTCATCAAAATCGGTGCAGCGGTTTAATCGTGAGCTTATCAGACAGACAGACTTTCGCAATTATAATTAATACCTATGGGTGTTAAGCTTATGTAAGGGTTGACACTTACCGTCTTTCTTTTCGTCTTCTTCAATAGGTCAATCAATCTTATTTTTAATATTGAATAAGACTGGTCAAAATCCTCCACGAACTGAAACAATAAAGTATTTGAAATCTTAAGATCCAAATGTTTCACAGCAACTTATCCATCTCCTTCCATGCTACACTTCGATCAATTTTGAAATTTAATCTAAGAAGATTTATAGAATATCAAATAATTCCAGCCAGTGGAGCGTAAACCACGAGGTTACACTCCACAGTTTACCTACCATTCCAGAATTTCCAGAAAAACCTCGCACTGCGCCGTTACCAGTTCTTGCCAGTATCTTATTATTCTTACGAAATTGTGATTGATTTGAAGAGAACCTAAGCAGTACATTATGACAAGTAATGTGGAAAGTAGATGCAAAATACTTACTGGTGAAAATGGGTTTTAAATCCGAGAGGCCCCACGCCTCCAGTAAGTCACCAGCTTCCTCCATCAACTTCCTCCATCAAACACTATTCACTTGCCGCCCCGACTTGATACCCGGACCACTTTAAATAATAATATAATAATGGCAAATAATCAGCAATTTAAATTTAACACGGGACAATTGCAATAGGAAAATGACAAGTTTCGTGCGCGCGCCTCACAGATTAAATAACGACTGCAGGGCAAGATTGAAAAAATAATAAAGCCGAAGTTTCTATTTTATATACGGAGATATTAATTTAAAAAAGTTATTGATTTCTCATATTATTTTCTGAACATTAAATATAATGAAGACTGCTATAAATGTAATAAAGATATTTTATTAATGTTGCTAATCATGTAATAGGATTTATCATGAACTACATTTAAATCAACAACGTAGCTTTATATCTGAAATAAATGCAAATGATTAAAATACCCCAATCATTTTATCTTATTAGAATAAATAATGGTATATGACGTCACCAAAGTTAAATAAGACATTTTATTATTTTAAATAAATTTCACTTTATAAGCGTACAGTCATTTATATTTGATTTTCACAATCAATTGTGGTTTGTTGTTTCAAAATTATTAATGATTAATTTAATCGTATTTTACTCAATCAAGCAAAATTACAACTTGCTATGAGACCAGTTTTCTCAGTGCAGCAAACTTAGGACGTGGTGTAATAATAAATTGTTATCTGGTGTGCACTGTGTTCTCTCATTTCCCGAGTTTACTCAACAAAGTCGTCGTGCACTTAGTCAACAAACATAACATCACGCCTGTAATGCTCGAAGGGTAAGGCAGAGGTGCTCCTAAATGTCCTAACAGTAAATGATAAATGATGTTTATTTTGCTAATAGGTTTTTACAAACACTTATACACGTCATTTTTTTTTAACTAGATGGGGCCGGTGTTTCGTACCTGACTACTCTGAGAAGAGACAGCCGAAACAAACTCAGAGGTTCTCTGTTAACTTGTTACTCTTTTAACGTCCAGACATTGCTCAATTTACATGAGGACTATGCAGATTAGTGTCTGAGATGGTCTTTTGAAGAAAGAACCACACAGATTTGAGTGGACCTGTCCAGTCAGTGCAAGCATTTGTCAGTTATCGTGTAGCTCGACTTATAACTCAAGGAGCTCAACGAAACGACGAACAATACCAAAGAAAGGACATTTGGGTAGGTCGCTTAAAGTACTCAAACTGCCAGACAGCGGTGGGAGAAAAAAAATGTGACCTACATGGTCCTTACATTCACAATAATTAAATGTAATTAATAATAATATACGAAATGAATTTAAAAAAAAACAAGAATATCAATAAATGTCACAATAATAATAAAAAAAAGTAAATATTAATGTCAAATCAGTAAATGTCACATAAAAATACTAAAAAAACAAAGTAAAAAAAAAATAATAATAAAATACTGAAATAAGTATTCATGTCACATCGGTAAATGTCATCTAAAATAATAAAAAATAAGCACTTCACCCACATTTAACCAGTTATGTTTATGACCCATGTACTAGAGGGCGAGCCTATTGCCATCTAACAGGCATAATTCCAGACTTCGTGGCTGCTACTGAGAAATTCTTAAAGGAAAAACCCAATAACAGTTCGTCAATAATTTCAAGTTCATCATTAACTCAAGAGCGCGAACAGTCGAGGTGTCGTCAAGTGCGTTAGTTATCTCGAGCCTGCCTGCGTCGCGTCCTCGTAAACTTGACTCGTTGTAATACAGTCTAGTCACGGTGTGCTTGTGGGCTGTGGCTGTGCCTGACTAGACTACCAGTGCGCCCGCTCGCCTCACTTGCGCTAAGTAGTCGAACACGTTCCGCACACTACCCATTTGTTATGCTTCATTAGTTTCTAAAATTGATAGTTTGACAACTAACTCGGTTTAATAAACTCTTTCCAGTAATTTATTTCATACTTAGCCGCATTCGAATCTACTGCGGTCCTACTTCGGAGCTACTCAGTATCAACACGCCAAGATGAAGTTATAATTGAATCCATCGAGTATTATGTTTCAGCGGCGGCGTCGCGGCGGCGCGCGGACACGCTTAGGGTCAGCTCACACCGAGACGCGACGCGACGCGACGCTGCGCGTACACTTTTAAAGAGCGATTCCAAATACAACTTTATTTCCTTCACGAAAAGATACACATTTCGTTGTGAGAATTCAGAATACGTTGCGCTATGCGCAGTGCTGCGCCCGCCGCGTGACGCCTGGGAAGAAATGTGTATTTTTTCGTGTAGAAAATAAAGTTATATTTTGAATCGTGTGCGCGCTGCGTCGCGTCGCGTCGCGTCTCGGTGTGAGCTGACTCCTCGTATACATATTACTAACTAAATTATTGTAAAATATTTACAACCTCTAAACAAAATAGCTACAATTGTGTCGAGTAGGTACCTACTTACCTACTTACGGCTCTCAACTTGAACGTACACGAGTGCGCACAAATACTTCAATGCTGACAAGTGACTCGCTGAAAGCGGAAATATAAAACTAAATAGAATGTTAGACTACAACCACAAGAGAGAGACGAATTACATTGTCTGTAGCTGAGATTAGAATATTTACGAGAATAAATAGGATCAAGAATGAGTATCTACAGTTGATGTAGATGTGTTGAATGCTGGCTACCAGTATAGAGGCACGCAAAAGAAACTATAGATGGATTGTGTGAGTGATGCTGATAAGACGGCTGGAAGGGAGATGTAAGTCTGAGAGGATGTATGGAAGAACTTGACGAAGGTACTGCGCCGACCCCGGTAAGGGCAGGAGATGTGTAAGCATATTGTAGCGTCACTCGCGCTACAATATCAAGCTTAGCTACTATTTTCACTCGTTGAATGAAGCTTGTCGTCTGTCTGGAAGACTATTTGCTTTGCCCAAACATCACAATGTTATCGCTGGAGTGTCACCAGGAAGCACGCGTGCCTCTTCACAAGTATCAGCTGTGTACCCAGAGTATGACGGAAGTGCTCGACCAACAGTGCGCAGACATCACCATGAACACACAACCTCACGTTCGGTTACTATAGCATTATATTCATAGAGAGGCGCGTTTAATCTCAGCCTCTCATCCACTGTTATTAAAATAATGAACGACTTGCTCCACATTTTCGACCATTATACTTAATTCATGAAGCAATTTAAATGCTATGACCTTTTTATTTTAATCAACCGGACTTATTATTGCGGAAAAGAAAACAATTATGTTGTTTTAACGAAGAAATGTTCATTAATTCATGCCGCTTTTAAATTCAATGGCAAATCTTTGTACACTAATCAGAATGGAAAGAATTAATACGATTTCATTAATTAGTTCCGAATAGTTCACGCGCCGTGAGCAGCTTATGTGTCGCGTCCTCGAACAGTGTGCTGTGAGCTGTGAGCCCACTGCGAGCCTGTACGTGTACACACAGATTTAGGCGAGGTCCAAACCCACGGCTGCACCAGTTCTGGGGCGCGTGATCGCATATTACGTCAAGTGTGTCACGACACGCTCCGCATCACCAAGTGCTCAGTTTGCTAACAGCTTACTGTGAGAGCAAGACCTAGTCCCGTTCGGCTCACTTGTGCAAGGAAAATGCGCGCGGAGCAGACGCGGCCGCAGCAGGAATGTGTTGCGACACGGCACACGACGCGGGCGCGTGCGGGTTGCCGGGGGGGGGGGGGCATTGTCCATGTGTCGCAGCTTTTAGTGCATGCACAAGCTTTCCTGGAGGTCGCTGTACCAATAGGTCATAGTCAGTCACATGAACATATTTGAGCTTCGCCAAAATGTTTCAACCTAACGACATGGCCTCGGGTATGCTGTTTTAGTATAAAAAGTTAGCGACAAACTTTACAAGATTTATTAATAATGTCATTGATCTAGTAAACAGCGACCATTACATGTGCCTCGACATTTGCACAGGAGCGCATGTTTTTGCTCAAAGACGGAGGATACATGGAGCATTCTCAGAACACAGCAGTTATGACTGGGAGTTTTCAAAACAACACTGACGTGATACCGGCTAATTGCGATCGTGACGACTCCCTATAACGAAGATTTAAATAATATTCGTTATACAGTCATAGTTTTTTTTTTATATTTAACGGAACTCAACCTTCTTCATTATAGGAAATTGTTGTAACTTGTGTTCCTAACAGCTCCGTTAAGTCGTGATGGTTTTAACGTGAACTTCGTTTGGGCGTGTCTGTATTTACGTTTTAGAGTACTGGTTTTCCTACTGCTCTCTTGTAAAAGGGTAATAGGGTCATCAGGAGTGACTAGGGTATGCCGTGGACGGCGAATCCTACTAATACGCGATGGTTCGTACCGGGCGGCCGATGCGATCAAGGAAATAAATACTAAGACGTTGAAGAAGCATAACCAAACACAATAGCAAGCAATTTAAATAAATTTGACACGTCTACTAAATTGTATAATCCTCTTCGTGATGGTTAATGTTTAAATGGATAATATTCCAACAGACAGTAGTTGATGGTGGCGACTAACGACAATGGTCAGATGAAGGTAAATCGATATTTTGGCAATGTGAGTGGAACAAGCCCCTCTGTCAACAATTTGTGCCTATGAGATAACTTACGTGTTGTGTAGAATGGACCTTCTTTGCTTACCTATGATGTAGTCAAGGTAAACGCGACAGCAGCGCCTAAATACATAGGCCTCAGTCGATAGCAAGTAATAGCAACGCGACTAACATTTAGATTATAATTACGATTTAGATTAGCAAGCTGTTAGCTAAAGTAACCGGTTGACTTCAAGACTAACTGGTTTTATCTCAAGTAAAAACCTCGTTTATATTAATACCTCAGATTACCGCTAATTGCGCCGGGTACTACACACCTACACATGTACGTATTCGTATAATGTTAGAGACTGCTGTGTACACGAAATGTTTCTTTGCAAGTAAGTCGAGTGTGAATGATAGCGTTAGCCACGCTCGGTGCGCATGAATTTTGTGGTGTCGCGGTAATCAGACCATGTGATAGCGAGCGCGAGCTGGATCCTCGCTGGTCATACGTGCTGGAAGTGGCAGCTGTGACAGGGCGTGCTATAGTGTTTGCTCATCCTGCACATCTATTGGTACTTCCATTATCCTCCTTGCGACTGATTTTCATTGATTTAGCCTTGAGGTTGCACATGTTGCCTTAACTATCTAGGTATTCATGGCCTTCCGCCCATATTTCACGCAGTTTGGCTTTCGTTTCTTTATTATTTAATACCCAACCCCTCACAATATTTTCGTCACATCTGCTTGCAAATTTTACTACTTTAATTTTTTTGTTTTGTATTTTCTTTATTTCTTTTCGTTTAAGTCATCTTTGGTGTTCTCCATTGCCTCAATGGTGTGTCCTAGTGCTTCGGTGGCGTAGCAAGGGGGGGGATGGGCGTGGGGGCGGGCTGTATCAACTTCAAGAAAAAAAAAGTCACTGGCTCAGCTGTCTAAAGGATTCCTTTAGAAGCGGAGAACTTTAAATTGAAACAAAGCACAGAAAAGAGTTTTTAATATCCTCGCAATTGACTTTGACTGATAATTTTATACCATTCATGTTTGCTTTTCATGAAGGAGCTTTTGAAAGGTAACCTTCATTTGGTACTCTAGCAAAAATCAAGGACATGTGCTTTCTTCCAATATTGACGTATGTAACATAGACTTAGTCCTTTGAAACCACACGAAGAGTTAGTAATCATGTCTAAACGTAAACGTCGTAAACGTTCTGATAATCATCATTTTTTAACTTTGACAAAAATAGAAACAATTGAGCTCTTGGAAGCCAACATTCAAAGCATTATTGCTAAAGTAAAACGTGGACTGAAGGTACACGTTTTATTTCAGTGGATTTTGGTATGTGAGCGCCAGCCGCGGTGGCCACATAACCGAAACCATATACACACATTCATCCCAAAAAATATCCGTAAAATAAAGTAAATTTCATGGATATCAAAAAGATTTTTCTGTGCTTCATTTCAAATTAAAGTTAGCCGCTAAAAAATACCCAATATTTCTGTAAAAACAAGAGAACCTAACACAACCGAAGCGAGGTGCAAAAAAAGACAAGCATCCTACAACGGCCCCATTATTCTCAAGTGCCTAAGGCCTTCAGCGTTAAAGACGGCCCTCGTCTCAGATGACGGTACTTTCATACAGGCCCAGAAGCCTTCGCTGCCCGCCTGCCTTCCTGCCTCCCCAGATTACTTCGTGAAACTAACTAACAATACATAACGCTAACAGAACGAATAATGAAGAACTGCAGTAATAAGCTACATCAAAATTTACTGATCTTTGTGATGAGGTCTAAAAATCAGAATTAATTTTGGAGAAACCAAGATTACGAAGACACTTAAAAGTCGCTTATGTTACAAGACTTTTTCGCGTTTTACTTCTTACTTAGCAATACCGCGGAGTTAACACAGAAAGTCAACTCTGTGTCTATGGACGGAGTAGCGGAACAAGCTCCGAAAAACATTGTGCGCAGTACAGTCTATCTATAATATTGAAATGACGCACAGAACGACTGTCTTTCCGACACGAGAGTAAGTACTTACTCCATAAGTGGGTACTATCACTCTCAGGCTAATCATTAATCATCACAACCATTACCATCATATCTCAGGTAAAGGGAATTTACAGACAAAAGTAGGTAAAGTAGGCCTTTTGTCTCTTTTTGTAAGGTGAAATTTTGAGGGACGAGTGGCGAGTATAGTTGAGCACCCCTCACATAAACTGCGTTCTTAGAAACCCGTCCGTCTCGGCGTCTGGCGGAAGCGTGCACAATAACATTATGTATGCTTGCTCCGAGCCCCGGGGCTGTGAGGCCGGGCTCGCTACAACATCAATATAAATAAATAATAATACACGAACACGCAGACAGACCTGATCCGGAGCGGGTCAACGACCGCCATATTTTGAGTTATGATTGCTCTCAATCTCAATAATGCTGCAAACTTGCACTTGATTTTTAACAAGTGAAACAAAGTAGTATGTTCCTTTGTGTACAGAACACGTTCGAGGGCCTCGTGCAAACTGCCTATTTGTCTAACATGTTGAGTGTGACAATTTCGCAATGAGCTCGGTAGACACAACGTGAACTAGGATGTGGGTCAAGTCAGGCGGGCTTGCTACAATGTGGCAGCGACTGACCAAACGGTTGTGTTCATCAACATGCCCGCATACCCTTCCTCGCTGATGGATGGCCGAGGTCGCGACGTCGCACATTCCTGGCAGCGATCACTGCGCCTCCATAAACTGTGCATGTACTTACTAGTAATCTCTATGATAAGTAGCGCTGTTGCTAGGTTCATTGTACAATCAGCAACACTTCCGAAGCAGCACTTTGACAGCGTCTTTACTTCGTAGCAGTATGGTATTCCTAGTTGTAGTGTAATTGCGAGAGCGGGTGACGGTACAACTGTACAGTTACCCAGTGGCACTGGTCGCAGGGCACCACGTCCCCCCTTACCCACGCCCCCCCCCCCGCCCGCGCTCCAAGAAACCTGTTTGTACCACGTCTTGCTAACTTGAGTCTTCTAGTTATGTGTATAGCTGTACCTTCGTATTTTGCAACTTGGAAAAAACGATTTTATTGTTCACTAATTACTATAAGCACATGATGTATGGCTGAAAATGAACATCTGTCATCTATCTACGTGTCTGACAGATGACGTGAATCACTTTTCAGCTCTGTCCTCACAAGGTTGCGAGGACAGAGCTGAAAAGTGATTTAAACTAATTTTGCTGTCATTAGAGACTGTTTGAAAGTCTGGAGTAACAAAAGACAGTCTTCAAAACGGCCAGCATTAAACAGTTGGTATGTGTGTACATGCACAGCTCTGTGCTCATCGTGAAGAGTTTTCGCGCTCGTTGCAACCACAGTTGCATCGCCATCGCCATAATCACCGCCACGATGTCAACCATGTCGGGCATACGCAACCCGCATGCCTCGGGTTCCTCTGTGCTGTGACGCTATTCACCAGCTGCAGTCGTAACGAGGTGACATGAAAGAGGCGGTCTTATTAGAAACGAGTGCAACAATATGACAAGTCATACACGGCGTCAGTTAAGCTGTGATGCAACGATTCATGCAAATAGTTTTGTTTGTGTATACTTGCTTATTTAGCACTCAAAGTCCTGAAGACCCGCCACACATGTGTGAAACATCGCACGTTACCACATCTACGAGGTACAAATAATAAAAACAATGAAATAAGCACAGACCTTCACCAGGCTATCAGAAAGTTGTCAGTCACTTGTTAGTTCCAAGTATTAGCGAGCTATCTACACATCTTATGTGTTCTTACTGTTCGTAGTAGGTTTTGTGTGTAAAACGTCCACGTTAAGGAAGGTCAGTTAAACCTCCAGATCCGTATGGACTCGTCAAAATCCGTAGCGCACCGGTCGTGTGTCGTAGCAACAGCCTCACAAATCGTAATGACGTAGCCGAAGTTTAGCGTCCTGTCGATTCCTGACTATCAGTATCAGATGAAAATTAGTCTGATTGTTTCGTTTATGTGCATACTCGTCTGTTTTAGTATCTCTTCATGTATTATGATGATGAGCTGTATGTATCTAGTCGAGCCGTGCGTTCGCGCGGTTGAATGCAGTCTGTTTATCATTCAGTGCGCAGTATTCCTGCTGCTGGAGGCGTGCGGTTCGCATATTCGTGTATGCAGGCTCATGCAAGTGCAACACGCTTCTGTTCGCTTCCGGCCGGCACGGCACACGGCGGCAGAACTTGTGCCCAGTGCATGTGTTGCGTACCCTCTTTGTTCGCGTTTCCTATTACATACAAGTCTTGATTACTATCTAATAATCCTCCGCATTTTCTACTACTTACTTACATGCGATACAAAATACTGATTTACTTACATAAACATCCGCATATAATTAGACTGTAGGAAGCCGACCTTTATATACAACGGAGCGAGTTTGAAATGATTGAAAATACATCTTAATTTAATGCTTATTGAAATTGACTTATTATATAACACCACTGCTTATAGAAGTCCGCGAGAGTTCGTACACATAAAATATACGATTGTTGTTTTCTCCAAGATACTAACATGGTGGTGGCGATAAGCTTCAGCACTAAATATATACGCTGCTGGGTGATTACCTTAATTACCTTGTTGATGACCGTCTAATCTCGGAGAATATTTACTACTTGATAAATATTTGGTCGCTGTTACGAATATGGGTTAATGACTATACGGGTGTTAGCCGTGGTATGCAGGTAGCGAGGTGATGGCGGCTTGCTGACAGATGATCACAGAAGGTTTTACTCCTTTTATTTCAAATCAAATGTGTGAAAAAATACAGGGTTTTAAATGCTTTTGAAACAATTGTAGCACAATTCACCTGAAAAATATTGTGAAGGTCTACTTCATCATATTTTTCAGGTGGTGGAGTAAGTGAATATGAGTCTGCTTCAAAGAAGTTACAACATCCATATCCATACTAATATTATAAATGCGAAAGTCACTCTGTTTGTTTGTTTGTTTGTACAGCTAGTACATATATATTATACTAGCTGTCCCGCGCAACTTCGTCTGCGTCACATTTTCCCCGTTTTCACAACATTTTTCATTGCTGCTCCGCTTCTATTGGTCGTAGCGTGATGATATATAGCCTATGTCCTTCCCCAGGTTGAAATCTATCTTCTTACCAAATTTCATTAAGATCCGATCAGCCGTTTAGTCGTGAAAAGGTAACAAACAAACAAACATACAAACAAACAAACAAAGTGACATTCGCATTTATAATATTAGTATGGAAGTATGGAAGTATGGATATATAGTATATAGTATGGATAATATACTGCTTTATACTTACCATACTGCCTCAATCATACCGTTTCAATCATCCCTAAAAACTTTTGAGATTAAAAGAAATCTGCCAACACTTCGCCTTCGTGAGACTTCTGCACTTCGTCTGGGTATCTGTCGTGGTGCGTGTGGCAGATCGCCGGTCAATCACGGTGTGTCGTCGGCGCGTGTCTCTGACTGATAACACTTGACGCATCCACAGCACTGCTAACTGTTACAATCCATGGTCAGATCTACCTTCCGATCCATCTCATCTAAGCCTGCTGTTCCTGCTTCAATAGCAACCATTCCGCCTTGAAGGCCGGAACTGTTGTGAGAAGAGACGAAAGTTTATTGCTTCGGAGGGAAAGTCGTAGAAGCTATCCATCTCCGTGGATTAGTCTGTTTTACATGCGTTCCGGATTTGTTCTGAGAGTTTATTTAGTTTTGCACGGTAAAGCTTGGTGTGTCAGTCTGTGGTGAAAATTAGGGTCCTTTTTTAAGGACAAGGCCGCCGCCCTATTTTCAAACCTTAATTAATTACCACTGTAATTCTTGAAAGCCAGAATTAACAATGGTGACCGCCGAGACATTGAAGCTCAACGAAGTCCCGGGAACCGTTTAACTTTCTTGGATCTCGCAACGACATTAATTTAAACAAAACAAGACTTCCACTACCCTCCATATCAAGCAGGAGACAGAACAGAGCGACGCCCATAGAATATTTCTATGGCGAGGCCAATAGGCCCATAAGGACGTGTGCAATTGGGATGAGCGCAGTTGCCTAGCACCACGGATCAAAATTAATGGGCCCTAAATTGTGAGCTGTTATAATTGATTCCAATAAAATAGATTTGATACCTTAAAGATTCCGGGACACTGCCGAAACTGTTAGGAATCTGGAAAATAGCGGCATTCTGATAGTTAACTCGTGTACGGTTCAGTGGCGGCGCACAACTACAGTGATACAACAAGAATCTGATCAGGAAAAGCTAAACTGCTCGGAAAGCAAGTCATGTACATTTTCTAGTTAAGCATGTCGTCGGTTACCGCCGTTTTTGGATACAGAGCGCTGATTGCTGCAGCCGTGCAGACGCAGTGAAACTTGTACACTCGTACATGGGAATCTATCCGCGATCATTACGAGGGAACTAAAGAAGCAAGTATTATTATAGTATAGCTGTACCACAAGCAATCATCATTCACTTGGGCTCGGCGAAGCATTTCTTCTTCTTCAATACTTCTCTATTACCACAAGCCAGCAAGAAACGCAAAGTTTCATCAATTCGTACAGATGACGGTTGTATGTTGATGATTACAATTAAACAATAAATATTACCGTTGATTGTAAAAGGTTAAAACACGTATGATTCATTATTTGTTTAAATTTGGGTCCAAATTAAAACAATTAATGACCAAACAAAAGTGAGTGTACACCTAATAAAAGTGTTTATCTTTCTGGTGCAATCACTGAATAGGCATTCATTCAATTATTTTGATTGATTGAGTGGGTCAATAGAGTGACGCTGCGAAGGTCCGATTCGTCAAACATTGTGCCATCAGCATGTAATGAGTTAATTAGCGGCCTCCAGCCACCACTAGCCCTACAGATATCGTGTCGAAACTCGTAAGTGATCATTATCAACGTTTATTAATTGGCTCGCAATCAGGGGCGCGTGATGATGCGGAAGGTCGCAACGCGCAGCTCGGCGACTGTGAGCTGTGAGCCAACCGAGAGGTGGCGCAACGCTTTGTGTGCCTGCTGCCTACTGCCGCCATGCCGAGAGCCTCTCGTTAACTTGTTGTTTAGAAGTACCTTGTACTGGATCTGCAATATTAGGGGCTTGGCCTCTACAGTAAATCAAGTTGGTAAGGGGAACCTATGGATGGAACAACCATAAGTACTAGATGTAAAGAACTACAAAGTTTTAAATTCTTTAGTTTAATTTAATTATGCCAAGCACCTGTCAAATGATTAACGGAGATTAGTGTTAGGTACCGGAGGAGATCGATTGTCCACATTGTATTAATGGATGTCGTCGCATGAATCACCCGAGGTCATCGCCCCCACGGCCCCGTCCTAATGAACACATTCTCGGATGAACGTTAGTAAAGCGGCGAACATTCCACCGCGGTCATCCATGAGAACTGCTCGCTCGTCCATCAGTCCATCACGCTGAACGCTGACTTTGTGACTAACGATCATTTACGTGCGTATCGCACATCGCATTCCTTTTACTTTCATTTCATGTCATTTGGACAGTATTGTTACGTAAACGCTTTGATTGCGCAAAAATACAGTATTCGCCAAAGTTGTAGAAAAGAAGCCAAGACAATCCCGTGTTGTGGTGGCGCGGAGCGCGGCGTATTGTGTGGCTCTAGCTTAGATCATAATTGTTTTATTCAACGCCAGCTTTTGCCCACGACTCCACACCCGTCTCGGTCGGCCAGTTCCCGAGTGCATCCCATTTGGTAACTTTCCTATATCGACAACTAAACAAAATTCCATTTCAAAAGTGCCGATGCGTCACTATTTTGATTTTCATACTTTGAGTCTCGTTTCGTAACATTTTGAGTATGAGTGTATTCATTGCCATTTGGTGAACTTTTTGTGTTTCCAAAAGTGGAGAGATTTTTGGAAGAGACCTACACTCAGCATTCGGTGGCCCACGGCTAAAGAAGAAGAAGAAGGTTTTTGTTCGACAAGTGCACTTAGTTACTTGCTTGCTGTGGTAGTAAAAGAGTATTTTTATATTTCCTTGCGGCGTTGGGCCAGCTGAAGATCAACTACAAAATATGCAATGTTGGTGCAGTGGCTAAGTGATTGGCTGCTGCGCTGCGTGTCGCGGGATCGATTCCCGCACGGAAAAAATTTACAACGTTGTGGGTTTTATACAAAAAAGTAATTTTGTTTTTATTTTAAACTTTTAACTTTTAGTGACTAACATTTTTACTTTTGTCTTATGTATGGTGAAAAAAAACTTTAACAATTTATTAATGTTTTGAAAACCTTAAAACAATATTAAAATAGTTACAAAAAGTGAACACCGGTTGGGGATCGAACTCACAAGTTTTGGAAATCTTACAGCATTAAAAAATAACAAAATAATCACAAAAAGTGCACTCTGACTGCGGATTCGTACTTGGAACCTCTTGCTTTGCAGGACGGTCGATAAAACGCCAGGCTACTTACTTTGATAATAGCCGTCATTCATCATTTATCATTTATGAGGAATATGGACGTAATGCAATTTTGCTCATCCCCCTTAGTTATTAGCGCGATAATATATACCTATGTGCTATTCCAGACTACTCTCACTTTTCATCCAGATCTGTTCTGCCGGTCTGGCGTGATTGAGCAACAAACATCCATCCAAACTTTCGCATTTATATAGTAGTAAGAAGTAAGATGACAAAAACTAAAAACGCTAAGTACCTAAAATAAACTTTACTTTCGGAAGTCGGTGGCAAACAAAGCAATGAAACAAACAAGTCACCGACTTCCGAAATTAAAGTTATTTTCGTCGTTTTAGTGTCTTTATTTTTGGTGCCAGTTGTGTTTTTTTTTATTTTAATTATAGCCTATGACACTCATGGATAATGTAGCTTTCCATTCGTTAAAGATTTTTCGGAATCGAAACTTACCTCTGAATCTAATATTAGTAAAGATTTGTCTGTTTCGTTTCGCGTGTTATTTTGGGTGTTCTTAATATTTCGTTTATTTATTTACTTACATAATATATACTAAATATATTAAATATTTTAACAAAATGATATAAAACACCGTTAAAACACTTGCACATAATCAGTAAGTGTTCTTAATTATTATTAGAATTTATAACATTTTCGTTGAGTTGATTTTCGTTGCTGAAAATCAACTGTGACGTTTTCTGTTTTTGTTTTCCCTCTCTCGGTAAGTCTATTTTCGATTCGCCCACTAAATATTTTGTTGACATTCACAACAACACGACGGCATCTGCGGTCGTTAGTGCTAGTTAATGTTCGTAATACCGGAATACGTTTTGTTTTGTTATTTGCATCACAGAGTACACATTCAATGACTTTATCAACAAATTATGACAAAAAATTGTTCATGCACTAAAAAGATAGGTACCTCATTTCCACTCAATTGATGATGTATGTGAATATTACTAATTTAATGATTGCGTGGCACTTGAAGTGATTTTAATTTGGCTTGTCGGTCGTGTATTCACGACATATTTAACAATAATTTGAATGTCACTGTTATCAAACTGTTCAATGAGGAACAGATACTCAGCGCGCGCTATAACAGGTAATACTTTACAATGTTTATTTAAACAAAAAATACATACCGAGACAATCACACACGCTTATTTAAGCCTGTGTAATTGTCTCGGTATCTATTTTTCATTTTATTACTACGAGTTTCAGTAGGTAAACGTCTTTGCAAATTCTGCATTTGCTCCAGGTAAGTTTGTGCGTCGTCCGTAGGAGATTAGACTCACCTAGAGCTGTGTAGGTGCATTTGAAGAAGGGTTCTGTACGGTATAATGCGCTTTATTATGGATAATTTTGTGAGTTTTGCACATAACTTGCCGCATACAGATTCAGCCTGGTAGCTCCAATTGAATCGGTTATCAACCCATAAGTCATATTAGCATATAATTCCCAGATAGGTAGGTATGACATGGGACTTGCTCTATAGGCGAACAGTTGCAGTCTGACACTTTTTATGGAGACATTCACGACTATGGGCTATGATTTGGAATGGATGGGAAGTATATAATATATATGACTTGAATGTACGTGTATAACTTTATTTTTTTGTGGATTCAGAACAAGTCCCTTATCATGGGCCTACTTAGCCATAGAAGTAAAATCTTTTTGCAAACATTTGGCGGCTAAGTTCAGGTTTTTGTTTGCAGATAGTAAACAGGTGTCATCGGTACATTGATACAGGGAACAGTGTGTTATTATTTGTTCAAGGTAATTTACGTATGCCAGATAGTGGAGTGGACCAGACACTGAACCTTGGGCTGTGCCTTTCGTCAAGTTTACGGGTCTGCCAAGGATGGAACCAACTTTGACGCGATAACTTCGGCTACGAAGGTATTCCTTACACCAGTCGTGTAGTTTTCCTCTTATACCCGAATTTCCGAGGGTTTTTAATAGCGTATTGTGCCCGAGTGTGTCGAAAGCCTTGCTAAAATCTGCTACACATATCTATTCTACTACTACATGCTGCTTTTCATCTAGGTAGTTGTTAACTTCCTCAGTAAAATTTGACAGTAGCTGAGCTGTAGATTTCTTACTTTGGATGCCGTATTGTGCTTTGGAAAATTATATCGTTTTCCCGATAAAAAATGATTATTTGGTCAAAACATACAAAATTTTCAACTATCTTACTTATGGCAGGCAATATTGTTATGGGTTTATAATTTGCAAAGTCATTCAAATTACCTTTTTTAAAAAATACTATAATACAGATGTATAGTAGATATTGAGGCGTCCTCCACGGAGTAGAGGTAATCGTTGTGCCGACTACGGAAGCACGTTGTTAATACTTAGGTATTGCTGCAGACGCTAATGTCTACCTACCAGTTGACTGTTTTTTTAAACGAGGGAATAAACAGTTAATGATAATTGATAACATTGTTCACGCCGGAGGCGTGATGTAGTCGTCATTTGAGTATCAACGCTATACATAATCATTTACTTACTTGTTTGACGACAATAAACCATTCAAACATTGCCAGTATTGCACTGACAATATTTAAGTGTTACCTGAACTGATGCACTGTTTTCATCCATGTGTTTATGTTTACTCTGCGCTTGAGATCTCACAGGCTTGGAGCGGAAAGGAGATGCTGACAGTGCACCACGCAGGTGAGTAACTGGGGATGCAGCTGGTGCGTGCGAGTGACATTGTAAGTATTACACATGTGCTCGTCCTGTTGTAATAATAGTAATTGTATATTATTGTGACAGCATAAAGAGCAATGACATCGTTTAATATAATTTATAAAAAAGCGGCGCTTGGCGCGGAGCTACGTCGCGCAGACCTATAGTGGGCAGGGAAATACGACGCGACGACGCCGACGTAGGCTATTTCTTACTAAGCATTTTTTTGCGTGTTTGCTACTGCCATTTCCCAACAGATTAAATACACACCAACTAAATAGCATAACATGCACGTTCATCTATAAAAGCACGTGTTTGTCATTTTGTGATCTCTCCAAAGCCTTTGATTGCGTACATCATGCATGACAGACAGACTTTTACTCTTTTACTAAGATTCAATGATGTTCTAGAAGTCAACGCAATGAGGCGGAATGTTTCACTACCGAATTACTTGCTACCGAATTCGTTAGGTTAGGATACCTAAGGGCTCAATACTGAGTTCATTATTATTCTTAGTAAGTATCATTCGTTCATACATATATTTTATTAAGGTCTTATGCGGAAATACACTTACGTGTCGTGGCGTGTCGTGACGCGCCAGAAGCATACGGTTTCATACATCGTTGCGACACGACACGCCATGCAAATATGTCCCTAACCATATTAAATGTATGAAACCGATCCATCTGAACCGACCCATCTCAAGTAGAAAGCGTAAAAAAACATTCCTGATAAAAATATAAGTTAGTTAAGTATAAAAAAAATCCAGTATTTTATTTAGAAAATGGCTTTGTAGTAATTATTTTAATTTGGCTTGGCATTGGCATATAAATAAAAACGCCGACACCAATGTGCTTACGGTGACGATTTTTAAGTTTCATTAAATCCAGTCTTTAATTATGATCGTTCTCGAAGAAACTTTCTAAAGTGGGAATGTCTATTGAATCGGATGACAAAACCTTGAAATAAACAAATACAAAATACACTGTTTGTCTTTAATTTGCATTAGCCAGGTCGGATGCGGGGTCAGAGGTCAGCCTGTGTGCTCACTGGTCACAGTGACATTTTGTATAAATATTGACATCTTGCATTGTATCGAATATGCTGACTAATAGAAATAAGCAGTAACGTGATGCGACGTAACTTAAATGTTATTTTTGGCCAGTATTCGTCAAGAGAACCGCAAAAGTAGAAGCATGTTTAATTTGTCACCCGACGGAAGTGCTCACCTGCCGGAACATCGACACTGATGACGATAAGCCAGCGACGCCGACGGCTGTTCGACCAACATGCTGGCACTGGAAGTGCTATCGCTCGCGGCAGCATCCACGACAGACAAGGAGTGGAGCTTTATAAAAAAAAGACCATTTCCTTTAAAACGTAACTGAAAATTGAGATAAATCTGAGCCCTCAGTGCTGAGAATAGGTACTTATTAGAAACTGTAGTTTATGCATGAGACATCGGACGCGTCGTGTTCACAGCATTAGCGGATAGCGGGCCTGCTGCTCTGCTAAATGGCCTCGTTTGGCCTGTGAGTATGAGTGCGTTAACAGTAGGGTACGCGTAAGTACGGTGCCCGTGCCTGGAGGTCTACTCTCTTACTCCGAAACGTAAAACTTCGGCAACGAACGAAACTAAACGTAGTGTCGTTTGTGACCCTACTCTATATAATTTGCGGACGCACACAAGAAGTTCGAATTCAAAGACAACAAATGTATTGAATGTTATTGTGTGCGTCCGCAAATTATATAGAGTAGGGTCACAAATGGGTAAATAATATATGATATAATTACAAAATCTCTAATATTTACAAGATATAACAACTGAATCTATAATTTTATTCGATATAACGATCAGTTAATATAATAAACGATTGATATAATTTTAAAATAACTAATTTTTATAAGCATAACATACATTTAATATAAAATCGTTTGAAATACCACTCAAAAGACATAAGACCTATTTAATCTAATATGATAAAACGCCTATAGGAGGTATTATAGGTATACGCAAGCATGCAGCTAGTATGCAACATGCAGCAGGCATGGTTTCTGTCACGGCTCCGGCGCTGCCAGGCTCCGGCGGTCCCATGCGCGCTTATCGTCGCAGATGTGTTTCACGCTCACCACCGCGGCTTTGTCTTGCTGGCCGGCTTTGCCGCCCAGCCTCAGCCGTGGCGGCGAGTGTTAAAACCACCTGCTCCTCAGCTCGCGGGCCGCCTGAACCTTCTATTATAACCCATCCGAGTCGGATTGCTTTGAATTGGGGTATTAATCATAAAGATGGTAAGTATCAATATTAAGTATATATTTTAAACGATAAGCCAAAGATTTTCGATTAAATAAACGT
The DNA here is from genome assembly GCA_963082945.1 of Cerastis leucographa. Classification (NCBI taxonomy): domain Eukaryota; kingdom Metazoa; phylum Arthropoda; class Insecta; order Lepidoptera; family Noctuidae; genus Cerastis; species Cerastis leucographa. The sequence goes on from OY720365.1 coordinate 19,840,564, forward strand.
TATATCCAATAACGTTATACGAAATAAGTTTTAGAGTTTATAAATGTTATATCTAAAGAAATTATATCAACTGTTGGTATAACTCACGTTTATTTTATCTTGTGAACGTTATTAAAATGAAATTATACCAAATAACTTTATATGATATGATACGCACCCGTCACAAACGACACTACGTTTAGTTTCGTTCGTTGCCGAAGTTACGTTTCGGAGAAAGAGAGTAGACCTCCTGTGCTCGCCACACGGATGGCACTGCGAGCCCGCGTCACTTGCCGGCCGCTAGGACACTTATTGGTGCGCGCATTACCTCACAATGGACAAGCACGCGCATGTCGCATTAAGCTAATTTGTGCCAATGTACATATACATTTATAAATAATTAAATATCTAATTGTAAGATAATTGTATGTCATGCATGTTGGTTTGAAATTATGTCTTTAGGGACTTTAGATTTAGTTAAGGAACGTGACTACAATATCACTGCTAGGGCTTAGTGTGCCTGAATCTAAAACACATTAACAAGATACATACAATTTTTTATCAGACTGACATAATCAGAACATAAAGGCGCTTTTCCGTAGAGATTTGCGCAAGAAACACTGAAACTTCTGTGAACGATGCAAACGTTCCCCCGTGAGTAGTGTGCTTATTTATATACACGAGTCACAAGTCACTGGTCGCGCCCTTCTCCAAATGTCTCCTGCTCATCGGCATTCACGCTCATCACGCTCATCGGCTGAATGCGGCAAATGTCGTACCAGTAGATATATTGTTTATATTTCTATGGTCGTACCTTACGCCTCGCTCCTCACAGCCTTCCTGCGATCGATCGCTTATCAACAAGTCCATCTTCATGATCATCAAGTTAACTGCAGCTTGTTGTAGCGTTCGCCCTGCTGAATGGTTGTTACCTGTTAGTTATGTCACGGCTGGTATGGTATGGTCGTGGTTGGCTGAGTTCAGCCTGAGGCTGAAGTTCAGTGCTGCATACGGTGGTGATCAAGCTCGTCGACTCCTGACCGCTGGCGCATGCCAGCGGTCAGGAGTCGACACATAGTTGGGATGCATCGCGCGCGATCTGAATGTCACCACGAGCCTTGCCGCTTGTTGCTTATAAATAGTATGTGCACGTACATGTAGCGTCTTTGTTTTGTAATTATTACGGAAAACGTCAACGGAAAATTGAAATAGTCCTTCAGGTGTTGATACAGCTTGCTTATCTTCTCTATGGATGTCGTAGTGTCGACTAGACACTACGACATCCATAGAGAAGATAATAATAATAATAATAATAATAAATCTTTATTACACAAGAAAGTAGTTACAACATTATGTGAAGTCCCTGACTCCTGTGCTAGGTGATAGACCTGTGTTACAGGAGTCAGTGCCCTCTCCCAGGAAAATATTAATTACAGAGTCTTATGCAATAAGATTAAGAAGGAAAATAAAATAAAATAAAAGCCTATGGTTACAACAAAAAATAAATTAAAAGCGGTTAAAGAAACTTGAAAGTGTTTGCATGCATGTTTGTGTCTATGTGTAATCGTCCGAGTGTGAGTGAGCGTGTGTGTATGTATGTGTGTGCGTGTATGTGTGTGCGTGTATGTGTGTGTGTGTACGTGTGTGTGTGAATTGATTGATCAGGAGGGGTTTTAATGTTACGAAATAGATAGGATAACTTTCTCTGTTTCGTCATAGTTCAGCGACAGTAGCCATGACTTAAGACTCTGCTTGACTTTATGTAGGGTAAGTTTATAGATTGATATTTTTTTGTTAATTTTATTATACATTACTGAGCTTTGGGCACGATAGTGTCGTCGCGCAAGTGCAGTACGGCACTGAACAGACTCACAGATAGGAAATCCAATCCGCCGATTACATAGATTGTTATCTAGTGGCATCGTGGAATGTCGGCGTAAGACCGAGCGGAGAATATATAGCTTTCTCACCGTTAGTACTTGGGCTTCTGCGTACAATTGAGCTGTGGGGTAGTCCCTTTTACGGAAATGCATAACTTTGAGAACTGCCCGCTGAGCTCGTTCCACCCTAAGCATTACTGTTTTGAATGTCCCGCCCCAAACCGGGATGCAGTAAGTAATGATCGACTCACACAGTGAACGGTACACTATCGAAGCTGTTTCAATGTCGGCCGCATGTCTGAGCTCTTTAAATAAATAAATTAGCTTTCGAAGCCGCGAGCATAAAGTATCTGTGTGGGTGCGCCAATCTAGCTTTTCGTCAATATAAACACCTAAATATTTTATGTTTGGGACTACTTCAAGGCACTTGCAATTACAAGGAAAGGAATCGTGACAAGTATGCGCTATTATTTTTTCCGAGTTCTTTGATGGTTTAGGTGAGTTTGGTGGTTTAAACTGAATTACTTTGGTCTTTGAAATATTGAGCGTCAGTAGATTAGTGGAAAGCCAGTCCATAATTGTTCGCAAGGTAAGTTCTGTGGTTTGTTTAGCTCTGTCCCAGGTCACGTCTGATATCAATAGTGCTGTGTCGTCGGCGTAGGTGAAAACGTCGCAGTTGGTAAGGGAGAGCTGACAGAGGTCGTTTATATATATTTGAAAAAGGGTGGGTCCCAATATACTACCTTGAGGTATACCATAGCTGATAAATTCTTCGTCACTAATAACGGAATCAATTTTAACACATTGGCTACGCCCTCTGAGGTAATCTTTGTAAATATCCAGCGCCACACCACGTACTCCCATATGCTCCATTTTGGCCAAAAGTCTGGGAATTGACACCGTATCAAAGGCCTTTGTTAGATCTAAGAAGATACCATAGCATTTAAGGCGACTATCTAATTTATCAATCAGGGTGTTGGTGAAATCAGAGACAGCATCTTCTGTGGAAACTCCAGACCGAAATCCGTACTGGTTTTGAGCAATTAAATTATTTTTACATAGAAATTTAGTCAGATTGGTATTGAGGATACGTTCAAGTATTTTAGATAAGGAGCTGAGGACTGAAATTGGCCGATAATTGGAAATGTCATCCTTAGCTTTGCCTTTATAGACTGGATGAACAATAGCACGCTTGAAAGCTTTTGGGAAAACTCCCGAACCGATGGCACAGTTACAAATATGGGCAATGGGAGGAGCAAGAATACAGCTAGATTGTTTTATAATATTTGCTGGGATATTGTCCCACCCAACTGCACAATCACCACGTAGTCTGTGAATAGTACCTTCCACAAGTGCTTCGTCAACCAATGGAATAACCAAAGAGTTAACTGGAGATGGGGAAGAAGATGAATAAACGGACGGTGAGACAGTATCAAATTTTGAAGCAAGGTTCGTGCCAACGTTAGCGAAAAATTTATTGGCATTATTTACAGAATCAATAGGCTCGACGGAGGGTTGTAGAAGGGCATTAGGAGAGTGTCTTTGTTGATGATTGTGTGTGATCGATTTAATTATTTTCCACGTAGCTCTCGGGTTGTTATTAGCTTTTTTAAGCTCCGCTTTTTCATAGGCTCGTTTTAATTTTTTAAGTAGGGAATTACAAAAATTGCGATACCTTGTGTATGTAGTTTTTAATATTAGATTGTTGGGAAACTTACTGACCCGTCGGTGCATTTTGTCGCGATGCCGTAAGACTTGAGTCTGCCCTTAGGTGTGAACGCGACAATAGCTATGAGATCAGCTATTAACTATCCAATGATCTGCATCCGTGAATAACGGTTAAGAATAAATCCGCGGCTGACAGTAATTGACCGTGATTGCATGCAGCGCATACTCCCCAGTGCCTGCACCGCCACCATTTCAATGTTCAATCTAGTTCACGGGTTAAATATAGCGCGGCTGGAGCGAGCGCACGCGGCACGACCTTCGCGGGACTCCTGCGCGCCTGGTACTTACTTGTAACGATCGGCTTCCTCCACACGACACGCAGCCACGCCACACCGGCGGGCGTAACCAATACCACAGAATACATAATAGTACAAGTAGTTATACCGCAGAATAAAAGCCTGTATAACTCTCGTGCGACAAAACTGTACTGCGACTCATTATAGTTCGAATCACGCTTGTGCGACAAACAGGAGTTCGACATCACGCTATTGCAACAAACTGAAGCTCGGCATCACGGTAGTGCGACATGAATCTAGTGTTAACTAAATCAAAGTCAGTTTATTTGAGAGAGGACATAATAACAAGTTCTCACTGAAAATTTTGTGAGATTTGGCAATCCAGGAATCGACTTCTAAGGAATATAATAAAACTTGAGAGGTGTCAAGGGACACCCGGATGGAACGAAGTTCCTTTCACGTACATAATATCAATACATTTTAGATTTAAGTTAGTGTGCGAAAAATAAAATATTTAATTTAAGGAAGATTAATCCTTAATTCGAAGCAATACGTCTTACTTAACTGCACAACCGAATTTGTACTTTGTAGTTCGGTCACTCAAAATAATAATCATATCTATCCTTACTCACATACACACCCCAATTGTACGTAATTTAAGGAAATTTCAACTTTATCTTAAAGAAATAAAGCTTACAATAGCTTACTATAGCAAAAAGTGTCGTGACAACTTTTCGTAAGAATTTTTTCCGTTTAGCCCCCTTTCACAACGCGCGATAAGGAACTTCGTTCTAAAAAGTAGAGGAATTAAAGAAAACGATCGAATGTCGCTTTTGAGGGTTAAGTAGCCGTACCAAAAAAGAAGTCCGGATTGCACACTTGGAAGCCATTGGCATCGATGACGTGCAAGTCAAAAGTTGTGATGTATTATAGGACATTGCCTGTTACAACCGCAGAAATAATTTTAGATTTTATAGTTGGTCCAAAAAATTAAAACACGATATAAAATAATTTTAATGTTATTAAATTAATACGATACATGCGCAAATATTCATTCCGAGTATGGAACCCTTCATTTTACTTACGTGGTGCCATTATTTGGCTTATTCGCTGTCTATCATTCGTCAGTGGCTGACCAGAGTGTAGTCAATTGCAAAATAATCATGGAACTAATAAGTACTAAGAAATAATTTAAAGGAACTTGGATAGAGAAAAAGGCTTCCAGCAATAACTGTTGCGCAATGATGCTTAGTTTGTTGTGCAGAATGTTTCGTTGACGGCTTGTGAAGGATCGCTTTTACACCCTCTATAGACGGCAGTGTTGCATAAGCGTTTGTCACACTACCGTTCACTCCGTTACCGTTACTTCAGTTTATCCTACTAGCGTGATTTTGATCTTCCGTTTGTCGCGTAAGCGTGCATTTGAAATTTTGAACCATAGTCAGTCGCAGTACAGTTTTGTCGCACGAGTGTCAATCGCGCTTCCGTTTGTCGACCTCACGTTATACAGTCGGATTATAAAGTAGTTATACGCGTAAAGTTGCACGTCACATATTGGACTGAGGTTCCTGTGTGTTAGTGTGAGCTGAGGTCTCTTAGTAACGAAAGTGCGACATTGCTAACGGACTAAAATTAAATAAATGTCATGGACAATGTATTTGAAAGTATCTACTGCCTGAAGATTCAGACATTATTTGGCTGTCTTGACTAAATTGGATTATTTGACCAAGCATTTTTTATATTACTTTATAATGTTTTTGCATTTAATAAGATAGACTTAACACAACTTGAACCCACCTAAAACACATTATTAGAGTGCTCTAAGCCCAGAATCTTAGGGGGAGGTCAAAACTAAACTGCAAAACTGACATAATGAAAAGTAGTGTTTTTTTTAAAAACATTTTAACCGACTACCAAAAACAGGAGAAGGTTGTGTTTCGACTGTTAGTATTATTTTTAAATGTACCGTTTGGACCGAATTCATCACAATTATTTTTTTATTTGAAAGCCTAGGTATACACCTAGATGATGGGATCCCTCCAGGGAAATCGAGCGCATCCCTCAAATTATAGGAGGCTGCTAGTGTTGGCACTTGTATTACTCCCACTTGATTCAGGACAACAATTTTTGGCTGGAGTTGATGTACAGATTCTAGGAGTAAGGGCGTTTATGTTGCGTATGTAGTGTTGACATTAATTGGAAGCGTTCTTGTGTATAGGCACATACAATGTTTTCTATACATGTATACTTTCTAACGCAATAGGGGATAATCCTATTTTTTTTTCTTTGTCCGTCTTGTAGTTTCTTGAAAAGTATTGGACACGTATTTTTTTCCTTTTTAACGTGGTCATAAAATTACGGAGATATATTGAGTTGCAATGGCGCATGACGTCACATGTAGGTAAGTTTTATACCTACTTGTGACGTAGTAAGCCCCCACTCTCCAACTTTAATGAGTTCTAACTAAGTAATTTTTTGATATTTTTATAAAACAAAAAATACGTGTCTAATATTTTTGTATTACCTGTCTGACGGACAAAATAGAATGTCGTTTTCTTTACCCAGTCCGATCCCCTATTCACACATTTGCGCCTGGTAATCATCATCTCATGTGCTGATCTGATGCTGAGCTGATGAAGGTATGGGTCAGGATCTGATGATGAGATCCCAGGAAAAATCAGGCAACCTACTTTTATGGGCATTGTTTGAAACAGTATACTTTCCCATGTGATCCAGGTCAAGATCTGATCCTGGGATCCTGGAGAAATCGAGGGAAGTCTCCAAATTTTGTAGGCATTATGCCTGGTAATCATCATCTCAAGTTACCGAGCTGATGATGAAAGATATAAGTCGGGATCTAATGATTGGATCCCAGGAAAATCAAGAGCAACCCTTAAATTTTATGGTACTTACAAATTTTTTTTTAACCGGTATAAGAGGAGGTTATCAATTCGTCTGAATATTTTTTATGTCAAGTATTTATGTTCAGAGATATCTTTGCCAATTATGTGAACCTGAGTTTTGATGTTTTTTTTTGTTTGAATGAATATTATTCCGCGGGTTTCCCGTTTTTTGGTGAGGATCTGATGCTTATATTCGCAGATATACAATGGAACTCTTCAATAATAGACGGCAAATTAGTCGCGATTGCTGCAATTGCTTGGATGTTTACTATTTACACAATATTACCTATGACGTAACACCACGCCTGTATGCTCTGTTTAGTAGCAGGCGGGACCCAATAAAAGAAACCCGAAAGAAAAAAGGTTCCGTTTGCTAGAATGCGGGAATTTAACTTAGGCTTTCAGCTCATAATGTAGTCTGTTTATTGTTTATTTTGTTCAGTCAGGATATTAGTCTTACTTTTGTTATTCACCCGAAGTGCTTTACAAATTTTGAACACGTTAAGCGTGAACTAGATGGTCATGTATCCACGAGCCGACCTCGGCAAGCGTTACTTAACCTTGTTCGATCGACGCGAGTGGCTTTTACTTTAGCCACTTTTTCCTAGACACGCTGTTCAAAACCACAAAAACAGTAATTTTTTGCCCAAAAGTTAAGTTTCCGGCACCATGTCCATAACGATTTTTTGTTTGGAATGGTTGTCAAACTAGATGACGTCGCGGTCACTCGGAGCAGTGCTAGTACCCACGGCGACACTATACGTACCCAGTATAACCTGACTTCACTTTGTATGAGCTTCCCGTACAGTGAGATCAGCTTAATTAGATTTTTCTTGATTGGTCGTCGTCCGTACAGTGTAATAGAGCCGGTCCTGCGAGGGACAGCACCGCGCCACGCGCACATCTGGTTTATTTGACGTCAGTCTGGTCCTGTCATGTCAACTCGATTGGTGCTCGATAATTATGTGGATTTCCATATCATTTAAGATTGTAGAAGCAGGTACAAAACAAGTTGAAGTAGGTACTCGATAATCCGTTACTCGCAGATCTTGGTTTGCGTATTGTTCCTGTCTGAAGCTGTTGTTGGTGGTGTATTGGTTCGTGCGTTTCCTATCTATTGAACATTGAGGATCCCGGAAGTACGGGTGCTGGCGACCAGGCTCAGAGCAGGCTCTACTAGGTCGGTCACTGTTGCACCTGCCGACTCACGTGCGAGTAGCTCATCTGATCGTATGATGCTGGTGAGCATTGGCGTCGGTTGCATCAAGGTACGACTCCTTTGTAGTCTTCAAGTAAGTTTAGTGTCAAACGATCGTGGAGTGTGCGCAACCCAGTTAGTGGCGTCATCGTCAGTACGAGACACTCTGTGGTGCGTCAGCGACTCGGCGCGGTACAAGCCGGCTGGCGGCTGGCGAGCGGGTGAGGTCGCGCGCTCCATGTGTAAGTAGATCATTGCTCCGCCGACCTAATTCCGCTGCTGACCGAAATCATGTGTGTTCGCCGGCGCCTAGACTCGTGTCTAAGGAGCTTGTGGTGTGCCATTGAAGCGCACCGGCGCGTCGCGCGGCGGGCCTCTTTGCTTTTTGTTCCCTGGTAACTCGCAGGTCCCCTCGGTAGGAGTAAAGCGCGTCGCGGTAGTACTCCACGGATTCACCTATGTATTTCAATGGGCTCGGCTCGGTGACTGCAGCGCAAACTTTACCACAGTTTAGCAACGCTGTTCTGTATAATCTCAGGCAGAGTTTTCTTAGCACAGGTTGACACCCAATACTCCACAGTAGGGAAGTATTCCGCAAACTTTTTGTGCTCAAGGTCCATCTAGGAAATTGAAAATGAGGTACCTACATTTAAATGAAAATTCTATCGGGTATTTAAGTAGTTACACTGAAAAAAGTATTTAACAGAACTAGTTGAGTTAACTGACAAATAGCCAAACATTGTTAACTAACAAACGAATTTCATTTACGTATTGATCAACTGCTTTTGTTGCATTTTACAAAAATATTTTAGCTGTTTGAGTTGGTTGAAAACTACTAAAGTTTATGTTATCTAATGCAACATTCGATTTCGGTACTTTGCAACATACTATGTTTTGCTATAATCAAACACACTTGTGACTTACAGTTGATCCAGCTAAAACTATTTTTTAATCAACTATGTTTCTATTTTTCAACTCTGTTATTAGTTTGTTTCCAGCTGTAAAATATTGTTACAATTTGCGTTGTAAAGTTACTACCAACAAACAAAAAATTTGACTGGGACCAACTATATTGATTATGTTGGTTTTAGAATATTTTTGGTCATCAATCACACAACAATATATTATGTGGTGATTATAGTTAAGCTATGCATAACAAAACGTTTTGTTCCCGCTCGCTGAGCGCTGACAGGTTAAGGTTATGTCAAATCAATCAAACGGAACCTGTAGAAACCTGTTCTATAATTTTCTTTCGACTTTCGTTTTGCGAGGCGGGAATCGGGATAGCCGGTGCGTCGCGCGCGTGACGGACCCGTGATTTGCTTGCATTGTTTTGTTGGATCTGGACGTGATCTCCTAGATCAGTGTGTACTGTGCAGTAATAGTACCTAGTTGCATGAATATAAACGTGACAAAACTTTCAAAAATGGATCTGCCGCCATCAGATGAGGCGGCGGAAAAAACAATCTCCGACTACCTGCGGTCATGGGGATTGGAGACGTATATACCAAAGTTTTTGGGTGAGTACTTTTAGCTTCTATTCCAATAATTAGACAATAGTGTTTCATTCAATAGATCACTAGGTATGTTATACAGGGCATTTCCCATTAGTTTGCTGCCGTTCTTTTTGTTTAAAAGTTAGCACCATACTACAAACTATACATCAGGGTGTCGTACAAGGCGACTGATGTCAAGGTTTACCGTTTAATAGGTACCTTCGTAGGCCAGGAAACGAGTAGCAGCGTTTTCTACCGGGATTCTATCAGCACTGCGATCTCCAACCCACCTGCAAGACATGGAGATTATGACAATACCCTCCAGTGTTGGTGAAGGTTTATACTCAGCAATGGACTGTTACGAGCTATTGTCTGACTTTTGACTCTTCAACCAACTTTGAGTGGACCGTAAGGCCTATAAGCAGGTTTTCTCTTTCCTAATGTATGATATTATTAACTGCATATCTACCGCATCCGCACCTACTTAACCTAGTGCCTGTCCTCTCTCAACCAACTCTGTTTTTTTTGAAGTACCTTGGTGCTAGTTAACAAACTGAATAAACCACTTAGTGCAGAATTAAAAAGACAATAATGAACTTATTGCCTATGTGACTGTTAACAATTTTACCATTAATTTATGTCTACTTTTGTATGTACTCATTTTCATTAATATTTCAGAAGAGTCTATTGATGTCGAGACCCTCCAAATGTTGTCAGAGTGCTACCTAAAAGACTTGGTGCCAATAATTGGACACCGGGCTAAGCTGACCACACAAATAAAACTTTTGACCAACATAATGTCAAATGCTTTTGAGAACACTGTAAGTAATAATAACAATATTTAATAATTAAGTATCAACAATTAAATAAATAAGAATTTTTAATTTTACCTACCTGTTTAGTAATTTAAATTAGCAATAAAATATTTTATAACTATCATATAAAAAAAAGTATTAATTCATGGTATGGAAGTTAGTATTTATTACTTTAAAAAAAAAAAATTATTGGCTCTGTGGTCTAGTTGGTTTGAGGCTCCAGCCCCTGATCCAGAGGTTGTGGATACAAATCCCATGGAAAATAAGGTTGATCAGGTTATTATTTTATATTTCAGTGTCATACTATTACTCCGGACTCAAACAACAAAATAATGCTGTATACAGTGGACGACTTGCCAGTTGTAACATACCCTAATCCTAATGAGGATCCCCCTGAAACGTCTGAAGCAAATGCAATAGAAGAAGACAAGTCGGAATATGATTGCGTAAGTTATTTTGACAAAATTTATTTTTAGGTGTTTGCTAAAAAAAAAAAAAACTAGCTGTGGAGAGGAAATGGGGATGGTTGACTATTTTAGGGCTGTATTTTACTCTTTCCAAATCTTAACATTTTTATGTTTTTTTTCCATGCTAATATAAATTATATAAAATAAAAATATGTTTCCAGGAATTATATGGTATCCTAAGTTCCTCGAATGAAGGCAAAGGTCTATTGCTGCAATACCAAGAAAAAGGTCTCTTGAATAATGCAGCCAGGCGAAGACTTTGCAATCTAATTATCACACACGAGCTGAAAAACGATGCGGAGAAAAAAATTCCCAGTTCAAGATTTTATCAACTGGCATACGAAATAAGCAAAATCTTCAAACAGGAAAGTTCATCGGTATATTTTATACCTTATGCAAGCTAAACCTGACCGGAGTATTGTTATATCTTATTTAAATTTAGATCCGAGTCTATCTCTTGTATCTGTTACATGGGCAAAAGTAAAGAGTATTCTTTATAAACCTGGGACCATTCTTCTTCATAATGTAACTGAGAATTATGATGATATCGGAAATGTTACTTTTATGAATGTCAATAATGTTTTTATATATAACGAAGACAAAATTATTTTTGAATCTACGTTACTATCAACGGTTGATTTTGATTTTCATTTAGATTGTTTTGAAGTCAAGCATTCTGATGTGAAGAAAAGGATATATATGTTTCATGATTCTTTATTATCATATGTGCCTAATCATATCAATGTTACCCGTGATGGTAAATTGTATATTACACAGAGAGCCCAATCATAGCATCTTCAATTATGTTTGCATACTGCTTAATGGGACTATTTTTCAATCAATGTAAATCATATTGTGTGATATAAAACTAAACAAACATAATTTTACCGGTCATTCCTACTAGTTGCGTTGAACAGGGGTGTGACCACAAGCTCTTAGAGTAAGGTTATTTTGAGTGTGTGTAAGGGACAGATTTATATGACTTGTATACATCTGTCACTTAAACGATCTCAAAATAACCTTATTCTAAGAGCTTGTGGTCACCCCCCAGTGCTTGTGCGTCTTCTCTGGCAGGAGAGACTGGTGGGAAAAAATATTTGCTTTAGTTCCATGTTGGCACTGTTCAACGGAACTAGTGGGAACGATCGAATTTTTGGTATTATTTTAGTGAGTCTAGCTAGGTTTGGCTAGATTACTGTGCTTGCTCATTGGCTGAATTTGTGATAGTTATTATATAAGTTCTTACTAAAAGTGATTGATTGGATACTTAATAAATACATTATAATTTAAAAAAAGTTATTTTTCTTATTCTATGTAGGGATCCCGAGTTTGCAGGCGAAGTTAGTACCTAAGTATATGAGGAGTTTAAGTAAGATTTGGGGAAGGATATGTCTTGCTGAAACTTCTTATAGGTACATAGGTATAATAGTTTCGGCTATAGGCTGAAACCTATAACCAAAAAAAAACACTATTAGTAACTTAAAAGTTTTGTTACATTTAACCGAAAAGTTACAGTTACAGATAACAATTCCGTACTGTTGCAAGTAATATGAGGGGCAGCCATAAATTATTCAACAAGTTCATTTACACATAACAAAATAGGGTTACAATAATAATATACCTAGTGATGTAACTAGTAACTGAACAAAACCAAACCCTTGAGTAAGTTTTAACCAAACGGTTTTGTACGCGCTAACAATGAAATGTGGCAATTTTTACATAACACTTTTGTTCCTAATACACATAATATTAAGTTATTTATTCTAAAACACTTTGGTACAACGTGAATTATAAATTTGTTAGGTAGTAATCATTTCTTGTCGAGCCACTAATAACAGAACTACTAATAACAAAACTGAATTTGTCTACTAGTAACTATAGTTATGTAGTCACTATTTTTATGTAATAGGTTACTCAATTGTTTGTTATTTGTTACTCAAAACTTTTTTCAGTGTATTTACCTCCCGTTTGTCTATTAAACTTTAACAGATAACCTTATTTTTCCGAGGCACATCAACAAATGACCATGGTACACCAGTGTGCCGACTGCCGCGGCACACACACAACCGTTGTCCTCATGCAAGACGTTAAGCTGATCGATGATGCCGACTGCACCGGCGAGCGGCTCACTGTTACATTACATTGAGCGACTGCGACTGCCTATCTGACCTCCACAACCTTAGTGCTGGGTAATACAATACCCTTTGGTAAGACTGGTCGTCAGATTTTCGGGCCACGTAACGACTGTCAAAGATCTGCAAATGACAGCCACATCCAACGGCTTAACGTGCTCTCAGAGGCACGGAGGAAACTCGGAATGTCATGTAATGGACCGCCACCCAATTTCATAAAAATCGGTTAAGAAGTTTGGTTTTTAAATCAAAATAGCTGGAAAAAACATGTCGTTCAAGTAAACGAAATTGCTTTTTTTTCCATGTAAGTATATCGGGAACCTCCTACCTGGTCATAAGATACGTACTTAGTATAGTAAGAGACGTAGCAATACGCAGTGTGGCTACATACCGGCGGCGCGGCGTGTGCGCACTGTGCAGGCTGTTGTTATTGGTATGGCGTAACGCTGACACCGATACGCACAATTACATCGGACGAGGTTCAATTAACTGATCCCTGCGAGTACCACAAGATGCTCGCGAGCTGTTGGTGGACTACAATGATGCTGCCATGGCAACTCGAAGGCGAAGTACTATCACATATATCTCCCCCCCCCCGCCCTTAAGTTTATCAGAATCCAGAATATGTTAGAATATGAATATGTCAGAATTTATAAATATTAAAACAACAATTTTGCTTCTATTATAATCAATGTGAAAGTTGGAATAGATGGATGTTTGTTTGTAATAAATTTAAATGTATTTGTTACTCAAACATGCCAGAACGGCTAAAAGCATGTGGATAGATTACAGTCGGGAATAGCACATGCGCGATATTTTTTTCTCACACATGCACAATTGCACATCGATATTATCAAGATCATTATTTTCTTTGACAATTACGAGTATCATGATAAGTATACACGCTGACTCATACTTATCTTCATCATCTTCATCCACAGCCTGAATTCAGTCGCTGCTGGGTATAGCCCTGTGTTGTCTTGTGCAACCTCCACGTTACAGTACCATGACTCATAACTTGGCCTCTTTATATATTTTTTACACAACAATCATAATTTCATTTCTAAAATGTGATGTAAAGGAAGACATTTACAAATACTACATTATAAAGGAGATTTAATGCTCTTTGTCTTGCTTTTCGAAGACCGAGTCTTTACTTTCGCCACATACGAACTCAGCCGAGTTCACTGAGTTGCGGAAATCGGCCCGTTATATAACTAGCAGGCAGCAGGTCTAGCACCCAGTGAACATTAGCTGCTAGCAGTCACAGAGTGGCAGGTCGGCAGCGCCTGCGCCCCCACGTGTACAGTCTGCGCGACTGTGGCGCTCAGTTCTGTTTGTTCAGCACATCGTAGGCATCGTGCGCCGCTTACTATGTGCTAATCAAAGATAAGCTATCAAGTAAGACCTGTTACGTTTCCGTGAATGTTAAACTACAGACTAATGTCCTGTTAACTGTTTAACACACCTACGTACTTACTACTACTTACGTAGGTGTGTTAAAGCAGTTAACAGGACATACATACAAATACTTACATATACATACATATACTTCACATAGCTATCGCGTGAAAGCGTGAAAAGTGACAAAATGTCATCATGTTCAAATAAAATAACTCACGCTTATTTATTTGGGTTCGAAAGGCAATCAACTCGGTCCATGCTCCACGACTCCGTTTAAAGTTCACAATCGTAAAATGAATGACTGTTATTTGAGCTGTTTTGCAAATTGCAATCCTCATTTAATGACTTATTTATTCACTTTATTGTATTGTCATCAGCATTGCAACCGAATTCTACAGGAAATTATACAGTACAGTGGAGCCAAAAGACACCAACCAGGAAAACCAAGGTACCAATGAAAGTAACATACTAAATAGACCCCAAATTGAAGTAAACGAAGTCATAGAGGCATTAAATAAACTAAAACCAGAGAAAAGCCCGGGCCCGGACAACATAGCAAACGAAACTCTAAAAATAGCTGCCCCCCTAATCGCCGTACCTTTTACGAATCTATTCAACTTCGTCCTCGAATCTGGGGAGACGCCCGCCCAATGGTCTGAATCTAACATCATTTTGCTATACAAAAAAGGAGACCCAAATGATATAGGGAACTACAGACCAATTAGCCTACTTCCGAGCACATACAAGTTATTTTCTACAATCCTCAACAAGAAAATTAGCGCTACGTTAGAAAAGAGTCAACCCATTGAGCAAGCAGGATTCCGAAAAGGCTTCTCTACAATCGATCACATCCATACACTCGAGCTTATTATCGAAAAATACCAGGAGAAAAGAAGACCACTGTACTTAGCATTTATAGATTATAAAAAAGCATTCGACTCAGTGTCACATGACTACATTTGGGAAACTCTATTATCACAGAAAGTGGAAATCGAATACATACGAGTAATTAAAAGCATTTATAACAACAGCAAAAGTAGAGTTAAACTAGAAACAGTTGGTCCTTGGTTCCCTGTTACAAGAGGTGTAAGACAAGGAGACCCATTATCACCTATATTATTTATAGCCACATTAGAGTCAATAATAAGTAAGCTCGACTGGAAAGAATGCGGCATTAAAGTTAACAACGAGTACTTAAACCACCTACGTTTCGCCGACGATCTGGTGCTGATATCAGAGAAAGGAGAGGAACTACAGTACATGGTAGAGTCACTAAATAAAGCCAGTAAGCTGGCTGGCTTGGAAATGAACCTCTCTAAAACTATGTTAATGACCAACAGCACCAAGGTACAAATATGTGTTGATGACGTGCCTCTTCATCATACCGAGAAATACATCTACCTAGGTAAACAAATTAGCTTCGACAGCCAAAGCAACTACCAGGAGGTCGAACGCAGGGCACAGCTAACATGGAATAAGTACTGGAGCTTAAAGGAAATATTCAAGAGTAACATGCCAATAAATCTGAAGACCAAGGTTATGAACTCCTGCCTCATACCATGCCTGACCTATGCCTGCCAGACATGGAAGTTTAATATAAACCTAAGAAACAAAATTGAAACGTGCCAACGCGGAATGGAACGCAGTATGTTAAATATTAAAAAAATACATAAAATACGACATACAAAAATAAGAAACACCACAAAAGCAACAGACGGCCTGGCACAAGCACTAGCAATAAAATGGAAGTGGGCTGGGCACGTAGCACGTCTCCAAGACCAGAGGTGGACAAAAAGTGTGACGGCATGGAAGGGACCAGTAGGCAAAAGAAAAAAAGGGAGACCCTACAATAGATGGGAGGACGAAATAAAACACACAGCGGGTCCAAACTGGATGCAAGTAGCAAAATCCAGAGAAGACTGGAACACTTTGGAGGAGGCCTTTACCTGCAGAGGGGTTCTTGCGGAATAATTACGTTATAACAAAAACTAATAATAAACAAATATAAATACTAACACTAGAAATTAATCACTTTATGTTACTAACATTAAGATTATTTTGTAAGAAATAAAAGGCTTTTTTATTTTATTTTTATTATTGTATTGTATTACACTTCACCGCGGGCCGGGAGGATCCTCATCCTCATATCTGCAAATCTATCGTAATTTACCAAGCTCATTATGTAGAAAGAAATTATTTATATTTTGACAGTAGGTGTTTAGTGAATGGGTGGCGTGAGTGCGACCCAAATAGTTAATTGTATGTATTATTAGAGCGCGCGGGGGCGCGGGGCGACGACCCAAATATTTATATTTTTACGCGATATCGCATCTCGCTGCGAGTCTTCACGCATCTTAGGGCGCGTATGGCGTTGCGTCTCGCGCGCGTTACGTGTTTTTTTTCGTTTACGGAGAAAAAACACGTAACGCGCGGCGGTGCCCTCAGCTACGCCCGCGGCGGATCTTGTAGCGTGTACCAGCAGATTACCTTGCCGATGAGTACTCTAGTCTCACCCATACGCCGCTCAATCCTGCACTGCCAAGCTGGAATAGCTAACTTTGGTGGAGCAGCTCGGTCGTTGTTAGGATATTTGACGTGAGCTACACGACATACCTACTTCTACAGCTGCGCAGTACAATATTGAGTGGGTATAAGCAAGGTCTTCGCTGTTGTCAAAGCAGTTTGACAGCTGCGAATCTAGAGTACATACCAGCATTTGTTTTTCTTGTGCATAGGCAAACGAGGTAAACTATGTTCAGGCGCTGTGGAGCGGTACTCCCGGAACGCACCCTCCAAAGTGCTCCTCAATTGTGCGTTGCACTGGGCACTCACGGTTATAACTTCATCATCATCCTCTTCACCACCGCGATCGGATCACGGCAAAGCACTGGATACATTTTGTAGCTGCGCCGCGATCATTGGCGAAGCAGGCGTAACTGGGTTACTCCGTGAGTCGAGGCGTAGTCGATCAAGTACAGTGTCATCCAACATATGGTTACGCTGGATGACCCGCACCTGATCCGATAGTCGTTGCGCCGACACGCTGATAGCTGGTTCAAGCACCAGAAACAGAGAGAGCATCCGACCACGGTACGCATTCAAGTTGCTTCCCCCCTCAGTAGCCCCATAATATGCGTGCATGACATTCTTATTAATGGACTGAGTCCATCGCATTCGCGACACATTTCCACCGGCAGCGGGGACCCTGTTTGGGGCCTGTTGGTCTCGAGGTCCCAAGCCCGCTGGTGGCCGTCCTCTTCCTCGTCTTCGTGGTGGTGAAGATGGTGGTGACGACGATATCGGGGAGTAAAACTCGTCACTTGAGCTCGAGGCAACTGCAGCGACCGGCCACGTAGCGTCCACGGATGTGGCGCGTCCCGGCGGCTGCGAGGTGGGTCTAAGGGACGAGGCCGGAGATGTTCGGTGTGCCGCTTGTTCAAGTCTGGCTCGGCGTCGGATCAGCGTCGGTGACAATACTTTTTCAACGGTTATATTATGTATTCTTGGTGAAGTCCAGTCCACTGTTTTTTTACTATATATTTGTTTTTTGTTTCTTGACATGATTAATTTATTTTAAAATACTTAGTTTTCGTGATTAATTTAGTAAAAAAAAAATAAACAAAAATTTGATTTGAAAAAAATTCTGTCATGACACTGACACCCGAGCCACAGATTTATCTATTCTATATTTGACTAGCTATTGCCCACGGCTTCGCCCGCGTTTTTTCGGTAATTGTCCCGCAGGATCACACTACCTGGATAAAAAGTATCCTATTGCTATTGCAGACTATTATCTATAATAAAATAAAATTACTGACTAAGACTAATTAAGACTATTATCTATACCTGTGCCAAATTTCATCCAGATCCATTCAGTAGTTTTTACGTGAAACAGTAACAAACATCCATCCATCCATCCATACTTACAAACTGTCGCGTTTATAATATTAGTAGGATTTATTTATTCATCAATTTATTAATACTTACGCGCTGACCGCAAATCCGATGCATCACCCACGGTCGTCAGTGATGAGGCTGTATGTCCCATGGAACTGTCGGTTCTTGTACTTTAAAAAAAATTACAAGATGTAATTAATGCTCTAAACATCGAATATGCAATAAAACGAAAACTGTGGTAATACCACATTACCATATTATTCGGTGTGGAGTGCAAATTATTCAGACTATTAAGTTTTATGCACGTACTTTAATTATATGTCGTCACTGGCTGTTGCCCGCGATTTCGTTCGCACAGAACTTTTTGAGGTGTATGTGTGAGACTGAGTCGCAAATGCTACTGCTGAGCTTGAAATCCCGGGTTCGATTCTCGGATCGGGCAAAGTGTTATTGGGTTATTCCATCAGAAATTTCTCAGAAGCAGTCACGGAGACTGGATTTAATGTCGGGCCGTGTTCATGGCAATAGGCTCGCCCCCTATTACTAGGACTTCAACGTAACTGGTGACATACATATTATGGATGTACCATTAAGTACACCTGTGTGTAACCCTTCGGGAATTACAGGCGTGACGTTATGTGAGGATGTTGTTGTTACGTGTGAGAACTGACGTCTGGTCAAAATTTCATTATGTGGGTGATGACAATAAATGACTTATTATTGAATTTGTCCGTCGGCACGTGCAAGTTTGGGCTCCTTGAAACAAATGAACAGCCAACATAATAATGGAGTGCTCGAATGCATGCCTGCCACTTTTAAGGTTTGGCTCTCGGATTTATTGATTGTCATTGTAAAAGCTTATTTTAAGGGAAATTGCTACCTTTCAAGCAAGATATTGGAAAAATGGGCATGCGACGAATTAAAACACTCCCTCCTTTAGCAGCTCCTGAATAATGATGGTTTGTATAATATTACTGCCCAGTTCTGTGATACGAAGCTTGGTGCCTTTGCACAGTCTGGGTGCATCAAGGTTTCGCATCAGCAGAACTAAAACGCCAAGTTTAAGCTCCAGCTAGGGACCGGCACGCCCGGTTACTCCAGAAAGTTGTGAATCTCAACTGGGTATGTAGTACTACGGTCATTAGCCGTCACAGTGTCCATGGATGTGTCATTTTGTATACTTATAAATTGCCGACGATCATGTCTAAAATTTTGTTTTGTCTCCAAGACTCCCCCGGCCGCTGTTGTTGGTGATGTTGCATGTTGGGGTATCTTTGTGCAGTCCGGTAAGAAAAGTTGCAGCAATGCCCGAGGAAGCCAGAACCAGAGCTGTACATATTGCGATCCTTGCGGAGGATTCAGCACAAATGCAATGTGTTATGTGCCAAATGATCGCTGCCGGCACAGCTGGTGCAGTTTACATCCGCTTCTAACGCCTGTTTCAATTACCGAGTGTTGTACTGCACATGCGTGCATGGCCGCGCAGTGTGCCGGACAACCAAAACACAATCATACACACCTCGTCAATTATAAAGCTGAACTGTAAGCCATCTCCCGTTTGGAAACCCTGAGAATTCAACAATTTTATTCTAGAGATGATATTATTTACAATTTGAAACCAAACCTGATCCAATAGTCTGCAATACAGTGTGACTTCCCCTGCCCCCTGGAAACTTTAAGTAGTTTTTAGTTTTCGATGGGAAGCACCTAGAGAACATCACAAGCAGATGAGTCATGCACTGTTTACGTATTTAAAGTGGGGAAAGATCACATTCTAGTCTTTTCGTCAAATGGATTTTATGTCGGCATTCTATAACCAGACAAGCTGAATATTACTTTAGTTAGTCAACACAAAGAAAGGTCCGTCCGTCTACCAGAAGCTACATCAATATTTAGTAAAGCTTTCATCGTATCTGTTGGCAATCTCAGGCCAAGACTACCGCTATCAGATAGCAACAAAAACAAATTGCAATCATGATCTAACGGTAATGAAATGACTTTCGCCACACAGCGTCGTCGTCGCTCGCCTGCGGACTGCGGATGCCATCAGCCGCCAAGGAGCAATGGTGCGGATGCGCCGGCGCAGTCAGGAGGCGAGCGGGTGGAGGGGGCTCGCGACGCGCGGCGCGGCAGGGGGCGGTCAAGGCCGCCGGCGCACGCGGCGCCATCGCCAGGCCTCTGCGCCATTTCAGTTCGCCCCGCGGTCCCTCAGCCAGCAGTCGTGCCGCATACAGTTTCTCGCGCAGTGAAGTGTGTGTGTTGTACAGTTACGTGCCGTGGCGCAGCAGGAGGTCGTCGACCGCGCGAGTATGAGCTCGCGCCCGCTTCGGCCGTCGCTCCCGCCTCTACGCTGACCAGTGATCGGGATCCAAACAGCTCACGTCCCACAAGGTGAGCTCCTGCTGCGCTTCCTACCCCGACGGCGACAGGCCGAGCCGAGCGCTTCTAACCGGTTGTGCGCTCTCCGCGGAACACTCGCAGTGAACGTGAAGAGACGCCGCTGTATCGTTATTATATTTAATTTTCCCGGGCACGGAGGCTCAACTGCTAGTGGACTGTGAAGCTGACCTAATCAAACAAGCTCCGATGGTATTGTTGAATCATTTTAATTACCTGCACGCGATGCAATTCGGGACGAGGCGCGACGCTGTCAATTCAGCTAGTTGAGATGTGCTCGTTTGGATAACGTTTGTGCACACAATGTAAACTTCTCCGTATGGGTCCGACAACTTGCAAGTTTCGGTCATTATAGAGATGATTAGAGTAGTTACTAGTGAAGTCAGTGTCGTTGTGCTGCATTGTATCCGCGAGACGTTTAGAAACTGTGCGCCTGGTTTAAAACCAGTTGCGGTAATGGTGTCAAGGTACGGTCTTTCTAATACGACTGACATATTTTTCTCACTTCTTAACATTGTACAGGCGTTGTTACATTCTGTATCGCTATATTAGATTTGCCCAAGCGATCACGAATGAGGCAGTTTACCTTGCACACAATGGGTGCAACGTCCAGAGTCTTTCTATAATTATTACAAAGTTAACTCCGGAGGGGCACCGACTACCTGGAACAAGAGTGTATTCTCACCGCGATACTCGCCGCCGCCCCGCCCTTCATTCGGTTATTTCTTGGGAAGCATAACGTACTTACCTAAGTAATCTCTCGGCCAGATTTCAGAGATTCAAAAGCTAGCAACCTGCAGGCAGAAGTCTTGACGACTTATAGTAACACTTGGGAGCAAATAAATCGAACCACTTCCATTTTTTTAACGAATAGGTAATGGTTAATATTTTGGTACTATGGAACGCATCAATTCGAACCATCGCCTAAAAGTTTATAAAACAGCCTTTACAATGACGGTTATTTTTTGGATGATGACCTTAGTGAATGACAAATTATTGGCTCTAAACAAAAATGGTAATTTAGATCGTTTTTTAGGTTTCCGTACCCAAAGGGTCTAACGGGACCCTACGACTGACTCTGAGACTTCGCTGTCCGTCCGTCCGTCCGTCCGTCCGTCCGTCACCAGGCTGTACCTATCTCATGAACCGTGATAGTTAGCCAGTTGACATTTCTACAGATTATGTATTTCTGTTGATGCTATAACAACAAATACTAAAAACAGAATAAAATAGATATTTAAGGGGGCTCCCATAAAAAAAAGTGATTTTTTTTGCTTGTTTTTATAAATAAAAATAATGGTACGGAACGGTAGCTAGTTCCCATATACTTATAAAGGGTGTAAAACACCTCTTAACGAAGCCGAAAGGCACTGGTTTTTCCTGTCAGTCATTGCGATCATTTTTTTGTTCTACACCATACCTGGGAACCTTCTAGTTACGGAGATATTAGTGGTCAAAGTTCCAACTTTTTGACAAGTATTTTTTTAAATACAAGTTTTTAATGTAAGATTTTTACTTAAAGCACCTCCACGACCCCCGTATCAGCACAATGTTTTGAGTGCGTTACATTGAGTTCTACCACAAAACATGATTTTAGACCCCCCAAAAAAAAGTCGTTACCCAGCAATAATTTTTGCGTAAAGTTGCTTAGTTTCATGTACAGAATGCTTGGTTGACGACTTCGTGATGAGATGATTTACACCGTGTATACAAATAAATAAATTGTATGTGTCTGTAATTTCAAAATAACAGCTTTTTACTGAATGCCTTTGAAAGTACTACTCTGTCAAGAAAGTTCAAATTCAAATTCGTTTATTAGCTTACACGAGATAACTCACGGGTTTAGCAGCGGGACCCAAACTAGGCACAGCCTGTATGTTGGTGACCCAGACACTACACAAAATAAAAAAAAATAAAAAAACTATCGTCTTTCATATTGCATATACTTATGCATGATGTCATGTCACTTATTTATTGGTTATCAGAAGGATGTAGGGACAGTGAGTCTTTAGGTGGGTTTTTACCTTTAGTACCGAGGCATTGCTCGTCTGTCTGTCGCCTCTTTAATATGTTCGGTGCAAGGTTCTGGCCAACTAAGACAAAATATTCGTCGCACTTATCAATAGAGATATTGCTGATTCTTTTGTTGTCACCCAGCATTTCTTGATTGTTGTTAGTACGTTTCGGAACTTGGCATATTTATTTAATAGTCCGCCAGAACCTATTTGGTTCATTACTGTTTTATTCTAGTCCCTGTCGTGATGTTTGCGCTGCCGCAGGATGTCGTTGCAATGGTTTCTATACTTTGAATAAACAATTTTTTATATATCGTTTTTCGGTTACTAGTTTGCTTGAGCGTGAAGAAAGTCTCGGTGCCGGATGCATCTAAGAAGGCCTGGCGTAGTCCAGGGCTTCAGAAACGATACACTTACGGCAACGAATAATCCGATGATTTTGGTTGGGTTTTTGGTCAAAAATTATTTCACTATGATAGCCTTGTGCGAAGGCGCATTTTCGTGATCCAAGAATTTTCTTTCCACAAATTGCGTTTTTCGTCGAATTTGCTCTCATAAACGCCTTGACTTTTGATCGACTTTAGGGTTTCAAACATGAATGGGGAATTTCAATCACTTTTCCTTTTTGGAAAAAAGTGGATCTGTCAATGGTTGTCAAAAGAAACAAAACTTTGCAAATAATTAGAAGTAATAATAGTTAAAAATTAATAATGAATCCATCACAGAGCTAAAACACAGCGGATATCTTTAACAATTATTTCATCGACAAAATTCAACCCATTGTAAATGCTGGAACTACAGTAACACAAAACATTTTTAATACAAGAGACTCTATGTTTATGGGACCTAGTTCAACATATCTATGCATATTTGTAATTTTAAAATAACTGCTTTTTACTACACACATATGAATGTTTATACGGTACATAACCCAAAATAACATTTTTTACAATTTTTGTCTGTCTGTCCGTCTGTCTGTTTGTTCCGGCTAATCTCTGGACCGATTTTGACGGGAACTTCACTAGCAGATAGTTGATGTTCTAAGGAGTAACATAGGCTACTTTTTAAATTCTATGCGGATGAAGTCGCGGGCACAGCTAGTGAGATAATAAAAATCATATCAACACTCAAAAACACAAATAGTGTAGGCTACGATGAAATTTCTACAAAAGTACTCAAAGCGGTAGCTGGCGTCATTGGTTCTCCTTTAAGTTACATAATTAATTTAAGTATCAGTGCTGGCCTTTTCACAATCGCACTAAAGACATCAGTAGTAAAACCACTATTTAAGAAAGACGATAAAGAGTTGATGATGAATTATAGACCGATATCGCCTATCGGCCTATCTGACCAGAAATTTCCAAAATATATGAAAAATATATTATAAATAACTCAATTCATATTAAGAACACAATAAGATCCTCTGCAATGAACAAAAAAGTTTCAGGGAAAAAAAACTATTAATATGAAAAAAATTCAGATCTTTTATAAACAGTGATAACGAATACGGATCAACATAATTAAACCGGTGTGCAGTATATTCTGCGTTATTACTCAGGCTTTTGATTATGTTAAACACAATATTTTACTTAAGAAACTCGAAGCACTGCACTTGCATTAGAGATAATATCCTAAAACTATTTGAGTCATATCTTCAAAACAGAAAGCAAATAACGGAAGTTAGAAGGGTAAACTTAACTACAAAACGAGAAGAGTCACATCGGTCCCAAGAACGTAAAGTTAGATACAGTGTCCCACATGGAAGTGTTCTGGGACCTCCTTTGTTTACATTATATTAATGACTTGCCTATTTCCACAGAACAACCTATGAGTCTCATTGCTGATGATAGTGTAGTGACAATCGCGTGTAAAAACCAAGACACATTATAAATCTGACATTGATAACTTACTAATTGCAATTATAGAATGGTTAAATAATAATAAATTTTAATAAAACTGAAATCATGCACTTTAATCAGCACTCCTTGACATTAATTAATAATCTAAATATAAACTATAATAATAATAACATTGACGAAGTTGATACAAATACATTTTTATTTATTTATTTAACAATTTATGTACACACTTAATACAGAGACGGTTTACGGTTTTAAGATTATGATTGACAAGAAGTTAAATTGATAGCACTTATACAGACTATCAGTAAGAAAATAAGTATCCTCAGCATACGCTCTTTACAAACTGGCAGCAGTAATTAG
This sequence comes from Cerastis leucographa, assembly GCA_963082945.1. Lineage (NCBI taxonomy): Eukaryota > Metazoa > Arthropoda > Insecta > Lepidoptera > Noctuidae > Cerastis > Cerastis leucographa. The sequence continues at coordinate 19,865,333 of OY720365.1, forward strand.
TATAGCTACTTTACTCACAGCATACTACGGCTTGGTGGAGTCCATTTTAAGATACGGCGTAGTTTTTGGGATAACTCGACTGACCGGGAACTTGTATTTAAAACCCAAAAGCGTTGTATTTAGTCGATGCTCAAACTTGCAAGCCTTATTTTAGAAAATACAAAATTTTGACCCTCCTTTCACTTGATATATTAGACAATGCGATGTTTGTAAGATCCAACCCTGTCCTATTTCTCGCATGGCAGATCGATACCCTCGTAATAGACGTGACAGTACCCAAATTTGCCTACAACAATATAGAACGGTACTTATGCGCCAAAGTGTCTTTTGCATGGCTCTGAAAATTTATAATAAACTTCCAAAAAGTGGAAGCAGTTAAATGATGTAGCTTTCAAAAAGAGAGAAAATAATTTCTTATCAGATGAGGCTTATTATAATTTAAATGAGATGAGAGAATTTAGATGAGAAATTTTGATAATATTTTATATACCTTTTGTTTTATTATATAAATAACTAGCTGTCCCGCGCAACTTCGTCTGCGTCACATGTTCCTCGTTTTCGCAACATTTTTCATTACTGCTCCGCTCCTATTGGTCGTAGCGTGATGATATATAGCCTATGTCCTTCCCCAGGTTGAAATCTATCTTCTTGCCAAATTTCATTAAGATCCGATTGGCCGTTTAATCGTGAAAAGGTAACAAACAAACATACAAACAAACAGAGTGACTTTCGCATTTATAATATTATCGCAACATTTTTCATTACTGCTCCGCTCCTATTGGTCGTAGCGTGATGATATATAGCCTATGTCCTTCCCCAGGTTGAAATCTATCTTCTTGCCAAATTTCATTAAGATCCGATTGGCCGTTTAATCGTGAAAAGGTAACAAACAAACAAACAGAGTGACTTTCGCATTTATTATATTACTAGCGACCCGCCCCGGCTTCGCACGGGTGCAATGCTGATACTAAATACACTACAGAAAAACTGTGAACGTTGTATATAAAAACATAACGGCTCGCTCTGACTTCGCACGGGTATAAAATATTAGCCTATGTCACTCACTGAAAAAATGATTAAAATCGATCCAGTAGTTTTGATTTATTCATTACTGCCCGTGGCCCGCACGCGTTAAATTTGCAGTAAAACAATTCCCCTTTCCCTATACCATAAAGATTTCCTGCTATCTTTGAAATATCTAAATTCATGCACTACATTTTTACTTATTTACTTTTTACATTTTTACCTATTTATTTTATTTTTAAAAGAATTACAGAATGTCTTTAAATACAACGTTCACAGCTTTCTTGTCATTAGACAATACAAACATCCCGCCCCGGTCGGTCGGTACCGTCGGCGTCGCCGCGTCGTCGCAAACACTACGTCCCGCAATTTTTAAATCTGTAATATCTTTGAAACTATTCATTTAAATCATATGCTGTAAAGAGCCATATAGATCTATATTAAATCAAAAATTTATTTATGGTATTTAATTGGATAAGGATTAATGCTGTACTGGTTAAAATCGCTTCGAAAATTAGCCATTATTTGTCGTAAAAAGTAAATGACAAAAAAATTTTATTGTGGTATATCCATAAGAGATAGACATATACCATCGTGGAGTTTTCTGTAGACCTTTTCAATGTGTACAATACTTAGTACATTATTTTGATAAATCTCGTAGAGTTCAGCCTGCGTTTGCAATGTAAGCGGAAAAAAATTAAATTATTTACAACATCACATTAGAAACCTCAAAAATAACAGTATTTCTCCACTATTCAATGGATGTTATTTAACATAAAAACCTTCCTCTTTAAGCACTCTATCTATTAAAATAAAAAAAAACGCATCAAAATCCGTTGCGTAGTTTTAAAGATTTAAGCATACATAGGGGGTTGTGCGTTGTTTCATCGCTAATTGTTTAACCGAATTTCGTTTCACATAATTTTTTTCTCATATTATCATTTCATAGAATAATCAATACCCAGAATACTTACTTTGAAGAAATTTAAATCATCGATTTTTGTTTCAAATAAAGTTTAATGTTAGAATATTCATATCATAGAATAACAAATTAAATATTCTTTATCCACATATTGTTTGTTTCACATAAAACTTATTTCGAAGAATAACATTTTAATCGACTGACAGTTTCTAAAATTCAAACCTCCTATAAAATTACAACACCGGGTTCACAAAAATAATGCGGGTAAATTCTTGTCAAGCAGGAAAACAATGTTGTTATTCATTTCTCCCTAATGGTATCCATGCCTGTTGCATGCAGCATGCAAGCAAGCATACAACTTGCAGCATGCATGCAAGCATGTAGCAAGCAAGCATCCAAGCAAGCAAGCATGCAACAGGCATGGTTTCTGTCACGGCTCCGGCGCTGCGGGGCTCCGGCGGCCCCACGCGAGTTTATCGTCGCAGATGGTATTAACGCTCACCACCGCAGCTTCGGCTTGCTTTAGGCTTGGCCGGCGAGCCGGCCAGCCTCAGCCGCGGCGGCGAGCTTAGAAACCACCTGCTCCTCAACTCGCGGGCCGCCTCATCCCTCCGCGCCTACGCGGGCTTAAATTACACTCTAGGGGTAGGGCAAACAAGACTACGTAAGGTCTGTTTTGCAGCCATTCGTTTCTGTCACTAACTTTTGTAGTACAACATATTGGCTTTTAAAGACAATATTTTAATTTTTAGTTAATAATTTCGTTAAAATAAAATACCATGGAAACATACATCGAACAAACAATATTCGCTGAAAAATAATTCTGCTGTTTGATAAGTTTGTCAAATAAAAAAATGTGACTGTAAAATTCTTTGAATTGTGTTTCTGTATAATATGTTTCATTCAAGTAAATGGTAGTCGAAACAAAAATGTTCGAAATAAAAATACAGGGACTAAATAGTATGTGAAACATTTTCTGGGAAACGAAATTTTGTGAAATTTCTGTCTGCGAAACAAGGTGACACCATACATAGGGACATAGGGACAGAGAAAGCGACTTTGTTTTATACTATGTAGTGATTATGGATATTATGGATCATAACAATTTTTAATGGCTATAAAAAAAAAAAAAAAAAGTGATCGGGATCTTCGAATTCTTTTAAAAAAGTTATCTAGTCTGTCTCCTTTCTAACGGTATGCAATATGCCGTATGCGTATTTCTGCTTGATAGTCACGAAAGCGTGTTGGACTAAATCCTCCCTAGTCTCGATTTCCAAGGCGTAGACAATTTATTTGGCTCGTCCCTAGACGTAAAAATCTAACGGAGTTAAGTCTGGGGAACGTGGAGGCCAAAGAATAGAGCAAAAATTAAATCGAAATTTCAAGTTTAAACTAATTTTTTTTTATTTGACCGAAATTCTGAATTTTAGAATTTTTCAAAATTTAAATTAAAAAGTTGTTATAGAGATAGCAAATGACCTCTCCTTTCGGCCTATTTGTTTTGGCAAACTATGCACCAAACATAATATATCATAATATACAGACTTTTTGTGATATACAGGGTGTAACGGAAAGGGTATATACATCCTTAAGGGTGTGCTACAGACCATCAAACTGAACATGTTTCTCATCACAAAAAAATTTGCTGCCCCATAGAAAATTGCAATACCTATTCGACCTAAATGTATAGGCAGCTGATATTTTTTTTGCTGCAAAAAAAATTTTATGATGGGAAACATGTTCAGTTTGATGGTCTGTAGCACACCCTTAAGGATGAATATACCCTTTCCGTTACACCCTGTATATATCAATATTTTATAAGTATTTTAGGTGTGCCTAAAATACTTATAAAATATTGATATTATTATTTATTTTTATTTTTTTATTTTTTTTATAAATAATTCTAATCAGTCAATAATCATAATTATTGACTGATTAGAATTATTTATAAAAAAAAGGTTTTATGTTTTCGAGCTGATTATTTGACAAATAAGATTTTATGTTTTTAGTTGATTTTGCCTAATCTAGAAGAAGATTTTATGTTTTGGATGGCATCATTTGTCTGTTTTTAAGTAGGTACTTACCTATACAAGGTGCTGTTTTGCATCCTCGTCATAATTCAGAAGGTTGTCACAAAATACATAAATAATCAATTAAAGTTAGGGTACCTAGTTACTTATTAATAATCGCAAATTTTTTTGCTTGTATATGTGTGTCAGTATTTCAGAATAGCCCCGATAACGTGGTTTCGGGAATAAGAAATTATCGAATAAACGTTTGAGATTGATTGTCAAGTATGTGTGGAACCGCGGTTATAGGGCGAGAATCAGACGGCCCGCGTTTAAAACACGGATGGTCCACACTTACCGATTTCCGTCATTCAGAAAAAAAGTAAAAATTACTTACCCATTTTATTATTGATTCGGCATGAGAATCATTAGCATAGTTACCTCCTTGAATTTGACGAGGATGCAAAACAACACCTTGAATAAATAAACCATTACAAACATTTTATATCTTTTTTGATAATTTAATATGTTTATGTAAAACATATACATAAATAATATTATAAAATAACAACATGACGTTCATACAAAATGGATATACAGGGTATTTTGTGCATCGTTTGCCAAATTGAAATGGTCGACTGGGGGGGTCATCTGCTATCCTTTCAGACCCCTAAACACTTCTCATGCCCTGTGGATTTTTTTTCATTGACTTTTAATTATTATTTTATTAAAAAAATACCGAAATTTTACATTTAAATACAGATTTAAAAAAAAGTGTAAGTCTTAGACCCAGAATTTAAATTTTATTTAGATGTGTATTGTATTCCATTACATTACGCATTTTTTTTTTTTAATTTACTCCCAAAGTTTTTTCAATTAAACCTGTCCATGTTACAGCTATTTACCGGGCTATAAAAAAAAACCAAAAGCGACCGGGATCTTTCATCTCCCTCAAAAATTCTCTAGTCTATCCTTTTGCTAGTGATGTGCCACATGTCATAAAAATATTTTTACAACTTTCTGAATTCGCTAGAATTGTGAATCGAGTCCCAAAATACTAAATTCCAAATTATGATTTAAAAAAATATTTTTGCTTGAAAAACTTATTAAATCTGTTATCTCACTCTTATAAGGTAAAATCTGTCTCGTATGTATCTTTTTGTACTAAAAAAAAGCATATTTAACATTTATATTTAATATTTTTTTACATATTCTGCTCAAATTGTTGGCCTCTATTGTGAATGCAGGGGGTCTACACTCTCAGTCCGTCGACGAAAATACGGGTCCGTCCGTAAATAGCTTTATAATTCGAAATGAACCCTACTCCCTAATATTTTAGCATTCATGAATTTTGAAAACACATCGCGAGTAAGGGCAACTGTCCAATTGTGTTGTCATTAATTTTTAGTTCGGACCCCTAACAAATCTTATGTCCGTAAGTGACATGGAGTAGGAAACAACCGTAACTTCGGCCGAAACTACGAATTTCGTGCTTACAGAGAGTAGACCCCAGGCCCTACATCTATTTCGTATGTCGCATTTCCTCCTTAATTTTATTGAACGCCGTTTCAATGCGTTGGAGTAGACAAACTTCGTTTCTTTATGTTATCCTGCATGCACTTATTATAATTGTATGTGTACACATATTTGGGCAAATAAATTTTATCTTATCTTATCTCATAAGCATAGCATAAAGTCGATACACCGTAAGCCTTCTGTATCATTTTCAGGAACACCCAACACGAAATTTAAGACAAACTCTTTGTTCCATGTTTTTGTCCATTATGAAATACGCAATATTCACTAGATATGGTTTAACTAAAACAGTGTATTTAATCTAAATAACAGATGCAACTCAAACTCCGCGCCAAATTGGAAAATAGCTGTGCCAATATAACAACAATAAAAAAAATTTGATTGAAAATATACTACAAATTGTGGTCTTCCTATCAGATAATAGAATAAAAAAACATGTAAAACTACAGGGTGTTTGGTGCATCGTTTGCCAAATCGAATAGGCCGAAAGGAGAGGCCATTGGCTATCTCTTCACGCCCTATAACTCGTTCCTTGCCATACCGGTTTTTTTATAACAACTTTTTAATTTAGAAAAAATCCAAAATTCAGCCTTTTAGGTCAAATAAAAATATTAAAAAATTGTTTAAACTTTAAATTTCGATTTAATTTTGATGTGTACTGTTGTATGATTCTATCAAATTCAAAATTACTTGCTAGTAACAATTGCTCTCTTTTTTAATAGCTCGTAAAGTTTTTGCAAAAGAAAAACAAACTTAAAACTCAACTTTAAATGGCTATAAAAAAAAAAAAACTAAAAGCGATCGGGATCTTCGAATTCTTTTAAAAAGTTCTGTAGTCTGTCTACTTTCCAACGGTATGCAATATGCCCAAAAAAACGTTTAATACCTTTTCATTTTTAACTAATTGTGTAATCGAGACACTGGGCTGATATTCGAAATTACAATAAGAACAGTAGTTTCAGCATAAATAACATGCCTCAAGTAAGAAGACAGATACTGTTATGTAATTAGTGCGTAGTATCCTAACTCTTTCTTAATCAGGGTACCAACTTTTTAAGAATTTGAAATTAAAAAAAAAAAACTTTTATTCAGAAATCACAAATCTTGTTCGAGTTGTCCGCCACTGTGGCGAATGCATGCGCGGCAGTTTCGTCTTATCTCGACTGTAGTTGTGCGTAAACGTATTTCTGCTTTGATAGTCACGAAAGTCACTTCAATGTATTGGGCATATTGCATACCGTTGGAAAGTAGACAGACTACAGAACTTTTTAAAAGAATTCGAAAATCCCGATCGCTTTTAGTTTTTTTTATAGCCATTTAAAGTTGAGTTTTAAGTTTATTTTTCTTTTACAAAAACTTTACGAGATATTAAAAAAGAGAGTAATTGTTACTAGCAAGTAATTTTGAATTTGATAGAATCATACAACAGTATTACAGTACACATCAAAATTAAATCGAAATTTTAAGTTTAAACATCTTTTTTAATTTTTTTATTTGACCTAAAATGTTGAATTTTGGAGTTTTTCAAAATTTAAATTAAAAAGTTGTTATTAAAAAATCGGTGTGGCAAGGAATGAGTTAAAGGGCGTGAAGAGATAGCAAATGACCTCTTCTTTCGGCCTACTCGATTTGGCAAACGATGCACCAAACACCCTGTATAATTCAAACTAAAATACGTATATTTTTTGAAAATTTCACCGATAAACATGTAATAATTTTAGAACTTTTATCTGTAACGAGAACGCATTGTGATTGGATACAACCCTGGTGACGTTTTATGGTGGTTTTTTGTGTCGACTTTTTTTTAATAAAAAAAAAACCTGTTTACTGCGCATTTATTTTGATTACAAAATTAATCAAAATAAAATATTTTGAGAAAATAACTCGTAAACAAGGAATGTTTCTGACTAATTTCACTTTACTGATTTCCAGGAACGAACCTCATGACTTCTGTAGAAGTTATTGTTCGTTTTGTTATGTGTAACAGAGTAACCACGCACAAGCAACACTTTCTGGTGATACTCCATCACCTGTTCTTAGTAATTACCGTTTATTAGTAATCAGTGTGCGCCCCTGCCACGATACTCCGATCACTCTATCAACATTATTAAAGCTACCCCGGTGTCCGACCAAGTTTCGTATCATTTGAATTAAAATTCCTTTCGTTTTCGTCATATTATGTATTGTATTCGGTAAATTGATTGTTGCTGGTTCATCGCTACCGCGTTCTTCGTCGTGTATCGTGTTACTATTGTAGCAGAGTTAACGCGATTGTATTCAGTATTAAATAATGATTGTTTTTCAAACACGACCTGTTCTTCACGTGTTCTAGAACATTGTACAGAACCAAGCCGTGCATAATCCGTTGAGGTTGAGGTAATCCTTCTTCCAAAAACGAAAAAAACAATTAGGTACAACGTTATCATAAAAGCGGATAAAGTGGAATATAATTTTGTTTCTGTTAGGGTTTCTTTTTAGGTAGAATTTAGCTTTAACAAAATATGATTTAATTTCAGAGCGGATTACAGAGCTTATAAGTTCTATGTGCAACACTTAGTCGAAACTTCGAAAAAGCTTGCATTATTTTTAACTGACTTTTAAAAAGCAGGAGGTTATGTATTCCAACAGGAATTTTTCATGTAAGTGAATGGTACATTAGGATCTTAATAAAAAGCCAAAGTGGCCAAGTTCAAGGCCAATATAATTATAATAGTTAGTTTGACATCAAAAACGCTAAATAAAAATATATCTATCCCCTTGAACGTAATCATAATATTAAAAAAAAAAAAACAAAAAACCCCTTAGAAAATAGTTAACAATGCATAGGAAAGACTTAATTTGCACTCTTCCACTCCTCACAGGTTCGCACATCATTTGCAAGTAAATTTTGTAAGTACTTAGGCCCGACTCTGTACAATAAATTTAACAAAATCTGCTTGATCTACGGATTATCTAACTTTAAGTGTAAAAAGGTTCTACGCTCATTTCTTCAAAATAAGTTGAATCAGAAAATTATCTCTTTAAGTTACAGTGACAGATCAAATATTACCTAACACGACTTCAAACAAAACAAACACACACTCTCTCTCTCTATCACTCCATCACACACACACTCGCACGTATTCAATTATAAACATTATTGTAGTAATAACCTTTGTACTAGTTTATTGTACCTTTTTGCAAAGGGACAGGGACTGTTTTTCTTAATACAGGTTATTCTATAACATAGCTAGGAAAGTAGTTCTCCACCCAACAGATTGTGATTGACGTGGTAAAAACTTATACATGTTTAACTGTGTTCTGTATGGTGTCGGACGTTAAGAATGTTCTGTATGGTGTCGGACGTTAAGAATAGCACCATCCCATATCTTCCCGTGGGTGTCGTAAGAGGCGACTAAGGGACTTGCCAGAGAATGGGCAGCAGCGTTCTCTGTGCTTTTTGCAACAACCGTACTGCGATCGCCAACCCGTCTGCCAAGCGTGGCGATTATGGCAAAAACCCCCCCTAATGAGCGCAATACAAAAATGGCCCCTAGTACCCGGCAGCCCGTCCAACCTCGACTATGGTAGCGGTCGAGGTAATGGCGTGGCAAGGGGTGCGAAGAATCTCCGGAAGAGATCCGGCTGCCTATACCGACGACTTGACCTGGCAACATACAAAACGCGAACACTCCGAACTGACGAGAAGATAACCGAACTCGAAGAGGAATTGAGCAGGTTGCGATGGAGTATTGTAGGATTATCTGAAGTCCGAAGAGAGGAGGAGGACACGATGATCCTGAAATCCGGCAACCTACTCTATTTCCGAGAGGGTGACCGGCAGTCCCAGGGTGGTGTTGGGTTTATCGTCCACAAGTCCCTTGTGAATAACGTGGTGAAGATAGAGAGTGTGTCGACCAGGGTGGCGTACCTGATACTCAGAATATCCTCAAGATATTCGCTGAAGGTCATACAGGTCTACGCCCCGACCTCGGCACGCCCCGACGACGAGGTGGAGACTATGTATGAGGATATCTCCAAAGCCATGCATGGTTTCAAAACTCACTTTACCGTTGTCATGGGGGACTTCAACGCAAAACTGGGCAAACGAGACGGAGATGAGCTGCAGGTGGGGCAATTTGGGTTTGGATGTCGAAACCACCGGGGACACCAACTGGCTAGTTTTATGGAGAAGGAGGGCCTCTATATGATGAACTCCTTCTTTAGAAAGCGTGAGCACAGGAAGTGGACCTGGCAGAGCCCCGATGGTGCAACTAAAAATGAGATCGACTTCATCCTGTCAACCAAGAAGCAAATGTTCAATGATGTCTCTGTGATCAATTCGGTGAAAACTGGGAGCGATCACCGCATGGTAAGAGGCACATTGAACATCAATATTAAGCTTGAAAGGTCTCGACTGATGATGTCTACGCTCCGACCAGCACAGATCCAAATCCAAAACCCCGAGAGCTTTCAGCTTGAACTCCAGAATCGTTTCGAGTGCCTAGGAAGCTCAGTGGACGAATGCAACGATGGATTTGTGGAAACTGTCCGTACGACAGGGTCTAAGTTCTTCAAGACCCGTCGTGCACAGAAGAACAAAAAACTCTCTGATCATACTCTCAAGCTCATGAAGGAACGGCGTGAGATGATCCTGCAGTCTTCAGACGACGCGTGGAAATACCGGCAGCTCAATAGACGGATCTCTAAATCCTTGAAGAGCGACCTCCGCCGCTTTAATACCGAGCGTATCAAAGACGCCATTGAGCGGAATAAAGGCTCAAAGGTATTTGCAAGAGATCTGGCTATTGGGCAGAGCCAGCTCACGAAACTGAAGACCGACGATGGCAGAATCGTATCCGCCAAACCGGAGCTACTGAGGGAGATCGAGAGATTCTATGGGCAGTTGTACACGTCAACCAGGAAACCCGTTGTAAATCTAGCGAATGACCCAAGAGCTAGACTGACCCGACACTACACCGAAGACATCCCGGACCTCAGCCTGTATGAGATTAGGATGGCTCTGAAACAGCTTAAAAACAACAAAGCATCGGGTGATGATGGAATTACGGCCGAACTTCTGAAGGCGGGTGGAAAACCGGTTCTTAAGGCCCTTCAGAAGCTGTTTGATTCCGTCATACTCGAAAGGAAAACGCCACAGGCATAGTGCAGAGGTGTGGTGGTACTCTTCTTCAAAAAGGGCGACAACGCCCGGTTGAAGAACTATAGGCCCATCTCACTTCTGAGCCATGTCTACAAGTTGTTTTCAAGAGTCATCACGAATCGTCTCGCGCGCAGGTTTGACGATTTTCAGCCTCCCGAACAAGCCGGATTCCGAAAAGGTTTTAGCACCGTAGACCACATACATACGCTGCGACAGGTTATACAGAAGACCGAAGAGTACAACCTGCCTCTCTGTTTAGCGTTTGTGGACTACGAGAAAGCCTTCGATTCGATCGAGACTTGGGCTGTACTGCAGTCTCTCCAACGGTGCCAAATTGATTATCGGTACATCGAGGTGTTGAAGTGTTTGTACAAAAACGCCACCATGTCAGTCCGACTTCAGGACCAGACCTCGGAACCTATCCCTCTGCAGCGAGGTGTGAGACAAGGAGACGTCATATCTCCGAAACTGTTCACCGCTGCACTGGAAGATGTCTTCAAGGTTCTGGACTGGAGAGGGCTAGGCATCAACGTTAATGGCGAGTACATCTCTCACCTTCGATTTGCCGACGATATAGTGGTCATGGCTGAGACCATGGAGGACCTCAGTACAATGCTCGATGACCTCAGTAGGGGTCCATATTGGCTCACCTAAAGTTCTTTACCCGAAATTGTTCTTCCTAATGATTTGTAATCCGAATGATCACTCTTCCTAAAAATTTTCATCCTAAATTTTACATTCATACTATTTGTAGTGCTACCGGCAATGTTCATAACACTCATGTTTCCGAAAATTGTAATTAATAATATCATTATTGTAAATATATTTCAACTCCTACTGTTTTTTATCATAACGCTATTATCCCTAAACATAATTACCATAGTATTTTCACTCGTACTCAGAAAGAAACATTTACCAAGTGTAATAAATAATATATGTGAGTAGAAGATGATATTTATAGTGCCCCCACCATGAAAAAAATACTTAGAAAAATTTCGCGACCAATTTCGAGGTAGCGCTCGCCGGCCGCTGCCGCGGCACCGCTCGCTTCGCTCGCTCGGCTCGCGCGTAGTTGGTCACGGTTCTAACCTAACCTAACCTATGGATATCTTTGCGGGTACACACCGTTTTAAATAAAATTAAAGAAGACGCTTTAATTAACAAAAAATAAATCTAAACAAAAAATATATGACTTTGAATAATAGTGTAAAAGATGGTTATGTTGAGAAAATGTAGGAAAACAAATAAAAGTATAATAGATGTTTATTGCTACTGACATTATGAAGTTGAATGCTTCGGAATTAGAACATTAGAGACAGAGTAGTTAGGAATTGTGATTGTTAGGATGAAAAATGTTAGGAAGAACATTTTCGGATTTCCAATTATCGGAGTTGAAAATTTAGGTGAACTTTGGCGCACCCCCTCAGTAGAGTTTCCGAAAGAGTGGGTCTTAAAATGAACATGGACAAAACCAAGGTCATGTTGAATGCCCATGTAACACCCACTCCTATCAAGATCGGAGACTCTACTATCGAAGTTGTAGACGATTATGTCTACCTGGGACAAACGGTCCAGTTGGGTAGGTCTAACTTCGAGAAAGAGGTCAATCGTCGAATCCGACTCGGCTGGGCAGCGTTCGGAAAGCTGCGTGGTATCTTCTCGTCCAACTTACCGCAGTGCCTCAAGACGAAAGTCTATGACCAGTGTGTGCTGCCAGTGATTACATACGGGGCCGAAACGTGGTCGCTCACAATGGGCCTCATCAGAAGGCTCAAAGTCACCCAAAGGGCAATGGAGAGAGCTATGCTCGGAGTTTCCTTGCGTGATCAAATCAGAAATGAGGACATCCGCAAGAGAACCAAGGTTACCGACGTAGCCCGAAGAATTGCCAAACTTAAGTGGCAGTGGGCAGGGCACATTGCTCGCAGAACAGATGGCCGATGGGGCCGAAAAGTTCTGGAATGGCGACCGCGAACCGGGAGACGATGCGTTGGAAGGCCTCCCACTAGGTGGACCGATGACCTGGTGAAGGTTGTGGGGATCCGCTGGATGCGCGTCGCACGGGACCGGTCAATCTGGCGACACTTGGGGGAGGCCTATGTCCAGCAGTGGACGTCTTTCGGCTGAAATGATGATGATGATTTAACTTTGTGTATGCCTAATGTACTACAATCTACCTTTTTATGAAATAAATTTACTTTTACTATTATTAGTATGATTTTAATACAATGTCAAGTTGAAAAGTAGAGTGAAAAGTCAAAGTTTAATAATTACACAACGGCAATTAAAAAATTAAAAATAATACACGTCAATAGGTAGGTATACACACTAAGTATTAATAAAAATATAATTCCAAAATTTATAATGAAAAAATTCATTAACTGTATAGAAACAGTTCTCTAAAAAACATTCAAATATTATTTTCCTGTATTTATTAGTGGGCAACACTGGTGCGTGGCTGTAAATTGTTAAAGATTTTGATTGCCATGCAATTGGAATTCCTGCTATACAATGTGTAGTCTCTGGTTAGGTGCAAGTTTTTTATTTGGGCTCCTGCTTTTCACTCTTTTAGAAATGTGTTCATACAATTGGAACATGGTGCGAATACCTTTTTAAAAACATACAAATCTCGAATATATGTCAAAGAACTAGAAGAATTTTTAGTGCTTTTAATAATGGCTTACAATAGTTACAATGCTCTAAATATTCTGCTCCATACACAGAATACACTGAATACAGTGAATGCTCTGGTCACATCTACTGAATTTCCCCATATCACGAGGCCGTAACCCGTAACGCAGCACTGATGCAACATACCATGATAAGCATTGAGTGCTGTTTCATTACCGGCTATTCGTCTCAGTTTTCGAAAAGCGTACCCAAATTATCTAGACTCTTGTCTAGTCGATCTATAAAGATGTAGCTTAAATATATTATATGTGGCATGGCATAGGATGAAACAACGTAAACATTGTGGAAATTACCCTCATTTCTCTTTCTTATCCTTGAATGGTGCAGAATTTCGAGAAAAACCTAATTGTATATCAAGGATAGAACTCAGTGTGTGTAAGTTACTGATATCTTTGCCACTTGAGTGTAGCACTTCAATATTTATTATCTTCCACTATTGTGACAATCTCTATTATGTGCCTATAGTTTAGGCCACTCTAGGTAGACAAACATGAAAATCTGAAATGTTTCATGGAGTAATCAAACCAAAAACATACTACGAGCAAGGGTATAAGCGTAGTGTAGCTGTCGTGTAAACTGTAAGTCGTACGTCTCCATTTCGAACACAACACACGCACCTCGGATTTTTCGGATTCATGTAGGTATTGTATAATTATCACTTGCTTCGGTGAAGGAAAACATCGTGAGGAAAACAGCATGCCTGATATTTCTCGACGGCATGTAAAGCCAAGTCGGCGGGCGGCATAAAAACTCTGACACCAGGTTAGATAGTAACCAGTAGTAACCACACCATCAAGCAGAAGAAGACCGTGCCACCGCGGCATCAGTTCGTGTAGTAGTAACATGCTGTCGTGTATCTCATTACACGCTGGTACATTAATGGAGCTATCCGAGTCGTACATTAAGTGGGCTACTAAAACATAAATGAATGTGATGAAATTTATGAAAATACTTGCGGCTAATAATATCAAAATAGCGCACGTCCGGGATGCTGTGATACGTGGTGTCGCAGCGTGGGGTGTGGGCAGTGCAGATGACCAGTGTCAGCACCTGCTGAACATATTACGTTCATAACTGTCAGTGCAGAACCACTACATCAACTCGGAACAATTGCAGAGCGACGACTTCCATGTATGTACAATATAAGGCATTAGCCATACATGACTGTCTTGTGAGATACAGGCGTTGTGCATGCTGCGCCGTCGCTACATCATCTTGTAGTGCAGCTGCAGACTGCAGTGGTCAGTGATGCAACAGTGTCGCGGGCGTTTGTCACAAATCTGCCCCGTCGCGTCGAGGTGGACATTTTTTACGAATATGTTTGTATTTTGTGTTTAAGCACGTTGACCTCGTTTTGTGCGGTTCCTGCAGCATCTTATTTCTCTATATTATATTATGCAAGATTTGTCAATAAACGTAAGAATCTAATATTTCCCTTCGTATTGGCGCGGTGGGCAGGCAGAGCTACGGAACTAAGTGTACCTAGTCGTAGTTAAGTATGTGATACTCTGACGAGCTGGCTGACGGCAGCGCGGTGATTGGTCGGGGAGCACTCGGCGCTCGCGCTGCTGAGTGGAAGCGATTCTATATCGGTGCTTTGTTCGAGTGCAGTGAGTGTAGTGTGCAGTACTTCTGTCAAGTTGATAATGAGTAATATCCACGGCTTTAGATACAAGCGAGATTTCATTAAGTACTGTATCATTATTAATTTATTAAAAATAGACCTTACAAGTAACCTGCACTAGCAAATACTAGCAATAGGAAGAATTCGTTGTTACCGCATGTCACGTATTGTTAATTATTATAGTGGTCACCAACGGGACCCAATGCATTAGCAAACGTTTAGTCTGCACGCCCTTCTGTCGTATTTACTTAGATTGTAGCGGGACACGTTTCCTGTGGGTAGTCAGCCGCGTGTGCGTGTCGTGCGGTGTCGTGCAGGCGTCAGGAACTGGTAGTACGTAGGTGCCGCGGTGAAACGCGCCGGTTTCTTTGCGCCGCGGTGAAACTAGCACCGCCAACACTGCACCGCCGCGCTGTGTGCCTCCACAGTAACCGCGCTGGGAGCGTTCGCACGCTGATCATAACATTGCGATTAAATAATCGACACCACTGACGCCATTATGTTCTGCCCGAGACTGCTCACCCGTACACAACTCATCGGCGAGGTAGGAGGCGGGAGCGCAGGGCGGTACCATTGTCTGCGTTATCTGCCATCAGCTGGCTCCGCGGGGCTGTAGCCGCGCTCTCGCCGAGGCTAGTTGGTCGAAACCCAAACGAAGTCAATGCTTGCAGCGCGACCTGTGGGTCCCACAGGTCGCGCCCACACTGTGGGTGTAGTGCCTGTCCTAGGCACGCGAGGATACCGCGCCGACGACGTAAGTTTAGTTGGCAGACAGAGACCGTCTCCTCGGGCGCACTGCTCCACACGCCACGCCGCCGCGCACTGTGTGGAACAGTTGCGCAACATGTGCACTAAGTCATGACCTAACAATCTCTGCTCGAGGTCTCGCTGTGCCGAACGAAAGCTGCGCGGGATCTACCGCCATGTTGTCCACAGACAGGCCTCGGAGATATGAAGTGAATGCAGAGCTAGACGCCCACTCAGGCGCAGTCAGTGTCTATTGTCACATGGACCACTCGGTAGTGGCACACGGACAGACAGCCAGATCGATCTAACACTCGTGTCGAAACTGCCATTTGACTGAATTAATTTCAGAAAGTTAGTGCTGTTAGAAAGTACAATTACCTACAGTAATTTCCAGCCATTACGGCTCTCGGCAGGTTCGTTATGTTCGTTGATAAGTGTTAATGAAGTTTGGTTATCTGCGAGTGACGTCATACGCCGACACGCTGCTCAGGTACACTGCTCACTGCTGCACCTACACGGCTATACCTCACGGCAGTCTGCCTTATACTTTTTTGGCAATGGCACGTATTGCCAAAGAAGTATTTATTTAAATATTAATTTATTTATATTATAATGTCACTCATCACTTCTATTTGCATGTACAGTTCTAGAGAAACTGGAAAACGGAAATTTTTATTGTACATTTATCATCATTAGTAGCCCTGTTCCAGTTTTAGCCACAGCCATTGCTGGGTAGGTAGGTATCCTTTTTGAAAAAGGCAGAGGACGACTCCTTTTGTGGTATGCTTCCCTGATCTGTGCGAATCATTTCGAAATTTCGATAGTTTTATTTATTTATTTATTTAGGGATATAAAACAGTTACTTACATGCTACAGAAAACAAAAAATCCTTAAAAGCTAAAGTTATCAGGCATGCAACTAATATCCACATATTTTTTAGTTTTTTTTAGTTTTGAAAACTATTTTACCAATTTTTGTTCTAATCAATTTGAAACATCATTGAAGTGTGAACGCGAGAGCTACATTGCGATGTGCGCTGAGCGTTCTGCGCACTAGTGCAACTACTAGCAAGCAGATCAGATATGAATGAGCACTGGAGTGCAAGTGTTGATCATCAACATCAACTTGCAGGTCCACGATTGGTCAACATCCAATGATATCAGATCTTCGGTTCACAGCTGACCGATGAGTGGTGCCATTCAGAGCGGAGATGCGATGCTGACGGACTCGCACGTCATCTACACTAGAGCACAGCGAGCGATACCTGAGATGTTGCGCGTTATCTCGCAGCCATCTCTCCCGCGCCGCCGCCGCCGCCGCCGCGACACACTTTCTAACGAGCATCTATTCCGCGCCCACTCCATAGATCCACAGCTCACAGCTACAGCACAATCACTGAAATACAGACAGCGTGTGTTAGACGCTGCAACGTAATTATGCATAACGAATGGCTTATGTAAGTGTTCATAAATCTTTTGGAATTGTGTTAGGAGCGCGGTGTGCAAACTGTGTGAGTGTGCGCCAAGTGAAGCGCTCACTTCGCGCGGCCGCGCGTGGACCAGCGCGGCAGCGGCGCGTCTCATCTCATCACTCGTCACAGTGCACTCCACCACAAATGTTTGTATGACGAGGGGACGCGACATATTTGCTTTAAGGAATAAAATATAAAATCAAGATCGTTTAGAAACCGCGAACGATCGCGCTACATACCACGCATTACAATATTCATCAGCTGGTCCGACGCGGGCCGGCGCGGGCGCATCTCCGCGCTTTCTCTCGCGTGGAGGCGGTTGCCGGTCGGCGCGGCGGCGTGCTCTTACGGCGTGCCCTTTGACATAAGTTGTGTCCTCACGACCAACGGGCGACGCCGGCGTCACGTGTGCGGGTCGCTTCCGATGCCACACATTACTGATGTCGCAAGCAAGTGCACCGCATATCCGACTCACAGGTGAACATTTGTGGCCGAGTAGTTTGACGAGCCTTCGACTGACTTGGACATGAGAATAATTCTGCGCTCCGTTGACTCTTGCTGATAACAAACGATTGCATTCGATAATATAAGCGATGGCGCAGATAAGGCGCGGCAGATACCTATCGTGGCGCGCCGGCTTGATGCAGAAGTGCCCTCGCGCACCTACGACCTGCTCAACGACTGGACACAGTGGACACACGACCGAGACTGACGATGCATATCATCCTCAATGCTTTCTGCGGGGTAAGTCGGGCTGATATGTGAGGTGTCGTGCTGTGTGCTCAGTAATGCTGGAATTACTCGATTGTATGTTCGCTCACAGAGCGTCACACGTCTGTCCTTGATTACTGTTTGCGCTGCTAGGTCACCTTCGAACTCACTCACGGTCATCATTATAACTACCTATTTGTTAATGCTTTTTTTTTTAGTCTTATACTTGGCCACGTAGCGCGAATGCACCCGGAGAGATGGGCAAAGATTGTCACTCACTGGACGCCTGACGGAGGAAATCGCCGTCGTGGTAGACCGCGGCGAAGGTGGTGTGACGATCTGATCTTGTTTGCCGGGCGATCATCATGGCCAGATATCGCACAAGATAGAGAGGTTTGGAAGGAGAAAGGGGAGGCCTTTGCCCAGCAGTGGGAAACAATATGAGAGGCTTATAAAAAAAAACTTACAAAAAGACAAATCAGTCGCCTGCGGGGTTCAAACGCGCGACATAACACTGCAGTCCGCAACCAGCGTTCATTGCTACTTCAGTTAATATTTCGATTATTAAAATTTTGGTTGCCGTCATGCCTAGCGGAATGACGTCATTGCAAATATCCCGCTCCCAACCTTCGATCAATAATATATTGATCGAAGCTCCCAACAGAAAAAAACAACTCGCGTCCCGTTACACTCTTCAACTAATAAGTGTGGAACTGTACCGTTCTCAATGTCGACACATTCTCTGTAATTTCACAAATGGAAGTGATTCCGTGATCGCGTGCGCATCAACATAAAACAATTAAACTCAGATCCGCGAACTGAATGCGCAATGCCAGCGGCGGATACAAGCACAGTGATGGATGCTCGTCAGCATTGGTATTATTAGCCGGTGCCCCGAGTGCGAGCGCATCGCTCACCTCGCGCTGCACACTACACACGCTATTTATTCTGGTATCGCACTCAACGATCTCAAATAACCGCTAGTCTAACTAGACAAGTGTCTCGAGTACATTACTACGATATATAATGTGGGGGGGGGGGGTATCTCTCGTGGAATCAGTCGCCCACTTCTGCGAACGCGGCGCGGAGGAAGGAACCCGTCGAGCCGTAGTGACTGACACGGACGTGTGACGCAGCGGTCTCTCTTGTATTAGCCGCAGGAGTTACTCATACAGTCTGGAAAACAGACGATCAACAGATGAAATCACTCTATAATTTGCTAATTCATGCTGACAGCCTGAAACAACTAGTTCCCTACTAGTTACTCGTTATTTAAAGTAGGACATGTAATTGCTGTTCCGTGTTTTTAGGGATCCGTACCCAAAGGGTCAAACGGGACCCTATTATTGAGACTTCGCTGTCCGTCCGTCCGTCAGTCATCAGGCTGTATCTTATGAACCGTGACAGGAAGCCAGTTGAAATTTCTACAGATTATGATTTCTGTTGATGCTATAACAAAAAATACTAAAAACAGAATAAAAATTAATATTTAAGGGGGCTCCCATACAAAAAAGTGATTTTTTTTGCTCGTTTTTATAAATACCTAATGGTACGGAACCCTTCGTGCGCGAGTCCAACTCGCACTTGGCCGGTATTTTTTATGATTAGTCCACCACAACTTCTCTTGGGATTAAAATACTTATTCTGCCGTGACTTGATGATAACAGCAGCATCGGGATCAGGAGCGCCAGCGCCAGCCTACCTGCATCGTCCCCGCATACCATGCAGTGATGCAGCGAGACTTCACCTCTGACCGGCGCGGTGCGCTCGCGTCGTTCCGCGTGCCGATGAGCTAATTCCGTGTCCGTCGCGTCAGTCACACCCTGAGACGTGCGCTGTGTTAATGCATTATGTCGCATTATCACACGTACCGCGTACCGATAACACGTACCAGCTTCGCACGGGTAGCACTCATCCATAGCCGATAGAACAATCAACTAGCGAGTAGGACCCGGCCCGGCTTCGCACGGGTAGCACTCATCCATAGCCGATAGAACAATCAACTAGCGAGTAGGACCCGGCCCGGCTTCGCACGGGTAGCACTCATCCATAGCCGATAGAACAATCAACTAGCGAGTAGGACCCGGCCCGGCTTCGCACGGGTAGCACTCATCCATAGCCGATGACTTCTGGAGGATGGGTGGGCCGGTCATGTCACGAAGTAGATATCTACATAATACATATACGTGCGGTGAGGTGGACTGCTCATCAGGCTAAACTTTGTTTCATCTAAACTAATATTATAAAGAGGAACTATTTTATAGTTTCTTACGATTTAAATCAAAAACGACTAGAGCGATTTAAAAAATTCTTACACAATTATAAAGCTACATCTTTACCGAGTAACATAGGTATATATCACAATTTTCGCGGACGAAGTCGCGGGCGAAGTACTAGTGCATAACAAGATTGCGCTAAACGTAAACACCTGTCAAATCAAATCAAATCAAAATATTTTTATTTCACATAGGCCTACATGGGCACTTGTAAAACGTCGACAAAAAGGTGCTCGGTTCGGGTTGGTCGTTTCCTATGGAGAAGAACCGGCAAGAAACTCCATGGTTACTCTTTTAAAATCATTTGGCTTTACAATTTTTCTATGTTACAGCATTGGCACTTAAGTATGAGTGGACATCGTAGGCCCGACAATAAGTCGTTGCTTACTACAAAACGTAGAACAAGATAAAAAGTTACCAAGGATCTAGGAATCTATAAGGCCTACAATGTCCATACATTTACAAACAATCGGTAAATAAGAAAAAGAGTCTATACAAAAAAAAAAAAAAAGAAAAAAGATATTGCAAAAAGACTAGATTAAACAAGTGACACAAATGTTGTCATCCGTGCTGTAACTATTCTAAACAAAATGGTGTAATGATTAAGAAACTATTGTAAAACATCTGATTAAAAATAAATAAAAAAAAAAACAAAATAAAAATAAGATTGAGAATAGTTAGAGACATCCACACATTTGTGCCGTTTTATGAGCTACCAGGGAAGCCGCATGTGCGTAGGGGCTCAGGCCAAACTTCTCTATCTTCAACGTAGTCCTTAATTTTGTAATATGCTTTTTTAATTAGGACACGTTTGATATAATTTTTAAACTTTCCATCGGTCAGTTCTGTAACTGACTTCGGCAACTTATTATAAAAGCGTATACTGTTTATAAGAAATGACTTGCTAGTTTTTGTTAATCTAAATTTTGGTATTACAATTTCGTGTTTGGTAAACACGCTTCTACTACAATAGTATACATATAAGTAGGTACTTGAGTTATTTGTAAATGTTTGAACTCACAGATTTATATCGGAAACTGCCAGTTATAGAAAATAGTGCGTGATTAAATGACTTTTTCAGGCTAATATACAAATGCGAACCTGATAAGTTTTGATATTATCTATTATTATTTAATTTTCTGGAATTTTGCGGGAAATTAACTGGAGCGACATAATAAAGTCTGAAAATAAAATTAACAAAAATGATGAAGCGTGTCACACTAAATTCAAATGATTTATTAATTATACTTCAAATGATATGCCACACACAACCATCATATGATTCACTTAAACATATCATGATATAACACGTTTTAACCATTTGCACAGTAAAAATAAATAATAACCGTAGCTCAAAGTCTTAATTCCTACAAAACAACTTATGAACTCGAAAATGCCACCACAACACCATCGATGACAGATTCAGTGTTACCAGCATGATAAGCTTCCAAATAACCCGAATAATATTAAATTTAAATTAATTAGCAAATTGCAAAGACATTAAATTGAGGACTTGGGACTTGGACTTCGGAATTGGGACTGATACGAAGAAAATCGTAATCCAACGTTGTGTCAAACTTGTTACTAATCATTAACAAATCGGTCTTGTCATACGCCCACTTGTCAGGTAGCATTCGTGTATCAAAATCGAAAATATTCGGGATCAAAATTTTTAAGAACTAGTGGGAGCAAACGAGAATTATCGTTATTTCTTCCCAATGTCGGCTCTATGATCTACGTCTTTTAAATCTCTTTAGCAGATTTTATTGTTAACCTATAAAAGACAATAATCATAACTTATCTTAGCTAAGTAACTTATTTTACGTGTAGTCGGTGACTGTAGGTGTAATATTTTCTACCATCTTCTAACATTTTTATTTTATAGCAATTGAGTGAAAAGGATGTAGCGACGCCAAAAAGCATCATACTACAAAAAGTACTACAGCGCCATCTATGTTACGACGGAGGAACTAACATCAATTTCCTACAAGTCGCAAGCAAAGTTTACATCAACTTCAGTATATATATATAGAGAAACCCGATAACAACTATCGGGCAGTTGCCTGCCAGACATAACACCTGTCTGGCCGGAGGATCCTCCCTATTCTATGGAATATCGAGGAACTTTACAACCTGTTCCTCTTACACCTAAAAGGACAAATGGCTCCCTTCTGGCTATCTCTCGCTTCGTTTATGATAGCCTTACCAAAGTAAGCCTACGGCGTGATAACTATGGCTCGTTGTTGTGTTACGAATTTTGGAGTACTCTGTCTTGTTTGTATAAGTCCATGTTTATTTTCTACATTTTTAACATCGATACAAATCTTTCTACAATCAGTAATTGTGTCTATTCTTGTCGACAAAACCCGTTTTACACGGTGGTCATGTAGTTTGATGGATTAAATGCTACCCTGTTCTGTAAATCAGCGCGTGTAGCTGCATTACAAAACTAAAAGCAGGGTAAGCTTATCAGGATAATAGGATAATTCGGGCTTTACAAACGTACTCGGCGTTTGTAAAGCCTCCCGAATTACAGAACTAGAGCAGGGTAGCATTAAATCCAACAAACTGCGCGTTCAACCGCTACTGGGGTTCTGAATACTGAATACGAAGGGTTTCCACAAAATGCTTACTTGTTTACTTCATTCGTGCGGGAATGATGAGTATGTGCGAGAACTATGGACAGTTAAAAGTCTCTGTGCTATTCCAGACTATAATCTATCTCTGTGCCGATCCGTTGGGACTAGCGTCGAGGCTCAGGGTCCGTTCATTGAACGATGATTTATTCGGCTGCATTTGGGTTGGTGGTCACCACAACCAGCCCACTCAGGAATTCCATCCGGCCACCATACTAGGACATACATCTGGGTTTATGGGTATTTTGAAGATTGAAATTATATTACGACTTTTCACTCGAAAAGACGTTGAAAACTTCATCGTGAACTATCTGGTATATTCTCAACACGCGCCGATATACATCGGTGCAGATTATTGTAAGATTAATGTTATCGATGGAAATCTAGTCGTTTTCAATTAAATGTTTGTGCTGTAGATTGTAATCGCGAATCGTTCTGTGTATGCGTGTTCACTGATCTACACGGATATAGCCAGCGCGTGAGGAGCTGCACACACGTTACACAGCGTGACGGCGCAGCTGAATGACCGTTTCTTCATCTTTTCCCACCTTTGGCTATCCTATGATGAGTGTATGTCTCTACCAAATCTCTCCGCTTATACGTTCCTTCCTTATTATACCTACCTTTACAACGTAATCATGTGACCACACAAACTTGTTTAAGATCGAACTCGAACAGATCTAAGAGATCTATCCAAAGGTCGCCAATGTACCTACTCGTAATGTACGGCAACACGGTTGGACTGACCTTTTACATCCACTGCGCCGCGCGCCGTGCCGCCCGCTTTCACACTATCTTCTCGAAAAAGATTTTAAAAAAGCTCAACCCGAAAGGAAGAAGAATCGATGAATAAGACCAACTACGGACCAGAGTCGCGGGTGAAAATTCGTCAACGTCCGAGGAGTCCATTCATCAGCCTAACTTATGTTTACGAAGTAAATTTGTGCGACATTGTCCGTGCGCTCGTCCCGCGTGTGCATGAGGCAGTCGCATTCAAATAAACTATTGAACCGTAAGCACTACTCAAGCTTATTTCCGGTTAAACGGTGGACTTGTGTGAGACAGCGGCACGCGGGGCGAGGGGCAGGGGAGAGAGCATTCAGACTGGTTTTGCTGAGCTCGCTTCTCGCAGTCTAAATGGCACTAGTTCGACATGTTTGTGTGCTATATATTTTCTTGTCTCAGTGATGTGTGCATGTGGGCCTTCCCCACGTATGACCTCATGAGTGCACGCTGCCCACATCTCGTCACCTGGTACAATTGCATCCCGTGCGGGATGCGGCTGCGGGTGCATGCTATAAGACTGATATGCACCTATTTAACCATACAGCAGCCCAGGGGTCTGTGAGACTCATACTAACTAAAACCACACGTAGTTCCACATAGTCACTTATGGCTGAGGGTCAGGACACATTAGCAATCTGCACAATCACCCCAGCAACACAGCTCCTGCTCGCCCCTTCTTCCTCGTCGTGTCACCAACTTGTTCCACCAGTGGTGGCATGACGAGATAGAGTCGAGAATAGATAGAATTGCCATTCCTCGTCGTACCACTGAATGTGGCCGCCACTTCAAATCTCTGTACACTGCGGCGTGGATCGCCAACATCGCTGTCCGTCTTACGGCCGCGATTGTTGGTTGGCGGTCAGACTCAGAACGTAGTGACACCTTTGATTCCGCACAAAAAGGACTAAATAGTGTTCTACAATGGCTCAAAAGACACATTCTCACAATCAACACTGACAAAACTAAAATTCTTACATACAGCTTAAGAAATTCGAGTCAACCACCAAATTCGTACGCTTTGGTAGCGCACTCTTGTATACTGCCTGGCACTGCGACATGTACATGTCCCGAACTGGAACGCTGTAGAACCATTAAATATCTCGGTGTGACTCTCGACGATACCCTGAGTTTTGCACCACATATAGAGTTACTGTCAAAAAGAATTAGAAAGCTAATCTTTGTCTTTAGTACTCTTCGCCACATCGCAGCACCCCAAATTATTAGGTGTACATATTTTGCTCTGTGTCAGTCTCTCTTAACATACTGTATAAGCGCTTGGGGTGGTGGACCAAAAACTATACTTTTGCAACTAGAACGAGCTCAAAGAGCCGTGCTAAAAACTAGCACCTTTAGGT
Organism: Cerastis leucographa; assembly: GCA_963082945.1. Lineage (NCBI taxonomy): Eukaryota > Metazoa > Arthropoda > Insecta > Lepidoptera > Noctuidae > Cerastis > Cerastis leucographa. Next base: position 19,890,263 of record OY720365.1, read on the forward strand.
CCATACTTTTTCCAACTGAGGAACTATATAGGAACTGTAAAGTCCTTACAGTGAGACAATTATTTGTCTTACACATGGTACTATATCAGCACCAAAGAACCTCCTATGAAGTAATCACCACAAGACGCAAGGACAAGGTATGTCAACCCTTCCCCTGTAAATTCGCTTTTACAAGAAGATTTCCTTGTTTCCAAGGACCTCATCTCTACAATAGTCTTAATAAAGTACTAGACTTCTACTCACTTTCCAAAATGTCACTCAAAAAGAAACTAAGTGATTGGCTACTAACACTTAACTACAACAACACAGAAAATTTATTGTTGACTCAATATAGTTCCCGTTAAACTATCCTTTGCTCATAAACATGCACACTCACATACACACACACACTCACACACATACACACGTACACACACACACACACTCACACACTACACTACTCTGCTCATACCATATTTTATTTTTGTTTTCATTTTTTTCTTTTCTAAATAGTTTATTTGCCCCTTCACTTTGCTGAATAATGGACTAGTCATATATTTTGTAAAATGGCATGTTTGTAACGAAATACAATTAAGAAACATCCACTAAAGGGTCGGGCCCTGCATCTTTAACACAAGTTGTCTTGACAACTTAGTAAGGGTGCTGGTGTCGCCACACTATTGTTTAATTTTCTTTAAATTGTGTGTACTAACATGTATTTAATGTAAAATGTTAAACCTTGATGCAAATAAATTATTATTATTATTATTAGTTTTATTAGTAGATCCTAAACCAGAGCATGGAGTTTTGAATATACTCAAGTTCCGGGAACTGCGGTGGGTCAGTGGTCCCGCGGTTACGAGTCGTGGCTTCGAACCCACCCTTGCATTTAATTTTGTGTGTAGTTGTTAGGCTGCCTCGTTGGTTTAATCTCTTATAAACGACTGCTGAGCATGAGGTCCAGGGTTCGATTCCCGGGTCGGGCAAGGTGTTGTTGGGGTTTTCTATCAGGGCTTTCTCAGTAGCAGTCACGGACACTGGATTTGTACCCGGTTGATGACACTATACCCGGTTGATGACACTATACCCGGTCAGAGGGCTATTACAAAATAAAAGAACTCAGTTTAGGTAAATTAGACGACTTGCAGCAGCGGATGCACTCGTGTGCGTCTAGCGAAGTACGCTACGCGTTCATGCAAACAGGTATGCCTCGGATACCAGGAACATACGTACATGAGCCTTTGTCACTTGTCCGAGACTTATTTTGTTTTTTTATCATTGCATAAAACAATTGTTTAAAAATATTATTTTACTTACTTTTAAATGGACTAATATTTTTTTTCAAGCAAGGTAAAAACATAGTTACCTTTGTTATTAAATGCTTTCTGTTGGAATTTGCATTATATATTCATAGATAAAAAATATAATTTCTGACGAAAAATTGCCAGTTTCTCTCTGTTTTAGGGAATTATTTTTGGTGTATTGCTGTGTGAAACATAATAAATTGAGTTGAGCATTCCTAATTCCTATTTCTTCCCCATTTTTGGTCGGGGTTTAAAAAAGAGGGGTGTTATAAGTTTGACGTGTGTATCTGTGTGTCTGTGTATCTGTGTGTCTGTGTATCTGTGTGTCTGTGTATCTGTGTGTCTGTCTGTGGCATCGTAGCTCCTAAACGGATGAACCGATTTTGATAAAATTGGTTTCGTTTGAAAGGTGTTTTAATCGAGAGTGTTCTTAGCTGTTTCGAGAAAATCTGCCCAGCCGTTTAAAGGTGATCACCACTTTTCAAGTTGAAGGGAAATAAACAACTTTCCCAGGTCTGGTAGATTCGAAATTTGAAATCATGTTACTTGTCACTATGAGCATCGCTGGGGGCTGCACCCTCCCGCTCCCCCCTAAAAGTTCGGTTTTTTTTTTAATTTATAACTTTTCTTGTTTTCGTTAAGTTTAAAAAGCATGATATAAAATTAAATTAAAAATTTAAAAAACCCCCGACACGAAAAACCTCTTAATAACCTAAAATAAAATAATCCAAGCGTCTTAGCGTCGGGGGTCCGCTTTGTTTTGTGCTTGTACTAAGCGGTCTACTTAGCGGTCCCCCGACGCTAAGACGCTTGGATTATTTTTGTCGTGGTTCGTGTCGGGGGTTTTTTAAATTTTTAATTTAATATTCTTTTGCTCGTTTTTATAATAATAATACGGAACCCTACGTGCGCGAGTCCGACTCGCACTTGGCCGGTTTTTATCTGAAATATATCAGGTATGAAAACAATGATACACAAACAATGTATTCAATGATGTGTTACTCTTATCCTTATCGAGGGAGTCCAACTCATCCCTCCATTTCCGTAGCTGTGTATCTTATACTGTATACACAGGGTGTTACATAATAAACGCAACACCTCTTGTGTGCTGTCGCAGACTATGAAACTGAACAACTGCTGTTCTATGACTTTTGGAAATTCATTACTTTTTTTTAGTTTTTCCATTTACCAAGAACGTACATACATTGTACCTACCACCATAAGTTGTTCACTTTCATACATATGTCAACAAAATTGAAGTGCTGATCGCTTCCACAACCTGGATTGATATAATAATGTTAGTGCGAATGGTTTAAAGGCAAACGAACGAGAATAATATTCCCCGTTCGACTGGTTGTGTCGAATGTCGTGAGAACTTATTTTATATTTTTTAAACAGAAAGTGCGGTTCTTCATGTGCAAATAAAATACTTACTCACATTGCAGCGTTTTTTAAGCAACGCTGTAGATATAGTTGGTGCATCAGAACTCCCAAGTATTACCAGTCAAGTCACCACATCACAGAGCCCACACCGCGCCGCATCTCAAGATCCATTGGATCACACGCCCACACGGACATACGCGAACACCAATATTCTTTCCGATGTGATGAATGATGTCGGTTCGCAAGAACATGTTACATTGTGCAATAAATATTTTGTGGAAAATTCGGAAATGATAGCTTGTTGCGATGAAAATATTGTAGCACCGTGTGTGTGCAGACCTTCAGAGGCACCGCGTGACGTCAGCCCGGTCAGGGCTCTCACGTTGGGGAATAGTTCTTTTGACATTATAACAAATCGATGTGTTACACATCTGCGAGTTTAATCATAGAAACTACATAGATAAGGTACACGATGTAATTAACGGCACCTACAGAACAAAGAGAAACTATGCAAAAATAAGGTCGGGTAGGCAGTCGATCCATGATAAAAACTGATATTCAGCTGCATCCGGAATTCCGGATAGACTGGAAGCCGACCTCAACATCGTTTGGAAAAAAAATAAAAACCCCCGACACAAAAAACCTCAAAAAAACCTAAAATAAATTATAATCCAAGCGTCGTCGTTGCGACGGGGGTCCACTTTGTTTTGTTCTTGTGCTAAGCGGTCTTCATAGCGGTCCCCCGATGCAACCACGGTTGGATTCATTTATTTTATTTCTTTTGCCCGCGACAATGCTCGCGTTAATTTAGAATTTGACAATAACCAGCTCGGACACGTGGCGCCATCTATTATCATAAGAACGTTATTGTTATTTTCCTCGGGAACAGTACTTTTTTTTGGGACGAAAAGTACGGAAACGGACATGCGTTTCTGTATACCTGGCAAGCAACGTATATATATATACTTATACATATATGTGCAGAATTTCAGGATGATCGGTTCAGTGGTATGTGTGAAAAGATAACAAACTTACTTTCGCATTTATAATATTTGTTAAGATTAAGAAGTTAAGATGAACTGTTTGATCTTGTTGGTTTTAATATTAATAGGTACTCTTGGCATAGACTTCTGGTATAAGTATTCTACTCTTTGCTGTTTATTCTACTCGCTGAACTCTGCTTTGAAGTATTTTACTTTTTGGTCTATAGTGATACATGTCACAGTCACGGTTCCTAATTGTTAATATGTTTTTAATTTAAGCAGTGTCCAAATAATGTGAGGTAAACTGTAGGGGGAACATTCGTTTAATGGGCTTTCTGTTTGCTAAGTTCCGACATGATAAGTTCAAGTAGTAAATTATAGTGTAGTCCGCCGCAGCAACCACGATATGCGGGCGGAGGCGGCGCCGCGCGGCGCAGCAGGCGAGTGTGGAGCGGCGGTGTGTGACGTCACGCGAGTGGCGGAGTACTGACCGAGTGTTGTGTTGCAGGTGATGCGCGGGTGGTGTGTGCGGTGGGGCGGCGGGGCGCGCGCCCGTCTGCGCTGGCTGGCAGCGCTGCTGTGCTGGGGCGCGCTGGCGGCGCTGGCACTGCCCCGCCTGGCGCCGCCGCCGCGCCGCGCTGCGCCCGCGCCGCCCGCGCGCCTGCTGCTGCAGTCAGAGCCAGCCGCGTCCACGCCCGCGCCGCCCGCCACGCTGCTGCCGCACACGGACACGCGCGTGCTGTCCGAGGACGAGCTGCGCGCCGACGCCGAGCGGCGCCTGCCCTCGCTGCCGCTCTCCTACTGGCACAAGCACCGCAACGACCAGCACAAGTTCCTCAAGAAGAAAGACTGCGCGCCCTTCCCGTCCATCTACGACCTGGAGTTCCATAACACGTACTGGCAGACGCTGCGCTCGTCTGAGGGTGTGTTCCACATGTTTGGCGCGTACCTGGACGCACGCAACACGTCGCAGATCGGGCCCGCCGTGCGCATCCTGGCCGTGCACGACCGCATCCAGCCGCGCCTTACTACGCACTGCCAGCTGTGGTTCGAGGAGCGCGAGGCGCCCGTGGTGGTGCGCGTGTTGGAGTACAAGTACGTGTGGAACAACAAGTGGGGCAACTACCGCAACCACGTGCTGCAGCCCTACCTGCTAGCGTGCGTGCTACCGCCCGAGGTGCGCGCGCTCGTGCCCGCCTCCGTGTCGCTGGTGGAAGGCGCCTGCGATCGCGCCACCAACAACCTGCGCGTGCACTTCGCGCGCCCCCAGCCGCCCGCGCAGCGCAAGGACTTCGCCGTGTGCGTTAAGGGGCTGGACTTCCTGTACGAGGACCTGTCCGTGCGGCTCGTGGAGTGGATCGAACTGGTGCGCCTGCTGGGCGCCGACAAGATCTTCTTCTACGAGCTGCAGGTGCACCCCAACATCACCAAAGTGCTGGACTACTACACGGCGCAGGGCGCGGTCACCGTGACGCCCGTGACGCTGCCGGGTGGACAGCCCAACCTGCCGGGCCTGCAGCACATGTACCTCAAGAAGAAGCTCAACCACAAGCGGCAGATGGAGCTGATCCCGTACAACGACTGCCTGTACCGGCACATGTACGAGTACCGCTGGCTGGCGCTGCTGGACATCGACGAGGTGATCGTGCCACTAGAGGACGGCGACTGGGCGGGGCTCATGAGGCACGTCGAGCCGCTCGCCAAGCCGGCGCCCGGCAAGCCGTCGCGCTCCTCCTACCACGCCTCCAACCTCTACTTCCTCGACTCGCTGGGTCACCAGCACGGCTGGGAGGACGGCGTGCCGCACTACATGCACATGCTGCAGCACGTCACGCGCACCAAAAACTTCACCAAGCCCGGACAGTACGTCAAGGTATGACCAATAATTAAATACTCATGAAACCGAAATACTTTCCGAAGTGTAGAGCTACTTTCGGACGGGCTCGTATCTTCGTGGATGGACTTAAAGAGTAAATCCAGGGGATTAGGGGATTTACTCTTTAAGTCCTGAAGATGTACTGTTAAGATTCCCAGGACTACTATAACGATTCATTCAGACCAGTAACAGGCACTTTTGAAATGTCAAAGTAGGTCACACGAGTGAGCGGACCGTAGGTGCCCATACCAAAGCGTAGACCTCGATTGATAAGAATAGACTCGATGTCTGCAGCCTATCATCATAGTAAAATGCCATACCATGAATGTAACCAATAAATTGGTACTAATCAATGCTACTAAGTTTAGCGGACCGCATTGGAGCCCTGAGTCGAGGGTGATCCTCAGGAACACAGGTGTATGTATAAGCAGTGATTGTGAATCATACTGTGCCGCGAACACTGCGTTTAGCACTCGGTAAAGCAAATCTTTTGCATTTCGTCTTTACCCATTTAATTCTTAAATTGTTTGCTGTAAACTACATAGTTTTGGACCTAAAGGTGTGCAGGGCATTATTTACGTCGTCGAGATTTTAGGGCCGTCATTGATTTAATTAGAAGGTAGAAAGAGAAAATTATCCTTATTGAAGGTAGAAAGATAAAATTATCCTTTTTTTTAGGATGGAAAATCATCAATGACTTCTCGGAGCGAGAGGGAGTGTCAGACTTGTACTGATTAAAACCCATCCATGTTCCTTCTTAGCCCTTTGTGTTCTAGGGCCACGTTATCTCTTTCGAACAACCCGCAGCGGATTGTGTAACCCTCAGTTTTACTTTTATACCCTGAGATTACTGAGAATTAACATCATTTATTTGAACTTGATGTAGCAAATACTTCTGACTAGATTTTACTTAACTAAGCAGAATTTATCTAGTCCATTTAAAAAGTAGGGACCCTAAAAATACCGAACCTAATCAAATGTCTCTGAGAGCTCACGAATGATTCATTCAGCGGCGTCAGTTGAACGGACATGATGTAAGAAGGCATGCTCGTATGTTTCAGGCGTTCCACGAGACGGACCGCGTGCTGGCGCTGCACAACCACTTCCCGCTGGCGTGCCTGGGCGGCGCGTGCAGCACGTACCCGCTGGACACGCGCTCGGCGCGCTTGCAGCACTACCGCGCCGACTGCGTGTCCGCGCTCAAGTCCTGCAAGGAGCTCAAGGCGGAGGCGGTGCGCGACGAGGCGCTGTGGCGCTGGCGCGAGCCGCTCATCGCTAACACGGACGCAGTGCTGCGCGCGCTCGCCTTCCTGCCGCCGCTGCCGCACCGGTGACCCCCTCCGGCCCACCCGCCCACATGCTCGCTCTACGCTTAGTCTTATGTATTAAAAGCTAGTATTAAACGTATTTTTATAGTTACTCTATATGGTGTTTCATTGATTAGTTCATGCTTTGTCGCATCGTCGCCAGCTAAAAGTGGTCGGTAGAAGATAGAGGGCGAAGCGGCAGTGTGTGGCTGTCGGGTGTTGTTACTAATCCGAACCATATGCCCCGCCTTGTCCAAGCTGAGAGGCGACAGTAGATGTCTCTGACAGCTGTGAACTCGGTGCAACACCTTGCGAAGTCGCCAGCACCGGCAGTGCTGAGGGTACTTAGGTAAGCAGCCCTCTGTCAAATATTATGCCGATATCTTTGTGATATAAGAGTAGATAGAAGTAATCAGGATTCATCCTCTATTCCCAGGTGTCACCACCGATCTTGCCACCACTGCTGACAAATGGGTTAAACCAACAGGGAAACAATCCCAACTGTTGCCAGTGGTGACATACCAATTACAAGGACTAACTTTGTCAACTTATACAATATGTTAAAATAAAACCTTTCCGATCCGTGGGGATATTATTAGGTGCCGAGATTGGATTCTACATAATATTTATTTAATAAAATGAGGAAAGCAACTTTCGTGGCAACACGAAAGGGGCTCGGGAAGCGACCCGACCTTAGAATAATAGTAGGGGAGCCCACGATGCTAAATGGGGATTTACTCGAGCGTCATAGAGACCTATTGAGTTGCAAAGCTTAGATGATAAGAAGAAAAAATTGTTAAATATACAGTATGTTAGTTTAAACGAGGGACATATTCAAACCCATAATAGTACATGCTAACATGATACTAATAAAAATATAAACAAAACAAAAACACTGATAAATAACAGACAGAACCATACCAAAATTTTCGCAAATGTCACGCAACGTGTATAGGTACACCCTTGCGCTAGCGACTTAATACTATCGCAGAACATGTGAGCGGGTCAATGACTCTTAGGTATAATCCATTTTCCCTTCATACTTTAAACTTACCTGGTTTAGGACAGTCCAAAATATCTAGGCACTAAACAAAACATTAAAAATTCATCTATATACGTCATAGGTTTTTTACATATTTGGGACGAGAATCGAATACTGAATACCCTCCCTCAATATGTCCCTCGTTTAACCTAACATACTGTATATACAAGGTGTAACGGAAAGGGTATATACATACTTAAGGGTATGCTACAGACCATCAAACTGAACATGTATCTCATCATAAAACATGTTTTGCAGCAAAAAAAATATCAGCTGCCCTATACATTTGGGTCGAATAAGTATTGCAATTTTCTATGGGGCAGCAGATATTTTTTTTGCTGATTTTTTTTTTTAATGACGAGGAACATGTTCACTTTGATGGTCTGTAGCACACCCTTAAGTATGTATATACCCTTTCCGTTACACCCTGTATACTTTTTCATCGGTGGGGGAAGAGGCTATAGATTTTTAAATATGTAAAAAAATACTGTTGCATGGACATACTCGAGCGCGTCAGATATTGATAGCATTAATGTCCTACGTATTTTTAATAATGTACGTATGTTAATCTGATCGTTTGCATGATACGGGTGATGGTACGTAAGGGTTGAATATGAAAAAAAAAAAAAACTATCGGGCGCGTCAGATTTTCTTAGGAGGTGTTAAGTGAACCAAAAAAAAAGCTCTCATTCAATAATCTGACGATTTCGATGTGACGCAAACTTGCGGCCATTATTATAATGTGCAAAAAAAATCGCCATTTTGAAATACTCAAGCGCGTCAGATTAAGATATATATGGTTCAACTTTATGTCCTAGACGTGCTGTCTCATAATCTGACGATTATTTAGAGGGATTCGCCTAATCTGACAGAAAAAAAATCATTGAACCTACGTAATAAAAAAGTGATAGCAAAAGCTCAGGAAATACCATGCAAATAAAAAAGTGTATAAGTAGAATACTTGTATTTATAAGAAAAGAATAAAATGCTTATTTTTTTATTTTTTATAATTAATTGATTAATTAATCATCATCTTCATCAGTAGAGTCATCTTCCTCTTCTGGCTAGGTATTCACTCATATTAAATATTTATTAACTTAAATTCACATAACTAATACGGGGAGGTTAAAATAGGTTCCCTATCTATTTGCATAAAATTTTAAGACCTAATATAACTAAGCATAATTTTGTTTGGCATAATTATATTTTCGCATCATATAATTACGCATAACAGCTTACGCATAATTTTTTTAAGCATAATTTCTCTAACCATAATAATGATTAAGCATAATATTCTAAAGCATAAATTTATTAAGCACAAAGTTCTAAAGCATAACTTTTTTATAAGCAAGCATTCAAGCAAGCATGCATCAAACATCTGAATTGAATTAACATCACTTGCGACTTTTGAATATGTTTTAGTTATAGTTTACTTATAAGTACTATTTATACCATTGTATGAGAAAAATACTACTGTGCCTAAATGTAAACTTTATGTAATATTTTTTTTAAATAAATTATCTATCTATCATGCAAGCAAGCATGCAGCAAACAAGCAAGCATGCAACATGCAGCAGGCAGGGTTCCCGTCACGGCTCCGGCGCTGCGGGCCTACGGCGGCCCCACGCGTGCAAATCGTCGCAGACGGCTTTCGCTCACCACCGCAGCTTTGGCTTGTTGGCCGGCTTCGCCGGCCAGCCTCAGCCGCCTGCTCCTCAGCCCGCGGGCCGCCTCGCCCCTACGCGCCTACGCAATTTTAAATTACACTCTAGGGGTAGGACAAATAAGACTACGTGGAGTCGGTTTTGCAGCAATTCGGTTCTGTCACTAACTTTTGTTGCACAACATATTAAATTTTTAACCTAGTTAGTTTAATTTTTAGGCCTACTAACGTTATGCGAATCAAATTTATGCCAAAACAAATTAGTCTTTAAGATGATTATGCCAACATAAAATGTATGCCTAAAAAAATTATGACGAAATATTATCATGCCAAAACAAATTGTGCCAAAATCGTTATGCCGAAGTATATTAGGACAAAGAACATTATGCGAAAAGAAGGGATCCCGTGGACCCGACGCTGTGGGGATGCCAACCTCACCGTCGAAGTGGACGGAGCAGCTGCTCTCGTCATCACCGACACCGAGCGAAGACCGGCACGGACTGACGGATGGGGGAGAACTATCCGATGGATCCGTCTCCTCCTAACTCCGCCCCACTACCCCCCACATCTCGCCCCATAAATATCATCCAGACCAACCTCCAGCATAGCCAGTCGGCTACCGCATGCCTACGCAGGGCACTGGAGATGGAACCCCGAACCATAGCACTTATCCAAGAGCCGTGGATCCGTAATAATAGAATATGCGGCCTCGGTAACATTGGAGGTAAGCTGATCCTCGACACTCAAGGCACAGACAAGCCACGAACCTGTGCCTTTATACCCAAAGATATACCTACCACCACACTCACGCAACTATGTTCCAGAAACCAAACAGCCGTCAGGCTCAAAACCGACGGCGACGCACCTGATATCGTCCTAGCCTCGGTTTACATGCCAGGCGAGGATGCTGACTGCCCATCGAAAGAGATGGCCGATCTGGTAAGGCACTGCGAAGAAGCCAACCTGGACCTGGTCATCTGCACGGACTCGAACGCCCATCACCCACTTTGGGGTTGCAACAAAGCCAACACTAGAGGTGAGGTACTATGCACATATCTGTTCTCCACTAACCTTAATATCGCAAACCGCGGCTCGGAACCCACTTGGGTCACATCTCGCGGACAAACGATTATTGACCTAACGTTGGCGTCGGATAGCGCGATAAAACTTATCACTAACTGGCACGTATCAAACGAGCCTTCCTGCTCTGATCATAGAAGGATACGCTTCTCACTAGTAGCTAATATAGATAAACCCGAACCCAGGCGCAACCCACGCCGTACCAATGTACCCGGCTACAAGCGGCTGCTAGCCTCCCTACTAATACAGCACCAAACGCCACAAACCCTAATGGACCCCAAACAAATAGAAGACACCGTAACAAAACTATCTGAATATATAATCGAAGCATACCACGCCTGCTGCAAGCTAAGGGATTCAAACACCAAGAGCAAGGGTAACTCCTGGTGGAATGCGGAACTTAGTAAGCTCCGGCAAACCATGCGCAAACAATTCAACAGAGCTAAAAACTCCAGACTACCTGAAGACTGGGACTCATACAAGAAAACACAACACATCTTCAAGAAACAAGTCAGGAATGCCAGTAGGGCAGCCTGGCGGAAATTCTGCGAAGAAATCGAATCAAACAGCGAAGCTGCGCGTGTAAGGAAGATCCTATCTACTGATCAGGATCGCACCCTCGGCTCGCTGAAAACCTCGGACAACACCTATACCAAGTCGGACCACGAAACAAGCAAAGTCCTTTTGGAAACCCACTTTCCAGACTGCAATCTCTCTGAGGACAGAACCTGGGCAAGCGAGCTAAGGCACACAACAAATGACCAAGACTGGGCCAGAGCCCGCACCATAGTAACCGCAGAGAGAATAAAATGGGCAATAAAGAGTTTCAGACCATATAAATCCGCAGGCTTAGACGAAATCTTCCCAGCCCTGCTACAATGGGGAGCAGACGTCCTAACACCATGGCTGACCGTCATCTTCCAAGCCTGTATAGCACAGAAATACATACCACTTTCATGGCGAGAGGTGAAAGTCATTTTCATCCCCAAACCAGGTAAACCAGATTACACACAGCCAAAGGCGTACAGACCAATAAGCCTGACATCTTTTTTACTGAAGACTCTCGAGAGACTCTGTGATCGACATATCCGGGACGGACCTCTTCGGGAGCGGCCACTTCACAAACAACAACACGCGTATTCCACAGGAAAATCAACAGAATCTGCACTGCATAGTGTGATCTCGAAGATCGAATGTGCAGTGGACCACAAATGCTCTTCACTAGCTGTCTTCATTGATATAGAAGGCGCTTTTGACAAAACTATCTTTCATAGCATCAGCGCAGCCCTCGAGGAACACGGTGTGGACTCGACCCTGCGTGGATGGATCACAAACATGCTTCGACTAAGAGCCGTACAAGTTACGGTAAACGACACAACTAGAGCCATAGTAGCGAAGGGCTGCCCCCAAGGGGGTGTCCTTTCACCGCTACTATGGAACCTTGTAGTAGACAGTCTCATCAAGCGTCTCAATAGCAGAGGCTACTACACGGTGGGCTATGCTGACGACCTGACCATAATAATAAATGGAACACACGAAAACACACTGTGCAACCTTATGCGCCAGGCTTTGAGGATAGTAGAAGACTGGTGCAAGGAATATAAACTGGCAGTGAACCCTACCAAAACCGAACTCGTCCTCTTCACAAAGAAAAGGAAGCTGGCAACATTACAGTTACCAAGCTTCTTTGGGACCACACTAAGCCTATCGACTGAAACCAAATACCTGGGCATCTTTTTGGACAAACAGCTGAACTGGGCGAAACACACTGATTACATCACCACAAAAGCCAGTATAGCCTTATGGCAATTCAAAAGACTACTTGGGAGGAATTGGGGCATAAGCCCCAAAGTCACCTACTGGCTTTACACCACAGTTATCCGACCAATCATCACATACGGCTCTTTAGTTTGGTGGCCCAGGACCAACCTCAGTACAACACAAAAAAATCTTGAGAAACTACAAAGATTCGCCTGCGTAGCAATCACCGGCAGCATGAGAACTTCACCCTCTGCCGCCTTACAGGTGATGCTGGGACTACCACCTCTACACCTTGTCGTAAGAGAGGAGGCGACCATAGCGGCTTTCAGACTCGAAGCATCCGGCACCTTAAGCAATGATTCCAGAATTAAACATACACGCATCAGAGTAGATGCCATTAAAGAACAACCTATGATGGCATCACCCATCGACAGAACCCTGAAGTCCCACTGCTTCCAAAAACACTACGACATCGAACTCACAGCGGAGTTGTGTGACTACTCAGGTACAAAAGAGTTAAGAATCTACACTGATGGATCAAAAACCGACGACGGGACAGGTTTCGGGGTTTTCTCCGAGGACCTAAATATAAAAATATCCAAACCACTTGGAATGCTCAACTCTGTTTACCAAGCAGAGTGTGTAGGTATTATCCAGGCGGCACACGCTATAGAGGCCAGAGAGGTTACGAATACCAACATTCGTATACTTTCCGACAGTGCCTCAGTTCTCCAATCCCTTAAAAGTAATCAGATCACGTCGAAACTAATACTAGAATGCCATAACGCCCTAGAACGAATTACGGTACTAAACCACAACACGGTGACACTACAATGGATCAGAGGTCACAGTGGATCCCTGGGGAACGATGCGGCGGATGAACTTGCCAGAAGAGGATCCAGTACAAAACCCTACGGACCCGAACCCATTGTGCCCATTCCATTCAAGCAACTAAAAAACTGGCTAAAGGATCACACTCGAACACAAGTGGAGAAATGGTGGACCTCGACACCTGGGTGTAGGCAGGCCAAAGAAGCCATGCCATCCCCTGATACAAAGTTGACCAGGCGCCTTCTGCGTCTGGACAGGGATGGTCTGCGTCTGGTGTCGGGGACCATCACTGGACACTGTTCACTGAATAAACACTTCTACACTCTAGGAATCACTGATACTCCCCTGTGCAGAGCATGCATGAATGCGGAGGAAACGGTGGCGCATGTACTGCTTGAGTGCACCGGCGTTACCAAGATTCGCGAGGAGACCCTGGGAACACCGAGATCCCTTGCGGATGCCCTGAGAAGACCGGGAAGTGTGATCTGCTTCTGGAGGGAGGTGGGCTGGTTGGAGTAACGGCCACCATGGCTCACGCACAATGGTCCACTTAAAGGACTAAGTGCGGAAACCTAAACCCCATAAAGAAGAAGAAGAAGAAGGGATCCCGTTAAAATAACAAAATAAGCCAAAACGTTGGAATCACGCAAGAATCACGTTGTAGATAACAAACATGTATGCCACGAACGAGTCTCTGTGATCAACTTACTGTGATCAAAGAGTATAGTAAATAGATGGAATAGAGAGCCCACTCAAGCGAATTTTTGACACCTACATTGAACGGTGTCGCCACCTGATACTAAATCCGTTGAACTAATCCCAATAGCTATAGGTGCGTACATATACTTATATCTATATCTTTGCTATTGAATAGGTTTTCTATGGGTTTCTGTTTTTATTTATTTTTTTACACTCAACTCAACCGCACTTTCTGCATCTAAAGCTCCAGAAAGTGCGGACGAGTTGAGTGTAAAAGAAGATAGAACCGAGAAACCACATAAATTACACAAAATGGGAGAGATCTACAAGCATGCGCACACGCCGATAGTCGCCATTTTGTAAACAATCTGTATGATATTGTAGCAAAACCTAAAAAAAAATATTCGCAATTACAAAACTCTTTTAAAATAAATAAATGACTTAATCTTGTTTAGACTTTAAATTCATTATATTTAACTCAATTTTCGTTCAAATCAAAAAGGTATTTAATCACACTGGCGATAATTGGCGTAAGCACCATCTATGTCATTTTAATGTACTAAATCTCAAGTTTATGCGGATTTGGTAAGAGATGATGCTAGTATCTTTGTGTAAAATTGGACGCCTATGTCAAGTATGGCAGTGTCCTCCCCCTGACTGTGATGTTGTCTTGGTAACATAAACCAGAGTGGGGACAGAGTGAGAGAGTAATAGATAGAGAAAGAGTGAGAGGGGAATAGAAAAGCGGACAGGGAAATATAGAAATCACGCAGTTGCACGCATTAAACTTTATCGACGATTTTTTGTTATTTCGGCTTGCGGAAATCGTCAGATTATATATTTTTCGTTATCCTTGATTTATTTCTTTCTAAGTATAAATAAAATAGGCTGCACTTGAGAATGTCGAGATGACGTTTTTTTTTACAACTTTGCTGCCCTCCCCTTTCTTTACGTCACTCTCAAATTGTCAGATTAGTGGAATATACACTTTTTAGCATGAAATTAACTCACCCTACCTTAATCTGACGCGCTCGAGAATTTCTGTTGATCAATTTTTTTTTACTAATCTGATCCTCCTTTATCCTTCACGGGCGGCCTTATACATATATGGGGTTCATATTGGGTGGAGGTACTTAACCGGATACTAGGTATCCCCCTGTATATTAATCTGCCGCGCTTTAGTAAATCCCGAAATCCCTACAGCCCTACTAGGGCTCCCCTACTATAATATAACCAGTCGGGGAAGAAAGCATTTGCTTTAGTTATTATTCTGAGGAGCTGACTGTGGCTCTCCGGTCACTTCTCGGGTAGTGACGTCATAAAAAAACAATTGACGGTCGAACATACTTATGCCCAAAAAGATGTTTTCACGTTTTAAAAGTTTGTTAGAATGTAGAGAAGGGTTTTGGACAAAAATCATGCATTTTAAAATTCATTAATATTTTTACTTTCATGAATATTTTATAAATTTCTTATTTTATCTGGTAATGTCATTGGTATACCTGTATGCCCCTTTCAGAACGGATCTGGATGAAATTGGCAAAAACATATTATATTATCGCGCTAATAACTTAGGGGGATGAGTAATATTGCATTACGATCATATTGCTCACTGTTAGACAACTGTCATAACATGCATTGGAATAGAACGGCTATTTTAGACCATTGGTCATCGAAGTAAGTAGCCTGGCGGTTCAACGGGCCGCCCTATAAACCATTTACGTGTGTTTGATACCCAACCCATTCATTACAAAATAATTTAAGTGTTTTAAACCATTTAAGAGAAAAAAGTCTCTAAAATGTTTAAAATTAAAAAACTTTTGGATAAAACCCGCTACGTTGTAAATTTCTTCCGTGAGCGAATCGAGCCCGCGACACGCAGCGCAGCAGTCAATCGCTTAGCCACTGCACCAACTGTACTGTGCTGTACTGTACTGCACATACTATTTGTGCTGAATCTTTTGCTGACCCAACTCCGCAAGGACCGCAATATACCAGATCTGGCTGTGGCTTCCTCGGGCATTGCTGCAACTTTGCTTACCGGACGCCGCTGAATCTTGCAAGCGAAGATATTCCAACTTCACAAAAAAAAACCTTTGTATTCTAATATTTTATGTTTTTTTGACTTTAAACAGGCACACTGCCAGTCCTTGAGAGAGGCACACCGGCTGATGGACTAAACGAGACGAATTAGGTGTCTTCGTGTGCGATTAACCTGCTGCTAGGTCGTCTGGAATCGGACGCAGATGGGAAAATCCTATTTCCCGAAGAATTTTCCCATTCCCAGAATGGGAAAATGGATGAACTTATCGTTATCGTAGGGGTTTAAAAAGAGGGAAGTTGTTCTAATCGAGGGTGTTCTTAGCTAAATCCGCTCAGCCGTTTGAAGCTCATCACCTCTTTTGAAAGAAAGAAAGAAAGAAAGAAAGAAAACGTATTTATTTGGCACATGCCAAAAGTGCACACAACAAAAAAAAAATTAAAACTTAAAGCTAAAACAGAAAAAGATAAGATGTGTGTCTCACGGCTGCGCCAAAAAGGACCAGTTCAGCAAACTGCCGAACAGCTAGTGCCCGACGCTGGTTTTCAACTGGACCCGATATAATGACGTGACGGACGAAAAACAGTTAAGTAGGTATGTAGGTACTTTGTGTTATGAATTAATGTGTATGAATAATTAATATGTATGTTCTTATAAACAATAAATATCTGTGCAATAATAACAAATAAAACTACATATTAATAAAAAATCAAGAAAAAGTGCAAAAACAAAACAAAAACCGCTAGGTACAAAAGCAAATGGGACGGACGAACGTAAACAAACCTGTTTCACACGTTTCGTTTCTAACTACTAGACGACGCACAACATTTAATTAATCCGTGCAGTTCGTCAATTAGGGATGTGACCTTCTACATAGAAAATCGATTATTATTTAATCGATTGTTTTTCCTAGCATGATAAATCGATTAATAAATAATCGATTTTTCTTAATAAAATAATCGATTTGTTATATTAATCGATTTTTTCCTCAGTATATTAAAAAAAAAAGTTATATTAATCACAGCTTTATTAAATTAAAAATACACATCAGAAATTCCAAATATAAAAATAATCAACACAAATTAAAGTTTGAGAATAATCAACATGAATAATAATTATATGACTAAATACATTTCTACCCCAAATTTAACTAAATACAAATTGTAGGTACTTACCTGGTTATTTTCAATATTTTATTTTCAATATTGCCTAGTACTCCAGAATGTTTTCGCTCGATATGATGTTTCAAATTTGTAGTATTGCTACATGTTTTTAATATTTTAGGGCAATATTTACATTGGGCGTGACCAGATTTCTTGTCAATATTAAAATATTGACGCCAGCTGCTCGTCAGCCTTTTGGTCATTGACATCGTTAATTAAATACAATATATACAAGAGTTAAATTAAAAACACTAAACACTCAGTTACGAAAGGAAGTTCACCGAAACATTTCACTTTCAAAACTTTGTCATTTGAAGTTTTGACTTTTGAACAGCGAAGCTTCATTGATGACATACCTATGACATAAACGAATGTCGATAAAAAGTACAGTTCATTGACTAACGCCATTTAGTGAAAGTTTTTTCAAAGCACAGAAGGGCTGCCATGTAGACGAACAGATAGCGTTAATGTTATAGTGAAGGACTTAATAGTAATTCTGGTTCCGAAGTTCGGACTAAATGTCGGGGTTGCTGGAGGGAAATAAATCGGTAGTACAAAAACAAAAATCGATTATTAATCGATTTTTCGTAATATATAAATCGCTTACAAAAATCGATTATTTTTGGGGGGAAAATCGATTTTTAATCGATTTTTACAATAATCGATTATTTTTTGACATCCCTATCGTCAATACGCTGCAAGCAGCCGAGCGCGATGGACTAATTGTAAAAATTGTAAGAAATAACGGAAAAATTTTGCAGATGCGATGGCAATTGTGTGGGTACATAAAACGTTATAATATTATATTTGACGGAAGTGGAACTAAATTATGCAACCGTAGACAAACAAAGCATACAAAATAAAAAGAAAAAAAGGTAAGCTAGTTTAAAAGTTGTTACGTTTGGATAAAAAATGTCATGTACCTAATCTGAAAGTGAAAGACTCCTTTGTCATATTTTAATTTATTTTTGCATTTGCAGTTGTCAAGATTCACGACAAAGGCGCTGACCACGCTCAGGATCAGCTCCTGCCAGATGTGACTGAAAGGATGAATGAATGAAGTCATCTCGTCGCCGTTTGTTCCAGTAGCATGCAAGTGGGCCATGCACATTGGGTAAGAACGTGCGCACGTGTGTTGCGTTGCTGCAAAGTGTTGTTTAAAAGGTAGGCGGTTATTTTATTTTGTTATTTTATAAAATCGTAGGTCTCACACAATGCGGCGTGTCGCTGCGGCGCGGCGCCGCGCCGCGCAATCACGATAGCACCCTCCGGCTGAGGACACAAGTGACGTAATGCTAAGCGAGAAGAGCTTAAGCATGAGCTGAATAATTTTATACAGCACCAATTTGTAAGTTTGAGCAACATTAGTCGGCTAAAATATTGTGACCTGATTAAGGTGTAGGTAGGTTCTTAGTTTGTACATTATATAATTGAAACATTCAGTGCGACCATATCCAACTTACGTTGCGATTCCACTAGATACTGCCGTAAACGTTTTCTGAAAGTGTCTATTGTGCCAATCATTCTTATCGGTGGTGGCAGGTTATTCCATACTTTGGAAGCCGCATAACGAAAGCTACCTCTGAACGCTGCTGTGTGATGAGACTGAGTCGAGAGTTGTTGTGAACATTGTCTTCTCTCACATTCGCGTCTACTAGTTAACCAACTAAGCTTATTATATAAGTAGTCCGGTTTTTTATATTTAACCACACCGAACAGGAGGCATGCCAAATGCAGTTTGCGTCTCGATTTCATTTTTAGTGATAAGTGCTTGTTTAGAAAAGGTGTTACGTGACTTCGCCGTGGAATATTGTAACAAAACCGCGCGCAAGTATTTTGTACTCTTTGAATGAGCCGATCTGTACGAGCTAATAGGCGTGGGCCATATACTGTGTCAGCATAGTTTAATCTAGACAGTACCAAGGTTTCCACGAGCTGTTCCCGAAGAGGTTCTGATAAGTAGGGCCTCATCTTATATAAAACCTTCAGGCGATAAAAACAGTTTCTGACAGAGTCTGCTATATGTTTCTCAAAACGAAGAGCATTATCCATCGCAAGACCCAGATTTCGCGCCTCATAGACTCGCTGAATTTGTTCACCCATTAGTACCAAGTCAAAAGATAAAGGTAGTCGGGACAGCTGCTGTCTTGTGCCAAAAACTATATATTTCGTTTTGGTAGGGTTCAGCGACAGGCAGTTCTCCTCGGACCAAACGGCGATTCGTTCTAGGTCTTCGTTCAGATCCTTAATGGCACTGTCATACTCGTCAGGTCTGAAGGAAATATACAGTTGTACATCGTCAGCGTATATATGGTACTTGCATCTCTGGAGGCATCTTATTATGTCTGCGCAGTACAAAATGAAGAGAACGGGACCAAGAATAGAACCCTGCGGGACTCCTCTCTCTACGGAGATAGGTGCCGATCTAAGAGTAGTGCCGTCACTCAAACGCAGGTCAACAAATTGTTCCCTATTGCTTAAGTAGCTGCGGAACCATTGTATTGCTTCTCTGTCGAAACCGTAATATTTTAACTTTGACAGTAATAATGGTATGTTTATAGCGTCAAATGCCCTGGAAAAATCTAGTAAAACCAGTAATGTGCACATTCCCTTATCTTGGGCGGATAATATGTTGTCAGTAACATCCAGTAGCGCAGTAGATGTACTGCGCTGTTTCCTAAACCCTGATTGTAAGTCTGGTAAAATATTGTTTTGTTCCAGAAACCGCGTAAGTTGTTGGCTGACAATTTTTTCTAATACTTTGGATAAACACGGTAATATACTGATTGGGCGTAGATCTTTTAAGGTTTCTGGATTTGAATTTTTTGGCAGGGGCCTAATGGAGGCAATTTTCCATTGGTCCGGGAATGTTGACGTCACGATGGAGTGGTTTATTATATCCGTTACAACATTTAACGTGTGCGGCAAAGTCATATTAATCATGTCCAGGTTAATGTTGTCGTGGCCTTCGGCCTTACTTTTGAGACTAGCGATAGTGCATGAGACATTGTTCTGGTCTACTGGAGTTATTGTAAAAACTGTCTCACCGTGGGTATGATTTTCATAAAAACTCATAAGCAATGCGCTTGGCTCGGGGTTACCGGGAACGATTAAAAAGTTTCTATTAATTAGGTCAGGGTCTGTGAAATGCGACGGAAGGTCTTGTCTTGATTTAAAAGGTAATAAGGTGGATTTCAGATTCCTCCAGAGTAATTTTGGGCTTTTTATTTTGGTATTGATGTTATGTTTGAAATACGCAGTCTTTTCATTGTACAGAGCACCAATCACTAAGTGCTTTAATTCTTTGTAGTATTTCTTTTTTGAATCCGATTTAGTTTTCCTAAAACTACTTAGTGCTTCGTCACGTAATCGCATCATAACTTTGATTGTGTCTGTAATCCACGGATACGATTTATCTCTTATAGTACATGATTTGACAGGTGCGTGAGCATCAAACAAGGAAGTTATAAGGGTGTTGAAGACATGTACCATATCATTAACGGAGTTGAGCGTTGAAATAATACCAATGTTTAAAGAGGATAAGTCTGTGTTAAATGTTTCCGTGCATACGTTTTGAAGAGGGCGAAATTTTACGAAGTACGGTTTGAATTTGTCACGCTTAATATTAAATTCACTCACTACAATGGAATGGCCGTTGAGTGAACCGAAAGGTTCTACCGCTGTGTGTCTTGGTCTCAAATCAGTACACAAAAGATCGATGAGGGTTTCACTGGATGCTGTGTAGTGAGTCGGGCTTGTGACCAGCTGTGTAAGATTAAAAGTGTTAAGAAATTCATTGATATTTTTAGTTTTTATCCCATTTGTGTCTTTCATATTGACATTGAAATCACCAAGTAGAATATAGTGATCGCAATCACCCAAAGAACTAATAGAATCCGTTATGGCATCGAGAAAGAGGACAAGATTTAACCATGGCGGACGGTACGCTGTTCCTATGGCAATCTTTTTACCGTTCAAGGAGATTGTTAACCACATTTGTTCGACCGATTCGAACCTGGGATCGACCGCGCTAGTCCAAGTACGTGCGCTCAGCCCACGCCGCACATAAAACCCGACGCCCCCACCACGGCCCGCGCAAACACTCGCTGGTCGCGGTGTGTGACGCAGACGATAGCCCGGCACTACCGGAGCGCGCCCCTCCTCGCCCGGTCTGAGCCAAGTCTCGTTAATGGCCATAATGTCAAAGCAATGCCTGTCAAATACACAAATGAAGTCATCATGACCTGTACCCAATGAACCAGCATTAAACAACCCAACCTTAAACATTTTCTTCGGTTTATTCGTCATTGTAATAGTTAAAGTAAGTTAAAAAAAAAAGTTTTGTCTTCTGGCAAAAAAGTATTATCGTCAGAGCACATTCATTAGTAATTTGAAATAGAAAAATAGTGTAGGTCGATTTGTGAATCTGTAGATAGTGTACATAGGTTTTAAACTGTGGTATGTAAATAATATGTTTGTAAAATAGAATAGAAGTTGTATGATAAATAGGTGTAGGTAAATTTGTGTAGTGTTATAAAACTGGTTCGTTACACGTAGATTACAGAGGTGCGCCGCGAGACACACATCTGCAAATACAAAACATGGCTTATAGCGTGAAAACAAAAGTATTAATATTACTGTTGATAGGGTGGTACTTACTTTTACTAAACTTAATTCTAAAGAACACGTAACTATACATATATAAGTAATGTAGTTATCTAGAAAAAAACTAAAACAAACAAAATAAAAAGTACAAACAATTGAAGAAACATAAATAAACAAGACAGCTTCTCTAAAGAGCGGTTATTGCGCTGGTTCCAGGTGGCAGACCGAAGGTGCGCAGTATGTCAGCCTCACTGCGTATGTGGCAGGTGGCATCACCGGGTTTGTACCGGGCGAGGATGCGACCACGCTTAGACCACACGAACTGCCAACCGAGGCGACTACCGGCCTCACGCGCGTTCCGAAACAACTCCCGGTTTAGCTTAGTAAGCCGCTCGTTGACGTAGAAGCGCGTCGCGGGACCCGGCAGATCGAGATCCGCTGTAGTCATGCCGCGACGCACTCGTGCTCCCTCCAGCAGCTCGTCCCGTAGATCGTTGCGCGCGAGGCGCACGACGAGGAAGCGGGGGCGGGTCTCCACCGGCGCCGTCGCCTGCGTAGCGTTGATACGCCTGCCTCCAACACGCTCGGCGCTCACAATATCGCGCGCTTTGAGTTTTACGCCGATCTTTGCCGCCACCAGCATGGCAGTGTGAGTAGGGTTTTCGCCATTAACCTCAGGTATGTTTGAGATCTGCAGATCATTGGCGAGCAAGTCCTGGTCACGATCATTTATATCGCTCCTTAACTGGCTTATTAGCTCGTCCACATCCGATGATTGCGACACTTGGGGCTGAGCCAGCTTAGTCTCCATTACCGCTACTCTTTCCTCCAAGTTGCTCATCCTATCGTTTGTAGATTTTAGAGAGGACCTTAGCTCCGACAGATCGTCACGCAGCTGCTGAAACTCATTTCTCACAACCTTAAAAAATTCGTCCTTAAAATTACTTAGCTCTGCCCTGAGGATGTCAAGGTTGAGCTCCTGTGTGGCATCTAGGGCTGTGCCATTTATGGGACTGGTGTCCATTAGGTTTACAAGGCTATCCTCGTGATGCGTTGGTGCTGGTGCCCGCGCCCTTACCGGTGTTTCAGCCCGGTTATCCCTCACCTGGCTCTTTTCGCAGTCGGGGCAGTGCCAGGGGGTCTGTACGGAACCTTCACTCTGGCTGGATACCTACGCACCCTCGATGGTACCAGCGCTTGCACTTGCTGCAATTAACAGCCTCTGCCGACGAAAGAAATTTACCACAACCGCCACACTTGACCATGGTGAGTTGAAACTGGTTTGTTTACAAATCGCAGAACTATTTATGAGTCCAAGTAGTAGGTACACTGATAAGGCAACAGATGGCGCTATTCACAAGATCACCGTTATGGCAGTTTTCTATGGTGTGTATGGTACAGACAACACCATAAGTTGAGCACAGCGACGGAGTAGAGGTCCGCACACACTGATGTTGTGTCACAAGTTGGCTTTCGGTTGCCCAAATAATTACCGAATTATATATTGTGGGTTTCGGGTACTTAGACATTTGCTGGGGTTCACTATAACGTTATTTACGTTTTATTTTTTATTTGCACAGCACATAAACACCAGACAACAATGTTACTTGTAAATTACACTGACAGAAGTATTTTTACAATAAACTTATGCGAATTTAACTGGTATTTTTATTTATTTGCGAGAGAAGAACACAGAGAGCTTATGGCTGTTTGACATCCGTGACGTCAGTCCCTTTTCTAGTTGATGAAGGGATATATACAACTTCTACGGGTCTGATCGATTCGAAATTTGAATTCTGTATTATCCCAAAGGTACTGATGGTGTGGAAATGAAGTGAGTGACGCAGCCCTTGTTGGCTGTAACGAGAACGCCTGGCTGACTTGATAGCTCAACGCGAACTGAACTAATTTGTATGAGTTGAAATGAATGCGGCGTAAACATGTGCGGTTGCACCGTACATATCACTTGTCACCATGGCCATCGCCGGGGGGGAGGCTGCAGATACCCCCTCCCCCCTAAAAGCTGGGGATTTTTTTAAAACTTTCGTTGTTTTCGTTAATTAGCGAGAAGAGGCGCAAAACCGAGAAAAGTGGAAGGAATGGGAGGAGACCTATGCCCAGGAGTGGGACAGTCATGGCAAAGAAAAAATCATAAGTTTAAAAAGCATGAAAAACAACATTTTAAAAACCACCTAAAAAACCCTCAAAAAAATTGAAAAAAAAACAATCGTAGTAGCGTCGGGGCGTCCCCCGACGCTACTACGCTTGGATTAAATTATTTTAGGTTTTTTAGACGTTAAAAAAAACCCCGACAGAAATGTCGGGGTCTTTTTTTAATTTTTTATGTGACGGTTTGGTATAAGTAAGTACTTAATAGTTTTAATCTATACAAATAAATAAAATTGAAGTGTCTGTTTGTAATATTAAAATAACCTAACTTTTTACGACATGCATAATTTGTATAATTATACGGTACATATACCAAAAGAACATTTTTTAAAATTTTTGTCTGTGTCTGTGTCTGTTCCGGGTAATCTCTGGAACGGCTGGACCGATTTTGACGGGACTTTCACTGGCAGATAGCTGATGTAATAAGAAGTAACATAGGCTACTTCTAATTTAGAAAAAATCTAATACCACGCGGACGAAGTCGCGGGCACAGCTAGTTTTTTTCAAATAATATTTCTGTTTGTTCCTGCTAATCTCCGAAACGGCTGAAGCGATTTTGACAGGACTTTTACTAGCAGATAGCTGATGTCTTAAGGAGTTAGTTATTTTTGAACTTTTGAAAAAAAAGGAATAGGGTTTCTTGCATAAACATGAAAAGCCTTGAAATTGTTAACAAAATCTGATCCAAATAGGGAAGTAATATTTTTACGTGGACGAAGATCGCAGCCGCAGGGCACATCTAGTCGTGAATAACAATTGAAATAATATTGCGATTACTTTCAGTATTTTAGTAACGTATAAGTAAAAATTGTCTAACAATAAGTTGTTGCAACATCTATTGCTATCAAAATAATGCCAGGCGTTTGCCATACTAATAAATAAAATCGAAGTGTCTGTTTGTAATTTCCTAATATAAGTTTTTTTTTATACGGTACTTATAAAATAAAATAAAACAATAAAAATGTCTGGGCGTCTGTTTGTTTCGGCTAATGTCCGAATCACTGAACTTTTACTGGCAAATAGCTGATTTGATTAATTTTGTTTTGGTCCTCTGCCGATGCCGCCCAGAATTACAAGGTCCAAAAGGACACCTTTTGTAGTCATCACGGACATAATGGCATTTTGACCAGACCAACAGTTCTCACACGTAACAACATCCTCACATAACGTCACGCCTGTAATTCCCGAAGGGTTACACACAGCTAGGTGTACTTAATCGTACATCCATATGTCGCCAGTTACTTTGAAGTTCTAAAACGGCAAAAAATTACCGTCTGAGTAATCTTACTACTTTTACGAAGAGTTACAGATTTTGTTTGAACTAACGCGCATGGTCCGTATTTTAACCCTGCTAAAAAACTTGACGGCGCCTTTGCATGGAGGCTTCATATGATTCACGTTGCAAACTCACTGTGACCACAGACGAGAGAGAAGCGGTCTACAATTCTCTCTGGCGGAACGTCAAGTCGTTGCGAGCAACCATTTATTGACTTGTGTATAGTTGTCAACACAGACTAATATCCATACTTTCATACTAATATTATAAATGCGAATGTCACTCTGTTTGTTTGTATGTTTGTTTGTTTGTTACCTTTCACGACTAAACGGCTGATCGGATCTTAATGAAATTTGGCAAGAAGATAGATTTCAACCTGGGGAAGGACATAGGCTATATATCATTACGGTACGACCAATAGGAGCGGAGCAGCAATTAAAAATGTTGCGAAAACGGGGAATATGTGACGCAGACGAAGTTGCGCGGGACAGCTAGTATATATGTGGTTTTCAAGGATGGTACCGCGTAACAAGGCGTTGACTGATCGCTGACGTCTGTGGTGCCACATATATACATATATGTGATTCCGATGAGGCGGGTAAGAGCCTTTTCAGTTGTGGGATAATGAATCGCGCCCTGCAGCACGAAAGTAAAGCCAAGTCAGAAACATAGCCAATGAATTTCTTTAGCAACAAGGAAAACGTCCAAACCTGCGAGCACAAGTCGTCAGGAGGTACCCTAAGTACCCTTACAACACCATTTGGTGAATGAATGTCTGGGAATTATTATTGTTTTTCGTTATCATAACTTCATCCATAATTGCACAAACAAAACCTTCGGTTTCTCCAAAGAGTTCCCCGGAACGTAGCCAGGCTACGGACGCTGCATGGTCTACATCAGGTCCATGCAGGGCACTGAAGTAGCGTCCGTGAAGCTGCTTACTCTGCCAGACTTCCCTGTGGTCATTAGTGTCAAGCACTGCAGGTTTGCGGTGTTCTCTCCTGACAAGGAGAGCGGGCTGAGGGCCTTGTCTATCGCGAATACATCTCGATGCATCCCCACGTCGGTCGGCTTCTAGGAAATATTCCCTAAGACTGCATATCTTGAGATTGTGGAGAGTCTTAGCGTTTAAAAAGCCTCGACCTCCATAACTCTTCGGGATATACAGTCTCATAACCGAAGAACGTGGGTGATGTCACGCTGATGGTGGCGCGAGTGTCGGGTCATTTAGTTCCCTTCAAAATGCTTGAGTTGAATGATGGCTGATCCATGCGTCATGTTCGTGAACGGGCGCTGTCAGTTATGCTGGTCGTCTCTTAGCTGCCACGGCTCATTTCCAACTAATTATTTTATTATATTTTAATTGTTCTTTTTGTTTTTACCATGAACACTTTTAACGTGCACGTCTTGCTACATCGTTCGATAATGTACCATCTCAACATGAATGATGTAACCAAGGTTTTTGTAACAAGATTCTGATTTAAAAGAGTGTCCAAGGAGTTTCTTGCCCATTCTTCTCCATAGAGATCTACGCTTTGGAATGCAGGGCAACTACAGTACTTTCACAGTTATTATGTCTTGTGACTGGGACTGTAGCTTCATTTTTATTGTTTTTCGACTATTCAAAAGTGCCTGTAAATGGCCTACTTGAAATAAATGATTTGATGCATTTGATTATATGCCGTCAACAATGTACGGATCTTCCTATCCAGGGCGTTTAGTTCTGTTTGTGTCTATTTGAGTAGATCGAAACCGGCATGACCCAACCGTTAAAGGCACGCAACTTGTTTCCGCCTGATAAAAGACAATTATTTGTTGATTGATGTCATCGTTGCTTAGTCGTGCCTCCGACAGTAAGAAAAAGAATAAAATTAAAAACATAAAACTAACCGTATTTAAAAGAAA
Source organism: Cerastis leucographa (assembly GCA_963082945.1). Taxonomy (NCBI): domain Eukaryota; kingdom Metazoa; phylum Arthropoda; class Insecta; order Lepidoptera; family Noctuidae; genus Cerastis; species Cerastis leucographa. Next base: position 19,917,330 of record OY720365.1, read on the forward strand.
ATAAGAAGACAATAAAAAAAAAAAACTATTTTCTGGGTGTGTGTGTTAGTGGTATGTGTGTTGAAGGTTCAGCACAGATTAGGTGTTGTTAACATGTCTTCGTTTTTATCGTATCGATAAATAATTCATAAGTCAATTTCCACTCAACAGCAATACTAAATATATTATGTCTTTCATTTCACATAGATTTATGAAAAACAAAGTTACGTACTGCTGCAGTTTGATGAAAAAGCCACTTATTTATCTCAAAAGTTAATTAATGTCAAATCGTATTTAAACCAATTTTCATTGAAAGTTCCTTTTACCTTCTACAAACCCACACTGCTCTGTGACATACGAACGGACAGGACGAATCTTTAAGGGTTGCGTGTATGCCATTTGAACCCTAGTAAATTGAACTAACTAAACTTAAAACAACAACTGGTTGCAGACTTTTATTACCAGGCGTTTAAAGTATTTATGAAGTAGCTGTTGACCGCGAACTTCGTCCGCGTGAAATTATTATAAAAATATTACTACCCTATTTGAATCAGATTAAATAAAAATTTCAAGGGCAAGGAACGCCAATCCCTTCTCTAAAATAAAAATATCCTAAGTTACTACACATCACATCAGCTATCTGCCAGTAAAAGTTCAGTGATTCGGACATTAGCCGTAACAAACAGACGCCCAGACATTTTTATTGTTTTATTTTTGTTATAAGTACCGTATAAAAAAACTGTTATCCGGAAATTACAAACAGACACTTCAATTTTATTTATTTGTATGGAAAACGCCTGACATTATTTTGATAGCAATAAATGTTGCAACAACTTGTTGTTAGAAACTTTTTATTTATATGTTATAAATATTATTTCAATTGTTATTTACGACTAGATGTGCCCCGCGGCCGCGATCTTCGTCCACGTAAAAATATTACTTTCCTATTTGGATCAGATTTTTTTAACCATTTCAAGGGTTTTCATGATTTTGCAAGGAACCCTAGGTAATCCTTTTTTTTCAGAAATAACTACTCCTTAATATATCAGCTATGTGCTAGTAAAAGCCCTGTCAAAATCAGTTCAGCCGTTTCGGAGATTAGCAGGAATAAACAGAAATATTATTATTAGGTATTTAAAAAAACTAGCTGTGCCCGCGACTTCGTCCGCGTGGTATTAGATTTTTTCTAAAATAGAAGTAGCCTATGTTACTTGTTATTAAATCAGCTATCTGCCAGTGAAAGTCCCGTCAAAATAGGTCCCGGGTGGACCTATTTTGACGGTACTTTTCCTTCACCGGGTAATCTCTGGCACTTCCAGTGATGACCCGGAACAAACAGACAGACAGATTTTTTTCAGCAATGTGAGGAGCTGGTGTCTGAGTTAGGCGTAAAATGTCTGTATTACAAATCACGGTCCCCACCCCACGGAAGAACAGAAAGTTTGTTTTACTAAAAAAATATGATATTACAATCCAATGTTGTGGAGATTTACGACTAAAAACTTATTATAATTTTGGGGGAGAAGTTAAAAAGTAACTGTCAACAAAAGTTAATCAGAGCGCCTGTGTCTGTGTGTATGTGTGTGACTATAAGTGTGTCTAATGGCTATAGTGTGTTGTGTTGAGTGTCAGGTGTCGTGTGCCGAATTTAAATATCGATTTATCAAAATCTCTTAGGCATGTTTTGAATGTGACTATGTATTAGCAACCTCAAAGGTACCAACTTATTGGAAACTAGCTGTTCCGCGCAACTTCGTCTGCGTCACATTTTCCCCGTTTTCGCAACATTTTTCATTGCTGCTCCGCTCCTATTGGTCTTAGCGTGATGATATATAGCCTATGTCCTTCCTCAGTGTTGAATTATTGTTTTGAATAAGTGAAAGTAGGTTTTATATGAGAATAAACTTTTATATTTTGGAATTACAATGATGTACTTTACTCGTAGTGTCAAGTGTCACAGAGTAGAGAGCTTATATCATGAAGTATAGAGTAACCAGAGACACAGTCTAACATACTAGGAAATTACATTAGAAGGCGCGAAATTTAAATTAACATTTCAATACTCCCTTCAAATTAGAGCCTTCTGTTATATAAAGCACAAAGTATTAAAACATAAAACAAAACAAACAATAGCCTTAAAACATACAATATGAATAATATTTAGTTACAAGTTTTGATAATATACAACAAAGACCATCGTCAACATAAAGACACAAATAACATGTTATTCCTCTAGTTAATCCAATGTAAATACACTGATCTGCTTTACATCTTTGAAACCCAAATTTCTTTAAAACTGAATTAAATTTTGTATTCCAACATCTTGGTGCCTGTTTTAGTCCATATAAGGATTTGTTAAGTTTACATACCATGTTTGGGTTGCAGTCCAATCCCTCAGGTGGAGTCATGTAAATTGTTTCTTCCAGGTCACCATACAGGAAAGCAGTGGTGATGTCGAATTGGATAATCTCTAAATTTTTCTGAGCTGCAAGTGACAATAATAATCGTATAGAGTCATACCTCACTGTCGGCGCAAAAGTTTCATCAAAATCTATCCCTTCTTTTTGTGGATATCCTTTTGCACATAGCCTTGACTTGTAACGAGGACCTGTTGGTTCGTTTTTGATGCGAATACCCACTTACATCCGATAGGCTTGGTGTTTTGGTGTTTTGGGGTTTTTCTACCAATGTCCAAGTAACATTTTTAGAATGTGATTCTAATTCTTCTTTTATTCAATCTTTCCACTTTTCAGATTCGATTGAGGTTAATGCTTCTTTGTGATTCTGAGGAATAAAATTTAATTCTTCACTGCAGCACAGGTAAGTTTTATCTGTATTTTCATTTAATTTTGATAATTCTCTGTTTCTTGGTCTCAATGTTATTTTAGAAGGTGTTGACGATAGTTGAACATTTCTATTTGGTTTATACTCAGGATCTAACTTATCTTCTTGATCTGACATATATTCACTAATGGTATTTGAAGTATCTGATGTGTCATTGGAATTCAGAGATGTAAAATTATCATTTTGTTCCAATGATGTATCACACATTGTTTCTTTCTCTGTCAGACTTACAGGAACATAGTTTCTTTGTTCTGTGGTCTCTAAGAAAACGGCATCTCTGCTTTTAATCACAGTTTTCGAGACAGGTATTATAAACCTATACCCTTTTGTATTATCACAGTATCGTGGAAAGGTAACAAACAAACTTACTTTCGCATTATAATATTAGTTAGGTTATAAATCATTGGCATTATAATAGTACACAGTACAGAGTGGCTCGTTGGTGTAGTGGTCGCAAGTCCTTGGTTCGATCCCGGGCCGGACAACCCATCAGGAATTTCTCAGTAGCAGCCAGAGTCTGGATTTGTGCTCGGTTGATGGCAATAGGCTCGCACCCTATCACATGGGACTAAAACATAAAGAACTGGCACTACCAAGCTCTAAGTTAAAAATTCAGTCAACAAGTGCCCTAGCCATTTAAATGAAAGTTTATAATGTTTTTTTAATAAAAAAATTATTCATTCATAATATAAAACAATTGTTATTATACTAAAACTAAAATACTATATAATATTCAGTTTTGCTGTTGAATGTAAATTTACATAATTATGAGTGAGCGTTAAAAATATTGTTATTATATTGTTTGATGCGACGGAACCCTGTGTGCGTGTGAATACGACTCGCACTTGGCCGGTTTTTTTTATATTTCTATGCTTGTATAAGCATTGTGTGTGGTGTTTGATTTATCAATGCTTGAAATGATATTTTTCTATTACTAACCTTATACGGATATTGCTTGTCCGAAAAATAACGATTTATTTATTTAGTGAATGTACTGTTGCAATCCGGAACTACCTCAGGAGAGGACCTAACCTTGCTCGCTTGCACACTTGCACGGCTAATCACATAGTATAGTTGACTTTCCTTAGGCTAGCCGCACACACAAAATAATATTGACAATAAAGTACGTATTGTCAATAATATTGTGTGTGTGCGGCCTGTATTGCGGTATTGTTCAATATTATTGTGGATTATCCAGAAATTCAGATTTTGTCACGTCAATATCGGGGGGAGGCAGGGGTATTGTCAATAATATTGAAGTGTGCGGGCGCGCGGCAATATTTTAGTTGAGAAAAAGATTTCAAGGCAGGCGGACGTTCGTATTTTATGTTCAAAATGGAGGACGAAAACAGTATCCAAAGCGAAAATAGTGTTGATACTGTTGATGATAGCACTCCCACGGAAAAACACTATTTGTCAGTATTTATTAAAACAAGTCTATGCAAGTATTCTCCGTTGGCCAGACGAGAACACCCGGAGATAATGTGACGGATCGATTCGCCCGGACGGTGGCATGCCCGACATATGTCAACCGTGCCATCCTTCACAATAAATTTCCGGTAGTTATTCGTCATCATAACTTCATCCATAATTATTATTATTATTCCCTTTATTTATTTAACAAACATACGTTTTACATTTTTAAATATTTTTACAAAATTATATACAAAATATAAAAAATAGTAGCCCACCGGCATCGGGAACAGGGTCCGGGCTACCGGTGGTCAGGGCTCTTGAGAGAGGAACCTCCTAACAATACGTGCCGTGTCCAGAACTACTATTATTATTTTTATTATAATTATTATTCCTTTATTCATTTTCTAACATATAATTTACATTTTTAAATATTTTTACAAAATTATATAAAAAGAAAAACATTTAATTATTATTCAATCAAAATCAAAATCAAAATATTTTTATTTCACATAGGCCTACATGGGCACTTGTAAAACGTCGACAAAAAGGTGCTCGGTTCGGGTTGGTCGTTTCCTATGGAGAAGAACCGGCAAGAAACTCCATGGTTACTCTTTTAAAATAATTTGGCTTTACAATTTTTCTATGTTACAGCAGTGGCACTTAAGTATGAGTGGACATCGTAGGCCCGACAATAAGTCGTTGCTTACTACAAAACGTAGAACAAGATAAAAAGTTACCAAGGATCTAGGAATCTATAAGGCCTACAATGTCCATACATTTACAAACAATCGGTAAATAAGAAAAAGAGTCTATACAAAAAAAAAAAAAAAAAAATTGCAAAAAGACTAGATTAAACAAGTGACACAAATGTTGTCATCCGTGCTGTAACTATTCTAAACAAAATGGTGTAATGATTAAGAAACTATTGTAAAACATCTGATTAAAAATAATGGAAAAAAGTAAATAAAAAAGTAAATAAAAAAAAAAACAAAATAAAAATAAGATTGAGAATAGTTAGAGACATCCACACATTTGTGCCGTTTTATGAGCTACCAGGGAAGCCGCATGTGCGTAGGGGCTCAGGCCAAACTTCTCTATCTTCAACGTAGTCCTTAATTTTGTAATATGCTTTTTTAATTAGGACACGTTTGATATAATTTTTTATTATTATTTTTCATTTATTACATTAAAGTGATTTAACTCGGCTTTTTTTCTCATCCAGTCCTTAATCCATCGTTTCTTTCTTGATTGTTTTTTTTTAGATGATAAAATTAATGCAATACTCAATGCAACGACTTTTTTCTTTCTATCCATTATGTTAAACGTGCGCACATTAATCTAGCTGCGGAGCGACTGAGTCAGATTGTACCATGAAAAATTGCCAATAATATTGCGTAGTGTGCGGGGACCATATATTGATGAAGATTTTCGACAATCTAGCATTGACAATATTATTTTGTGTGTGCGGCTAGCCTTACGCCTGTTCGACAAGACGAGCGCGTCCAGTATCTGTTGTTGGCTTGTTGTCCAACCGTATGACCGTACCGAGTACTGATAAGTCCGTGAGTGATATCACGTCGTATCACAATGCCTTCCCAGAACTCTCCAGACGGCCTCGTTACTTGAGCAAATAGCGCGTCATCCTAACAAACAGCTATAAATATTTAACTATCATTTCTGATATCAGCTTCCATTTTACTGTCTATAAAATCCAATTGATCATTATGTAATTCACTATCATCATTTATTTTGTCAAATATTGAGGGGCGGAGCGGTATTTCCACCGAATTGTGTAAACAAACTTATTCCAAGAATCATTTCTATTATCACTGTCACGCGGCTGCCGCAGCACACGGATCATAAGCTGCGTGTGTGCTATGTGTGTAGTTATATGCTCATACAACAGCTTCTTCATATAAAAGGTGTAAAAGCAACCTATACGAAGTCTAAATTAAATCAAATCAATTTTATTTGCATAAAACATGGTGCACAAAGTTGTTAAATTTTTACAGATTGCTGTCGATCGCTTAGATAATCAGACAATAGTAGAAGCTGTGGTCCTCTTATTCCAAGTGTTTCAAGCTTCTGCAAAAGAGTAGTGCAAGAGATAGTGTCGAAGGCCTTGGCAAGGTCCAGAAAGATCCCAACTGTGTGCATGCCACTATACAGATTTGTAGAAATGTAATTAGTCAATTTGTTGACAGCTTGGTTTGTTGATTTTTTTAGGCCTAAAACCAAATTGATTATCTAAAAGTATTTTGTTATGTTCCAGATATTTTATCAATCTACTTTTAATGATTTTTTCTAAAATTTTTGAAACGCACGTTCATACTGAAATAGGTCTGTAGTTATTCACACTCATTTTGTCTCCAGACTTAAAAGTGTGACCAGAGACCTTTTTAGCAATTTTGAAAATATCCCTTTAGATAAACATAGCTGAAAAATGTGGGTCAGGGGAGGGGCCAAGGTGTTTAAAAATGTAGTGGGTTAGAATATCATCCAACCCACTTGCGCCGACTTCCTTTCTTCGTTGACGTCAGGTATCTAGTAAAACAAACGAATTTAATGTGGAAGATGTCCTAATTGGGTTTTGAGTGGGAGGACGACTAATATTTAAGGATTTTTTCAGCCTAGTTTTACTAACGTTGACAAAATGGTGGTTTACCATATTTATTGGGGCTGCCGCCGTGGCGATGTAGCGCGTCAGGGATGTTCGCGGAGACGTGCGTAGACGGGTTCGCAGCGATCATGCGAAAGCGTTGCGCGTCCATGTTGGCGCGCTTGCGCTCCTCCTCCAATGGCATTCTGAATGTGTTCTCAGACCGGTGGGACTCTCCCCTCCTACGAAGGTGGGTCAGAGTCCAGACCCACATACACAAACGAACTGATGGACCATTGAACGAGCAGTTCAATGGTTCATTAGTCATTTAATAATCTATTGTTTTTATTTTTTCTAACTCAATATAATTTGATACTAGACTAACATTAGGGTAAGTTTTATTACTACTAACACAATATGGATTTTTTATCTGTGGGTTTATTTCTGTTGATAGTAAAACAAGCGGAGGTTCGGAATTTTTTGACCTTAATGCATTGGTTTTTATAAATTCCCACACAATTTCTTCACGCCGTTCATGCTTATCGTACTGGTTTTTAAGTTTTTTAAAAAGATTACTACAGCAGTTTAGATATCTTTTATAGGTAACAGAAAGTATTACGTCATCAGGATTTTAGATGCAGTTTGTCTCTGTGTCTTATACAACGAACGAGACCGGCTGTGATCCACGGTTTAATAACCGGCCCGAAACTCTATGGTTACTCTTTTAAAATATTTTGATTTTACAATATTTGAATGTTACAGCGAGCGTTAGTACTGAAGTAAGGGAGGATAGCGTGGGTCCGACAATGAGTCGTTGATAACTACAAAAGGTAGAACAACAGAAAACAAAAAAAAAAAATACACGTCTTGGAATTTTACAAGGCCTACAATGTTCACACATTCACAAACAATCGGTAAATAAAAATTTATTCCATCACCGCTGCTCTCAAAAACGGTGAAGGAGAACATCGTGAGGAAACCGGCATGTCCTAGAACTAAAAATTTGAAGACGTGTGACATTTACCAACCCACACTGGGCCCGCGTGGTGAATTACAGCCCATTCCCTCTCATAGAGAGGAGGCCTGTGTCCCAGCAGTGGGAACATTGTAGGCTGATGATGATGATGTAAAATCTGAATAATAAAATTAAAAAAAAAAAAAAATGGGAATAGTTAGAGACATCCACGTGTGTCGTTTGTGAGCTACCAGGAAAGCCGCATGAGCAGAAGGAACTAGAGCTAAACTTCTATATCTTCAACGTAGTCCTTAATTTTGTAATATGCTTATTTAAAAAGGACACGTTTAATGTTGGACCTGCTCTTTACATCGATTATGAGAAACTTGACAAATCCGTAGTTGCTGTTGAGAAGTACCTACCTAACCGTACGCGCGGCGCGTTAGGCACGCATACGTCGAGAGTGTCGTGACATGTTGATAACGCGGAGATAGAGCGGTGCAGATGTCAAGGTGCCGCGACGTCGCAAACTTGCGGGCAGAGCGAGCCATCTTGTAGAACATAATCAGTACCTGCGATCGAGCTCTGCTCGCCTGAAAATAGAGAAAACGATTTTACAAGATATGAGACCTAGCTAGATCGATTGTTCGCCCCTAACCCCTATATTGCAAGTTTGATCAAAATCGTTAGAATGTTTTCGAGAAGGTCAAATACATATTATATGCAAATATTGCCCATTTCATAGTTTAGGATAGAATCTACCGAGTTCCTCGGTAGTGGCAGAACGAGGACCAGGGCAGCATGGCAGGTGGCACGGTGCACGTAGCGAGGCTGCCACTGATGAAGATTATAATATGCCTCCGTTTATCTGAGAGAAATAGAACAAATAGAACTTGCGATTCAGAGAACCTGTACGTATAGGACACATACTTATGTACCCAATAATCCTGGGCTATGTCGAGGGTAGGACACCAGACTGAGGTCGCAGGCACGCAGAGGTCACCTGCAGGTGATGCAGGTGATGCAAGTCGCGGCGTGCTGGGGAGAGCGGCGCGTGGGCCTCCGCGTACAGCTGCGCGTGTGAGTGCGGAGGACTTGGAAATGCGGAGGTGATTTACTGACGATTGAAAATAAAATAATGGCATTCCCGCAGCCAAAAGTGCAAACTCAAGGTTTGCAAACGTGCTATGGAGCATACTACGTTAGCAAAGCGCACTACCTACACTACGCTTAAACAATCGCAGATCGTAGACGTGGCTCAAAGCAGCTCAGGCAGGACTGAGAGCAGTGAGAGCCCGCCAAACAGGTTTGGTGCCCTGAGTGCTGCGACACTGCGACACTGCGACACTGTGGCACGGGGCCGAGTCGGCAGACGAAGCAGATGGCGGCGCGACCTGGATGTCTTCCTCGACATTTGGAAAAAGTAGCCTTTGGTAGCTGTGGACAGTACAGGCTAACATAATAAGTTAGTTATTATAACCGTTACGTGTATGGGACTACTTTGACACATTGTCGAAGTGGATCATTCTTGTAATTAATAAATTTACTTACTTAACAGATTTGCGAATGTATGATATTAATTACCCACTTGGATAGGAATATCCGGCCGGCGCGCGGTTCATGTAATCTAATGCAAAATGTAGCAATGAGTTTATAATCAATAGAAAAAAAAATGACTTTGGAGAGTGTAGAATCATAGAGTAGAATACTTATTACCAAAATTAAGTGTTGTCTCTGTGACTCCATCCACAATATATTCGTACATACTACACTTGATTGACAGATTAAATTCCAAACGTTGTCATAATTTTACACAAAGAGTAGAAAATTATACCTGATATTACGGGCGGCGGTGGCGGTGTCCGGGGGCTGGGACCTTACAACACGCATGAGAAGGCACGTGAAGTGCTTGTCGCAGCTCGGCGGGGCCCGACGCAACCCAGCAGGTTCGTGCATCGTCCGCGCTGCTACCTGCGCGCACTCCTGACAGAGTACCTACTTGCGGCCCCGGGGAGGCATGCCCGGGCGAGGAGTTATCTGTGCCAGACGAGCGGGGCCGTGCCAGTACCTGTGTGTGCGACACAATGCGACCGACACAAAGGAGCGCCCTCGCGACCTTCACTCAGCGGTTTTGGATGTCCGTTATTACGAATTGTCTACTGTCCGTTTTCCAGGGCTGCCAACGTCTCCAACATGCCGCCATCGACAACTACCTGAACATAAATATTACCCAAGACTAGGATCAGAAGTGCGGGAATTGAAAGACTGAAGACAAGAACAAAAGAAAAATCAAAGTTACGCGAATAAAGTTTATGTTGCAAAAGGTTAATAAGATCTTTAACGAATTACCGACACCGTCACAGGATACACCGATACTAACTATGAAGAACACGAAGAGCCCACGGCGTTTGCGCCTTAAAACGTTTTACTAATAAGGAAGGTACAATGATCGTGGCACTGGTCAGCCCTATGCGTATAGTTTGCGTCGTTAGAGTTTAGCGGCATATAAAGAGGACAATAGCTGTGAGGTGGCTGAGCATTCAGTGAGCGTGCGGCAGACAGGTGAGTGTCGCTGGTGAGCCGGCGAGCGCGCCGCATCCTGTGCGCCGTCCATGCCGCGCCCGCGTGCCGCCGGCCTCGGAAATGTTTACTCATTACTGATCATTAATTACTGTTTGCATCGTTAGATGAGTAGCTCGTTAGCGATAGGGTGCAACGTGCGCGCGCCTCTCACGCAATCGTCTCGGTCGCCATGCAGCCTCGCAACCCTGCCCTCTGCCCGCTGCCCTCTGCCCGCTGCTCACTGCACCAGTGTCCACGTCCCGGTAGCACTCACCTGCTACTGCAATGCCTGCCAATGCTGGCTACTTGCGCTAATCCTCGTATCGCATAGTTACGTCCTGTGCTGTTAACGCAGAGACAAGTTGTTGGTAAACTCGTGCCCGTATCCTAGTGGTGTCGGGGGCAACTCACAGTTGAAGGTGAGCCGCAGCTATGAAGGTCTGCGGCTGCTTATCTCCCCCTAAGTGCGGACGGTGGCCACTGGCGCTGGCGGAGGGTCGACGCTCGACACCCAAACTAATACCATAGAACTTAGAGTTTACATAATACTTACAACACTAACGATATTTGTTGCTCGTTGCAAGCTTGCTAGTCTAGCTGACAGTTAGTGTTACGTTAGCTGGGAGCATCGTGTTACTCGGAGTGGTGTTGTGGGTCTTACACGCAGTCCCGCCATCGACTCATTGAGCCGCAACACAACGTACAACGCTCTCGTGTAATGTAAAGAGTAATGCCATAATATGTCTCGGCCTGACCGCCCATTACTGACCGAGTTTCCTCAATGCCTCGGAACATAAGCCGGCTGTATTAAGTAGATCTTTGTCAGTCGTTACAGGTACTCAGTGGCCCGAAGGTCTGACAGCCAGTCTTACTAAGGGGTATCGTATTACCTAGTAGGTACTAACTGGGTTTAGGAGGTTACATAGGTCCCTCCTTATAAAATACTGGTATTCAGCTGCATCCGGTTAGACTAGAAGCCGACCCTAACATGCTTGTGAAAAGGCATGACAAATGAGATGGGTGGGCAACGAAAGATGACTTTTTCTTGCGCTTGGTCCGTGAGAGGATGGACGGAGCACGACTTTTACTTGTTATTTTTAACCGACTTCAATAAAGGAGGAGGTTATGTATTCCAGCAGCATATTTTTCTATCCACTGCCAAATGGCATAAACGGAACCCTAATGGATTCGGTCCGTCCGTGTGTCACAGATTATTTACTCCGAAACTATTAGCACTACACAGTTGCAATTACGCTACACAATATATCCATACCAACTGACCGATCGAAACTTTAAAAACTACATAATACTTTTCCTTATTAAAAAAACAGCCAAGCGCGAGTCGTACTCGCAAACACAGGGTTCCGTAACACCAACCAATTTAAACGAAAAATAAAAGTCTCAGAGTAAAAATACTGTGACATACGGACGGATAGACAGAAGGACAGACCGAATCCACAAGAGTTTCGTTTTTGCCATTCGGCACCGGAACCCTCTAAAATAGACTTTTTGCTTAGTAAAATAAAAATCAAAATTGTACAATAAATTAATTTTGGTTATTTCTTTTTGCAAAAATGTTTTCTTTTTCGTGCTTCGCCGGCCATACGATGGAAGTTGATGTAAACTTATCCCAGATTACCGGCTGAGCGAACATTGAACGTGGCTAATATTAAATGTTTTGTTATAATGTATAAATAAATAGTACGTAGCGAACAGAAGTATGCAACAATGAATATTAAATAGAATCGAATTTTACCATTCGAAACACGTACCTAATGATTTTGCATACAATGAACTACATAACGAGTAACATTAAAGGTGATGAGGTATTACTGATACGCGCTGAACTTTGTTACCGAACATGAGCATGAGATAATCACCCATTGATAGCGCTAACACATTAGTAGTGATTGTGGCCAAGGTCCTGCCGCCGCGCCGCTGTACAGCGCTGAGCGGCGCTGTGCCCGCTAACAATAGCGACGCCGTGAGGCGGGACATGCTACCTGCGGCACCTGTGCGCCGAGCCGGCGGCTGATACAACTGCTACGACGCGGTGCTACGGGTACATGCCCAATAATGGCGGATTTGAATCAGCAAAGCATCACAACTTATCCAATATTCACAAAGAGAAACCTACGATGGGAGTCACACAGTAGAGTGACAGATCATGATCATGTTACTCGTGGACTCACGTGGTCGTATTATGTCGGGTACGTGACACGAGTGGTAGCTGGTCTAGGAGGGTGTCGCGTGAGGCGCGCAGGATTGTGCCGATAGTGCACAGGTTAGCTAGTGCAGCGCTATCGCTGACACGGTCACCGCGCGCACCCGGATGGCAGCGTGTTTGTAAACACGCAGGGTGCAGAGGGCAGGGCTGCAGGGAGCGGGGGGGGGGGGGGGAAGCGCGCCAGGAAAGTTTTACCCTGCGAGGTTGGCCCGCCGCCCGGCGCCGTCCGCCCGCGCGCGCTGTATATAACGGCCGGCCTGCCATCCCTCGGCACATTCACAGTTGTGTTACAGGCAGGTACACTTGTATTCCGACTTCATCTCTGACTGAATTCACATCACAATGGCCGCCAAGTTGTTCGTGTTGGTCGCTTGCATCGCCCTGGTGAGTACCGCGTGCAGTGAGCTCTGCCTGCCTGCCGCCGTGTCTGTCAGCGTGTCTGACCGGGTGTTCCTCCCCACAGAGCCAGGCTGGCATGGTGCGCCGCGACGCGCCCGCGTCCTCGCCACTGGCTGACATCGAGAAGCACGCCGCCGAGTTCCAGAAGACGTTCAGCGAGCAGTTCAACTCGCTTGTCAACTCCAAGAACACGGCGGAACTCAACAAGGCGGTCAAGGAAGGCTCCGACTCGGTGCTGCAGCAGCTGTCAGCTCTCTCCAACAGCCTGCAGGGCGCGGTACGTACACTACACTACTCCTGCCCGTGTGTCGCACTGTGCATTCAGTTCTCGGCTGAATGGCGTGGCGCTGTACGGGCGCTGTCACTTGACCTTGTCCATTGTTATCTCTTCATTCTATCTTGATCTTGTCCATTGTTATTCCCAGGCAGTTCAAGAACGGGTAACCAGCTAGCTTCAACTTTTAACTGAAATGAATGATTTTGTGACCTTAGTGTTTGAGTTTGAACTGGTAGTTAATGATGTGATTGTAACAGATCGGGGACGCCAATGGCAAAGCCAAGACTGCGCTGGAGCAGACGCGCGCCAACCTGGAGAAGACGGCGGAGGAGCTGCGCAAGGCGCACCCCGACGTGGAGCAGCAGGCGGGCGCGCTGCGCGACAAGCTGCAGGCCGCTGTGCAGAACACCGTGCAGGTACGACTCACACCACTCCCTCCGCGCCACCAGCGCTCACAACACTCGATAGTTTGGCGTCGTTTTTAACCGACTTCTAATAAAGGAGGAGTTTATGTTTTTTTTCATTTACATGCTTTGATTTCTTTGTGAACACTGGGTCTGATTTTCGTGATTCTTTTTTCTTTTGGTAGAAGTAGATCGTGCGGTGGTCCCATATAAATTTTAATAACATACTTTGGTAGGTTATGAGTTTTCTTCTTTACTGGGTATTCTATCTTCTTCGTTTATGTTCATAACATGATTATCATACTCGTAATAACTTCTCGTTTCAAAGATAAAATTATATCTGACCAGTGACAAGCATTTGTGCAGGATACTCGTATCTCAACGCAAAAGGGTAAAATAAAATATGAGTAACTGTCGATTGTGGTTAGTTCTAGCTGCTCCAGCTAAAAAGCTGAACTGGAACCAGTTGACACTGTTGATCTGAAACTAATTCGTAACTTGTCCGGTTTCGCAGGAGACACAGAAGCTCGCTAAGGAAGTCGCCGGTAACCTGGAGGCCACCAACCAGAAACTGGCTCCCAAGATCAAATCCGCCTACGACGACTTCGTGAAGCAGGCCGAGGAGTTGCAGAAGAAGCTGCACGAGGCTGCCAACAAGCAGTAGAAGCTGTCACCCTCCCCGTACCGACTAGCAACAATAAACTCATACATTTTATGTACCCCTACCTGATGTGTTTCATTACTTGTAAGCGCTGACTAGCGGTGCTGGTCACAAGCCCCCCGCACTTGTGGAGCCGGGCATGAGCTGGCGGCTCGACGCACATATACAGCTCGTAATAATACCACAATAAAACTCAAGATTGATACGTTTATCGCAATACCTATCGTACACCGAGATATATCGCACTAAAACACTACGTAAGTATCGCGCGATAAACGATTACCTACAAAGCTGACTTATTGACCCATAGCTGTGCGCTGTCGTGAAGGAAACAGATCAAGCAGATCTACCTACCGGAGCTATGTCACAGTGACACGTAGCACTAGGTCACAGTAACACAAGGCCTACATCGCCTGGCTGATGACTCTCTGCAGCTCAGCTCGACTGGGGTAGAGCAACGTTCTCAACGATCTCACTGACTCTGAGGTGTTTGTGAGTTTTTCTTGTGACGCAACAAGTGACGATACGGTGCAATATTAACACACACTCACATGGCAATAGTATCACATTGATTGTTTGGTGGTGTTAACGTTAGTATCTAAGCCAAATAAAATGGGAGAAGGCGCTGGCTCCTGCCATACAGGACCACCTAGTGACCCAGGAGTCAAAGGCTTCAAACAAGTTTCTATAAACTATTGTGTCAATACAAGAATTAGAATTTTGAATAATACGTTTAAATAAAATAATAAATAAATAAAAATAAAAATCTTTTATTTTCAGACAGGGCCCATATAATGTTAGTATACACAATATTGCTTAAAACTATGTTAGTAGACACGATTAAAACAGTTTAAGAATTTATTATCTAAGGTAAGTTTATCAAGCCCTATGCATGACATGTAGCTTGATAAACCTACCAATTGTCGGCCCATCCAGCCTTTCCGCAAGTACCTTCAGAATGCCATTTGTGCTTCCTCCCATTCTGCGTATGACTGAGGCAACTTTCTTTCTCAATATGGCAAAATAATCATCAGTATGAGCATCCGCGAACATACCTGACGCACTGCAGTAAGGTGGAAGCCCCAACAACACCCTGAAGGCATTGTTATATTGGATGCGTAAGGTATTGTCAGATTTTTGGGTATGATGAGCCCAAAGGCTGCTGGTGTAAAATGTTTGGCAGTATGCTTTGAAAAGTGTTATTTTTACTGGTACTGAACAACCAGCAAATCTTCGAGCCACCATATTTCCCCTCACTGCCAACGCCCTACGCTCCCTTTCCATATCCAAGTCATCTTTTAAATCGTCCGTAACAATATGACCCAAATATTTAAATTGGGTTACTCTCTGCAAAACTAAACCATTAAGTTTTATGGGAGGAACATATGTGGGACTCTGATTCCTACCTCTAAACACCAATAGTTCGCTTTTCTTAGGATTGTACTTCAGTCCATGCTTCACAGCGTACATTTCCGAAATAGAAAGTAACTTTCTTAAACGACAGATTGAGGGGCTCAGCAGCACCATGTCGTCAGCATAACTTGAGTTATTTAAACTTTTTCCATCTATGTGACATCCAACATGTGTTCTGCTGAGCTCCACAAGAAGATCATTTATATATATATATATATATATATTAAAAAGCCTCGGGGAAGTGAGACCACCCTGACTAACACCACACTCGAGTTTATAAGGGTCTGACACAGTCCAACGCTAATATGGACACTAATGAAGCAGGGACGCCTGACTCCCGAAGCTTTCCCCACAACACTTTATAAGAAACCATATCGAATACTTTTGTAAGGTCCAGGAAACAAGCATACCTACACGGGTGTTTTCCTATCCGTACATAACCGTGTATAACCGTAATACTTAACCGTGTGCTTTAATCTTCGATCAATAATTATTGATCGAAGGCTTTAATGCATAAATTGCGCTCTCAGTTGATAACCCAGCACGGAAACTGAAGGTTTAGGTATTCTATTTTTATTTGTGGTCTTAAAATTATTTTAGGAGATCATGTTTTGAACTTTATTGTAGATTCTGTGATCAGGCTTCCTTGATTTTTCAAAATTGTTGATTACTAGCTATTGCCCGCGACTTCGTTCACGCGTAAAATTTGAGGTGTTTATGTGAGACTGCCTCGTTGATCGAGTGGTTGCAAGCGCGACTACTGAGCATGAGGGCCTGGGTTCGATTCTCGGGTCTGGCCAAGTGTTATTGGGTTATTCGATCGGAAATTTCTCAATACCAGCCACAGAGTCTGGATTTCATGTTGGGCCCGGTTAATGGCTATAGGCTCGCCCCCTATTACATAAGACTTCAACGTAACTGGCGAAATGTGGGTGTACGATTTATTCTTCACTCAACGTAAACTTTTGTCCACTTTCAAAAAATTCTTATTTATCCCAAACAGCTTCCTTCGTCGCAAAATATAATTTCAATTGTTTTATTCCCGCTACGTCCTATTTTGTCCTTTTGTCCTTCAACGGCCCCGATTTTTTTTGTGGGCGCAGCTTACTTTATTGTACAAACGGGGATGATGACAGGGTAAAGAAAACGAAATTCTATTTTGTCTGTCAGTCAGTTAATACAAAATTATTAGACACGTATTTTTTGTTTTATCAAGTTAACAAAAAAATACTTAGTTAAAACGCATTAAAGTTGGAGAGTGGGGGCTCACTACGTCACAACTAGGTATAAAATTTACTTAGCCGTGACGTCATGCGCCATTTCAACACAAAATATCTCCGTAATTTTACGATTACGTGAAAAAAGAAAAAATCAAAGTCAAAAAAGTCAAAGCATTTATTTCAATTAGACCATTACAGGCACTTTTGAAAGTCAACAAAACAAAATAAAACGCGAAGCTACAGTCCCAGTCACAAGGCATAATAACTTGTGAAAGTACTGTAGTTGCCCATTCCGTAGCGTAGATCTCTATGGAGAAGAGCGGGCAAGAAACTCCATGGACACTCTTTTAAATCAAAATATGTTACAAAATCATGGTTACATCATTCATGTTAAGAATTACAAATATGTGCGAACAATATAGAAATACGGGCAAGTTAAGAGCGTCCAGAGTAAAAGATTAAATCAGTAATAAAAAAATAAAGTAATTAAAATAAACCGTGGCAGCTAAGAGATGACCAGTCACAACTGACAGCGCCCGTTCACGAACATGACGCATGTATCAGCCATCATTCAACTCAACCATTTTGAAGGGAACTAAACGACCCGACACACCCGCCACCATCAGCGTGCCATTTAAGTGAGCATGACATTCACTCAACCACCAGGGTAATTTCGCGTCAATGAAATATTTAGGTACTCATTAAATGGTGGCTTTACAGTACATGGTACTCACACATGTGCTATGCAATTATATAATACTAAGAGATTGAATCTATACAATGCAAATATATTTTTACAATCTTCTGCAGCTTTCACAATAACTTCACTTTCTAATTCTGATGATTCCGATTGCCCCTATGGTTGTGGAGCAGGACCAGCATTGAGCCAAGCATTTTTATCATCAATATAATCCCCCAACTTATAATATGCTTGCCTACATAGTGTGCGTTTTATGCAAGATTTAAATTTCGTTTCATTCAGTTGTAGAATGTGGGGAGGTATTTTATTGTAACATTTTAAACAGTACCCCATGAAAGATGAGTCTACTTTAGCTAACCTGAAACCTGGCTGAACTAGTTGGTCTCTGTTTCTAGTATTATAGTGGTGCCGGTCACCTCTTTTACTAAATAAATGCAGATTTTTTCTAACGTACATGATGTTTTCATAGATGTATTGACAAGGTACCGTCATGATGTTAATTTCCTTGAACAGTTCTCTTAGAGAATCGCGCCTACGTAGATTATATATGGCTCTGATAGCTCTTTTCTGCAGAATAAATATAGACTCGATGTCTGCAGCCAAATATGTGTCAAATACTTTTTAATAATCTACCCGATAGACAAATAAAAAAAAATGAGTCACCATCCCTACTGGTCGACTATTACTCGTAAACTTGTAAAGCACACTTAAATGTGATAGTTTTCCTTCAAACTTCGTTATACAGGGTGTAAATCACCTCATCACGAAGCCGTCAACCAAGCATTCTGTACATGAAACTAAGTAACTTTACGCTAAAAATATTGCAGGGAAACTACTTTTTTTTGGGGGGTGTAAAATCATGTTTTGTGGTAGAACTCAATGTAACGCATTCAAAACATTGTGCTGATGGACGGATTGAATAATACGGGGGTCGTGGAGGTGTTTAAAGTAAAAATTTTACATTAAAAACTTGTATTTAAAAAAATACTTGTCAAAAAGTTGGAACTTTGACCCCTAATATCTCCGTAACTAGAAGGTTCCCAGGTATGGTGTAGAACAAAAAAATGATCGCAATGACAGGGAGAACCAGTGCCTTTCGGCTTCGTTAAGAGGTGTTTTACACCCTTTATATAGGTACTACTGTCGTGACATTTGAATTTGTAACTACAACCCTTTAGTTGGTAGAGGAGGTCCCTCTCCTCTACAAACTAAACCTCCACTTGTCTTAACGAAAATTGGTACTTTAAAGCTTGATAAGTCACGAACGGTTTACTTAATCAAAAAAAGGTCTTCCCAAACCCCTAATATTTTTGAAAGACCTATTCAACGATATGCCAAAATACGGGAAGGCACCCTAATAATTATTTTTTTTTAAATTTTGTTTTACCACTTTTTCGGCGTCATTAACGTGTATACTCATGCCAAATTACAACTTTCTAGTACCAATAGTTTTTGAGCTAAACCGCGGACAAACAGACAGACGGACGGACAAGGCGGAACTATAAGGTTTCCTTGTTGACTACGGAACCCTAAAAAACATTCCTTTCTCTCTTTGCCGTGAGAGAAAAAATAGGGAATTCCACTCTTGGCATACCTTTTTAAGGCATAATAATATTTATTCGTCAAATAAATCGCGAGCCATAAATACAGGGTGAAATTGAACAGATGCGACAAATTTAAATATACAATAATTGTTTGTAACAGTTGTCAACAAAATTTTGAACATATCAAATGTAAAATTAAAAAAGAATCTAACAGTGTTACGAAAAACGTTAAAATAATTAAAGTATCAAAGAATTTCGCGTACTACCGTTTTCGCGTAGTGGGCACGATTTAGGTATACATTCTCGCTATGAATGAATCGCGCCGCCCCCGTCCGCCCGGCCGCCCGCGCATCTCTTTCCCGCGCGCACGATTAATAAAATTTTTGTAAACCTTTCCCTTCATACTTTTGTCGGCTGAGGACGATCAAAAATACAATAAAAGTAAATAGTAAAACAATGTTTTAGTAAGAGGTATAACCTGAATAATGTTTGTTACAACAACAAATCAATTATTGTATTTTTGGCGTATTTAAAAAGTTGGAATCACAGTATTTACAATAATTATTAAGTATTTACACTAGATCAAATCAGTACACTTACCTACGTGTATTTTAATAATTGTTCAAATTGTCCACCTCAGTTTTGTAACCACAATTGAGCACGGCACCGCAAATTGTCCTTAAGTTTTGTATTGTATTGTATTGTATTGTATTGTATTTTTTATTGTAAAACATGAGTATACATCAAATAATATGTGCAAGGTCTTAAAATAACAGGTAGATCTGCATGTTCTGCCACTTATGGCGTACAATTTTTTTCTTTTAGATTAAACCATAAAAAAGAATAGAAAAACTTGAGTCTACACACCAAACTTTAAAGTAAATAAAAAAAAAAATTACTAATGCTAATTAAAAAAACAAAAAAGTATTGTTTTTACAGATTTCAGAGTCAAATTGTAAAAATGTCGTAATTATAGGAATCTATTTAATTAATTGCGTTCATTTAAAAATTCTGAAATGGTATAATAGCACTTGCTTATGAGATATTTTTTTAAATGAATTTTAAAAAGAACAGTTGGCATTTGTCTAATAGGTTTAGGGATTTTATTATAAATGATTGGTGCTAAACAAAAAATACTTTTACGCATCAATGCCGTGGTTGATCTTGGTACGCATAGTTTATTATTATCCCGTCGATTACGAATATAAACGTCTGATAGTTTCTTAAATAGGTTAGGATTGGTTTGTATAAAAGTAGCTATTTCATAAATAAATAAGGAAGGCAGACTTAAAATGTTATATTTAATAAAATACTGTTTGCAACTATCAGTCATTTTCAAACCAAACATAGCCCTAATACATCTTTTTTGTGACTTAAAAATGATTTCTTTATTAGTAGAGTTTCCCCAAAATATAACTCCAAACCTCAATAAGGAGCCGACAATGCCATGGTAAGCAGTTATAAGCGCATTGGTACTTACAATAGGTTTTAATTTATAGAGGGCATAGGCAGAAGAACATACTTTTTTATTTAATTCTTCTGTGTGTGCTTTCCAGTTCAGATGTTTGTCAACGGTCACACCTAAAAATTTAGCTGTGTCTACCCTTTTTATAACATTTAATTTGTGTTGAGCATTAATATTTGGTGCTTCTAAACGTTGACTGAAGAACATAATTTTTGTTTTTTCAAGATTAATTTTTAAAT
Source organism: Cerastis leucographa (assembly GCA_963082945.1). Lineage (NCBI taxonomy): Eukaryota > Metazoa > Arthropoda > Insecta > Lepidoptera > Noctuidae > Cerastis > Cerastis leucographa. The sequence continues at coordinate 19,938,234 of OY720365.1, forward strand.
TATTGTTATCTAACCAGTTAATTATTGAATTGATTGTTTTATTAATTTCACGTTCATAGCAATCTTTATTTGTAGAATGAATAGTGACTGTGCTGTCATCGGCAAAAAGTGATACTGGATAATTAGTTACTAATGGCAAGTCATTTATATAAATAATGAATAACAAAGGACCCAATACGCTCCCTTGCGGGACTCCATATTTAACTATCCGTTTTTTTTGATGCATAAGTTTCTTCTTTCTTGGTATTAATGTTTATTTTATACTGTATATTGTTTACGATTTTTCAGGTAAGATTCTATGAGATTTGGTACATTGCCTCTAATGCCATAAGCTTCCAGTTTACGGAGGAGAATGTCATGATTAACATAATCGAAAGCCTGGGTCATGTCGCAGTAAATGGAACATACCGGCGTCCTTCTATCCACATTACCCATGACATTATTTAAAAAATCAAAAATTATACTTTTATTAATTAAAGTTTGTGATTTTACAGTTTCGAATGCATTCCTGTTTTTTTGTTTTTTAGCTCGTCTGTCCAGCATGTTTTGAGTGATTCTTAGAATTCTTCCCTATGAAGGTGGGACATTAGGATATTTTAGCCGAAATCTTCGCTGCGTTTCACGTAGATTTCTTACGGTGTTGTACCACACAACAATATCAAGATACTGTACGTTTGTTAACGGTTCACAACTATTTCGTCTCGTCCTAGGCATTGTTATGACAAACACAAGACAAAAATACAAATTATTCGCAATACGTAAAGTGGGATTTGCGGAATGCGCGCGCGACCGTGACCTACAAACGTTTTAGGACGACTAATGAACTAAGGAAGGGTGGGCGGTCGCCGGGAAGGGATGTCGGCGCTGGCGCTCATGCGAGGTTTGGCAACGTCGCGCGATACTTACACTAGAAAATAGGCAAAATTAGGTAAATGACCGCTATGAACGGCAACGGGATTATTGTGCACTGCGATGAGTAGGACGAGATTTTTGATACTTTAAATTTTCTTTTTTATTTTGCATATTAATTTATTTTGCTGGAGTACAGATAATTCGTACTTAAATAAAGATAATAACATCAATGGACCATTTTAAAGCGATAATCACGTAATTTTTTTTAACGATTTAGATTGTAGAAAAAACAGTTTATAATTACTATGTTACTGTAACTGAAGCTCCCATTTCTTTTTGTCGCATTTATTCAAAGTCAGCCTGTATAAAAAGATATCCTAGCTACTTCTGGTACCCTGGTCGAGTTGTATGCCAATTTACACACGCAGGTTGAGTTGCGGACACTAGCCCAGTTGGTTAACATACAGGTTGAAAAGCGCTGGCGAGGTCAATCCCGCCTATCTCACCCTGCATTCCAAGCTGAACTCTTCAGACAACTCATTGGCCAACCTAACTTGATTGGTTTGGTGGCCATACCAGTACTGGAACATATTCGTTATGGCGTCAGGCACTCCCGCTTCGCGCATCTTGCACCATAGGACGTCTCTCCGTATAGTACCTGACAGATCTGCTTGCTTTCTAAGACATAGTGCTCGACACACTTGCGTGACCCACGGTTCGTAATTGCGAAAAACCTTTTATCACAAAGGCTCCTGTTTTCTGCCTCTAGCTTGGCATTCCTATTAGATTTTTGCATGATCGACTGGCATAATAATAAATTATTTATTTTGAGTAACTATGACTCATGTGCATAGGGTTAATAACAATATTTACTTAAGACTACGAGTATCTTAATATTTTATCACAACAATTTAAAAAAAAACACGTTATGAATCATTGCTGCAGGACACTAAATTCTAGAGCAACGATTCAAAATGCAACAATGTAACCTACAGGGCTGTAGCTAGAGTCGAATTTGAGGTAGGGCAGCATTGGTTACAGGTAGGGCGAAAGTAAAAAAAAACATAATTGATATGCTCTGAAGCACGGGCTTCTAAATCAATTACCATGTATATCACTGCCTCCTTGGTCAGTGATTACATGGTGTATGTGATGTCCGATAATTTTGTTTGTAATTCAGCAATTAGTATGTACAACATTTCGAAATACTCAGACTTAACTGGCTCGTCGTTCTCTTCTATATTTTGTCTGGCGGAGGAACAGGAGGGGCCATACCTCAAATAGTCATCCATCCGATTTGCTTTTTTACTTGCCTCTTCGAGGTCTGTGTCCTATTTTCAGATCCGCTGCAGTCGTCGCTTGTTAAAGACTTAGCTTCTTCCAGAATTTGATTATACATTTATTTATTTATACAAGTACTCGCTGCACTTACAGTTTGCACCAAAGCGTGCAGCAAGCCAAAAACATATCATTAACTAAAGAAATTTACAGAATAATTCAGCATAGCCTTAATGCTGCTCGTAAACACATCGAGATCCGGTTCCTGAGCAATCAAGGCGTTTAGCAGATTTATCGCCTTGGCTGTGGGCGCATATCGAGCAGTTTGGGTACGCACAGAAGGAGGCGCGAACAAGCAACAACAAATTTATGGCTCGCGATTTATTTGACGAATAAATATTATTATGCCTTAAAAAGGTATGCCAAGAGTGGAATTCCCTATTTTTTCTCTCACGGCAAAGAGAGAAAGGAATGTTTTTTAGGGTTCCGTAGTCAACAAGGAAACCTTATAGTTCCGCCTTGTCCGTCCGTCTGTCTGTTTGTCCGCGGTTTAGCTCAAAAACTATTGGTACTAGAAAGTTGTAATTTGGCATGAGTATACACGTTAATGACGCCGAAAAAGTGGTAAAACAAAATTTAAAAAAAAATAATTATTAGGGTGCCTTCCCGTATTTTGGCATATCGTTGAATAGGTCTTTCAAAAATATTAGGGGTTTGGGAAGACCTTTTTTTGATTAAGTAAACCGTTCGTGACTTATCAAGCTTTAAAGTACCAATTTTCGTTAAGACAAGTGGAGGTTTAGTTTGTAGAGGAGAGGGACCTCCTCTACCAACTAAAGGGTTGTAGTTACAAATTCAAATGTCACGACAGTAGTACCTATATAAAGGGTGTAAAACACCTCTTAACGAAGCCGAAAGGCACTGGTTCTCCCTGTCATTGCGATCATTTTTTTGTTCTACACCATACCTGGGAACCTTCTAGTTACGGAGATATTAGGGGTCAAAGTTCCAACTTTTTGACAAGTATTTTTTTAAATACAAGTTTTTAATGTAAAATTTTTACTTTAAACACCTCCACGACCCCCGTATTATTCAATCCGTCCATCAGCACAATGTTTTGAATGCGTTACATTGAGTTCTACCACAAAACATGATTTTACACCCCCCAAAAAAAAGTAGTTTCCCTGCAATATTTTTAGCGTAAAGTTACTTAGTTTCATGTACAGAATGCTTGGTTGACGGCTTCGTGATGAGGTGATTTACACCCTGTATAACGAAGTTTGAAGGAAAACTATCACATTTAAGTGTGCTTTACAAGTTTACGAGTAATAGTCGACCAGTAGGGATGGTGACTCATTTTTTTTTATTTGTCTATCGGGTAGATTATTAAAAAGTATTTGACACATATTTGGCTGCAGACATCGAGTCTATATTTATTCTGCAGAAAAGAGCTATCAGAGCCATATATAATCTACGTAGGCGCGATTCTCTAAGAGAACTGTTCAAGGAAATTAACATCATGACGGTACCTTGTCAATACATCTATGAAAACATCATGTACGTTAGAAAAAATCTGCATTTATTTAGTAAAAGAGGTGACCGGCACCACTATAATACTAGAAACAGAGACCAACTAGTTCAGCCAGGTTTCAGGTTAGCTAAAGTAGACTCATCTTTCATGGGGTACTGTTTAAAATGTTACAATAAAATACCTCCCCACATTCTACAACTGAATGAAACGAAATTTAAATCTTGCATAAAACGCACACTATGTAGGCAAGCATATTATAAGTTGGGGGATTATATTGATGATAAAAATGCTTGGCTCAATGCTGGTCCTGCTCCACAACCATAGGGGCAATCGGAATCATCAGAATTAGAAAGTGAAGTTATTGTGAAAGCTGCAGAAGATTGTAAAAATATATTTGCATTGTATAGATTCAATCTCTTAGTATTATATAATTGCATAGCACATGTGTGAGTACCATGTACTGTAAAGCCACCATTTAATGAGTACCTAAATATTTCATTGACGCGAAATTACCCTGGTGGTTGAGTGAATGTCATGCTCACTTAAATGGCACGCTGATGGTGGCGGGTGTGTCGGGTCGTTTAGTTCCCTTCAAAATGGTTGAGTTGAATGATGGCTGATACATGCGTCATGTTCGTGAACGGGCGCTGTCAGTTGTGACTGGTCATCTCTTAGCTGCCACGGTTTATTTTAATTACTTTATTTTTTTATTACTGATTTAATCTTTTACTCTGGACGCTCTTAACTTGCCCGTATTTCTATATTGTTCGCACATATTTGTAATTCTTAACATGAATGATGTAACCATGATTTTGTAACATATTTTGATTTAAAAGAGTGTCCATGGAGTTTCTTGCCCGCTCTTCTCCATAGAGATCTACGCTACGGAATGGGCAACTACAGTACTTTCACAAGTTATTATGCCTTGTGACTGGGACTGTAGCTTCGCGTTTTATTTTGTTTTGTTGACTTTCAAAAGTGCCTGTAATGGTCTAATTGAAATAAATGCTTTGACTTTTTTGACTTTGATTTTTTCTTTTTTCACGTAATCGTAAAATTACGGAGATATTTTGTGTTGAAATGGCGCATGACGTCACGGCTAAGTAAATTTTATACCTAGTTGTGACGTAGTGAGCCCCCACTCTCCAACTTTAATGCGTTTTAACTAAGTATTTTTTTGTTAACTTGATAAAACAAAAAATACGTGTCTAATAATTTTGTATTAACTGACTGACAGACAAAATAGAATTTCGTTTTCTTTACCCTGTCATCATCCCCGTTTGTACAATAAAGTAAGCTGCGCCCACAAAAAAAATCGGGGCCGTTGAAGGACAAAAGGACAAAATAGGACGTAGCGGGAATAAAACAATTGAAATTATATTTTGCGACGAAGGAAGCTGTTTGGGATAAATAAGAATTTTTTGAAAGTGGACAAAAGTTTACGTTGAGTGAAGAATAAATCGTACACCCACATTTCGCCAGTTACGTTGAAGTCTTATGTAATAGGGGGCGAGCCTATAGCCATTAACCGGGCCCAACATGAAATCCAGACTCTGTGGCTGGTATTGAGAAATTTCCGATCGAATAACCCAATAACACTTGGCCAGACCCGAGAATCGAACCCAGGCCCTCATGCTCAGTAGTCGCGCTTGCAACCACTCGATCAACGAGGCAGTCTCACATAAACACCTCAAATTTTACGCGTGAACGAAGTCGCGGGCAATAGCTAGTAATCAACAATTTTGAAAAATCAAGGAAGCCTGATCACAGAATCTACAATAAAGTTCAAAACATGATCTCCTAAAATAATTTTAAGACCACAAATAAAAATAGAATACCTAAACCTTCAGTTTCCGTGCTGGGTTATCAACTGAGAGCGCAATTTATGCATTAAAGCCTTCGATCAATAATTATTGATCGAAGATTAAAGCACACGGTTAAGTATTACGGTTATACACGGTTATGTACGGATAGGAAAACACCCGTGTAGGTATGCTTGTTTCCTGGACCTTACAAAAGTATTCGATATGGTTTCTTATAAAGTGTTGTGGGGAAAGCTTCGGGAGTCAGGCGTCCCTGCTTCATTAGTGTCCATATTAGCGTTGGACTGTGTCAGACCCTTATAAACTCGAGTGTGGTGTTAGTCAGGGTGGTCTCACTTCCCCGAGGCTTTTTAATATATATATATATATATATAAATGATCTTCTTGTGGAGCTCAGCAGAACACATGTTGGATGTCACATAGATGGAAAAAGTTTAAATAACTCAAGTTATGCTGACGACATGGTGCTGCTGAGCCCCTCAATCTGTCGTTTAAGAAAGTTACTTTCTATTTCGGAAATGTACGCTGTGAAGCATGGACTGAAGTACAATCCTAAGAAAAGCGAACTATTGGTGTTTAGAGGTAGGAATCAGAGTCCCACATATGTTCCTCCCATAAAACTTAATGGTTTAGTTTTGCAGAGAGTAACCCAATTTAAATATTTGGGTCATATTGTTACGGACGATTTAAAAGATGACTTGGATATGGAAAGGGAGCGTAGGGCGTTGGCAGTGAGGGGAAATATGGTGGCTCGAAGATTTGCTGGTTGTTCAGTACCAGTAAAAATAACACTTTTCAAAGCATACTGCCAAACATTTTACACCAGCAGCCTTTGGGCTCATCATACCCAAAAATCTGACAATACCTTACGCATCCAATATAACAATGCCTTCAGGGTGTTGTTGGGGCTTCCACCTTACTGCAGTGCGTCAGGTATGTTCGCGGATGCTCATACTGATGATTATTTTGCCATATTGAGAAAGAAAGTTGCCTCAGTCATACGCAGAATGGGAGGAAGCACAAATGGCATTCTGAAGGTACTTGCGGAAAGGCTGGATGGGCCGACAATTGGCAGGTTTATCAAGCTACATGTCATGCATAGGGCTTGATAAACTTACCTTAGATAATAAATTCTTAAACTGTTTTAATCGTGTCTACTGTTTAGTCTGCAAAGTGTTTATTCTTATTTTTGAATTTTGAATTTATGTCAAAATGATTATGTTTTTGAATCATAGATGGCACTTTGTAAATACGTCACAATCCTGAATCGCGGTGTCGAGATTCTCCGCGTTTTAACGACCTTCCAGCGGTACATCAAAATAAATTGGTTAGGTTAGGTTAGGTTAGGTTCCTGTAGGCGGTTGTACGTGGGGATCGTGCGATCCATGGCCCTTTACGGGGCCCCAGTATGGGCGACGGACCTGACGGCCCGCACTATCGCAGTTCTGCGCAAACCGCAGAGAGCGATGGCCGTCAGGGTCATACGGGGATATCGCACGATCTCCTACGAGGCGGCTTGTGTACTGGCCGGATCCCCGCCGTGGGACCTGGAGGCGAAAGCCCTCGCGACGCTACATCAGTGGCGCGAGGACGCCAAGGATCGGGGCGAAAGGCTGGTGCAGCGACAAATCACGCTGCACCGGTCTCAGCTCCGACAGGTCATGGTGGCGGAATGGCGGAGGAGGCTTGACCATCCCTCCGCCGGCCTCGACACAATCGAGGCGATCCGGCCAGTACTCGACGACTGGCTCGGGAGGAAGCACGGCTCCCTGACGTTTCGGGCGACGCAGGTGCTCTCGGGGCATGGTTGCTTCGGGAAGTACCTGTGTCGCATAAGCAGGGAGCCGGACGCTCGGTGCCATCACTGCGTCCAGTGTTCGGAGGATACGGCGCGGCATACGCTGGCAGAATGTCCCGCGTGGGACGAGCCGCGCCGTGCCCTCGTGTCAGAGATAGGTGGAGACCTGTCGCTGTCGACCGTTGCTCACGCGATGGTCGACAGCACAGAGTCCTGGGACGCGGTGGTGTCCTTCTGCGAAACCGTCTTGTCGCAGAAGGAAGCTGCGGAGAGGGAGAGGGAGATCTCGAGTGCCTTCCCATCCCGCAGCAGACGCACCGGGCGTCGGCAGAGGGCGGATAACGCCCTCTTCCGGCCCCCCTAAACAGGTCCAGGGGCGACGGATTCGGGGACATCCGTCGCCCCCCATATCACTGGACCCGAGACGGTGGCGCGTAGTGTTCCACGCGCGCCTCTCACAGACGTAACGGGGGGAGCACACCTCACTCCCCCCAGGGACGAGGCCCGCACTGGTCGAGCGGGCCGGCACTAGTCCGGGGCAGCGGAAGTCACATTCGTTCCCGCTGCCCCCAGACGCAAGTGTGCGAGGGAACACCGGGGTGGTTTTTAGTCAGTTGGAGCCTGACAGACCCCTCCGCCCTCCCCAGGCGGAGGACATCCGTTTCCGGATTTTCCACCTCGCAACAAAAAAAAAAAAAAAAAAAAGGTTAGGTTAGGTTAGGTTAGGTTAGGTTTCCTGCCGGAGGACCCAAGCCGGGGCTCGAATTTTCGAGTTCCCGGGGGCAGAGGGGAGCGCCCATGCGGACCTCTTCGCAGCGAAGCTGCAAGAGGTCATCGCAGATTCGGCCAAGGTGGCCCGACCGGTAAAGTCGGCGGCCATAGAGGTGACGGACCTCGATGACTCCGTCACCAAGGAGGAGGTGGTGGCGGCGGTCGCAGCGATAGGGGGCTGTGACGTCGCGGCGGTCCAAGGCCGGGACATAAGGCCCGGCCGCGGCGGCATGGGCACCATTCGCCTCGAGTGCCCAGTCCCCGCTGCCAAAGCTGTCCTCGCCAAGGGACGACTTTTGGTTGGGTTCAGCTCGGGTGCAGTTCGGGCACTCGAGGACCGGCCTCTGCGGTGTTTCCGGTGCTTCGGCATCGGACACACCCGGTCCATGTGTCCGTCCACGGTGGACAGGACGGACACGTGCTACCGCTGCGGCAAGGAGGGCCACAAGGCCGCCTCCTGCAAGGCCGCCACGCCGCACTGCGCGGTGTGTGCCGCCAGTGGCTGCCCGGCAGGCCACGTTATGAGGAGGGGGAACTGCAATCCTCCCCCTAAGCGTGGCAAAGTACAGGCGCCAACCAGGCCTGTTGCGGCTGCTGGTACCGCCGTTCCTGCGGCGGCTGCGGAGGGGGGTGCGATGTCCGACTGATGGATATAGTCGAACATCGCATCCTTCAGACGAACGCCAACCACTGCAGGGCAGCCCAAGATCTGCTGATGCAGACAATGGCTGAGTGGTTGGTGGACTTGGCGGTGGTCGCCGAGCCTTACTCGGTCCCTGGCCGTTGGCTGGGTGACCGGGACGGCCTGGTGGCGTTGGTGGCGCGGTCTTCCACGGACTCCCCTCCCCTCTCGCTCTTAGAGAGGGGACCGGGATACGTGGCCGCCGCGTGGGGGGACATGGCCCTGGTCGGGGTCTATTTCTCCCCAAACCGCCCTCTCTCGGACTTTGAGGATTTCCTGGAGGTCCTCACTGCAGTCGTAGGGAGGGCGGCGCCTCGCCAGGTCGTGGTGTTGGGCGACCTGAACGCCATGGCTGCTTCGGAACGTACCTGCACCGGATCGGGAGGGAGGAAGCCCCGTCGTGCCACGACTGCGGCGCGGCGGAGGACACGGCGCAGCACACCCTCGAAGTGTGCCCAGCTTGGTCCGAGCCGCGCCGCAGTCTGATCGCGGAGATCGGACAGGACCTCTCGCTTCCCGGTGTGGTCAACGCCATGCTGGGGAGCGAGAGGGCCTGGTCAGCGGTCGCCTCCTTTTGCGAGGACGTAGTCTCGCAAAAGGAGGCGGCGGAGCGCGCGCGGGAGGAAGACCCTCTCGCAGCGCCGCTCCGCAGAAGAAGAAGAGGTCGGAGAAGACGCGGTCTTCTCCCTCTTCATGGTGGTGACGGGTGCAATGCGGGCGAAGGCGCCCCCACGCCTGTGCCCGCCCCCCCCACGGGGAGGGCGTGAGGTCCGCTGTGCGGGTCATCGTCGGCGGAGGACTGGAAGTAAAGGCTGTGCCGGTTTCCCAGTCCCCCGCCACTAGGACGAAGCGGGAATGCCGCTGGGTCGTTTTAGTGGGTATACCGGGTCAGACCGGGGAGTCCCACATAGCCCGCCCATCCCCCGATGGACGGGTATGCGTAATGCATTTTTTCCCAGCGACAAAAAAAAAAAAAAAAAAAAAAAAAAAAAAAAAAAAAAAAAAAAAGGTTAGGTTGGGGTGGGGGACCACCCCACAGTGCTTGCGTCCACGTCGCGTCCCCTGGAAACAACCCAGTTCTGACCACCGTAACGGAGTGGCAGACTGGGTTGGCCAAAGTGCACTGTGCTTTCGTTGCTCTTTTTATCCTGTTTTGTTGAGTGTGCGAACCTGCGGAGGCTATGCCAAACCCTACGCGGGACGCCTGCGGGCGGTTTTTAAAACAAAAAGGCCCTTCTCAGGGCCAACCCAAAGGCCCTTCTCAGGGCCAAACCGACGCTTCGGCGTCAGAGGCTAGCCGCGCGCCGTCTGCGGCTAGCTTCGGAAGAACTGACTTGTCGGATTCGTATGACTCCGACGATGATTCAATGGTTGGCGTCTCGGTTGCAGGCGACTCGCAGTCGCGAAAGCGGGCCTTCCTGCGGGATGGGTCCGAGGGCTCCTCGGCGTCAGGGTCGACGAGTCAAGAGCTAAAAAGCTCGCTGTCAAAGGCTAAAAAGCCGACGACGGCCGCGGACACCCACGTCGTTGGGCTCGCGGACGCCCAACGTAAGTTGGATCTTGCGCAGCGGGCGCAGCTCCAGCAGGAGCTTGAGGAGCGGGTTGCCGCGAGGGAGGGGCGGGCGCACGTCACCCGGGCAAAGTCCGGGTACGGTGCGTCCCGTGTCATATACGCGGACCATTCTCTGGCGGAGCTGGAGAGAATGGCGGAGGAGGACGAGGAGGAGATTGTGGAGGTCGCCTCTAAGTCCTCCAACCTGAAGGGGACCCTGCAGAAGGCCCTTAAATGTAGAGCCGCGAGCATGCGCGGTGTAGTCGCGGAGCTGGTCCAACGGAAGGCCACCGACGAGACGCGGCAACTGCAGGCGAAGATAGACCGCCTGCAGTTGGAGGTCAGCCAGCTTCATCAGAAGCTGGCTGAAGCCACGGCCCGGCCGCGTCAAGCCGAGTCGAGCCCTGCGGCAGAGGGCCCCGCCTCCAACCTTGAGGATATCATCCGCAAGGTTGTAATGGAGGAGAGGGCCTTCACAAGAGCCTGCTTCGCAGGGATTGAGGACCGGCTCTTGCCGGAGCGACGCCTCCGACCGCCGCTTGCGGCAGATAAGAGGCAGTGCGAGCCGGGGCCGTCCTCCTCCCAGGCGGAAGACGCCCTTCTACCTTCAACCACCCCGTCTAACGAGTGGACGGAAGTGGTCCGTAAGGGGAAGGGAAAAAAGTCGGCAACGGCCGTCCCTGCCGTCCCCGCCACCTACGCTCCCAGCCAGCCGCAGACGACTGGCAAGGGAAAGGGGAAGGGGAAAAAGTCGGCAACGGCCGTCCCTGCCGTCCCCGCCACCGCCGCTCCCAGCCAGTCACAGACGACCGGCAAGGGAAAGGGGAAGGGGAAAGGGAAAGGGAAAGGAAAAGGGCGGCAACTAGTCTCCCCAAAAACCGCGGCCGTCGTGGTGACGCTCACCGCGGAGGCTGCGGGGCGAGGGGAGACGTACGCGTCAATTTTGGTGCGGGCGCGTTCCAATGCCGATCCCACCCAACTGGGGATCGGCAGTGTGTCCTGCCGGAGGACTCAAGCCGGGGCTCGAATTTTCGAGTTCCCGGGGGCAGAGGGGAGCGCCCATGCGGACCTCTTCGCAGCGAAGCTGCAAGAGGTCATCGCAGATTCGGCCAAGGTGGCCCGACCGGTAAAGTCGGCGGCCATAGAGGTGACGGACCTCGATGACTCCGTCACCAAGGAGGAGGTGGTGGCGGCGGTCGCAGCGATAGGGGGCTGTGACGTCGCGGCGGTCCAAGGCCGGGACATAAGGCCCGGCCGCGGCGGCATGGGCACCATTCGCCTCGAGTGCCCAGTCCCCGCTGCCAAAGCTGTCCTCGCCAAGGGACGACTTTTGGTTGGGTTCAGCTCGGGTGCAGTTCGGGCACTCGAGGACCGGCCTCTGCGGTGTTTCCGGTGCTTCGGCATCGGACACACCCGGTCCATGTGTCCGTCCACGGTGGACAGGACGGACACGTGCTACCGCTGCGGCAAGGAGGGCCACAAGGCCGCCTCCTGCAAGGCCGCCACGCCGCACTGCGCGGTGTGTGCCGCCAGTGGCTGCCCGGCAGGCCACGTTATGAGGAGGGGGAACTGCAATCCTCCCCCTAAGCGTGGCAAAGTACAGGCGCCAACCAGGCCTGTTGCGGCTGCTGGTACCGCCGTTCCTGCGGCGGCTGCGGAGGGGGGTGCGATGTCCGACTGATGGATATAGTCGAACATCGCATCCTTCAGACGAACGCCAACCACTGCAGGGCAGCCCAAGATCTGCTGATGCAGACAATGGCTGAGTGGTTGGTGGACTTGGCGGTGGTCGCCGAGCCTTACTCGGTCCCTGGCCGTTGGCTGGGTGACCGGGACGGCCTGGTGGCGTTGGTGGCGCGGTCTTCCACGGACTCCCCTCCCCTCTCGCTCTTAGAGAGGGGACCGGGATACGTGGCCGCCGCGTGCAATTTTTATATTCCAAATGGAGACGTTTTATATCCCCCATACTCGTGGGAATCACATGGAAAATATTAATAATAAAAAATTGATGGAGAAGGCGGACGCAGCGTCAAATTCTGGCACTGCGTCATTGAAGATGGGAGCAGTTGCTCCAACAGAGCCCTTAGTGGTTCTGGAGCGGGTGAGTGTGTTGCCGAAATCCGGCGACTCACCACAATTTGTTGCGGCCGGTCCCTCCAAGTTTTGGGGGAAACGACCGCGCTTTGAGTCGGAAGCGTTGTCGGCGGGTCTTTCCTCAAGTGAGGAGAACCTGCCGGCCGCCAAGGTACCGACTGCAAGGAGGGGCAGAGGTCGCGGGTCACCTTCCGGAGCCAACACTTCGGGGGCAGAAGCACGTGACACGCGGGGCCGCTACCTGAAGCGCCCCGATACGCCGATGGCCAGCGGACTGTGCACCTGCGACACAGACCGCAGCGACTTATGTTATCGCTGCGGTCAGTCTGGCCATAAGGCGTCCCAGTGCTCTGCGGAGCCAAACTGCAGTTTGTGTGCAGCTGCAGGAAAGTCCGCGGGGCACAGAGTAGGTGGTAAAGCCTGCGGCGCGCCCAGAAAGCGCAGCAAGCGATGGGCCAAGGCTGCGGGGGACGCACCCCCCCCGCAACCTAGCACCTCTTCGGCCGACTCCCGGCCTGTGGTGGGACGGAGCGCCGAGGAAATGGAGTGCCAGTGATGGCAGACTACCATTTCCTCCAGGCGAACATCAACCACTGCACCAGAGCTCAGGATCTCCTGCTCCAGAGCATGGCGCAGTGGTCGATAAATGTGGCGGTGGTAGCTGAGCCGTATTTCATCCCCCCCCGGGATAACTGGGCAGGGGATCTAGACGGCCTAGTGGCCATCATCGGCGCGACTCTCGTCGACGTATCCCGTGGTCACGGTTGGGTTGCGGCCCTTGTGAACGGGATCGTCACGATTGGGGCGTATTTTTCGCCCAACAGGAGTCTCGCCGACTTCAAGTTTCCTCGTCGAGTTGGGAGCCGTTGTCGGCCAGTCTCACCCTTGACCCATTTTGCTTCTCGGTGACCTCAACGCCAAGTCTGCGGCGTGGGGTTCCCCGGTCACGGACCCGAGAGGCGAAGTGCTAGAGGAGTGGGCCATTACGACGGGCCTGGCTGTCTTAAATCGGGGTTCAGCCTACACGTGTGTACGGCAGCGGGGCGGGTCGATAGTGGACGTCTCGTTCGCTAGTCCCGCTGTCGTGCACCGAGTCCGTGATTGGCACGTTGAGGTGGAGGTGGAGACGCTATCGGATCACCGATACATCCGCTTCGACGTCTCCACCCAGACCGCTGGAGATCGTCGCCAATCGGGGCCCCGAAGAGACGGCCCGCGTTGGGCGCTGAAACGCCTCGACAGGGAAGCTCTCGAAGAAGCCGCCATAGTTCAGGCCTGGATCCGGGAGTCGGCCACCGTCGGTCCCGTCGACGTCGAACTGGAGGCGCAGTGGTTTGGCGATGCGATGACGCAGATCTGCGACGCATGCATGCCACGCGTCTCCTGTCTGTCCGCACGGCGCCGCTTGTACTGGTGGTGCGTCGAGATCGAGCGACTGCGCGTCGAGTGCGCAGACGCCAGACGCCCGTACACGCGGTGCCGGAGAAGACGTCCACGGGTTCCTGAGGAAGAAGCCGCGCTGTATGAGGTGTACCGCGCGGCGAAGCTGGCTCTGTGGCTGGCCATCGGCGAGTCGAAGACACGCTCCAGGGAGGAAATGTTGGCGAGCTTAGACGGGGATCCGTTTGGGCGCCCTTACCGGTCGGTCCGAGGGAAACTTCGGCCGTGGGCGCCCCCGCTAACGGAAAGTCTCGAGCCGCAGTTCCTGGAGCGAGTGGTCTCGGCCCTCTTCCCTGAGAGAGCCGAGTATGAGCCACCGCCGATGGTTCTGCACACAGCTGCAGAGCCGGCAGAGGAAGGAAGCGAAACCATCCCAGAGGTGACACAGGCAGAGATGGGCGCGGCCGTATTGCGGCTCCGGGCTAAAAACACTGCTCCGGGGCCCGATGGAGTGCCTGGCCGCGCTCTGGTCCTCGCCCTGAAGGAGCTGGAGCCCCCACTGAGAGGACTCTTCTCGGCATGCCTTGAGCAGGGCCAGTTCCCTACCCGGTGGAAGACTGGTCGACTGGTCTTGCTCAGGAAGGCAGGGCGCCCGGCGGACTCGTCGTCCGCTTATCGGCCCATAGTGCTGCTGGACGAGGCGGGCAAGATGATGGAGCGAATAATCGCAGACCGCCTCGTCAGCCACTTGTGTACAGAGGGGCCGAACCTGGACGACAGCCAGTATGGGTTCCGTCGTGGAAGCTCCACCATCGACGCCATAATGAGGGTGAGAGTCCTGGCGGAGGAAGCAGTGTCTCGGGGCGGGGTGGTGCTGGCGGTGTCCTTGGACATCTCCAACGCCTTCAACACTCTGCCCTGGGGTTGCATTAGGGAGGCCCTGCGCTACCACCGGGTGCCTCTCTACCTCCGCAACATTGTGGGGGCTTATCTGTCGGGAAGGTGTGTCACCTACATGGGACGCGACGGCGATGGCCGTCGCGAGATGTCGTGCGGTGTTCCACAGGGGTCGGTTCTGGGCCCTCCCTTGTGGAACATCGGTTACGACTGGGTTTTGCGGTGCGAGCTTCCACCGGGAGTGAACCTGACGTGTTATGCAGACGACACGCTGGTCATTGCCCGGGGGAGCTCGTACAGGGAAGCAGCGTTGCTGGCTACGGCTGCGGTGTCACAGGTGGTGAGCCGCATCCGGCGCCTGGGCCTGGAGGTGGCTCTCAACAAGTCGGAGGCCATTGCGTTTCATGGCCCCCGACGGGCGCCGCCGCTGGGATCACACATAGTGGTCGGGGGGGCCCGGATAGCTGTCGAGTCAACCATGAAGTACCTTGGATTGGTGCTCGACAGCCGTTGGGCCAACCCAAAGGCCCTTCTCAGGGCCAATCCAAAGGCCCTTCTCAGGGCCAACCCAAAGGCCCTTCTCAGGGCCAAACCGACGCTTCGGCGTCAGAGGCTAGCCGCGCGCCGTCTGCGGCTAGCTTCGGAAGAACTGACTTGTCGGATTTGTATGACTCCGACGATGATTCAATGGTTGGCGTCTCGGTTGCAGGCGACTCGCAGTCGCGAAAGCGGGCCTTCCTGCGGGATGGGTCCGAGGGCTCCTCGGCGTCAGGGTCGACGAGTCAAGAGCTAAAAAGCTCGCTGTCAAAGGCTAAAAAGCCGACGACGGCCGCGGACACCCACGTCGTTGGGCTCGCGGACGCCCAACGTAAGTTGGATCTTGCGCAGCGGGCGCAGCTCCAGCAGGAGCTTGAGGAGCGGGTTGCCGCGAGGGAGGGGCGGGCGCACGTCACCCGGGCAAAGTCCGGGTACGGTGCGTCCCGTGTGCTCTACGCGGACCACTCCCTGCTGGAGCTGGAACGAATGGCGGAGGAGGACGAGGAGGAAATTTTGGAAGTTGCCTCAAAGTCCTCAAACTTGAAGGGGACCTTCCAAAAGGCCCTCAAATGTCGGGCCGCGAGCTTGCGCGGTGTGGTCACGGAGCTGGTCCAGCGGAAGGCCACTGACGAGACACGGCAACTGCAGGCGAGGGTGGATCGCCTGCAGGTGGAAGTCAGTGAGCTTCATCGCAAGCTGGCTGAAGCCACGGCCCAGCCGCAGCAGGCCCCCGCCGAGACGACGAAGTCGTCTAAGAAGACGAGTCCTGCGGCAGGGGGCCCCTCCTCCAACTCCAACCTTGAGGACATAATCCGCAAGGTGGTAATGGAGGAGCGGGCCTTCACGCGAGCCTGCCTGGCAGGAATAGAGGACCGGCTCCTGCCGGTAAAGTGCCTCCGACCGCCGCTTGCGGCGGATAAGGGGCGCTCCGAGCCGGGGCCGTCCTCCTCATCCCAGGTCCAGGAGGACGCCCTTCTCCCCTCGACCACCCCGTCCAATGAGTGGACGGAAGTGGTCCGCAAGGGGAGGGGCAAAAAGTCGGCGTCAGCCGTCCCTGCCGTCCCCGCCACCACCGCTCCCAGCCAGTCGCAGACAACCGGCAAGGGAAAGGGGAAGGGAAGAGGGAAAAGGAGGCAGCTAGTCTCCCCAAAAACCGCGGCCGTCGTGGTGACGCTCACCGCGGAGGCTGCGGAGCGAGGGGAGACTTACATGTCCATTTTGGTGCGGGCGCGTGCCAATGCCGATCCCACCCAAATGGGGATCGGCAGTGTGTCCTGCCGAAGAACCCAAGCCGGGGCTCGAATTTTCGAGTTCCCGGGGGCAGAGGGGAGCGCCCATGCGGACCTCTTCGCGGCGAAGCTGCAAGAGGTCATCGCAGATTCAGCCAAGGTGGCCCGACCGGTCAAGTCGGCGGCCATAGAGGTGACGGACCTCGATGACTCCGTCACCAAAGAGGAGGTGGTGGCGGCGGTCGCAGCGATAGGGGGCTGTGGCGTCGCAGCGGTCCAAGGCCGGGACATAAGGCCCGGCCGGTGCTTCGGCATCGGACACACCCGGCCCCTGTGTCCGTCCACGGTGGACAGGTCGGACACGTGCTACCGCTGCGGCAAGGAGGGCCATAAGGCCGCCTCCTGCGAGGCCACCACGCCACACTGTGCGGTGTGTGCCGCCAGTG
Source organism: Cerastis leucographa (assembly GCA_963082945.1). NCBI lineage: Eukaryota > Metazoa > Arthropoda > Insecta > Lepidoptera > Noctuidae > Cerastis > Cerastis leucographa. The sequence goes on from OY720365.1 coordinate 19,955,104, forward strand.
GCTGCTCGGCAGGCCACGTTATGAAGGGGAGGAACTGCAATCCTCCCCCGAAGCGGGGCAAAGCACAGGTGCCGTCCGGGCCTGCTGCTGTCGATAACACCGTCGCTCCTGCGGCAGCTGCGGAGGGGAATGCGATGTCCGACTGATGGATAGGGTCGAACATCGTATCCCTGAGGCGAACACCAACCACTGCAGTGCAGCCCAGGACCTGCTGATGCAGACTATGGCTCAGTGGTTGGTGGACTTGGTGGTGGTCGCCGAGCCTTACACGGTCGGGACGGCTTGGTGTTTCTTGGTTTCGCGGTCTTCCATGGACTCCCCTCCCCTCTCGCTCTGGAGAGGGGACCGGGATACGTGGCCGCCGCGTGAAGATGAAGAAGAGGTCGGAGAAGGCGTCGTCCTCTCCCTCCTCATGGTGGCGACGGGCGGGCGACAGGCGCGGGGGTGCCTTCGCCCGCATTGCACCCGTCACTACCTTCGTTGGTCATTCCCGGGCCCTTCCCCCTCCCCACGGGGAGGGCATGAGGGGTCCACATGAAGGGCAATCGTCGGCAGAGGACTGGTCGTTAAGGCTGTGCCGGTTTCCCAGTCCCCCGCCACTAGGACGAAGCGGGAATGCCGCTGGGTCGTTTTAGTGGGTATACCGGTCTCAGACCGGGGAGTCCCACACTACCCTTCCATCCCCCGATGGGAGGGTGTGCGTTATGCATTTTTTCCCAGCGTCAACAAAAAAAAAAAAAAAAAAAAAGGTTAGGTTGGGGGACCACCCCACAGTGCTTGCGTCCACGTCGCGTCCCCTGGAAACAACCCAGTTCTGACCACCGTAACGGAGTGGCAGACTGGGTTGGCCAAAGTGCACTGTGCTTTCGTTGCTCTTTTTATCCTGTTTTGTTGAGTGTGCGAACCTGCGGAGGCTATGCCAAACCCTACGCGGGACGCCTGCGGGCGGTTTTTAAAACAAAAAGGCCCTTCTCAGGGCCAACCCAAAGGCCCTTCTCAGGGCCAATCCAAAGGCCCTTCTCAGGGCCAACCCAAAGGCCCTTCTCAGGGCCAAACCGACGCTTCGGCGTCAGAGGCTAGCCGCGCGCCGTCTGCGGCTAGCTTCGGAAGAACTGACTTGTCGGATTTGTATGACTCCGACGATGATTCAATGGTTGGCATCTCGGTTGCAGGCGACTCGCAGTCGCGAAAGCGGGCCTTCCTGCGGGATGGGTCCGAGGGCTCCTCGGCGTCAGGGTCGACGAGTCAAGAGCTAAAAAGCTCGCTGTCAAAGGCTAAAAAGCCGACGACGGCCGCGGACACCCACGTCGTTGGGCTCGCGGACGCCCAACGTAAGTTGGATCTTGCGCAGCGGGCGCAGCTCCAGCAGGAGCTTGAGGAGCGGGTTGCCGCGAGGGAGGGGCGGGCGCACGTCACCCGGGCAAAGTCCGGGTACGGTGCGTCCCGTGTGCTCTACGCGGACCACTCCCTGCTGGAGCTGGAACGAATGGCGGAGGAGGACGAGGAGGAAATTTTGGAAGTTGCCTCAAAGTCCTCAAACTTGAAGGGGACCTTCCAAAAGGCCCTCAAATGTCGGGCCGCGAGCTTGCGCGGTGTGGTCACGGAGCTGGTCCAGCGGAAGGCCACTGACGAGACACGGCAACTGCAGGCGAGGGTGGATCGCCTGCAGGTGGAAGTCAGTGAGCTTCATCGCAAGCTGGCTGAAGCCACGGCCCAGCCGCAGCAGGCCCCCGCCGAGACGACGAAGTCGTCTAAGAAGACGAGTCCTGCGGCAGGGGGCCCCTCCTCCAACTCCAACCTTGAGGACATAATCCGCAAGGTGGTAATGGAGGAGCGGGCCTTCACGCGAGCCTGCCTGGCAGGAATAGAGGACCGGCTCCTGCCGGTAAAGTGCCTCCGACCGCCGCTTGCGGCGGATAAGGGGCGCTCCGAGCCGGGGCCGTCCTCCTCATCCCAGGTCCAGGAGGACGCCCTTCTCCCCTCGACCACCCCGTCCAATGAGTGGACGGAAGTGGTCCGCAAGGGGAGGGGCAAAAAGTCGGCGTCAGCCGTCCCTGCCGTCCCCGCCACCACCGCTCCCGCGGCGCCTCCGATCACAGAGAGTCTCCAACCCGAGCTGCTGGTGGAGGTGGTCGCAGCCCTCTTCCCGGCTAGAGCGGAGCATACCCCACCGTCGATGGCTTTGCCCACAGCCGCAGAGCCTGATGGAGATGAAAGCGCCATCAGCGTCCCAGAGGTGACACAGGCGGAGATGAGGGTGGCCGTGATGCGGCTCCGGGCCAAGAACGTGGCTCCGGGGCCCGACGGAATCCACGGCCAGGTGCTTGCCCTCGCTCTGAAGGAGCTGGAGCCCCAGCTGAGAGGACTCTTCACGGCGTGTCTTGAGCAGGGCCAGTTTCCCACTTTGTGGAAAAATGGTCGTCTGGTCCTGCTCCGGAAGGCGGGGCGCCCGGCCGACTCACCATCTGCGTACCGGCCTATAGTGTTGCTCGACGAGGTGGCTAAGCTGTTTGAGCGTGTAGTAGCAGCCCGCCTCGTCGGCCACCTGAGCGGAGAAGGGCCGGACCTAGACGAGTGTCAGTTCGGGTTTCGGTACGGGCGCTCCACGATACACGCTGTGTCGCGGGTAAGAGTCCTGGCGGAGGAAACGGTGTCTCGGGGCGGGGTGATGGTGGCGGTGTCGTTGGACATCTCCAACGCCTTTAACACCCTGCCCTGGAGCTGTATCCTGGAGGCACTGCGGTACCACCGGGTGCCACTCTACCTCCGCCAAATCGTTGGGGCTTATTTGTCGGAGAGGTGTGTCACCTACGTGGGACGTGATGGCGTCAACCAGCGCCGCATGTCGTGCGGTGTTCCGCAGGGGTCGGTGGTGGGCCCGCTCCTGTGGAACATCGGGTACGACTGGGTGCTGAGAGGTGAACTCCAGCCGGGCGTGGACCTGACGTGTTACGCTGACGACACGCTGGTCACGGCCCGGGGGAGTTCATACAGGGAGGCAGCGTTGCTGGCGACGGCTGCGGTCTCACAGGTCGTGGGCCGCATTCGGCGTCTTGGCCTGGGGGTGGCCCTCAACAAGTCGGAGGCCATGGTGTTCCATGGTCCCCGGCGGGCGCCGCCGCCGGGATCACACATAGTGGTCGGGGGGGTCCAGATCGCTGTCGAGCCTACCATGAAGTACCTAGGATTGGTGCTCGACAGCCGGTGGGACTTCGGACCCCACTTCCGGCGGCTGGCGCCCAAGTTGTTGGGCGCGGCTGGGGCGCTGTCAACGCTGCTTCCCAATCTGGGGGGCCCGAGCGCCGTCTGTAGGCGGCTCTACGTGGGGATCGTGCGATCGATGGCCCTGTACGGGGCCCCGATCTGGGCGGCTGACCTGACGGCCGGCAGCATCGCAGTCCTGCGGAAACCGCAGAGGGCGATGGCCGTCAGAGTCATCAGGGGATATCGCACGATCTCCTACGAGGCGGCTTGCGCACTGGCCGGATCCCCGCCCTGGGACCTGGAGGCGAGAGTTCTCGCGTCACTGTATCGGTGGCGCGAGGAAATGCGGGCGCGAGGCGAGCGACCGATGCAGCGACAGCTGGAGCAGCGTCGGTCGCAGCTTCACGAGGTCCTGGTGGTGGAATGGCGGGACAGGCTTTCACGCCCTACCGCCGGCCTCAACATCATCGAGGCGATCCGGCCAGTGCTCGATCTCTGGCTCGGGAGAAGGCACGGCTCCCTGTCGTTTCGGGTGGCGCAGGTGCTCTCGGGGCATGGTTGCTTCGGGAAGTACCTGTGTCGCATAAACAGGGAGCCGGACGCACGGTGCCACCACTGCGTCGACTGTCGAGAGGACACGGCCTGGCACACGCTGGCAGAGTGTGCCGCTTGGGAGGAGCCGCGCCGTGCCCTCATCTCTGGAGTAGGCAGTGACCTCTCGCTGCCGGCCGTTGTGAACTCGATGGTCGGTAGCGAGGAGTCTTGGGACGCAGTGGTTTCCTTCTGCGAAACAGTCATCTCGCAGAAGGAGGCTGCGGAAAGGGAGAGGGAAATCACGACCTCTCATCCGGTCCGCAGCAGGCGCACCGGGCGTCGGCGGAGGGCGGACAACGCCCTCTTCCAGCCCCCCTAAATGGGTCCAGGGGCGACGGACGTGGGGACGTCTGTCGCCCCCTATACATCGGACCCGAGGTGGCGGCGCGTAGTGTTCCACGCGCGCCCCTCTGAGACGTCGCGGGGGGAGTCTAACACCTCCCCCCCCTCGACCCGAGATGAGGCCCGCCGTAGCGGGCCGGCACCAGCCGGGGGTTGCGGAAGAGTCGTACGTTCCCGCGACCCCTGGCGTAGGTGAGAGATGGAACACCGGGGTGGTTTTTAGTCAGTTGGAGCCTGACAGACCCCTCCGCCCTCCCCAGGCGGAGGACATCCGTTTCCGGATTTTCCACCCCGCAACAAAAAAAAAAAAAAAAAAAAGGTTAGGTTAGGTTGGACCGGGAGGCAGCCAGGGAGGCGGCTTTCCTCCAGGACTGGCTGTCGCCCCCTGTTGAGGTCCTGGACGTGGATGCCGCAGCGGTTCGGATCAGAGGGGCCCTGACCGAGGTGTGCAATTCCAGCATGCCTCGGTCTCGCCGTCCGCCTCCCCGTCGCGCCGTTTATTGGTGGACGGAGGAGCTGGAGGGGCTTCGGACCGCCTGCGTGGCGGCCAGAAGGGCCTACGCGCGCAGCCGGCGGCGCAGCGTCCTAAACCGAGTCCGGGCAGAAGAGGACCGCCTATACGCCTCCTACCGAGAGGCGACGACGGTCCTCAAGTCTGCAATGGGCGCTGCGAGAGACTTGGCGAGGGCCGAGATGCTGGAGGGTCTCGACAGGGATCCCTATGGGAGGCCATACAAGGCGGCGCGGAACCAGCTCCGCCCCTATGGTCCCCCACTGTCGGAGACCCTCGAGCCAGCACTGTTGGATGGGGTGGTCCGGTCCCTGTTTCCGCGCAGGACCGACTTCGCCCCACCAACAATGGATCCCCCGCAAGGGGCGGCTTCGCCGGAGGAGGAGGTCCCCCCGGTGACGGCGGCGGAGATCTACGCGGGGGTACTCAGCCTCCGCGCCAAGAAGACGGCCCCCGGGCCGGACGGCGTCCCCGCACGGGTGGTGGCAATAGCTGCCTCCGAGATGGAGGACAGGTTTCGGGACCTTTTCAGCGCGTGCTTTTCGGCTGGGAAGTTCCCGAAACTGTGGAAGGAGGGGCAGCTTTGCCTCCTCCGAAAGGCGGGACGCCCGGTGGACTCCCCCTCGGCATACCGGCCCGTCGTGTTGCTCGATGAGGTCGGTAAATTGTTCGAGGGGATAGTCGCCTCCCGGCTCGGGCGCCATTTGCGGGATGTGGGGCCGGATCTGTCGGACGCCCAATTCGGTTTCCGTCGTGGGCGTTCGACGATCGACGCGCTGGCCCTACTCAAGGGCCAGGTGAAGGAGGCAGTCGAGGCGGGGGACGGAGTGCTGGCGGTGTCATTCGACATTGCCAATGCCTTCAACTCCGTGCCCCACTCGACGATATTGGAGGCGCTCCGGTATCACGGAGTGCCCCAATATCTGCGGAGCCTCCTGGCCAGCTACTTGGAGGACCGAGAGGTCCTCCTCGTAGACAAGACGGCCACAGTAAGGCGGTACGGCGCAGAGTCCGGTGTTCCACAGGGGTCGGTGCTTGGGCCCCCGCTGTGGAACATCGGGTTCGATTGGCTGCTGCGGGGAGCCCTCCTCCCGGGCACGAGTGTCATCTGCTACGCGGATGACACTCTGCTCACTGCACGGGGGAGGAGATTCGCGGACGCGGCCTGTCTGGCCTCGGCTGGCGGATCCTTGGTTGCAGAGAGGATCCGCCGCCTGGGATTGAAGGTGGCGCTGCACAAGACCGAGGCCGTGTTCTTTCGCGGGCCTCGGCAGCGCTGCCCACCCGACGCCCACATCGTCGTGGAGGGCGTCCGTATAGAGGTCCAGCCCCGGATGAAATATCTGGGCCTGGTGCTGGACGACAGGTGGCGCTTCGGCCCGCATTTCAGCGGGCTGTCAACGCGCCTGTTGAAGGCCGCGGACGCCCTCTCGTGGCTCCTCCCGAACCTGGGGGGGCCCAAGGCGAAATGCCGGCGCCTCTATGCCGGCATCTTGCGGAGCATGGCCCTGTACGGGGCCCCCATTTGGGCGGACTCCCTCCACAGGAGGGAGAACGCGACCGCCATCCGCAAGCCCCAAAGGGCCATTGCACTGCGGGTGGCGAGGGCCTACCGGTCGGTGGGTTTTTCGGCGGCGTGCGCTCTGGCCGGCACCCCTCCTTGGGAGTTGGAGGCTTGGGTGCTGGCCAGGGTGTATGAGTGGACGGCGCATCGCAGGGCGCTCGGGGAGCACCCCGTCGTCGAGGAGCGGGAGGCCGTGCGGCGGGAGGCGAGGGACGCCATCGTCCTCCATTGGACGGAAGACCTCGCCACCGCCACCTTTGGCCGCCGGACGTTGGACGCGCTCGGTCCGGTCCTCCGGGCCTGGCTCGAGCGGTCCCATGGTTTCCTCTCGTTCCGTCTGGTGCAGGTGTTGTCCGGGCATGGCTGCTTCGGAACGTACCTGCACCGGATCGGGAGGGAGGAAGCCCCGTCGTGCCACGACTGCGGCGCGGCGGAGGACACGGCGCAGCACACCCTCGAAGTGTGCCCAGCTTGGTCCGAGCCGCGCCGCAGTCTGATCGCGGAGATCGGACAGGACCTCTCGCTTCCCGGTGTGGTCAACGCCATGCTGGGGAGCGAGGGGGCCTGGTCAGCGGTCGCCTCCTTTTGCGAGGACGTAGTCTCGCAAAAGGAGGCGGCGGAGCGCGCGCGGGAGGAAGACCCTCTCGCAGCGCCGCTCCGCAGAAGAAGAAGAGGTCGGAGAAGACGCGGTCTTCTCCCTCTTCATGGTGGCGACGGGCGGGCGACAGGCGCGGGGGCGCCTTCGCCCGCATTGCACCCGTCACCACCTTCGTCTGTCATTCCCGGGCCCGCCCCCCCCCCCCACGGGGAGGGCGTGAGGTCCGCTGTGCGGGTCATCGTCGGCGGAGGACTGGAAGTAAAGGCTGTGCCGGTTTCCCAGTCCCCCGCCACTAGGACGAAGCGGGAATGCCGCTGGGTCGTTTTAGTGGGTATACCGGGTCAGACCGGGGAGTCCCACATAGCCCGCCCATCCCCCGATGGATGGGTATGCGTAATGCATTTTTTCCCAGCGACAAAAAAAAAAAAAAAAAAAAAAAAAAAAAAAAGGTTAGGTTAGGTTATGGTGGCGGAATGGCGGGGGAGGCTTGACCATCCCTCCGCCGGCCTCGACACAATCGAGGCGATCCGGCCAGTACTCGACGACTGGCTCGGGAGGAAGCACGGCTCCCTGACGTTTCGGGCGACGCAGGTGCTCTCGGGGCATGGTTGCTTCGGGAAGTACCTGTGTCGCATAAGCAGGGAGCCGGACGCTCGGTGCCATCACTGCGTCCATTGTCCGGAGGATACGGCGCGGCATACGCTGGCAGAATGTCCCGCGTGGGACGAGCCGCGCCGTGCCCTCGTCACAGAGATAGGTGGAGACCTGTCGCTGCCGACCGTTGCTCACGCGATGGTCGACAGCACAGAGTCCTGGGACGCGGTGGTGTCCTTCTGCGAAACCGTCATGTCGCAGAAGGAAGCTGCGGAGAGGGAGTTTTGTTGAGTGTGCGAACCTGCGGAGGCTATGCCAAACCCTACGCGGGACGCCTGCGGGCGGTTTTTAAAACAAAAAGGCCCTTCTCAGGGCCAACCCAAAGGCCCTTCTCAGGGCCAATCCAAAGGCCCTTCTCAGGGCCAACCCAAAGGCCCTTCTCAGGGCCAAACTGACGCTTCGGCGTCAGAGGCTAGCCGCGCGCCGTCTGCGGCTAGCTTCGGAAGAACTGACTTGTCGGATTTGTATGACTCCGACGATGATTCAATGGTTGGCGTCTCGGTTGCAGGCGACTCGCAGTCGCGAAAGCGGGCCTTCCTGCGGGATGGGTCCGAGGGCTCCTCGGCGTCAGGGTCGACGAGTCAAGAGCCAAAAAGCTCGCTGTCGCACGGTGGACAGGTCGGACACGTGCTACCGCTGCGGCAAGGAGGGCCATAAGGCCGCCTCCTGCGAGGCCACCACGCCACACTGTGCGGTGTGTGCCGCCAGTGGCTGCTCGGCAGGCCACGTTATGAAGGGGAGGAACTGCAATCCTCCCCCTAAGCGGGGCAAAGCACAGGTGCCGTCCGGGCCTGCTGCTGTCGATAACACCGTCGCTCCTGCGGCAGCTGCGGAGGGGAATGCGATGTCCGACTGATGGATAGGGTCGAACATCGTATCCCTGAGGCGAACACCAACCACTGCAGTGCAGCCCAGGATCTGCTGATGCAGACTATGGCTCAGTGGTTCGTGGACTTGGTGGTGGTCGCCGAGCCTTACACGGTCGGGACGGCTTGGTGTTTCTTGGTTTCGCGGTCTTCCATGGACTCCCCTCCCCTCTCGCTCTGGAGAGGGGACCGGGATACGTGGCCGCCGCGTGAAGATGAAGAAGAGGTCGGAGAAGGCGTCGTCCTCTCCCTCCTCATGCTGGCGACGGGCGGGCGACAGGCGCGGGGGTGCCTTCGCCCGCATTGCACCCGTCACTACCTTCGTTGGTCATTCCCGGGCCCTTCCCCCTCCCCACGGGGAGGGCATGAGGGGTCCACATGAAGGGCAATCGTCGGCAGAGGACTGGTCGTTAAGGCTGTGCCGGTTTCCCAGTCCCCCGCCACTAGGACGAAGCGGGAATGCCGCTGGGTCGTTTTAGTGGGTATACCGGTCTCAGACCGGGGAGTCCCACACTACCCTTCCATCCCCCGATGGGAGGGTGTGCGTTATGCATTTTTTCCCAGCGTCAACAAAAAAAAAAAAAAAAAAAAAAAAGGTTAGGTTAGGTTAGGTTTTTTTTTTTTTTTTTTTTTTTTTTTTTTTTTTTTTTTTTTTTTGGCAGGAGGGGAAATCCGGTCGGACTAACACCCAGGCTGTTTCACAAATCGATCCAGTCTGGGTAGTGTCAGGCTCCAACTGACTAAAACCACCTCCTGCCTTGCTCGTGTCCCCCTGACATGGTCAGAGACCTTTTTAATACATTCTAGTTTTTACTGCTTATTTTACATTTACTTTCATAATTAATAAAGTTTATACAAGTTAAAGTTCCAAAGTTTTCAAAATTTTAAACAATAAATAAGTTACGTTAAACTATGCCTATTTCTAAAATATCTTTTCTGGAAGAGAAATATCTATATTTGTAAATAGCATAGATTCTAATTTACTTTGTTTCGCTTAATGACTTTAGCGGCTATATTTACGCAGTATTCTATTAACAATTTTCTTTGTTTTGATTCTAACATAAGTTTGCTAATATTGTTAATAGTTATTACAGTCTCTAGCCTTCGCTCAGCTTCATATCTCTCAGTATGATATACTGGGCATTCTGTCAATATGTGTGCGATCGACTCCGCTTTCTCCGGCTCGCAGATGCACGCTGGGCTCTCCTTACATTTAAAACGGTGCAAATATTCGGAGAACCCACCGTGCCCCGTCAAGATTTGCGTCAATATGCCAGCCGGTTTTAGCTTTAGCACAATTCTGTGGGCGTCGATCGCATCGGGAAAGAAAATTTTCGTTACTGAGGCTGTTTCGCCGTTCTGATACCTCCGGTTCCATTCGTCGAGCGACCCCATACGGATCTGTCGCTTGACGAAGGAAACCGGGCAGCGGTCGTAGTCCGGCTTCTTTTTGGATCGGAGTGCAGCCTCCTTCGCGAGGTGGTCCGCTCGCTCGTTGCCTTCTAGACCGGCGTGTGCCTTTACCCAGAACAAAGACACATCTTTGCCCTGGGATAAAGCCACGGCAACGTTCGCTCTCGTCTCCACGGCCAAGGCGTGGAGGGAACCCTGATTTGTGACTGTTTGTAGTGCGGCCTTTGAGTCACTATAGATACCGAAGGTTCCCTCCTTGCGCTTGAGCGCACCACTTTTGCGCATGGGCGGTGAGGACATTGCCCTGTCTCGGGAGATCAAGATACTGGGGCTCACAATTGATGATAAGCTAACGTTTAATGCCCACGCCTCGAACGTGACGAGGAAAGCATTAAACATATATAAACAGTTAGCAAGAGCAGCAAAAATCAGTTGGGGCCTAAAACCGGAGATAATCAGGACCATATACACTGCGGTGGTGGAACCGGTCATCACATACGCCGCAAGTGCATGGGCACCTGCTGCCCAAAAGGTTGGAATTAAAAAGCAACTCAGTGTGGTACAGAGGGGGTTTGCGCAGAAGCTATGTAAAGCCTACCGCACAGTCTCCTTGCACTCGGCACTGGTGCTCGCCGGGATACTCCCACTTGACCTCCGTATACGGGAAGTGGCTGCGCTATACGAGGCCAGGAGGGGGGTGCCCCGGCCCGCGCTGGGAGGCAGGGAGGTTGAGCGGATGGCTCCAGCAGCAGAAGCACCGCACCCCGCGGAACAAATGTACCTGGAGTTTGAAAGCCTGGTAGACGAGGAACAATACAACAACTACAATAATTTCGCAGTACGGATTTTCACAGACGGCAGCAAGATCGAGGGCAAGGTTGGGGCGGCGCTATCCTTGTGGACTAGTGCGACCGAAACTAAGGCCCTTAAACTAGCTCTGCCGTCCTACTGCACCGTCTACCAGGCCGAGCTCTTGGCCCTACAAAGAGCGGCAGCAGAGGCTTTCAAGCGTGCTGAAACAACTTTCGGCATCTTCAGCGACTCCATGGCAGCCCTTCAGACGATCGCCAACGTAAGCTCCTTCCATCCCTTAGCAGTGGAAACGAGGGACACCATCCGACGCTGTAAGCTCCAGAACAAGAGTGTCTCCTTGTTCTGGATAAAAGCCCATGCAGGTTTGGAAGGAAACGAGCGAGCCGACCAGCTTGCGAAGGAAGCTGCGCTGAAGTCGAAGAAGAAACCGGATTATGACCTGTGCCCCGTATCATTCGTCAAGAGGCAGATCCGTATGGAGTCACTTGACGAGTGGAATCAGAGGTACCAGCAAGGAGAAACAGCAGGTGTTACAAGGATGTTCTTCCCCAACGCGATCGACTCTTATAAAATTGTGCGAATAATCCAACCCGCAGGCATCATGACACAAATTTTCACGGGGCATGGTGGGTTCTCCGAATACTTGCACCGCTTCAAATGTAAGGAGAACCCATCCTGCAGCTGTGAACCAGATGCAGTAGAGTCGGTCCCCCATATTCTGGTAGAATGCCCAATTTTCGGCGAAGAAAGGTTCAAAGTCGAACAAAAGCTAGATACAAGGATAACTATGGACAATATATGTTTAATTTTGGAAAATAGCAAATTAAGACAAGTCTTTTTGGAATATTGCAGCAAAATTATAGGCAAAATTATAAACAAAAACAAGACTACTTGAAATACTGTGCTTTATCATATATGAACATTTCCCACAAGAAAAGATATAAAGATTAAAGCACAGAAACAATTAAACAGCAAAATTTAAAATCAAGATAATCAAATAAATTAGAAACTGAAATTCAAAATTGCAACTTTCAAAATTGAAGATTCTTAAACATATTAAAAAATGGTATCCAAAAATTACAAGTCTCAATAAGATCTCTGATGACCCATGTCAGAGGACACTGGCAGAGCAGGAGTGGTTTTTAGCCGGTTCGAGTCCGGCACTACTTCGACTGTCTCACAAGTCGTGAGATAAACGAAGTGTCCGTAGGGAGTCCGCCCAAATGGGGGCCCCGTACAGGGCCATGCTCCGCAAGATGCCGGCATAGAGGCGCCGGCATTTCGCCTTGGGCCCCCCCAGGTTCGGGAGGAGCCACGAGAGGGCGTCCGCGGCCTTCAACAGGCGCGTCGACAGCCCGCTGAAATGCGGGCCGAAGCGCCACCTGTCGTCCAGCACCAGGCCCAGATATTTCATCCGGGGCTGGACCTCTATACGGACGCCCTCCACGACGATGTGGGCGTCGGGTGGGCAGCGCTGCCGAGGCCCGCGAAAGAACACGGCCTCGGTCTTGTGCAGCGCCACCTTCAATCCCAGGCGGCGGATCCTCTCTGCAACCAAGGATCCGCCAGCCGAGGCCAGACAGGCCGCGTCCGCGAATCTCCTCCCCCGTGCAGTGAGCAGAGTGTCATCCGCGTAGCAGATGACACTCGTGCCCGGGAGGAGGGCTCCCCGCAGCAGCCAATCGAACCCGATGTTCCACAGCGGGGGCCCAAGCACCGACCCCTGTGGAACACCGGACTCTGCGCCGTACCGCCTCACTGTGGCCGTCTTGTCTACGAGGAGGACCTCTCGGTCCTCCAAGTAGCTGGCCAGGAGGCTCCGCAGATATTGGGGCACTCCGTGATACCGGAGCGCCTCCAATATCGTCGAGTGGGGCACGGAGTTGAAGGCATTGGCAATGTCGAATGAAACCGCCAGCACTCCGTCCCCCGCCTCGACTGCCTCCTTCACCTGGCCCTTGAGTAGGGCCAGCGCGTCGATCGTCGAACGCCCACGACGGAAACCGAATTGGGCGTCCGACAGATCCGGCCCCACATCCCGCAAATGGCGCCCGAGCCGGGAGGCGACTATCCCCTCGAACAATTTACCGACCTCATCGAGCAACACGACGGGCCGGTATGCCGAGGGGGAGTCCACCGGGCGTCCCGCCTTTCGGAGGAGGCAAAGCTGCCCCTCCTTCCACAGTTTCGGGAACTTCCCAGCCGAAAAGCACGCGCTGAAAAGGTCCCGAAACCTGTCCTCCATCTCGGAGGCAGCTATTGCCACCACCCGTGCGGGGACGCCGTCCGGCCCGGGGGCCGTCTTCTTGGCGCGGAGGCTGAGTACCCCCGCGTAGATCTCCGCCGCCGTCACTGGGGGGACCTCCTCCTCCGGCGAAGCCGCCCCTTGCGGGGGATCCATTGTTGGTGGGGCGAAGTCGGTCCTGCGCGGAAACAGGGACCGGACCACCCCATCCAACAGTGCTGGCTCGAGGGTCTCCGACAGTGGGGGACCATAGGGGCGGAGCTGGTTCCGCGCCGCCTTGTATGGCCGCCCATAGGGATCCCTGTCGAGACCCTCCAGCATCTCGGCCCTCGCCGAGTCTCTCGCAGCGCCCATTGCAGACTTGAGGACCGTCGTCGCCTCTCGGTAGGAGGCGTATAGGCGGTCCTCTTCTGCCCGGACTCGGTTTAGGACGCTGCGCCGCCGGCTGCGCGCGTAGGCCCTTCTGGCCGCCACGCAGGCGGTCCGAAGCCCCTCCAGCTCCTCCGTCCACCAATAAACGGCGCGACGGGGAGGCGGACGGCGAGACCGAGGCATGCTGGAATTGCACACCTCGGTCAGGGCCCCTCTGATCCGAACCGCTGCGGCATCCACGTCCAGGACCTCAACAGGGGGCGACAGCCAGTCCTGGAGGAAAGCCGCCTCCCTGGCTGCCTCCCGGTCCAGGCGGGTGAGTGCCCACCGCGGGAAGGGAGATTGCCCAGCGCGGGCCATCCCCCCCCCCTGGGTGGAGATGTCGAACCGCACGTATCGGTGGTCCGACAAGGTCTCCACCATCTCAACCCGCCAGTTCACGACGCGGGCGGCCAGCGCGGGGGTGGCGAACGTGACGTCCACCGACGTCGACCGAGGCCGCCGACTTGGCGTTCAGGTCGCCCAACACCACGACCTGGCGAGGCGCCGCCCTCCCTACGACTGCAGTGAGGACCTCCAGGAAATCCTCAAAGTCCGAGAGAGGGCGGTTTGGGGAGAAATAGACCCCGACCAGGGCCATGCCCCCCCACGCGGCGGCCACGTATCCCGGTCCCCTCTCTAAAAGCGAGAGGGGAGGGGAGTCCGTGGAAGACCTCGCCACCAACGCCACCAGGCCATCCCGGTCACCCAGCCAACGGCCAGGGACCGAGTAAGGCTCGGCGACCACCGCCAAGTCCACCAACCACTGAGCCATTGTCTGCATCAGCAGATCTTGGGCTGCCCTGCAGTGGTTGGCGTTAGTCTGAAGGATGCGATGTTCGACTATATCCATCAGTCGGACATCGCACCCCCCTCCGCAGCCGCCGCAGGAACGGCGGTACCGGCAGCCGCAACAGGCCCGGTTGGCGCCTGTACTTTGCCACGCTTAGGGGGAGGATTGCAGTTCCTCCCCTTCATCACGTGGTCCGCTTGGCAGCCACTGGCAGCACAGACCGAGCAGTGCGGCGTGGCGACCTCACAGGAGGCGGTTTGGTGGCCCCCCATGCCACAGCGGTAGCAGGTGTCTGACCTGTCTACCGCGGACGGACACAGAGCCCGGGTGTGGCCGATGCCGAAGCACCGGAAACACCTCAGCGGCTGGTCCTCGAGTGCCCTGACCGCACCCGAGCTGAAGCCGACCGTCAGCCGGCCCTTCGCCAGGACGGCTCTGGCAACGGGAATCGGGCACTCAAGGCGGACGGTGCCCATGCCACCGCGGCCGGGCCTTATGTCCCGACTCTGGACCGCCGCGACGTCGCAGCCCCCTAACGCTGCGACCGCCTCCACCACCTCCTCCTTGGTGACGGAATCGTCGAGATCCGTCACCTCGAGTGTCACCAACTTTACCGGTCGGGCCACCTTGGCGGAGTCCGCGATGACCTCCTGCAGCTTAGCTGCAAAGAGGTCCGCGCAGGCTCCCCCCTCTGCCCCCGGGAACTCGAATAATCGAGCCCCGGCTTGGGTCCGCCGGCAAGACACACTGCCGATCCCCAGTTGAGTGGGATCGGCATTGCTACGCGCCCGCACCAAAATGGACGCGTACGTCTCCCCTCGCTCCGCTGCCTCCGCGGTGAGGGTCACCACGACGGCCGCGGTTTTTGGGGAGACTAGCTGCCCCTTTCCCCTCGCTCTACCTCTACCTCCCCGCTTCCCCCCCCCTCTGCCGGTCGTCTGCGACCGGCTGGGAGCGGGGACGGCTGGGGCGGCAGCCGCCGACTTTTTGGCTTTGCCCTTCCGTCTCCCGACCACTTCCGTCCACTCATTGGACGGGGTGGTCGAGGGGAGAAGGGCGTCCTGCTCCGCTGCCTCCGCGGTGAGGGCCACCACGACGGCCGCGGCCTTTGGGGAGACCTGCTGCCCCTTTCCCCTCGCTCTACCGCTACCTCCCCGCTTCCCCCCCCCTCTGCCAGTCGTCTGCGAGCGGTTGGGAGCGGGGACGGCTGGGGTGGCAGCCGCCGACTTTTTGGCTTTGCCCTTCCCCCTCCCGACCACCTCCGTCCCCTCATTGGACGAGGTAGTCAAGGGGAGAAGGGCGTCCTCCTGGACCTGGGGTAAGGAAGACGGCCCCGGCTCGGAGCGCCCCTTATCCGCCGCAAGCGGCGGTCGGAGGCGCTTTTCTGGCAGGAGCCGGTCCTCTATTCCTGCCAGGCAGGCTCGCGTGAAGGCCCGCTCCTCCATTACCACCTTGCGGATTATGTCCTCAAGGTTGGAGTTGGAGGAGGGGCCCTCTGCTGCAGGACTCGTCTTCTTAGACTTGGCCGGCGAAGGCATCGATGACGTCTTCGTCGTCTCGGCGGGGGCCTGCGGCGGCCGGGCCGTGGCTTCAGCCAGCTTGCGATGAAGCTCACTGACTTCCACCTGCAGGCGATCCACCCTCGCCTGCAGTTGCCGTGTCTCGTCAGTGGCCTTCCGCTGGACCAGCTCCTTGACCACACCGCGCAAGCTCGCGGCCCGACATTTGAGGGCCTTTTGGAAGGTCCCCTTCAAATTTGAGGACTTTGAGGCAACCTCCAAAATTTCCTCCTCGTCCTCCTCCGCCATTTGTTCCAGCTCCAGCAGGGAGTGGTCCGCGTAGAGCACACGGGACGCACCGTACCCGGACTTTGCTCGGGTGACGTGCGCCCGCCTCTCCCTCGCGGCAACCCGCTCCTCAAGATCCTGCTGGAGTTGCGCCCGCTGCGCAAGATCCAACTTACGTTGGGCGTCCGCGAGCCCAACGACGTGGGTGTCCGCGGCCGTCGTCGGCTTTTTAAACTTTGAAAGCCTCGTCGACCCTGACGCCGAGGAGCCCTCGGACCCATCCCGCAGGAAGGCCCGCTTTCGCGACTGCGACTCGCCTGCATCCGAGACGCCAACCATTGACTCATCGTCGGAGTCAGACAAATCCGACAAGTCCGTTCTTCCGAAGCTAGCCGCAGACGGCGCGCGGCTAGCCTCTGACGCCGAAGCGTCGGTTTGGCCCTGAGAAGGGCCTTTGGGTTGGCCCTGAGAAGGGCCTTTGGGTTGGCCCTGAGAAGGGCCTTTGGGTTGGCCCTGAGAAGGGCCTTTGGGTTTAAAATATCGCCCGCAGGCATCCCGCGTGGGTTTAGGCATAGCCTCCGCAGGTTCGTACTCGCAAGGCAAAATGAGCTACGATAATCACAGTGCACTTTGGCCGAGCCCAGTCTGCCACTCCGTTACGGTGGTCAAACTGGGTCGTTTCCAGGGGACGCGACGTGGACGCAAGCACTGTGGGGTGGTCCCCCAACCTAACCTAACCTAACCTTTTTTTTTTTTTTTTTTTTTTTGTTGCGAGGTGGAAAATCCGGAAACGGATGTCCTCCGCCTGGGGAGGGCGGAGGGGTCTGTCAGGCTCCAACTGACTAAAAACCACCCCGGTGTTCCCTCGCACACTTGCGTCTGGGGGCAGCGGGAACGAATGTGACTTCCGCTGCCCCGGACTAGTGCCGGCCCGCTCAACCAGTGCGGGCCTCGTCCCTGGGGGGAGTGAGGTGTACTCCCCCGTTACGTCTGTGAGAGGCGCGCGTGGAACACTACGCGCCGCCGTCTCGGGTCCAGTGATATGGGGGGCGACGGATGTCCCCGAATTCGTCGCCCCTGGACCTGTTTAGGGGGGCCGGAAGAGGGCGTTATCCGCCCTCTGCCGACGCCCGGTGCGTCTGCTGCGGGATGGGAAGGAACTCGAGATCTCCCTCTCCCTCTCCGCAGCTTCCTTCTGCGACATGACGGTTTCGCAGAAGGACACCACCGCGTCCCAGGACTCTGTGCTGTCGACCATCGCGTGAGCAACGGTCGGCAGCGACAGGTCTCCACCTATCTCTGTGACGAGGGCACGGCGCGGCTCGTCCCACGCGGGACATTCTGCCAGCGTATGCCGCGCCGTATCCTCCGGACAATGGACGCAGTGATGGCACCGAGCGTCCGGCTCCCTGCTTATGCGACACAGGTACTTCCCGAAGCAACCATGCCCCGAGAGCACCTGCGTCGCCCGAAACGTCAGGGAGCCGTGCTTCCTCCCGAGCCAGTCGTCGAGTACTGGCCGGATCGCCTCGATTGTGTCGAGGCCGGCGGAGGGATGGTCAAGCCTCCCCCGCCATTCCGCCACCATGACCTGTCGGAGCTGAGACCGGTGCAGCGTGATCTGACGCTGCACCAGCCTTTCGCCCCGATCCTTGGCGTCCTCGCGCCACTTGTGAAGCGTCGCGAGGGCTTTCGCCTCCAGGTCCCACGGCGGGGATCCGGCCAGTACACAAGCCGCCTCGTAGGAGATCGTGCGATATCCCCGTATGACCCTGACGGCCATCGCTCTCTGCGGTTTGCGCAGTACTGCGATAGTGCGGGCCGTCAGGTCCGACGCCCATACTGGGGCCCCGTAAAGGGCCATGGATCGCACGATCCCCACGTACAAACGTCTACAGGCGGTGCTCGGGCCCCCCAAATTGGGAAGCAGCGTTGACAGCGCGCCCGCCGCGCCCATCAACTTGGGCACCAGCCGCTGAAAATGGGGGCCGAAGTCCCAACGGCTGTCGAGCACCAATCCAAGGTACTTCATGGTTGACTCGACAGCTATCCGGGCCCCCCCGACCACTATGTGTGATCCCAGCGGCGGCGCCCGAACCTAACCTAACCTAACCTAACTAAACCTTTTTTTTTTTTTTTTTTTTGTTGACGCTGGGAAAAAATGCATAACGCACACCCTCCCATCGGGGGATGGAAGGGTAGTGTGGGACTCCCCGGTCTGAGACCGGTATACCCACTAAAACGACCCAGCGGCATTCCCGCTTCGTCCTAGTGGCGGGGGACTGGGAAACCGGCACAGCCTTAACGACCAGTCCTCTGCTGACGATTGCCCTTCATGTGGACCCCTCATGCCCTCCCCGTGGGGAGGGGGAAGGGCCCGGGAATGACCAACGAAGGTAGTGACGGGTGCAATGCGGGCGAAGGCACCCCCGCGCCTGTCGCCCGCCCGTCGCCACCATGAGGAGGGAGAGGACGACGCCTTCTCCGACCTCTTCTTCATCTTCACGCGGCGGCCACGTATCCCGGTCCCCTCTCCAGAGCGAGAGGGGAGGGGAGTCCATGGAAGACCGCGAAACCAAGAAACACCAAGCCGTCCCGACCGTGTAAGGCTCGGCGACCACCACCAAGTCCACCAACCACTGAGCCATAGTCTGCATCAGCAGGTCCTGGGCTGCACTGCAGTGGTTGGTGTTCGCCTCAGGGATACGATGTTCGACCCTATCCATCAGTCGGACATCGCATTCCCCTCCGCAGCTGCCGCAGGAGCGACGGTGTTATCGACAGCAGCAGGCCCGGACGGCACCTGTGCTTTGCCCCGCTTCGGGGGAGGATTGCAGTTCCTCCCCTTCATAACGTGGCCTGCCGAGCAGCCACTGGCGGCACACACCGCACAGTGTGGCGTGGTGGCCTCGCAGGAGGCGGCCTTATGGCCCTCCTTGCCGCAGCGGTAGCACGTGTCCGACCTGTCCACCGTGGACGGACACAGGGGCCGGGTGTGTCCGATGCCGAAGCACCGGAAACACCGTAGAGGCTGGTCCTCGAGTGCCCGGACTACACCCGAGCTGAACCCGACCAAAAGACGTCCCTTGGCAAGGACGGCTTTGGCAGCGGCGATTGGGCACTCGAGGCGAATAGTGCCCATGCCGCCGCGGCCGGGCCTTATGTCCCGGCCTTGGACCGCTGCGACGCCACAGCCCCCTATCGCTGCGACCGCCGCCACCACCTCCTCTTTGGTGACGGAGTCATCGAGGTCCGTCACCTCTATGGCCGCCGACTTGACCGGTCGGGCCACCTTGGCCGAATCTGCGATGACCTCTTGCAGCTTCGCCGCGAAGAGGTCCGCATGGGCGCTCCCCTCTGCCCCCGGGAACTCGAAAATTCGAGCCCCGGCTTGGGTTCTTCGGCAGGACACACTGCCGATCCCCATTTGGGTGGGATCGGCATTGGCACGCGCCCGCACCAAAATGGACATGTAAGTCTCCCCTCGCTCCGCAGCCTCCGCGGTGAGCGTCACCACGACGGCCGCGGTTTTTGGGGAGACTAGCTGCCTCCTTTTCCCTCTTCCCTTCCCCTTTCCCTTGCCGGTTGTCTGCGACTGGCTGGGAGCGGTGGTGGCGGGGACGGCAGGGAAGGCTGACGCCGACTTTTTGCCCCTCCCCTTGCGGACCACTTCCGTCCACTCATTGGACGGGGTGGTCGAGGGGAGAAGGGCGTCCTCCTGGACCTGGGATGAGGAGGACGGCCCCGGCTCGGAGCGCCCCTTATCCGCCGCAAGCGGCGGTCGGAGGCACTTTACCGGCAGGAGCCGGTCCTCTATTCCTGCCAGGCAGGCTCGCGTGAAGGCCCGCTCCTCCATTACCACCTTGCGGATTATGTCCTCAAGGTTGGAGTTGGAGGAGGGGCCCCCTGCCGCAGGACTCGTCTTCTTAGACGACTTCGTCGTCTCGGCGGGGGCCTGCTGCGGCTGGGCCGTGGCTTCAGCCAGCTTGCGATGAAGCTCACTGACTTCCACCTGCAGGCGATCCACCCTCGCCTGCAGTTGCCGTGTCTCGTCAGTGGCCTTCCGCTGGACCAGCTCCGTGACCACACCGCGCAAGCTCGCGGCCCGACATTTGAGGGCCTTTTGGAAGGTCCCCTTCAAGTTTGAGGACTTTGAGGCAACTTCCAAAATTTCCTCCTCGTCCTCCTCCGCCATTCGTTCCAGCTCCAGCAGGGAGTGGTCCGCGTAGAGCACACGGGACGCACCGTACCCGGACTTTGCCCGGGTGACGTGCGCCCGCCCCTCCCTCGCGGCAACCCGCTCCTCAAGCTCCTGCTGGAGCTGCGCCCGCTGCGCAAGATCCAACTTACGTTGGGCGTCCGCGAGCCCAACGACGTGGGTGTCCGCGGCCGTCGTCGGCTTTTTAGCCTTTGACAGCGAGCTTTTTAGCTCTTGACTCGTCGACCCTGACGCCGAGGAGCCCTCGGACCCATCCCGCAGGAAGGCCCGCTTTCGCGACTGCGAGTCGCCTGCAACCGAGACGCCAACCATTGAATCATCGTTGGAGTCATACAAATCCGACAAGTCAGTTCTTCCGAAGCTAGCCGCAGACGGCGCGCGGCTAGCCTCTGACGCCGAAGCGTCGGTTTGGCCCTGAGAAGGGACTTTGGGTTGGCCCTGAGAAGGGCCTTTGGATTGGCCCTGAGAAGGGCCTTTGGGTTGGCCCTGAGAAGGGCCTTTTTGTTTTAAAAACCGCCCGCAGGCGTCCCGCGTAGGGTTTGGCATAGCCTCCGCAGGTTCGCACACTCAACAAAACAGGATAAAAAGAGCAACGAAAGCACAGTGCACTTTGGCCAACCCAGTCTGCCACTCCGTTACGGTGGTCAGAACTGGGTTGTTTCCAGGGGACGCGACGTGGACGCAAGCACTGTGGGGTGGTCCCCCAACCTAACTAAACCTAACCTAACCTAACCTAACCTTTTTTTTTTTTTTTTTTGTTGACGATGTGGAAATCCTCGATGGATGTCCCCCGTCCTGGGGAGGGCGGAGGGGTCTGTCAGACTCGTACTGACTAAAACCACACCGGTGTTCCCTCGCACACTTGCGTCGGGGGGCAGCGGGAACGAATGTGACTTCCGCTGCCCCGGACTAGTGCCGGCCCGCTCGACCAGTGCGGGCCTCGTCCCTGGGGGGAGTGAGGTGTGCTCCCCCCGTTACGTCTGTGAGAGGCGCGCGTGGAACACTACGCGCCACCGTCTCGGGTCCAGTGATATGGGGGGCGACGGATGTCCCCGAATCCGTCGCCCCTGGACCTGTTTAGGGGGGCCGGAAGAGGGCGTTATCCGCCCTCTGCCGACGCCCGGTGCGTCTGCTGCGGGATGGGAAGGCACTCGAGATCTCCCTCTCCCTCTCCGCAGCTTCCTTCTGCGACAAGACGGTTTCGCAGAAGGACACCACCGCGTCCCAGGACTCTGTGCTGTCGACCATCGCGTGAGCAACGGTCGGCAGCGACAGGTCTCCACCTATCTCTGACACGAGGGCACGGCGCGGCTCGTCCCACGCGGGACATTCTGCCAGCGTATGCCGCGCCGTATCCTCCGGACACTGGACGCAGTGATGGCACCGAGCGTCCGGCTCCCTGCTTATGCGACACAGGTACTTCCCGAAGCAACCATGCCCCGAGAGCACCTGCGTCGCCCGAAACGTCAGGGAGCCGTGCTTCCTCCCGAGCCAGTCGTCGAGTACTGGCCGGATCGCCTCGATTGTGTCGAGGCCGGCGGAGGGATGGTCAAGCCTCCTCCGCCATTCCGCCACCATGACCTGTCGGAGCTGAGACCGGTGCAGCGTGAACTGTCGCTGCACCAGCCTTTCGCCCCGATCCTTGGCGTCCTCGCGCCACTGATGTAGCGTCGCGAGGGCTTTCGCCTCCAGGTCCCACGGCGGGGATCCGGCCAGTACACAAGCCGCCTCGTAGGAGATCGTGCGATATCCCCGTATGACCCTGACGGCCATCGCTCTCTGCGGTTTGCGCAGAACTGCGATAGTGCGGGCCGTCAGGTCCGTCGCCCATACTGGGGCCCCGTAAAGGGCCATGGATCGCACGATCCCCACGTACAACCGCCTACAGGCGGAGCTCGGGCCCCCCAAATTGGGAAGCAGCGTTGAAAGCGCGCCCGCCGCGCCCATCAACTTGGGCACCAGCCGCTGAAAGTGGGGTCCGAAGTCCCAACGGCTGTCGAGCACCAATCCCAGGTACTTCATGGTTGACTCGACAGCGATCCGGGCCCCCCCGACCACTATGTGTGATCCCAGCGGCGGCGCCCGTCGGGGGCCATGAAACGCAATGGCCTCCGACTTGTTGAGGGCCACCTCCAGGCCCAGGCGTCGTATGCGGCTCACCACCTGCGAGACCGCAGCCGTAGCCAGCAACGCTGCTTCCCTGTACGAGCTCCCCCGGGCAATGACCAGCGTGTCGTCCGCATAACACGTCAGGTTCGCACCCGGTGGAAGCTCGCACCGCAAAACCCAGTCGTAACCGATGTTCCACAAGGGAGGGCCCAGAACCGACCCCTGTGGAACACCGCACGACATCTCGCGACGGCTATCGCCGTCACGTCCCATGTAGGTGACACACCTTCCCGACAGATAAGCCCCCACAATGTTGCGGAGGTAGAGAGGCACCCGGTGATAGCGCAGGGCCTCCCTAATGCAACCCCAGGGCAGAGTGTTGAAGGCGTTGGAGATGTCCAAGGACACCGCCAGCACTGTGAGAGCCCTGGAGAGCTCGCCTCGAGAAGAGCCACCCGTGAAGTACCTTAATAGAACCACGGAGGCAAAGGCGTGTCTCTCCAGTGCAAAATTACAGCTCGACTGCTCTCGGAACCTTAAACGGGAGATAAAAGAAAAACTCACGAAAGCAGTCGAAAGACTGTACCAGCTCGTCAAGGAGGGAGAGATTGAGAGAAGGAAGAGTTCCGGAGAGGCAGTCGAACCTGAGGAGGCCCCTCAGGACCTGACGCCGGCCTCGGGTGCCCCGACAGAGCTCATGAAGCAGCTTATGGAGAACCTCCAGCAGCATAAAAATGCGCTGGAGGAATGCCAGCTGCATACGCGGGCTCTGTCGGAGCACTTACAGCAGGCACCTCGCTTTGTCGCGGGCCAAGGCCTTTCGTTCGCGGAAATGGCCGCCGCCCCGAAGCAGCAAGTCCAGGAGCCTCTTCACTCGATGGTCGTGTCATCAGTTAATGACCAGGACACCGGGGACGAGGTTCTTGAGAAGCTTAGGACGGCGGTCGATGCCAGGAACGAGGGGACCAGGATTGAGAGGCTGCGAAAGGCGAAGGACCAGAAGGTGGTGGTCGGCTTCAGGACCAGGGAGGAACTCACTCGGGTGGCAGAGAGGATTAAGAAGGCTGGAAATCTAAATGTTGAAGAGGTGAAGAATAAGGATCCTCTCATCATCGCCAAGGACGTCCTCTCGTGCCACTCGGATGAGGAGGTCATCGACGCACTAAAGCGTCAGAACAGACATCTGATAGGGGACGTACCTGCGGATGACCTGAGGTTGGGGGTGAAGTACCGTCGCAGGACGAGGAACCCCCACATGTGCCACGTCATCTTGCAGGTGTCTCCTTGTGTGTGGCAAAGGCTAACTTATAATAATAATAATAATAATAATAATAATAATAATAATACTTTATTTATCCAAAAAACATACAGAGTTTGAAATACAGCTTAATATTTGGCTAAGAAAATACATTTATAGTTAATGTTGCAAATTCTGTACAAGAATAATACTCTACCTCTTAAGCTAGGATATACCTGTATTATAAGAGGTAGTTTACGGTCAATAGTCAACAAAAACTTATATCTCAAATGGACTGTGTCATTCTACTGTATGGTATAAAGAGTAGAATTGTATGTTGTGTGTGCGAGTAGTGTATGTGAAGTTGTGCGTGTGTGTTTGGGTGTAAGTGTGTGTTTGTGTGTGTGTGTGTGTGTGTGTGTGTGTGAGTATATTATACAAGGTATTATGCTGGGCGGGTGCACATAGACCTGCAGCGGGTGCGTGTACTGGACCAGTCACCACTGATTCAGTGCACTCGCTGCTTGCGCTTCGGCCATGGCCGTAAACTGTGCACGGAACCCGCCGACCTCTGCACACACTGTGGTGATCCCCATCTAAGGGTCGACTGCCCCTCGCGGCTGGCAGCAGAAGCACCAAAGTGCAGGAACTGTGTTTCCGCAAAGCTGGGGAAGACCGAGCACAACGCCTTCGACAGCGAGTGCCCAGTCCGCGTGAAGTGGGACGCATTGGCGCGACTGTCGGTGGCGTATTGCTAAGGGCAAGCCGGCGGAAACAGGGAGTGACTCATCCAGGGTTTCTCGAACGCACCAGAGCGCCAGTCAGAATTACCAGGTAATCCAAGCGAATCTGCAGAGGAAGAACCTTGCAACCCAAGAACTCATGCTTGTGGCTAGTGAGCGGAGGGTTGCTTTCGCATTGCTCCAGGAGCCGTATGTGGGTGAGGTTAAGAGGATGCGGGACTACCGGGGAGCGAGAGTCTACCAGTGCGCTGAACAAGGAAGTGGAACTGTGAAGGCGGCAATAGTTGTCTTTGATCACGACTTGGACGTGACACAGTGTCCGAAACTCACCACCAATAACATCGTGGTGGTGAGGATCCGTACCAGCGCATGGGAAATCGCAGTAGTCTCCTTCTACTTTGAACCAGACCAGCCCATACAGCCATACCTGGAGCAACTCATGCAGATTCGTGAGGAAATAGGCCCCGCGAGGATTCTTATCGGCGGCGACGCCAACGCTAAGAGCACCTGGTGGGGCAGCCTGGTAACCGATACTAAGGGCGAAGATATGTCGGGAACCCTGGAAGATATGTGCCTGCAGGTACTCAACGTCGGCAACACACCGACCTTCGACACCGTCAGAGGTAACACCCTGTACAGCAGCTTCGTTGACGTAACAGCCTGTTCAACGGACTTGCTGGACTTGGTGGAGGACTGGCGGGTCGAGGAAGGACTCACGAGCTCGGACCATAACGGTATTGTTTTCAAAACTAACCTCAAGAAATCAAAAGGAATTAATATAAATAGAACCACTAGAGTATATAATACAAAAAAAGCAAATTGGAGCCAATTTCATTCGAAATTGGCCCAATTAAACGCTGATGCAAATTTAAATTCAACAGAAATAGGTAAAATTAATAACAGCATTAATCTAGAACAGTATGTAAATAAATATGTAGACAAAATTAAAGAAACGTGTGAAGAAACTTTGGTCAAAATTAGTAACAATAACCAACTCACCATTCCGTGGTGGTCCAAAGAGCTCGCTGAGTTGATGTCGGAGGTGAACACCCGAAGACGCCGCATCCGATGCGCTGCAAGAGTCCGAAGACAAAAAGTCATCGATGAGTACCTGCAAGCAAAAAGGAATTATGAGTCGCTGGCTATGAAGGCACAGACAGAAGGATGGAAGGGGTTCTGCGGAAGACAGGATAGGGAAGGTATGTGGGAAGGGATCTATAGGGTCATAGGACGAACCGCCAAAAGACAGGAAGACCTGCCGTTAGTGAAGGATGGAGTACCACTGAGTGCGCAGGAATCGGCTTTGCTACTGGCCGAGACCTTCTACCCCGAGGACCTAGAGGAGGGTGAAACCGAAGACCACCGTCGGACACGTGAAGCGGCCAGTCGTGTAAACGATTGGGCGCATGATGAACAACATGACCCACCGTTTACACTTCAAGAGCTGAAAACCGCGGTGGATAGTTTCAATCCTAAGAAGGCACCCGGGGCAGACGGTCTCACAGCCGATATCTGTGCCCAGGCTATATCCCGGGAACCAGGAACGTTCCTTGCACTGGCCAACAAGTGCCTAGAGCACGGATACTTTCCTGGGGCCTGGAAAGTGGCTACGGTGGTGGTCCTCCGCAAACCCGGCAAGGATTCCTACACCACCCCTAAGTCGTACAGACCGATTGGCCTTCTACCGGTCTTAGGTAAAACGCTGGAAAAACTTCTTGTAGCAAGACTGAAGTGGCACCTTATCCCGCGGCTCAGTACTCGCCAGTTTGGTTTCATGCCACAGAGGAGCACCGAAGACTCCCTCTACACCATGATACAACATATCAAGGGAAAGCTAAATGAAAAGAAGCTGATCACTGTTGTATCATTGGACATAGAGGGAGCCTTCGATAGCGCATGGTGGCCGGCCATCAGAACCAGACTGGCTGAGGAAAAGTGCCCGGTGAATATCAGAAGGTTGATAGACAGCTACCTGACTGGTAGGAGTGTCCGAGTGAGGTACGCGGGCGCTGAATGCCATAGAGAGACGAACAAGGGGTGTGTGCAAGGGTCCATTGGCGGTCCGATCCTATGGAACCTGATCCTGGATCCCCTACTGAAGGGGCTGGAGGAGCAAGGCATCCACTGCCAAGCGTTTGCCGATGATGTCGTGATGATCTTCGACGGTGAGACAGCGTTGGAAGTCCAGAGGCAGGCCAATGCCGCCCTCGAGTATGTCCGGGTGTGGGGCATTCGTAACAAGCTGAAGTTTGCACCGCATAAAACATGTGCAATGGTGATTACCAGGAAGCTTCGGTACGATGTCCCGCTCCTGAGCATGGGCGGGGTAGACATTGGCATGTCTAAGGAAATAAAAATACTGGGGCTCACCGTCGACCACCAGCTCACTTTCAACACCCACGTCGCCAATGTGTGCAGAAAAGCTGTTAATATTTACAAACAGCTGGCACGTGCAGCAAAAGTGAGCTGGGGCCTTAACCCGGAGATCATTCACACAATTTACACGGCAGCAGTGGAGCCGGTTATATTGTACGCAGCGAGCGCCTGGGCGCCGGCAGCGAAGAAGATCGGAGTGCAGAAAAGCCTGAACACGGTCCAACGAGGATTCGCGCAGAAGCTCTGCAAGTCATACCGCACCGTTTCGCTGAACGCGTCCCTGGTGCTGGCTGGGATACTCCCTCTCGACCTCCGAATACAGGAAGCAGCCGCTCTGTATGAGGCAAAAAGAGGGGTGCCACAGCCAGCACTCGCGGGCAGGGAGGTGGAAAGGGTGGTGGCATTTATGGAGACTCCGCACCCGGCGAAACATATGCCCATGGAGTTCGTGTGCTTGGAAGATCAGGCGCTTGTGGAGACCCACAACCGTCAAGCAGTGAGAGTGTTCACGGATGGCAGCAAGATTGAGGGCAAGGTCGGAGCAGCACTGTCATTTTGGGACGGTGAGGCCGAGATCAAGTCCGCTAAACTTAGCCTGCCTCCGTACTGCACGGTCTTCCAGGCTGAACTTCTGGCCATATGCGTAGCCACGCGCGAAACCCCCTCTGTACCACACTGAGTTGCTTTTTAATTCCAACCTTTTGGGCAGCAGGTGCCCATGCACTTGCGGCGTATGTGATGACCGGTTCCACCACCGCAGTGTATATGGTCCTGATTATCTCCGGTTTTAGGCCCCAACTGATTTTTGCTGCTCTTGCTAACTGTTTATATATGTTTAATGCTTTCCTCGTCACGTTCGAGGCGTGGGCATTAAACGTTAGCTTATCATCAATTGTGAGCCCCAGTATCTTGATCTCCCGAGACAGGGCAATGTCCTCACCGCCCATGCGCAAAAGTGGTGAATCAAACTTCAACTTATTTGTGACGACCATCGCTTTTGTTTTTTGCGGCGCAAACTTCAGTTTGTTTTCGACTCCCCACTTCTGGACATGAACGAGACTCGCATTGGCCCGTCTCTGGACATCAAGCGCTGTTTCACCCGAGAAAATCAGGACCACATCATCCGCGAATGCTTGGCAATAATCGCCACGTTCCTCCAGTTCTTTGAGCAGTGGATCCAAAAGTAGGTTCCAAAATGTGGGCCCTCCTATGGATCCTTGTACGCAACCTTTAGATGTTCCCTGTACGTACTCTGCTCCAGCGTACCGGACCCTTACCTTCCTGTCCAGTAGATAACTATCTACCAGACGTCGCAGGTTCACCGGGCACGCTGTTTCTGCCAGTCGGCATTTCATTGCTGGCCACCAGGCATTATCGAAGGCTCCCTCTATGTCCAATGATATGACGACGATGATCTTCTTTTCTTTCAATCGGTCTCTAATGTGTGTCATCAGGTCATAGAGGGAGTCCTCGGTGCTGCGCTGTGGCATAAATCCGTACTGGCTTCTACTGGCCCGTGGCGATATATGCCACCTAATCCGACGTACCAGCATCTTTTCAAGGATTTTTTCAAGTACAGGCAATAGCCCAATCGGCCTGTATGATTTGGGGTGCGCGTAGTCGTCCTTACCTGGTTTTCTAAGGACCACAACTACTGCCTCTTTCCAGATGGTCGGAAAGTGGAAAAGATTGAGGCATTTGTTGAGTACTGCCAAGAACAGTTGCGGGTTTTGGGCAATAGCCGCCCTGCATATGTCCGCTGTCAGTCCGTCGATGCCTGGGGCTTTCTTCGGATTAAAACTGGATGCGGCCCACTTTAGTTCATCTACCGTGAATAGAGGGTCGAATGTCTCACCATTCGTGTATTCATTTACTCTATTCGCCAGCTCTCTTATTCTATTGTGGTCCGCATTGTCATCCTGTGTTTTATCCTCAGGATAAAACGTCTTCGCAAGCACCCGGGCTGACTCTTCGCTGCTGAGTACGTTGTTGTTTTGTACTAGCGGTATGTCTTCCTGCCTAGTGGCAGTGCGGCCTATTACCCGATATATGCTGTCCCACATTGTTTCACGTTCTTGCCTTCCACAGAACTCCTTCCAGCTAGATGTCAGCGTACTCTCCATCTTTTGTCTCAATTCCTCTTTAGCTGCGTTATATAGGTCTACGACCCATGCTCGGCGTCGCGGTGCGGCACTGGAGATTCTTCTTTTCCGTCTTTTGACTTCATGTTTCAGTCGTGTCAACTCCTCGGTCCACCAAGGCAATCCTGTCTGGTTTCTTTTGCTAATAATCGGTATGGTTCCTTCACATGCCTCAACTATAGCTTCTGTATATTTTTCGGTTATTTTATCCAACTCTTCTTTTGTAATTATTTTATCTATTTCCGTTTTGTTTATTTTATTTTGTTCCCAAATTTCGTCAAGTTTCCCAAAGAATTGTACCCATTTTGCCTTTTTTGTGTTAAATTTTCTTGTCGTCCTTTTTATATCCATACCGATTGATTTTTCCCGATTTAGTTCAAAAAGGATCGCCTTGTGGTCCGAAGTTGTGACGTCCCCGGATAGTCTCCAATTTGCCACTCTCCGAAGCATGTCTTCCGTACAGGTCGTTATGTCAACGCAGCTGCAGTACCTTTGGCCTCCTCTGATAACATCGAAGGTAGGAGCCGTTCCCAGGTTCAGGATGTGGAGCCCCAGTTCGTCGAGTGCACCTGCCAGTGCCTCGCCCCTCTGATCCGCCTCCCGGCTTCCCCACCATGTGTTCCAGGCGTTGACATCTCCCCCCAGTACCACGTCGTTAACTCCAATCTTGTCTATGATTTTCTTAAAATGGTCCAAGTCTGGCTCAATAGGCTGTCCACCATCCAGATACACTGACACCACACCTATTTCCCAAGCTCCTGTCCTTAGTTTCGCCACTGCGAAGTTTTCAGTGGTCAGGGTTGGGCACTGCGTGAGGTCTATGGTGTCGTCAAAGAGTACAATGGCCGCTTTGTTGACTTTCTCGGTCTTCCTGGCGCATTGCACTACTCGCGTACCCGGATGGCTCTTCATTTCTCCAATCCCACCTATATATGGCTCTTGGACCATTGCAAACGCCAGCTTTCTTTTTCCTGCCTCAACAATGAGTTCAGCTGTAGCGAGTTTGCTTTTTTGGAGGTTTGCCTGAACGACTCGATACTGGTGGGGTCTGCCTTCGCCGGTTTCTGCGCTTCCGCCCGGGTCCACCTTAGCAATACGCTACCGACAGCCGCGCCAATCCGTCCCATTTGACACGAACAGGGCACTCGCTGTCGAAGGCGTTGTGCTCCGTCTTATCCATTTTAGCGGAAACGCAGTTTCGGCACTTGGGTGGCTCAGCAGCTAACCTCGAGGGGCAGTCTGCCCTCATATGGGAGTCTCCACAGTGTGTGCAGAGGTCGGCGGGTTCCGTGCACAGCTTGCGACTATGGCCGAAGCGCAAACAGCGGTTGCACTGAATCAGTGGCGACTGGTCCAGCACCCGAACCCGCTGCAAGTCGATATGCACTCGCCCAGCATATGTCAGCCTCTGCCACACTGTCGGTGCCACCTGCAGGATGACGTGGCACATGTGGGGGTTCCTCGTCCTACGACGGTACTTCACCCCCATCCTTAGGTCATCCGCAGGCACGTCCCCAATCAGGTGACTGTTTTGCCGTTTCAAAGCTTCTATTATCTCCTCGTCCGAGTGGCACGAGAGGACGTCCTTGGCGATGATGAGAGGGTCTTTATTTTTCACCTCTTCCACCATCAGATTTCCGGCCTTTTTGATCCTCTCTGCCACCCGAGTGAGCTCCTCCCTGGTCTTAAAGCCGACCACTACCTTTTGGTCTCTCGCTTTTCGCAGTCGCTCCACTCTGGTGCCCTCATGCCTGGCATCTACTGCCGTCCTTAGCTTTGCCAGGACCTCTTCCCCGGTGTCTTTGTCATCGACTGATGACACAATCACAGAGTGAAGAGGCTCCTGGAACCGCTGCTTGGGGACGGCGGCCATCTCTGCGAACGATGGGCTTTGGCCTGCGACGTAGCGAGGGGCCTGCTGAAGGTGATCCGACAGGGCCCGTGTGTGCTGTTGGCATTCCTCCAGCGCCTGTTTATGCTGCTGAAGGTTTTCCATGAGCTGCATCATGAGCTCTGTCGGTTCACCTGTGGTTGGCATGGGATCCTTGTAAGCTTTTTCCGCTTCGGCAACCTCCCTCGATCCCTTTCCTTTTTCCATCTCTCCCTCCCTGACTAGGCAATACAACCTGTTGACAGCTACGAGTAACCCGTCCTTGATTTCTTTTTTAAGGTTCCGGGAGCTGTCTAGATGTTGCTTCGCCTTTGAGAGACACGCCTTTGCCTCCGTGGTTCTATTTAAGTATCTCACGGGTGTCACCTCTCGAGGCGGGCTCTCCAAGGCTTTTTCAGGCCGCTTTTGTATCTCTATTTTAGCCTGCTGGGCGATCACTGGTTTGGACTTGAGTTTGGGGGAAGTGGGCACGAGAGTCTTGTTAGGGGGAGTGGGCACGGGTGCCTTTTTGGGAGGTGTTTGGGCTTTTTGGGGTTGCCCCGCTTTAAGTTTCTCCGCTTCCCACTCACCGACACTGCGCCTAACTGAGGGGCCCGCTTGTGCCGGGCGTGCCTCTTCCGCGCCTAAACTCTCCTCCACAGGCTTTGCCTTAGTCGAGACAGGAGTTCTTATTCCCATTCCAAACATATTTACCGAAGGATAACTAGATGGTAAATTTGTCAGAGGACACTGTTCAAAGAGTCTGAATCCCTGTAAAGAGGGGATCCAGAGTTGAAAATAAGTGTAATTAAAATTATAATAGTAAAATAAAATAAAGTAAAAATAAAGATAATGTTAAATAAAAGTCCTAAATATAGGACTTTAGTCTTGTCAGATAAAATTTGTCACTATTGCTCAGTCAATTTATTTAGGGAGGTGATTTAAGAGCTAGAGACGCGTTATTTGTATTTTTCCCACTGTCACTGAGTCGAGCTCACTCTGAAGCAACAATAAAAATTTTTAGGATTTTGTCGATCCCTTCTAGTCTACCTTCCTATACACTACGGGGTGGGTGGGCGGGAATTTTTTATTCGAGCTAGACGCGCGTGCGAGGTGTCCAGAGACGCGGCTTCGCGCGGGCTAGCCGATTATGGAATAAAACAATCTATCGAAAGAACAAATTTTTGAAGTTTTGGTTGAAAAACCTGTTTTCAACGCAAAATTTTTGGTTTTTTACTCCCAACCAGGACTCCGGGACGCGGGACGCGGACCAGAGCACAGGGATGGAAGGTTTGGGCTATTGCGACTAAAGGTTGAAACAATAAATTTGGAAGAATGATGTTTTAGTCGACAGTTTTTTGACTTTTTTGCAGACGTAGGTGCTGAAAACAGCGCACTGAACTCACCCGTACAGGCGATATAACAATTTCAACTCCCGGTAGCACAGACCCTCACGTCTCTATTTAGGTACTAGCCTAATGTTGGCAAATACAAAAAATAAATAAAATATAAACTTCCGAATTGAGAACCCTCCTTTTTTAGAAGTCGGTTAATAAATAATATTGTAATTAAAATAAATATTATTATTGAAATCGCGCACAGAAATCGAATCGACCGCACTGGCTTAGCAACCAAGGTCTACTGGTTTTTTTTTTTTTTTTTTTTTTTTTTTTTTTTTTTTTTTTTTGGCAGGAGGGGAAATCCGGTCGGACTAACACCCAGGCTGTTTCACAAATCGATCCAGTCTGGGTAGTGTCAGGCTCCAACTGACTAAAACCACCTCCTGCCTAGCTCGTGTCCCCCTGACATGGTCAGAGATCTTTTTGATACATTACTAGTTTTTACTGCTTATTTTACAATTTCTGTCTTAATAAGTAAAAGTTAACAAAAGTTTCAAAGTTTTCAAAATTTTAAAACAACAAATACGTTATGTTACACTATGCTTATTTCTAAAATATCCTTTCTTGAAGAGAAATATCTATATTTGTAAATAGCATAGGTTCTAATTGGCTTTATTACGTTTAATTACTTTGATGGCTAGAGTTGTGCAGTATTCTATAAAAAATTTCCTTCGCTTAGTCTCTGACATTATTTTATTGATAGAATTTATATTTATTTCAGTCTCTAGCCTTCGCTCAGCTTCATATCTCTCAGTTTGATATACTGGGCATTCTGTCAATATGTGTGCGATCGACTCCGCTTTATCCGGCTCGCAGATGCACGCTGGGCTCTCCTTACATTTGAAACGGTGCAAATATTCGGAGAATCCACCGTGCCCCGTCAAGATTTGCGTCAATATGCCTGCCGGTTTTAGCTTTAGCACAATTCTGTGGGCGTCGATCGCATCGGGAAGGAAAATTTTTGTTACTGAGGCTGTTTCGCCGTTCTGATACCTCCGGTTCCATTCGTCGAGCGACCCCATACGGATCTGTCGCTTGACGAAAGAAACCGGGCAGCGGTCGTAGTCCGGCTTCTTTTTGGATCGGAGTGCAGCCTCCTTCGCGAGGTGGTCCACTCGCTCATTGCCTTCTAGACCAGCGTGTGCCTTTACCCAGAACAAAGACACATCTTTGCCCTGGGATAAAGCCACGGCAACGTTCGCTCTCGTTTCCACGGCCAAGGCGTGGAGGGCACCCTGATTTGTGACTGTTTGTAGTGCGGCCTTTGAGTCACTATAGATACCGAAGGTTCCCTCCTTGCGCTTGAGGATTTCGCGCGTGGCTACGCATATGGCCAGAAGTTCAGCCTGGTAGACCGTGCAGTACGGAGGCAGGCTAAGTTTGGCGGACTTGGTCTCGGCCTCACCGTCCCAAAATGACAGTGCTGCTCCGACCTTGCCCTCAATCTTGCTGCCGTCCGTGAACACTCTGACTGCTTGACGGTTGTGGGTCTCCACAAGCGCCTGATCTTCCAAGCACACGAACTCCATGGGAATATGTTTCGCCGGGTGCGGAGTCTCCGTAAATGCCACCACCCGTTCCACCTCCCTGCCCGCGAGTGCTGGCTGTGGCACCCCTCTTTTTGCCTCATACAGAGCGGCTGCTTCCTGTATTCGGAGGTCGAGAGGGAGTATCCCAGCCAGCACCAGGGACGCGTTCAGCGAAACGGTGCGGTAGGACTTACAGAGCTTCTGCGCGAATCCTCGTTGGACCGTGTTCAGGCTTTTCTGCACTCCGATCTTCTTCGCTGCCGGCGCCCAGGCGCTCGCTGCGTACAATATAACCGGCTCCACTGCTGCCGTGTAAATTGTGTGAATGATCTCCGGGTTAAGGCCCCAGCTCACTTTTGCTGCACGTGCCAGCTGTTTGTAAATATTAACAGCTTTTCTGCACACATTGGCGACGTGGGTGTTGAACGTGAGCTGGTGGTCGACGGTGAGCCCCAGTATTTTTATTTCCTTAGACATGCCAATGTCTACCCCACCCATGCTCAGGAGCGGGACATCGTACCGAAGCTTCCTGGTAATCACCATTGCACATGTTTTATGCGGTGCAAACTTCAGCTTGTTACGAATGCCCCACACCCGGACATACTCGAGGGCGGCATTGGCCTGCCTCTGGACTTCCAACGCTGTGTCACCGTCGAAGATCATCACGACATCATCGGCAAATGCTTGGCAGTGGACGCCTTGCTCCTCCAGCCCCTTCAGTAGGGGATCCAGGATCAGGTTCCATAGGATCGGACCGCCAATGGACCCTTGCACGCACCCCTTGTTCGTCTCTCTATGGCATTCGGCGCCGGCGTACCTCACTCGGACACTCCTACCAGTCAGGTAGCTGTCTATCAACCTTCTGATATTCACCGGGCACTTTTCCTCAGCCAGTCTGGTTCTGATGGCCGGCCACCATGCGCTATCGAAGGCTCCCTCTATGTCCAATGATACAACAGTGATCAGCTTCTTTTCATTTAGCTTTCCCTTGATATGTTGTATCATGGTGTAGAGGGAGTCTTCGGTGCTCCTCTGTGGCATGAAACCAAACTGGCGAGTACTGAGCCGCGGGATAAGGTGCCACTTCAGTCTTGCTACAAGAAGTTTTTCCAGCGTTTTACCTAGGACTGGTAGAAGGCCAATCGGTCTGTACGACTTAGGGGTGGTGTAGGAATCCTTGCCGGGTTTGCGGAGGACCACCACCGTAGCCACTTTCCAGGCCCCAGGAAAGTGTCCGTGCTCTAGGCACTTGTTGGCCAGTGCAAGGAACGTTCCTGGGTCCCGGGATATAGCCTGGGCACAGATATCGGCTGTGAGACCGTCTGCCCCGGGTGCCTTCTTAGGATTGAAACTATCCACCGCGGTTTTCAGCTCTTGAAGTGTAAACGGTGGGTCATGTTGTTCATCATGCGCCCAATCGTTTACACGACTGGCCGCTTCACGTGTCCGACGGTGGTCTTCGGTTTCACCCTCCTCTAGGTCCTCGGGGTAGAAGGTCTCGGCCAGTAGCATAGCCGATTCCTGCGCACTCAGCGGTACTCCATCCTTCACTAACGGCAGGTCCTCCTGTCTTTTGGCGGTTCGTCCTATGACCCTATAGATCCCTTCCCATATACCTTCCCTATCCTGTCTTCCGCAGAACCCCTTCCATTCTTCTGTCTGTGCCTTCATAGCCAGTGACTCGTAATTCCTTTTTGCTTGCAGGTACTCATCGATGACTTTTTGTCTTCGGACTCTTGCAGCGCATCGGATGCGGCGTCTTCGGGTGTTCACCTCCGACATCAACTCAGCGAGCTCTTTGGACCACCACGGAATGGTGAGTTGGTTGTTATTACTAATTTTGACCAAAGTTTCTTCGCACGTTTCTTTAATTTTGTCTACATATTTATTTACATAATGTTCTAGATCAATGCTGTTATTAATTTTACCTATTTCTGTTGAATTTAAATTTGCATCAGCGTTTAATTGGGCCAATTTCGAACGAAATTGGCTCCAATTTGCTTTTTTCGTGTTGTATACTCTGGTCGTTCTGTTTATACTAATTCCTTTTGATTTTTTGAGGTTAATTTTGAAAACAATACCGTTATGGTCCGAGCTCGTGAGTCCTTCTTCGACACGCCAGTCCTCCACCAGGTCCAGCAGGTCCATTGAACAGGCTGTTACGTCAACGAAGCTGCTGTACAGGGTGTTACCTCTGACGGTGTCGAAGGTCGGTGTGTTG
The DNA here is from genome assembly GCA_963082945.1 of Cerastis leucographa. Classification (NCBI taxonomy): domain Eukaryota; kingdom Metazoa; phylum Arthropoda; class Insecta; order Lepidoptera; family Noctuidae; genus Cerastis; species Cerastis leucographa. The sequence goes on from OY720365.1 coordinate 19,990,744, forward strand.
CCGACGTTGAGTACCTGCAGGCACATGTCTTCCAGGGTTCCCGACATATCTTCTCCCTTGGTATCGGTTACCAGGCTGCCCCACCAGGTGCTCTTAGCGTTGGCGTCGCCGCCGATAAGAATCCTCGTGGGGCCTATTTCCTCACGAATCTGCATGAGTTGCTCCAGGTATGGCTGTATGGGCTGGTCTGGTTCAAAGTAGAAGGAGACCACTGCGATTTCCCAGGCGCTGGTACGGATCCTCACCACCACGATGTTATTGGTGGTGAGTTTAGGACACTGTGTCACGTCCAAGTCGTGATCATAGACAACTATTGCTGCCTTCACAGTTCCACTTCCTTGTTCAGCGCACTGGTAGACTCTCGCTCCTCGGTAGTCTCGCATCCTCTTAACCCCACCCACATACGGCTCCTGGAGCAATGCGAAAGCAACCCTCCGCTCACTAGCCACAAGCATGAGTTCTTGGGTTGCAAGGTTCTTTCTCTGCAGATTCGCTTGGATTACCTGGTAATTCTGAGTGGTACTCTGGTGCGTTCGAGAAACCCTGGATGAGTCACTCCCTGTTTCCGCCGGCTTGCCCTTAGCAATACGCCACCGACAGTCGCGCCAATGCGTCCCACTTCACGCGGACTGGGCACTCGCTGTCGAAGGCGTTGTGCTCGGTCTTCCCCAGCTTTGCGGAAACACAGTTCCTGCACTTTGGTGCTTCTGCTGCCAGCCGCGAGGGGCAGTCGACCCTCAGATGGGGATCGCCACAGTGTGTGCAGAGGTCAGCGGGTTCCGTGCACAGTTTACGGCCATGGCCGAAGCGCAAGCAGCGAGTGCACTGAATCAGTGGTGACTGATCCAGTACACGCACCCGCTGCAGGTCTATGTGCACTCGCCCAGCATAAGTCAGCCTCTGCCACACACAAGGAGACACCTGCAGAATGACGTGGCACATGTGGGGGTTCCTCGTCCTGCGACGGTACTTCACCCCCAACCTCAGGTCATCCGCAGGCACGTCCCCTATCAGGTGGCTGTTCTGACGCTTTAGTGCGTCGATGACCTCCTCATCCGAGTGGCACGAGAGGACGTCCTTGGCGATGATGAGAGGATCCTTATTCTTCACCTCTTCAACATTTAGATTTCCAGCCTTCTTAATCCTCTCTGCCACCCGAGTGAGTTCCTCCCTGGTCCTGAAGCCGACCACCACCTTCTGGTCCTTCGCCTTTCGCAGCCTCTCAACCCTGGTCCCCTCGTTCCTGGCATCGACCGCCGTCCTAAGCTTCTCAAGAACCTCTTCCCCGGTGTCCTGGTCATTAACTGATGACACGACCATCGAGTGAAGAGGCTCCTGGACTTGCTGCTTCGGGACGGCGGCCATTTCCGCGAACGAAGGGCCTTGGCCCGCGACAAAGCGAGGTGCCTGCTGTAAGTGCTCCGACAGAGCCCGCGTATGCAGCTGGCATTCCTCCAGCGCATTTTTATGCTGCTGGAGGTTCTCCATAAGCTGCTTCATGAGCTCTGTCGGGGCACCCGAGGCCGGCGTCAGGTCCTGAGGGGCCTCCTCAGGTTCGACTGCCTCTCCGGAGCTCTTCCTTCTCTCAATCTCTCCCTCCTTGACGAGCTGGTACAGTCTTTCGACTGCTTTCGTGAGTTTGTCTTTAATCTCCCTTTTAAGATTCCGAGAGCAGTCGAGCTGTAGTTTTGCACTGGAAAGACACGCCTTTGCCTCCGTGGTTCTATTAAGGTACTTCACGGGTGGCTCTTCTCGAGGCGAGCTCTCCAGGGCTCTCACAGGCTGCGCTTTTGGCAGCTTTGCCTGCTGTGAGCACGTATTTTTCGAGTTGATTTTGGGGGGAGTGGACACGAGTGTCTTCTTAGGGGGAGTGGTAGCGGGTGTAGTTTTTTGGGGTGATGGGCTTTTACGGGGTTGTCCCGATTTGTGCTTCTCCGCTTCCCACTCGCCAATACTGCGCCGCACTGAAGGGCCCGCCTGTACTGGGCATGCCCCCTCCCCTTCCAATCTCTCCTCCACAGCCTTCGTCACGGGAGTCCTGAATCCAAACATCTCTGAGAGATACAGAGACTGAGTACGACACTATTTATGGGGGGACACGTTAATTTACGTTAAAAAGTACTGGATCCCTGTAAAGGGGGGATTCAGACCGTAAAAGATAATTAATATTCCCGAATTGGGACTTTGTCTAAATACAATAAAAAAAAAACTACAGCACGACAAAAAAAAAAAAAATCGAATTAGTGCTGCAGGACCAAATAACAAAACAAAAAGTTAAGGTCTACTGGTTAGGTTAGGTTAGGTTAGGTTAGGTTAGGTTAGGTGGGGGACCACCCCGCCACCTTTGGCCGCCGGACGTTGGACGCGCTCGGTCCGGTCCTCCGGGCCTGGCTCGAGCGGCCCCATGGTTTCCTCTCGTTCCGTCTGGTGCAGGTGTTGTCCGGGCATGGCTGCTTCGGAACGTACCTGCACCGGATCGGGAGGGAGGAAGCCCCGGCGTGCCACGACTGCGGCGCGGCGGAGGACACGGCGCAGCACACCCTCGAAGTGTGCCCAGCTTGGTCCGAGCCGCGCCGCAGTCTGATTGCGGAGATCGGACAGGACCTCTCGCTTCCCGGTGTGGTCAACGCCATGCTGGGGAGCGAGGGGGCCTGGTCAGCGGTCGCCTCCTTTTGCGAGGACGTAGTCTCGCAAAAGGAGGCGGCGGAGCGCGCGCGGGAGGAAGACCCTCTCGCAGCGCCGCTCCGCAGAAGAAGAAGAGGTCGGAGAAGACGCGGTCTTCTCCCTCTTCATGGTGGCGACGGGCGGGCGACAGGCGCGGGGGCGCCTTCGCCCGCATTGCACCCGTCACCACCTTCGTCTGTCATTCCCGGGCCCGCCCCCCCCCCCCACGGGGAGGGCGTGAGGTCCGCTGTGCGGGTCATCGTCGGCGGAGGACTGGAAGTAAAGGCTGTGCCGGTTTCCCAGTCCCCGCCACTAGGACGAAGCGGGAATGCCGCTGGGTCGTTTTAGTGGGTATACCGGGTCAGACCGGGGAGTCCCACATAGCCCGCCCATCCCCCGATGGACGGGTATGCGTAATGCATTTTTTCCCAGCGACAAAAAAAAAAAAAAAAAAAAAAAAAAAAAAAAAAAAAAAAAAAAAAAAAAAAAAAAAAAAAAAGGTGGGGGACCACCCCACAGTGCTTGCGTCCACGTCGCGTCCCCTGGAAACGACCCAGTTTGACCACCGTAACGGAGTGGCAGACTGGGCTCGGCCAAAGTGCACTGTGATTATCGTAGCTCATTTTGCCTTGCGAGTACGAACCTGCGGAGGCTATGCCTAAACCCACGCGGGATGCCTGCGGGCGATATTTTAAACCCAAAGGCCCTTCTCAGGGCCAACCCAAAGGCCCTTCTCAGGGCCAACCCAAAGGCCCTTCTCAGGGCCAACCCAAAGGCCCTTCTCAGGGCCAAACCGACGCTTCGGCGTCAGAGGCTAGCCGCGCGCCGTCTGCGGCTAGCTTCGGAAGAACGGACTTGTCGGATTTGTCTGACTCCGACGATGAGTCAATGGTTGGCGTCTCGGATGCAGGCGAGTCGCAGTCGCGAAAGCGGGCCTTCCTGCGGGATGGGTCCGAGGGCTCCTCGGCGTCAGGGTCGACGAGGCTTTCAAAGTTTAAAAAGCCGACGACGGCCGCGGACTCCCACGTCGTTGGGCTCGCGGACGCCCAACGTAAGTTGGATCTTGCGCAGCGGGCGCAGCTCCAGCAGGATCTTGAGGAGCGGGTTGCCGCGAGGGAGAGGCGGGCGCACGTCACCCGAGCAAAGTCCGGGTACGGTGCGTCCCGTGTGCTCTACGCGGACCACTCCCTGCTGGAGCTGGAACAAATGGCGGAGGAGGACGAGGAGGAAATTTTGGAGGTTGCCTCAAAGTCCTCAAATTTGAAGGGGACCTTCCAAAAGGCCCTCAAATGTCGGGCCGCGAGCTTGCGCGGTGTGGTCAAGGAGCTGGTCCAGCGGAAGGCCACTGACGAGACACGGCAACTGCAGGCGAGGGTGGATCGCCTGCAGGTGGAAGTCAGTGAGCTTCATCGCAAGCTGGCTGAAGCCACGGCCCGGCCGCCGCAGGCCCCCGCCGAGACGACGAAGACGTCATCGATGCCTTCGCCGTCGAAGTCTAAGAAGACGAGTCCTGCGGCAGAGGGCCCCTCCTCCAACTCCAACCTTGAGGACATAATCCGCAAGGTGGTAATGGAGGAGCGGGCCTTCACGCGAGCCTGCCTGGCAGGAATAGAGGACCGGCTCCTGCCAGAAAAGCGCCTCCGACCGCCGCTTGCGGCGGATAAGGGGCGCTCCGAGCCGGGGCCGTCTTCCTTACCCCAGGTCCAGGAGGACGCCCTTCTCCCCTTGACTACCTCGTCCAATGAGGGAACGGAGGTGGTCGGGAGGGGGAAGGGCAAAGCCAAAAAGTCGGCGGCTGCCACCCCAGCCGTCCCCGCTCCCAACCGCTCGCAGACGACTGGCAGAGGGGGGGGGAAGCGGGGAGGTAGCGGTAGAGCGAGGGGAAAGGGGCAGCAGGTCTCCCCAAAGGCCGCGGCCGTCGTGGTGGCCCTCACCGCGGAGGCAGCGGAGCAGGACGCCCTTCTCCCCTCGACCACCCCGTCCAATGAGTGGACGGAAGTGGTCGGGAGACGGAAGGGCAAAGCCAAAAAGTCGGCGGCTGCCGCCCCAGCCGTCCCCGCTCCCAGCCAGTCGCAGATGACCGGCAGAGGGGGGGGGAAGCGGGGAGGTAGAGGTAGAGCGAGGGGAAAGGGGCAGCTAGTCTCCCCAAAAACCGCGGCCGTCGTGGTGACCCTCACCGCGGAGGCAGCGGAGCGAGGGGAGACGTACGCGTCCATTTTGGTGCGGGCGCGTAGCAATGCCGATCCCACTCAACTGGGGATCGGCAGTGTGTCTTGCCGGCGGACCCAAGCCGGGGCTCGATTATTCGAGTTCCCGGGGGCAGAGGGGGGAGCCCGCGCGGACCTCTTTGCAGCTAAGCTGCAGGAGGTCATCGCGGACTCCGCCAAGGTGGCCCGACCGGTAAAGTTGGTGACACTCGAGGTGACGGATCTCGACGATTCCGTCACCAAGGAGGAGGTGGTGGAGGCGGTCGCAGCGTTAGGGGGCTGCGACGTCGCGGCGGTCCAGAGTCGGGACATAAGGCCCGGCCGCGGTGGCATGGGCACCGTCCGCCTTGAGTGCCCGATTCCCGCTGCCAGAGCCGTCCTGGCGAAGGGCCGGCTGACGGTCGGCTTCAGCTCGGGTGCGGTCAGGGCACTCGAGGACCAGCCGCTGAGGTGTTTCCGGTGCTTCGGCATCGGCCACACCCGGGCTCTGTGTCCGTCCGCGGTAGACAGGTCAGACACCTGCTACCGCTGTGGCATGGGGGGCCACCAAACCGCGTCCTGGACGTGGATGCCGCAGCGGTTCGGATCAGAGGGGCCCTGACCGAGGTGTGCAATTCCAGCATGCCTCGGTCTCGCCGTCCGCCTCCCCGTCGCGCCGTTTATTGGTGGACGGAGGAGCTGGAGGGGCTTCGGACCGCCTGCGTGGCGGCCAGAAGGGCCTACGCGCGCAGCCGGCGGCGCAGCGTCCTAAACCGAGTCCGGGCAGAAGAGGACCGCCTATACGCCTCCTACCGAGAGGCGACGACGGTCCTCAAGTCTGCAATGGGCGCTGCGAGAGACTCGGCGAGGGCCGAGATGCTGGAGGGTCTCGACAGGGATCCCTATGGGAGGCCATACAAGGCGGCGCGGAACCAGCTCCGCCCCTATGGTCCCCCACTGTCGGAGACCCTCGAGCCAGCACTGTTGGATGGGGTGGTCCGGTCCCTGTTTCCGCGCAGGACCGAGTTCGCCCCACCAAAAATGGATCCCCCGCAAGGGGCGGCTTCGCCGGAGGAGGAGGTCCCCCCGGTGACGGCGGCGGAGATCTACGCGGGGGTACTCAGCCTCCGCGCCAAGAAGACGGCCCCCGGGCCGGACGGCGTCCCCGCACGGGTGGTGGCAATAGCTGCCTCCGAGATGGAGGACAGGTTTCGGGACCTTTTCAGCGCGTGCTTTTCGGCTGGGAAGTTCCCGAAACTGTGGAAGGAGGGGCAGCTTTGCCTCCTCCGAAAGGCGGGACGCCCGGTGGACTCCCCCTCGGCATACCGGCCCGTCGTGTTGCTCGATGAGGTCGGTAAATTGTTCGAGGGGATAGTCGCCTCCCGGCTCGGGCGCCATTTGCGGGATGTGGGGCCGGATCTGTCGGACGCCCAATTCGGTTTCCGTCGTGGGCGTTCGACGATCGACGCGCTGGCCCTACTCAAGGGCCAGGTGAAGGAGGCAGTCGAGGCGGGGGACGGAGTGCTGGCGGTGTCATTCGACATTGCCAATGCCTTCAACTCCGTGCCCCACTCGACGATATTGGAGGCGCTCCGGTATCACGGAGTGCCCCAATATCTGCGGAGCCTCCTGGCCAGCTACTTGGAGGACCGAGAGGTCCTCCTCGTAGACAAGACGGCCACAGTGAGGCGGTACGGCGCAGAGTCCGGTGTTCCACAGGGGTCGGTGCTTGGGCCCCCGCTGTGGAACATCGGGTTCGATTGGCTGCTGCGGGGAGCCCTCCTCCCGGGCACGAGTGTCATCTGCTACGCGGATGACACTCTGCTCACTGCACGCGGGAGGAGATTCGCGGACGCGGCCTGTCTGGCCTCGGCTGGCGGATCCTTGGTTGCAGAGAGGATCCGCCGCCTGGGATTGAAGGTGGCGCTGCACAAGACCGAGGCCGTGTTCTTTCGCGGGCCTCGGCAGCGCTGCCCACCCGACGCCCACATCGTCGTGGAGGTTGTCCGTATAGAGGTCCAGCCCCGGATGAAATATCTGGGCCTGGTGCTGGACGACAGGTGGCGCTTCGGCCCGCATTTCAGCGGGCTGTCAACGCGCCTGTTGAAGGCCGCGGACGCCCTCTCGTGGCTCCTCCCGAACCTGGGGGGGCCCAAGGCGAAATGCGGCGCCTCTATGCCGGCATCTTGCGGAGCATGGCCCTGTACGGGGCCCCCATTTGGGCGGACTCCCTCCACAGGAGGGAGAACGCGACCGCCATCCGCAAGCCCCAAAGGGCCATTGCACTGCGGGTGGCGAGGGCCTACCGGTCGGTGGGTTTCTCGGCGGCGTGCGCTCTGGCCGGCACCCCTCCTTGGGAGTTGGAGGCTTGGGTGCTGGCCAGGGTGTATGAGTGGACGGCGCATCGCAGGGCGCTCGGGGAGCGCCCCGTCGCCGAAGAGCGGGAGGCCGTGCGGCGGGAGGCGAGGGACGCCATCGTCCTCCATTGGACGGAGGACCTCGCCACCGCCACCTTTGGCCGCCGGACGTTGGACGCGCTCGGTCCGGTCCTCCGGGCCTGGCTCGAGCGGCCCCATGGTTTCCTCTCGTTCCGTCTGGTGCAGGTGTTGTCCGGGCATGGCTGCTTCGGAACGTACCTGCACCGGATCGGGAGGGAGGAAGCCCCGGCGTGCCACGACTGCGGCGCGGCGGAGGACACGGCGCAGCACACCCTCGAAGTGTGCCCAGCTTGGTCCGAGCCGCGCCGCAGTCTGATCGCGGAGATCGGACAGGACCTCTCGCTTCCCGGTGTGGTCAACGCCATGCTGGGGAGCGAGGGGGCCTGGTCAGCGGTCGCCTCCTTTTGCGAGGACGTAGTCTCGCAAAAGGAGGCGGCGGAGCGCGCGCGGGAGGAAGACCCTCTCGCAGCGCCGCTCCGCAGAAGAAGAAGAGGTCGGAGAAGACGCGGTCTTCTCCCTCTTCATGGTGGCGACGGGCGGGCGACAGGCGCGGGGGCGCCTTCGCCCGCATTGCACCCGTCACCACCTTCGTCTGTCATTCCCGGGCCCGCCCCCCCCCCCACGGGGAGGGCGTGAGGTCCGCTGTGCGGGTCATCGTCGGCGGAGGACTGGAAGTAAAGGCTGTGCCGGTTTCCCAGTCCCCCGCCACTAGGACGAAGCGGGAATGCCGCTGGGTTGTTTTAGTGGGTATACCGGGTCAGACCGGGGAGTCCCACATAGCCCGCCCATCCCCCGATGGACGGGTATGCGTAATGCATTTTTTCCCAGCGACAAAAAAAAAAAAAAAAAAAAAAAAAAAGGTTAGGTTAGGTTGATAGGTGGAGACCTGTCGCTGCCGACCGTTGCTCACGCGATGGTCGACAGCACAGAGTCCTGGGACGCGGTGGTGTCCTTCTGCGAAACCGTCATGTCGCAGAAGGAAGCTGCGGAGAGGGAGAGGGAGATCTCGAGTTCCTTCCCATCCCGCAGCAGACGCACCGGGCGTCGGCAGAGGGCGGATAACGCCCTCTTCCGGCCCCCCTAAACAGGTCCAGGGGCGACGAATTCGGGGACATCCGTCGCCCCCCATATCACTGGACCCGAGACGGCGGCGCGTAGTGTTCCACGCGCGCCTCTCACAGACGTAACGGGGGAGTACACCTCACTCCCCCCAGGGACGAGGCCCGCACTGGTTGAGCGGGCCGGCACTAGTCCGGGGCAGCGGAAGTCACATTCGTTCCCGCTGCCCCCAGACGCAAGTGTGCGAGGGAACACCGGGGTGGTTTTTAGTCAGTTGGAGCCTGACAGACCCCTCCGCCCTCCCCAGGCGGAGGACATCCGTTTCCGGATTTTCCACCTCGCAACAAAAAAAAAAAACAAAAAAAAAAAAAAAAAAAAAAAAAAAAAAAAAAGGTTAGGTTAGGTTAGGTTAGGTTAGGTTAGGTTGGGGGACCACCCCACAGTGCTTGCGTCCACGTCGCGTCCCCTGGAAACGACCCAGTTTGACCACCGTAACGGAGTGGCAGACTGGGCTCGGCCAAAGTGCACAGGGCGTGAGGTCCGCTGTGCGGGTCATCGTCGGCGGAGGACTGGAAGTAAAGGCTGTGCCGGTTTCCCAGTCCCCCGCCACTAGGACGAAGCGGGAATGCCGCTGGGTTGTTTTAGTGGGTATACCGGGTCAGACCGGGGAGTCCCACATAGCCCGCCCATCCCCCGATGGACGGGTATGCGTAATGCATTTTTTCCCAGCGACAAAAAAAAAAAAAAAAAAAAAAAAAAAGGTTAGGTTAGGTTGATAGGTGGAGACCTGTCGCTGCCGACCGTTGCTCACGCGATGGTCGACAGCACAGAGTCCTGGGACGCGGTGGTGTCCTTCTGCGAAACCGTCATGTCGCAGAAGGAAGCTGCGGAGAGGGAGAGGGAGATCTCGAGTTCCTTCCCATCCCGCAGCAGACGCACCGGGCGTCGGCAGAGGGCGGATAACGCCCTCTTCCGGCCCCCCTAAACAGGTCCAGGGGCGACGAATTCGGGGACATCCGTCGCCCCCCATATCACTGGACCCGAGACGGCGGCGCGTAGTGTTCCACGCGCGCCTCTCACAGACGTAACGGGGGAGTACACCTCACTCCCCCCAGGGACGAGGCCCGCACTGGTTGAGCGGGCCGGCACTAGTCCGGGGCAGCGGAAGTCACATTCGTTCCCGCTGCCCCCAGACGCAAGTGTGCGAGGGAACACCGGGGTGGTTTTTAGTCAGTTGGAGCCTGACAGACCCCTCCGCCCTCCCCAGGCGGAGGACATCCGTTTCCGGATTTTCCACCTCGCAACAAAAAAAAAAAACAAAAAAAAAAAAAAAAAAAAAAAAAAAAAAAAAAGGTTAGGTTAGGTTAGGTTAGGTTAGGTTAGGTTGGGGGACCACCCCACAGTGCTTGCGTCCACGTCGCGTCCCCTGGAAACGACCCAGTTTGACCACCGTAACGGAGTGGCAGACTGGGCTCGGCCAAAGTGCACTGTGATTATCGTAGCTCATTTTGCCTTGCGAGTACGAACCTGCGGAGGCTATGCCTAAACCCACGCGGGATGCCTGCGGGCGATATTTTAAACCCAAAGGCCCTTCTCAGGGCCAACCCAAAGGCCCTTCTCAGGGCCAACCCAAAGGCCCTTCTCAGGGCCAAACCGACGCTTCGGCGTCAGAGGCTAGCCGCGCGCCGTCTGCGGCTAGCTTCTTCGGAAGAACGGACTTGTCGGATTTGTCTGACTCCGACGATGAGTCAATGGTTGGCGTCTCGGGTGCAGGCGACTCGCAGTCGCGAAAGCGGGCCTTCCTGCGGGATGGGTCCGAGGGCTCCTCGGCGTCAGGGTCGACGAGGCTGTCAAAGACTAAAAAGTCGACGACGGCCGCGGACACCCACGTCGTTGGGCTCGCGGACGCCCAACGTAAGTTGGATCTTGCGCAGCGGGCGCAGCTCCAGCAGGAGCTTGAGGAGCGGGTTGCCGCAAGGGAGAGGCGGGCGCACGTCACCCGGGCAAAGTCCGGGTACGGTGCGTCCCGTGTGCTATACGCGGACCACTCCCTGCTGGAGCTGGAACAAATGGCGGAGGAGGACGAGGCGGAAATTTTGGAGGTTGCCTCAAAGTCCTCAAATTTGAAGGGGACCTTCCAAAAGGCCCTCAAATGTCGGGCCGCGAGCTTGCGCGGTGTGGTCAAGGAGCTAGTCCAGCGAAAAGCCACTGACGAGACACGGCAACTGCAGGCGAGGGTGGATCGCCTGCAGGTGGAAGTCAGTGAGCTTCATCGCAAGCTGGCTGAAGCCACGGCCCGGCCGCAGCAGGCCCCCGCCGAGACGACGAAGACGAGTCCTGCGGCAGAGGGCCCTTCCTCCAACTCCAACCTTGAGGACATAATCCGCAAGGTGGTAATGGAGGAGCGGGCCTTCACGCGAGCCTGCCTGGCAGGAATAGAGGACCGGCTCCTGCCAGAAAAGCGCCTCCGACCGCCACTTGCGGCGGACAAGGGGCGCTCCGAGCCGGGGCCGTCTTCCTTATCCCAGGTCCAGGAGGACGCCCTTCTCCCCTTGACTACCCCGTCCAATGAGGGGACGGAAGTGGTCGGGAGGGGGAAGGGCAAAGCCAAAAAGTCGGCGGCTGCCGCCCCAGCCGTCCCCACTCCCAACCACTCGCAGACGACTGGCAGAGGGGGGGGGAAGCGGGGAGGTAGAGGAAGAGCGAGGGAAAAGGGGCAGCAGGTCTCCCCAAAGAACGCGGCCGTCGTGGTGGCCCTCACCGCGGAGGCGGCGGAGCAGGACGCCCTTCTCCCCTCGACCACCCCGTCCAATGAGTGGACGAAAGTGGTCGGGAGACGGAAGGGCAAAGCCAAAAAGTCGGCGGCTGCCGCCCCAGCCGTCCCCGCTCCCAGCCGGTCGCAGACGACCGGCAGAGGGGGGGGGAAGCGGGGAGGTAGAGGTAGAGCGAGGGGAAAGGGGCAGCTAGTCTCCCCAAAAACCGCGGCCGTCGTGGTGACCCTCACCGCGGAGGCAGCGGAGCGCGGGGAGACGTACGCGTCCATTTTGGTGCGGGCGCGTAGCAATGCCGATCCCACTCAACTGGGGATCGGCAGTGTGACTTGCCGGCGGACCCAAGCCGGGGCTCGATTATTCGAGTTCCCGGGGGCAGAGGGGGGAGCCCGCGCGGACCTCTTTGCAGCTAAGCTGCAGGAGGTCATCGCGGACTCCGCCAAGGTGGCCCGACTGGTAAAGTTGGTGACACTCGAGGTGACGGATCTCGACGATTCCGTCACCAAGGAGGAGGTGGTGGAGGCGGTCGCAGCGTTAGGGGGCTGCGACGTCGCGGCGGTCCAGAGTCGGGACATAAGGCCCGGCCGCGGTGGCATGGGCACCGTCCGCCTTGAGTGCCCGATTCCCGCTGCCAGAGCCGTCCTGGCGAAGGGCCGGCTGACGGTCGGCTTCAGCTCGGGTGCGGTCAGGGCACTCGAGGACCAGCCGCTGAGGTGTTTCCGGTGCTTCGGCATCGGCCACACCCGGGCTCTGTGTCCGTCCGCGGTAGACAGGTCAGACACCTGCTACCGCTGTGGCATGGGGGGCCACCAAACCGCCTCCTGTGAGGTCGCCACGCCGCACTGCTCGGTCTGTGCTGCCAGTGGCTGCCAAGCGGACCACGTGATGAAGGGGAGGAACTGCAATCCTCCCCCTAAGCGTGGCAAAGTACAGGCGCCAACCGGGCCTGTTGCGGCTGCCGGTACCGCCGTTCCTGCGGCGGCTGCGGAGGGGGGTGCGATGTCCGACTGATGGATATAGTCGAACATCGCATCCTTCAGACTAACGCCAACCACTGCAGGGCAGCCCAAGATCTGCTGATGCAGACAATGGCTGAGTGGTTGGTGGACTTGGCGGTGGTCGCCGAGCCTTACTCGGTCCCTGGCCGTTGGCTGGGTGACCGGGATGGCCTGGTGGCGTTGGTAGCGCGGTCTTCCACGGACTCCCCTCCCCTCTCGCTCTTAGAGAGGGGACCGGGATACGTGGCCGCCGCGTGGGGGGACATGGCCCTGGTCGGGGTCTATTTCTCCCCAAACCGCCCTCTCTCGGACTTTGAGGATTTCCTGGAGGTCCTCACTGCAGTCGTAGGGAGGGCGGCGCCTCGCCAGGTTGTGGTGTTGGGCGACCTGAACGCCAAGTCGGCGGCCTGGGGCAACCCGGCCGCCGGGTGCAACGTCCGGGGACGCGCTGTTGAGTTCTGGGCGGCCTCAAGCGGTATGTCCCTCCTCAACAGGGGGACGGTCCACACGTGTGTGCGGCAACAGGGTGGGTCGGTGGTGGACGTCACGTTCGCCACCCCCGCGCTGGCCGCCCGCGTCGTGAACTGGCGGGTTGAGATGGTGGAGACCTTGTCGGACCACCGATACGTGCGGTTCGACATCTCCACCCAGGGGGGGGGGATAGCCCGCGCTGGGCAATCTCCCTTCCCGCGGTGGACCGCCTATACGCCTCCTACCGAGAGGCGACGACGGTCCTCAAGTCTGCAATGGGCGCTGCGAGAGACTCGGCGAGGGCCGAGATGCTGGAGGGTCTCGACAGGGATCCCTATGGGAGGCCATACAAGGCGGCGCGGAACCAGCTCCGCCCCTATGGTCCCCCACTGTCGGAGACCCTCGAGCCAGCACTGTTGGATGGGGTGGTCCGGTCCCTGTTTCCGCGCAGGACCGACTTCGCCCCACCAACAATGGATCCCCCGCAAGGGGCGGCTTCGCCGGAGGAGGACGTCCCCCCGGTGACGGCGGCGGAGATCTACGCGGGGGTACTCAGCCTCCGCGCCAAGAAGACGGCACCCGGGCCGGACGGCGTCCCCGCACGGGTGGTGGCAATAGCTGCCTCCGAGATGGAGGACAGGTTTCGGGACCTTTTCAGCGCGTGCTTTTCGGCTGGGAAGTTCCCGAAACTGTGGAAGGAGGGGCAGCTTTGCCTCCTCCGAAAGGCGGGACGCCCGGTGGACTCCCCCTCGGCATACCGGCCCGTCGTGTTGCTCGATGAGGTCGGTAAATTGTTCGAGGGGATAGTCGCCTCCCGGCTCGGGCGCCATTTGCGGGATGTGGGGCCGGATCTGTCGGACGCCCAATTCGGTTTCCGTCGTGGGCGTTCGACGATCGACGCGCTGGCCCTACTCAAGGGCCAGGTGAAGGAGGCAGTCGAGGCGGGGGACGGAGTGCTGGCGGTGTCATTCGACATTGCCAATGCCTTCAACTCCGTGCCCCACTCGACGATATTGGAGGCGCTCCGGTATCACGGAGTGCCCCAATATCTGCGGAGCCTCCTGGCCAGCTACTTGGAGGACCGAGAGGTCCTCCTCGTAGACAAGACGGCCACAGTGAGGCGGTACGGCGCAGAGTCCGGTGTTCCACAGGGGTCGGTGCTTGGGCCCCCGCTGTGGAACATCGGGTTCGATTGGCTGCTGCGGGGAGCCCTCCTTCCGGGCACGAGTGTCATCTGCTACGCGGATGACACTCTGCTCACTGCACGGGGGAGGAGATTCGCGGACGCGGCCTGTCTGGCCTCGGCTGGCGGATCCTTGGTTGCAGAGAGGATCCGCCGCCTGGGATTGAAGGTGGCGCTGCACAAGACCGAGGCCGTGTTCTTTCGCGGGCCTCGGCAGCGCTGCCCACCCGACGCCCACATCGTCGTGGAGGGCGTCCGTATAGAGGTCCAGCCCCGGATGAAATATCTGGGCCTGGTGCTGGACGACAGGTGGCGCTTCGGCCCGCATTTCAGCGGGCTGTCGACGCGCCTGTTGAAGGCCGCGGACGCCCTCTCGTGGCTCCTCCCGAACCTGGGGGGGCCCAAGGCGAAATGCCGGCGCCTCTATGCCGGCATCTTGCGGAGCATGGCCCTGTACGGGGCCCCCATTTGGGCGGACTCCCTCCACAGGAGGGAGAACGCGACCGCCATCCGCAAGCCCCAAAGGGCCATTGCACTGCGGGTGGCGAGGGCCTACCGGTCGGTGGGTTTCTCGGCGGCGTGCGCTCTGGCCGGCACCCCTCCTTGGGAGTTGGAGGCTTGGGTGCTGGCCAGGGTGTATGAGTGGACGGCGCATCGCAGGGCGCTCGGGGAGCACCCCGTCGCCGAGGAGCGGGAGGCCGTGCGGCGGGAGGCGAGGGACGCCATCGTCCTCATTGGACGGAGGACCTCGCCACCGCCACCTTTGGCCGCCGGACGTTGGACGCGCTCGGTCCGGTCCTCCGGGCCTGGCTCGAGCGGCCCCATGGTTTCCTCTCGTTCCGTCTGGTGCAGGTGTTGTCCGGGCATGGCTGCTTCGGAACGTACCTGCACCGGATCGGGAGGGAGGAAGCCCCGTCGTGCCACGACTGCGGCGCGGCGGAGGACACGGCGCAGCACACTCTCGAAGTGTGCCCAGCTTGGTCCGAGCCGCGCCGCAGTCTGATCGCGGAGATCGGACAGGACCTCTCGCTTCCCGGTGTGGTCAACGCCATGCTGGGGAGCGAGGGGGCCTGGTCAGCGGTCGCCTCCTTTTGCGAGGACGTAGTCTCGCAAAAGGAGGCGGCGGAGCGCGCGCGGGAGGAAGACCCTCTCGCAGCGCCGCTCCGCAGAAGAAGAAGAGGTCGGAGAAGACGCGGGCTTCTCCCTCTTCATGGTGGCGACGGGCGGGCGACAGGCGCGGGGGCGCCTTCGCCCGCATTGCACCCGTCACCACCTTCGTCTGTCATTCCCGGGCCCGCCCCCCCCCCCACGGGGAGGGCGTGAGGTCCGCTGTGCGGGTCATCGTCGGCGGAGGACTGGAAGTAAAGGCTGTGCCGGTTTCCCAGTCCCCCGCCACTAGGACGAAGCGGGAATGCCGCTGGGTCGTTTTAGTGGGTATACCGGGTCAGACCGGGGAGTCCCACATAGCCCGCCCATCCCCCGATGGACGGGTATGCGTAATGCATTTTTTCCCAGCGACAAAAAAAAAAAAAAAAAAAAAAAAAAAAGGTTAGGTTAGGTTATGGTGGCGGAATGGCGGGGGAGGCTTGACCATCCCTCCGCCGGCCTCGACACAATCGAGGCGATCCGGCCAGTACTCGACGACTGGCTCGGGAGGAAGCACGGCTCCCTGACGTTTCGGGCGACGCAGGTGCTCTCGGGGCATGGTTGCTTCGGGAAGTACCTGTGTCGCATAAGCAGGGAGCCGGACGCTCGGTGCCATCACTGCGTCCATTGTCCGGAGGATACGGCGCGGCATACGCTGGCAGAATGTCCCGCGTGGGACGAGCCGCGCCGTGCCCTCGTCACAGAGATAGGTGGAGACCTGTCGCTGCCGACCGTTGCTCACGCGATGGTCGACAGCACAGAGTCCTGGGACGCGGTGGTGTCCTTCTGCGAAACCGTCATGTCGCAGAAGGAAGCTGCGGAGAGGGAGAGGGAGATCTCGAGTTCCTTCCCATCCCGCAGCAGACGCACCGGGCGTCGGCACAGGGCGGATAACGCCCTCTTCCGGCCCCCCTAAACAGGTCCAGGGGCGACGAATTCGGGGACATCCGTCGCCCCCCATATCACTGGACCCGAGACGGCGGCGCGTAGTGTTCCACGCGCGCCTCTCACAGACGTAACGTGGGAGTACACCTCACTCCCCCCAGGGACGAGGCCCGCACTGGTTGAGCGGGCCGGCACTAGTCCGGGGCAGCGGAAGTCACATTCGTTCCCGCTGCCCCCAGACGCAAGTGTGCGAGGGAACACCGGGGTGGTTTTTAGTCAGTTGGAGCCTGACAGACCCCTCCGCCCTCCCCAGGCGGAGGACATCCGTTTCCGGATTTTCCACCTCGCAACAAAAAAAAAAAAAAAAAAAAAAAAAAAAGGTTAGGTTAGGTTAGGTTAGGTTAGGTTTTTTTTTTTTTTTTTTTTTTTTTTTTTTTTTTTTTTTTTTTTCTATTTCCTCCGATACAGATCGAAGCCTATTTCATCTAATGTTACTCTTTCATTCCAGTTCTATCAATTATTCCTCTCGTACTTTTATTCCTCATACTTTGTCTTTCTTTCTTTCTATCTCTGTCATGCTATTTTCCCGGTGGGATTCCGGTCTAAACTACCTACTCTCTCTAGTTTTTTGTTTTTTCTTTATTTTCGGGTTGCGGAATTACGCCATACACAAATTTTCTTTATTTAATTAATGCCCAAATGTTTACATAGCTTTCTTACTTTCTAGTTTTTATTCACATTTTAATGTTTACAGTATTATTATCTTAAAATTATTTCATGCCCAGTAAGTATACATTTTTGAACATTTTCCTTACATATCTAGTTACTTCTAAGGCTTATTTTATATATTAAACTATGCTTATTTCTACTTTTAATTACAAGAATCTTAATCAATTTTAGTATATGATGTACGCTATATATTACATAATATACGGTCATCATACTTATTATTGCTTGTTTCTTTTTACGACTGTTTCTATTATTTTTAAGCAGTAGTTCATGAACTCCTTTCTACTTTTGCCCAACATTATAGATTTTATGCTATCTGTCGTTATTTTGATATCCAGTAGTTGCTCAATTTCGTATTTCTCACGACCAAACACTGGGCATTCCAATATTATGTGGGGTACAGTTTCTTTCACGCTGGGGTCACAAATGCATGAAGGATTCTCCTTGCGCTTAAAGCGGCATAAGTATTCTGAAAATCCCCCATGGCCGGTTAACAGTTGGGTGCTCAGGCATGTTGGCTCGAACTTACGGATAACTTTGTAAGCTGTCTCCACATCCGGGAAGAAGATCTTTGTGATGCCGGCAACTTCTCCGGATTTGTACCTCGCGTCCCATTCGCGAATCGACTCCATCCGAAGCTGTCGCTTCGCGAATGAGACGGGGAACGAATCATAGTTGGGTTTCCTCTTCTTTGACGCTGAGGCGGCCTCCTTGGCAAGTTGGTCTGCCCTCTCGTTACCCTCCAATCCTGCGTGTGCTTTTATCCAGTACAAAGACACAGCTTTGTTCTGTCGAGATATCTCTGTAAGGTTCTCGCGAGTTTCTACCGCTAGTGGATGGAGGGAGCCGAGATTTGTGACCGTTTGCAGCGCCGCCATTGAGTCGCTATAAATGCCGAATGTGAGTGCTTTGTTCTTCTTTATTTGCCTCGTAGCTTCGCAAACGGCCAGCAATTCCGCCTGGTATACGGTGCAGTATGATGGCAAGCAAAGTTTGACGGCCTTGGTCTCTGCTTCGCCCTCCCAAATGGACAGCGCTGCGCCAACCCTTCCGCCAAACTTGCTGCCGTCTGTAAAAATTTTTACTGCACAGCTACTATTGGCTTCCATGTCGCTACGGTCCTTCAGGCTAGTCAGTTCCAAGTCCTTGAGAGCTGCAGGGTGTGGCGCTTTTGTTGCGGGCATTGGTCGCTCGATTTCTCTGTCCCCCAGTTCGGGCAGGGGCGCCCCCTTCCTGATCCTGTATAGCGAGGCTACCTCGCGTACACGAAGATCCAGTGGGAGCACTCCTGCCAGAACCAGCGCTGAGTTCAGGGAAACCGTGCGATAAGCCTTACACATTTTTTGCGCGAAGCCTCTCTGTACGGCTCCCAGCTGTTTCTGCACACCAAGTTTTTCGGCAGCCGGTGCCCAGGCGCTCGCTGCATACAAAATGATGGGCTCGATGGTCGCGGTGTAAATTGTGCGTATTACTTCCGGGTGGAGGCCCCAACTCGCCTTTGCTGCCCTTGGGAGTTGCTTGTATACGTTTATGGCCTTCCTACAAACATTCGACACATGTGCGTTGAAGGTGAGCTTGTCGTCAAAAGTCACACCCAACATCTTGATTTGTTTAGACAGGCTAATGTCGACCCCGCCCATGCACAAGCGCGGGGTGTCGAACTTAAGCTTACGCGTGATGACCATTGCGCTTGTTTTATGTGGCGCAAATTTGAGCTTATTTTCGACACCCCACACCCGAACCAGTTCAAGAGCGGCATTAGCCTGTCTTTCTATCTGCTGTGCCGTGTGGCCATCAAAAATCATGACAACGTCATCAGCGAACGCCTGCACGTAGTGACCTTCGGCTTCGAGTGTATCCAGCAGAGGGTCCAGCAAAACATTCCACAGGATGGGCCCACCTATAGACCCTTGGACGCATCCTTTATTAGTCACCTTAGTAAATGTTTCTCCATTGTATCTTACAGTGACTTTCCTTTGGTCGAGGTAGCTGTCGATCACTTTTCTAATATTTAGGGGACAGTTTCCTTTTGCCAGTTGAACTCTGATCGCTGGCCACCAGGCGCTGTCGAAGGCGCCCTCTATATCCAGTGACACGATGGTTATGATTTTCTTCTCGTCCAGTTTCTTGTTTATATGCTGCATTAGTTTATAGAGGGCGTCTTCGCAGCTCTTTTGGGGCATGAATCCAAACTGGTTTTGGTTCAGTCTCGGTAGAAGATGATGTTTGAGTCTAGCGACCAGCATCTTTTCGTATACCTTGCCTAATACCGGTAGCAGTCCTATGGGGCGGTATGACTTGGGGGTCTTATACGTTTCTTTTCCTGGTTTCCTTAGCACTATTACTGTCGCTTCTTTCCACACAACTGGGAAATAGTGCAGCTCGAGGCATTTATTGAGTACTCCCAGGAAAAGTTTAGGGTCACTTTTAACGGCATGGCTACATATGTCAGCTGTGAAGCCGTCAGCACCAGGCGCTTTTTTTGGGTTCAATGAGTCCAGTGCGCTAAGCAATTCCGTCAGTGTGAACGGAGGATCGTCCTGTCCCTCAGATGGTTGGAGGTTCACAACTGATGCTCTGTTCCTAGTGTCTCGATGCGTCTGGTTATCATTCTCCTCGAGGTCTTCTGGGTAGAATGTCCTCGCGAGCAACTCCACAGAGCCCTTCGCATCAAGGGTAATGCCGCCGTCTTCCAAGGGTATGTCCTCCTCTCTCTTGGCCGTTCTCCCTATCACCCGATAGATCCCCTCCCACAAGTTTTCCTTATCCTGCTTTCCACAAAAAGTTTTCCAGCTGCTGATCTGGGCCTCCATGGCTTTCGCTTCGTATTCGTCTCTGGCTTCAACGTAAGCGTCGTACACTCTCTGTTTTCGTATCGGTGCGGCATTCCCGATTCTGCATTTCCTAGTGGTGACTTCTTGTTTCATTTTCACGAGTTCCTCCGACATCCAGGGTAGGGTAAGTGTCTCAGCATTCTTTTTTAAAGGGATTGAGGTGTTACTAGCTACAGTGATGGCATTATTGTAATTTTTTATAAATTGGTCTAATTTTTCTAATGTATTTATGGTACAGATTTTTTCAATTTCTAAGTTATGGTCTATTTTTAATTTTTTGAAAGTGTCATGGAACGCTTCCCAGTTTGCTTTTTTTGTGTTATAAAGCCTTGTGGAACGTTTGACACTTACCCCGACGGATTTTCTGAGATTAATGGTAAAGCTTATACCACTATGGTCAGCGCACGTGAGGTTTGTCACCACTTTCCAGTCCTCCACTAGGTCCAGCATATCGAGAGTGCAAGCCGTCACGTCAACGAAGCTAGTGTAACGCTTCCCGCCACGAATGGTATCGAAAGTTGGAGTGTCGCCCCGATTGAGTATTTGAAGGCCCTTCTCGTGGAAAGCACCGGCCACATCGTCACCTCTATGGTCGATCACCGGACTACCCCACCAGGTGCTCTTTGCGTTTGTGTCGCCTCCGATGATTAACCTTCGTGGGGTGGAAGTAGCAAGCTTTTTTAAAAGATCCAGGTACTCGTCTATGGGTCGGTCTGGTTCAAAGTAGTATGAAGCCATTGTGAGTTTCCATTTCTTTGTGCTAGCCGTCACCACAACAACGTTGTTTGTGGTGAGCTCTGGGTGTTGCGTAATGTCTAGGTTGTCATCAAATACGGCAATAGCTGCCTTAACCGTGCCCCCTCCGGTGTTATGGAAAATTCTAACTCCTCTATATGTCTTCATACTATCAGTACCGCCCACGTAGGGTTCCTGGATCAGTGCTATTGCAACTTTTCTTGTGGTTGCTTCAAACATCAGTTCGTCCGTGGCCAATTTCCTCCGTTGAAGGTTGCACTGGAGAACTCGGTAATGGTGCTGGTCGTCCTGGGCGCCCTTAGCAATACGCTATTGACATGCGGGCTATAGTGTCTCGCTTTCTGCGTATGGGGCATTCCTGGCTAAAAGCGTTGTGATCGTTCCGCTCGAGGCTCGCACCGGTGCAGTTCCTACATGTTGGCCCGCTTCCTGCTAGGTACTCCGGACATTGCGCCCTAATGTGCGGTCCTCCACAGTGGCTGCAGAGGTCCGCTGAGCCGACACAGAACCTTTTGCTGTGTCCGTAGCCGAGGCACCTCGAGCACTGTACCAGTGGTGACTGGTCCATCACCCGTATGCGTTGCAGGTCTATGTAGACTGCACCAGCGTCGGTCGCTCTTCTCCATATAGCCGGGGACACACTAAGTACTATGTGGCTAGTATGCGGATTTCGGGCCTTCCTCTTGTATTTTATTTCCATTCGGTCATCATTCTCTTTTAGGTCGTGGAAGATGCCCCGGTTTTGATTCCTGAAGGCTCTTAACACGTCCTCATCGGTGTGTACTGCCAGTACGTCAGCGAGTTTCAGGAGAGGGTCTCGATTTTTAACTTCTTCCACGACCAGGTTCTTTCCAGAGTTCTCCAGCCTCTGCTTGATTTTTTGTCTGTCTTCGGCTGTGTTACAGCTCATAATGACCTTTCTGTCCTTGCCTTTCCGAGTCCTTTCCACTCTTATCCACCCGTCCGTGGCATTGACCGCTTCTCTGACTTTTGTCAGGACTTGGTCTCCAGTGTCTTGTTCGTCCTGGGACGTGACGACCACCGAGTGTAAGACATTCTGCGGAGGTTTGTGCAAGGTCGATCGGGTCACCGCTGCTTCTGCGTAGGTTTTCGTGCCTAGGACCTGTAGGTGCTGTTCTTCCATCCTTTCTTTCAAGCCATCTAGCTTTCTTCCGTTTTCTACGAGTAGCCGGCTTTGCTCTTCTAAGTGCCTGATGATTTCATTGTTGGCTTCGGGGGTCTCCTTTAGCGTCATTTCATTAGGTGTCGTCGGGATTTTTTCCGAAGTGGTCTCCCCGGTCTTTTTGAGTTTTTTGATCTCGGCGTCCGCATCCTTGATAATTTGGAAAAGCTTATCCACCGCTTCTAATACGTTTGTTAATATCTGCCTTTAAGTTGCGTGAATTGCCTATATTAGTTTTTGCTTTAATGACGTTTTGCTTGGCTTCGGCTAAACGCGTTAAGCGAGTTTGCAGAACTTGTCTCGGCAAAATTTGATCCTCGGTCTTACCGGTAGCTGGAGTCAGGTGGTGCGAAATTGATGCCGCGGCTTCCAAGTTTTCAACGCTACGTCTGACGTTGGGGGAGAGAGTTTGTGTCCCCGGTGGAGAGTTTTTGGACGAGAGCGTTTGCGTCCTTGGTGGAGATCTTTGTTTCTCCATTACGTCCGTAAATTTTGCCGGTGTTCTTGCCGTCATGTTCGGAGGAATGCGTCAGTGATGGATGTAAAATACGCAAAAGCGTCAGTCGTGGTCTGCACACAGTGTAAAGAATTGTGTGCAGTCAAGATTATAAAAGATACAAATAAAATAAAATAAAATAAAAAAGCAAAAAGCCAAAAAGCAGTCGCAAAAAGAAACAAGTTAACAGTCAGGCTCAATAAAGCCTTCGTGGTACACCCTAAAAAATAGAACAATAAAAGTTAAAAATAACTTTTGTCTCCGTAGAGTAAGTCTCTTACAGAAAATTCTGGTAGAGTTCCTATAAATTACAAGTTTTGGCTCTATTGAATCGTTTCCCGAGAAAAGACCGTTCCAGGGTCCTCAGTTCCCGATTTTTATCAAAAAAATTTTTTGGTCCCTATGTAGAGCCAATTTGTCATACCCAACAGATAGTGCTCCCCGAGCCCTCCCAGATGAACCCAAACTCGGTACAGTTACACAAAGGGGTTTCGGAGATATCCCAACTTGAAAATCTGGTTTTTTGCAAAAATAAAAAACCCAAAATGGTTACAAGAGGATATCTCCGCAACCACCGGTCCAAAAGCACCGGTGCTTGGGCTTTCCGAGGTTGGCTCGGTGAGACCAATCCACCGGATCGGTTTTCAGGCTGAAAAAATCTTGGGTCCTGAAAGCCACTGAAAATACGCTTATCGGGTAGGGAGGGGCAGGCCGATGTCCCCAAAGAAAACCCGAGCCCTCTACGACCCCCGAGTCAGGAGTTATCCGAGCTCGAAAAATGGTTTGACAGTTCTAGAACTGTCAAAGTCAATCTTCAACCCGGTATAACTTCCCTCCCAGCAATCGCAGAGCACCCGAGCTTGGACTTGTTCGGCCTGGCCGGTCCTGCTCCGACGCGTAAAGTTGTTTTCAGGTTCCTGAAACCTTTCAGCTCCAAAACGCCTGAAACCAAGTGGATCGGACAGAGGTCGTCTCCCCAAACACCACTGCGAAAACGGCAACTCTCTGCGACCTCCGGATCCGGAACTACGCTGAGTCAAAGTTCCCCAAAGGGTGGGGGTAACTGTCAAAACCCTACTTTGGATGGCTATAACTCCGCAACCGTTTGCCACAGAGAAACGCGGTCTTAAATGCTGTGCCTGGCTCTACCCCCTCTATCCGTCAAGAATGGTTTCAGGGCTGAAAACTTTCAGGTCCTGAAAATGCCTGAAAATTATATTTTCCCAAAGTTGGTGGTGCGCCACCAGCTTCAGTGAAAATCCGGCGGTAATCAGACCAGCGGTTCCCGAGATATCTTAAATCTAAAAATAAAACCAAAAAACCAAAATGGCGGGATTTCTCCAAATTTGCCGATTTGGGCGCTATAGGGCCCGTGTTTGGGCTTATATAGGTCGCAATAGGTGTGTTGGACCCAGTCCCGCAGTCAAAAAAGTAAATTTCCTATTTAATTTAGAATTAAAGTCATAAAACACAATAATTTCGATATCTCCGGAACCCCAAGACAAAAAATTTTGAAAAAATATGTTAAAAATACCTTAAATATAGGGCTACAATAAACAACAATTAAAATTTTTAAAATGCAAAAACAAAGCCACAATTTTTTCAAAAATATGTTTTTTCAGCTTTTTAACCTATAATTAAGAAACTAGTCATCCTAAAAATCTAAAACTTAAAATCTCTATTGAAGCAGCGAGCGCGCAGCGGGCTGCAGTTGAAAAATTTTGAAATCTTCACAGGAACCGAAGATACGGATGTTAGAATTTTCGAATTTCTAACTCCTTTTAAAAATCGGGGGTAGCAATAAAATAAAAATTTTTTGAAGATACCGGCTTGACTGAAGCAGGTGATGTCGGCTATAGATTTTCAGGCGTCTGGCTCCTATCCTTCTGATTTTTCAGACCACGTGCTTTTTTGTTTTTTCAGACTCAGAGCTGGAATTTCAGGCTTTCAGTGGTTCGAAGTATGCAAGATGGTGAACGGGGGGAATGCCCACCCCTTTCTTCAATAAAAAGTGCGGGTCGTCGCGCTTGTTCGGCCAGCGTTTTCAGTTGAAGTTTTTTCTTCTTACTTTAACCTCTAAAAATAGAGGTTTTTCAGGTCTTGATGTTAAGGCACTGCAATCCGAGTTGAAAACTTCACTTGGGCGTATAGCCTGCACTTTTACACACTCGCTGATAGTAAACTTGTCGAAATCCGTCAACTTTTTACCACTTTTTCGAATTTTTTTCGTCAGGAGCCGTACAAAAACGTGGCGTTCGCGACCGTGGTTGGAGCAAGACTGGGGGGTTGGGTTAGGTTAGGTTAGGTTAGGTTAGGTTTCCCGGGCACGAGTGTCATCTGCTACGCGGATGACACTCTGCTCACTGCACGGGGGAGGAGATTCGCGGACGCGGCCTGTCTGGCCTCGGCTGGCGGATCCTTGGTTGCAGAGAGGATCCGCCGCCTGGGATTGAAGGTGGCGCTGCACAAGACCGAGGCCGTGTTCTTTCGCGGGCCTCGGCAGCGCTGCCCACCCGACGCCCACATCGTCGTGGAGGGCGTCCGTATAGAGGTCCAGCCCCGGATGAAATATCTGGGCCTGGTGCTGGACGACAGGTGGCGCTTCGGCCCGCATTTCAGCGGGCTGTCAACGCGCCTGTTGAAGGCCGCGGACGCCCTCTCGTGGCTCCTCCCGAACCTGGGGGGGCCCAAGGCGAAATGCCGGCGCCTCTATGCCGGCATCTTGCGGAGCATGGCCCTGTACGGGGCCCCCATTTGGGCGGACTCCCTCCACAGGAGGGAGAACGCGACCGCCATCCGCAAGCCCCAAAGGGCCATTGCACTGCGGGTGGCGAGGGCCTACCGGTCGGTGGGTTTTTCGGCGGCGTGCGCTCTGGCCGGCACCCCTCCTTGGGAGTTGGAGGCTTGGGTGCTGGCCAGGGTGTATGAGTGGACGGCGCATCGCAGGGCGCTCGGGGAGCACCCCGTCGTCGAGGAGCGGGAGGCCGTGCGGCGGGAGGCGAGGGACGCCATCGTCCTCCATTGGACGGAAGACCTCGCCACCGCCACCTTTGGCCGCCGGACGTTGGACGCGCTCGGTCCGGTCCTCCGGGCCTGGCTCGAGCGGTCCCATGGTTTCCTCTCGTTCCGTCTGGTGCAGGTGTTGTCCGGGCATGGCTGCTTCGGAACGTACCTGCACCGGATCGGGAGGGAGGAAGCCCCGTCGTGCCACGACTGCGGCGCGGCGGAGGACACGGCGCAGCACACCCTCGAAGTGTGCCCAGCTTGGTCCGAGCCGCGCCGCAGTCTGATCGCGGAGATCGGACAGGACCTCTCGCTTCCCGGTGTGGTCAACGCCATGCTGGGGAGCGAGGGGGCCTGGTCAGCGGTCGCCTCCTTTTGCGAGGACGTAGTCTCGCAAAAGGAGGCGGCGGAGCGCGCGCGGGAGGAAGACCCTCTCGCAGCGCCGCTCCGCAGAAGAAGAAGAGGTCGGAGAAGACGCGGTCTTCTCCCTCTTCATGGTGGCGACGGGCGGGCGACAGGCGCGGGGGCGCCTTCGCCCGCATTGCACCCGTCACCACCTTCGTCTGTCATTCCCGGGCCCGCCCCCCCCCCCACGGGGAGGGCGTGAGGTCCGCTGTGCGGGTCATCGTCGGCGGAGGACTGGAAGTAAAGGCTGTGCCGGTTTCCCAGTCCCCCGCCACTAGGACGAAGCGGGAATGCCGCTGGGTCGTTTTAGTGGGTATACCGGGTCAGACCGGGGAGTCCCACATAGCCCGCCCATCCCCCGATGGACGGGTATGCGTAATGCATTTTTTCCCAGCGACAAAAAAAAAAAAAAAAAAAAAAAAAAAAAAAGGTTAGGTTAGGTTCACAGGCGGAGATGGGCGCGGCCGTATTGCGGCTCCGGGCCAAAAACACCGCTCCGGGGCCCGATGGAGTGCATGGCCGCGCTCTGGTCCTCGCTATGAAGGAGCTGGAGCCCCCACTGAGAGGACTCTTCTCGGCATGCCTTGAGCAGGGCCAGTTCCCTACCCGGTGGAAGACTGGTCGGCTGGTCTTGCTCAGGAAGGCAGGGCGCCCGGCGGACTCGTCGTCCGCTTATCGGCCCATAGTGCTGCTAGACGAGGCGGGCAAGATGCTCGAGCGCATTATCGCAGACCGCCTCGTCAGCCACTTGAGTACAGAGGGGCCGAACCTGGACGACAGCCAGTTTGGGTTCCGCCGTGGGCGCTCCACAATTGATGCCATCATGAGGGTAAGAGTCCTGGCGGAGGAAGCAGTGTCTCGGGGCGGGGTGGTGCTGGCGGTGTCCTTGGACATCTCCAACGCCTTTAATAGCCTGCCCTGGGGTTGCATTAGGGAGGCCCTGCGCTATCACCGGGTGCCTCTCTACCTCCGCAACATCGTGGGGGCTTATTTGTCGGGAAGGTGTGTCACCTATATGGGACGCGACGGCGTAGGCCGTCGTGAGATGTCGTGCGGTGTTCCACAGGGGTCGGTTCTGGGCCCTCCCTTGTGGAACATCGGTTACGACTGGGTTTTGCGGTGCGAGCTTCCACCGGGTGCGAACCTGACGTGTTATGCGGACGACACGCTGGTCATTGCCCGGGGGAGCTCGTACAGGGAAGCAGCGTTGCTGGCTACGGCTGCGGTCTCGCAGGTGGTGAGCCGCATACGACGCCTGGGCCTGGAGGTGGCCCTCAACAAGTCGGAGGCCATTGCGTTTCATGGCCCCCGACGGGCGCCGCCGCTGGGATCACACATAGTGGTCGGGGGGGCCCGGATCGCTGTCGAGTCAACCATGAAGTACCTGGGATTGGTGCTCGACAGCCGTTGGGACTTCGGACCCCACTTTCAGCGGCTGGTGCCCAAGTTGATGGGCGCGGCGGGCGCGCTTTCAACGCTGCTTCCCAATTTGGGGGGCCCGAGCTCCGCCTGTAGGCGGTTGTACGTGGGGATCGTGCGATCCATGGCCCTTTACGGGGCCCCAGTATGGGCGACGGACCTGACGGCCCGCACTATCGCAGTTCTGCGCAAACCGCAGAGAGCGATGGCCGTCAGGGTCATACGGGGATATCGCACGATCTCCTACGAGGCGGCTTGTGTACTGGCCGGATCCCCGCCGTGGGACCTGGAGGCGAAAGCCCTCGCGACGCTACATCAGTGGCGCGAGGACGCCAAGGATCGGGGCGAAAGGCTGGTGCAGCGACAGATCACGCTGCACCGGTCTCAGCTCCGACAGGTCATGGTGGCGGAATGGCGGAGGAGGCTTGACCATCCCTCCGCCGGCCTCGACACAATCGAGGCGATCCGGCCAGTACTCGACGACTGGCTCGGGAGGAAGCACGGCTCCCTGACGTTTCGGGCGACGCAGGTGCTCTCGGGGCATGGTTGCTTCGGGAAGTACCTGTGTCGCATAAGCAGGGAGCCGGACGCTCGGTGCCATCACTGCGTCCAGTGTCCGGAGGATACGGCGCGGCATACGCTGGCAGAATGTCCCGCGTGGGACGAGCCGCGCCGTGCCCTCGTGTCAGAGATAGGTGGAGACCTGTCGCTGCCGACCGTTGCTCACGCGATGGTCGACAGCACAGAGTCCTGGGACGCGGTGGTGTCCTTCTGCGAAACCGTCTTGTCGCAGAAGGAAGCTGCGGAGAGGGAGAGGGAGATCTCGAGTGCCTTCCCATCCCGCAGCAGACGCACCGGGCGTCGGCAGAGGGCGGATAACGCCCTCTTCCGGCCCCCCTAAACAGGTCCAGGGGCGACGGATTCGGGGACATCCGTCGCCCCCCATATCACTGGACCCGAGACGGTGGCGCGTAGTGTTCCACGCGCGCCTCTCACAGACGTAACGGGGGGAGCACACCTCACTCCCCCCAGGGACGAGGCCCGCACTGGTCGAGCGGGCCGGCACTAGTCCGGGGCAGCGGAAGTCACATTCGTTCCCGCTGCCCCCAGACGCAAGTGTGCGAGGGAACACCGGGGTGGTTTTTAGTCAGTTGGAGCCTGACAGACCCCTCCGCCCTCCCCAGGCGGAGGACATCCGTTTCCGGATTTTCCACCTCGCAACAAAAAAAAAAAAAAAAAAAAAGGTTAGGTTAGGTTAGGTTAGGTTTCCCGGGCACGAGTGTCATCTGCTACGCGGATGACACTCTGCTCACTGCACGGGGGAGGAGATTCGCGGACGCGGCCTGTCTGGCCTCGGCTGGCGGATCCTTGGTTGCAGAGAGGATCCGCCGCCTGGGATTGAAGGTGGCGCTGCACAAGACCGAGGCCGTGTTCTTTCGCGGGCCTCGGCAGCGCTGCCCACCCGACGCCCACATCGTCGTGGAGGGCGTCCGTATAGAGGTCCAGCCCCGGATGAAATATCTGGGCCTGGTGCTGGACGACAGGTGGCGCTTCGGCCCGCATTTCAGCGGGCTGTCAACGCGCCTGTTGAAGGCCGCGGACGCCCTCTCGTGGCTCCTCCCGAACCTGGGGGGGCCCAAGGCGAAATGCCGGCGCCTCTATGCCGGCATCTTGCGGAGCATGGCCCTGTACGGGGCCCCCATTTGGGCGGACTCCCTCCACAGGAGGGAGAACGCGACCGCCATCCGCAAGCCCCAAAGGGCCATTGCACTGCGGGTGGCGAGGGCCTACCGGTCGGTGGGTTTTTCGGCGGCGTGCGCTCTGGCCGGCACCCCTCCTTGGGAGTTGGAGGCTTGGGTGCTGGCCAGGGTGTATGAGTGGACGGCGCATCGCAGGGCGCTCGGGGAGCACCCCGTCGTCGAGGAGCGGGAGGCCGTGCGGCGGGAGGCGAGGGACGCCATCGTCCTCCATTGGACGGAAGACCTCGCCACCGCCACCTTTGGCCGCCGGACGTTGGACGCGCTCGGTCCGGTCCTCCGGGCCTGGCTCGAGCGGTCCCATGGTTTCCTCTCGTTCCGTCTGGTGCAGGTGTTGTCCGGGCATGGCTGCTTCGGAACGTACCTGCACCGGATCGGGAGGGAGGAAGCCCCGTCGTGCCACGACTGCGGCGCGGCGGAGGACACGGCGCAGCACACCCTCGAAGTGTGCCCAGCTTGGTCCGAGCCGCGCCGCAGTCTGATCGCGGAGATCGGACAGGACCTCTCGCTTCCCGGTGTGGTCAACGCCATGCTGGGGAGCGAGGGGGCCTGGTCAGCGGTCGCCTCCTTTTGCGAGGACGTAGTCTCGCAAAAGGAGGCGGCGGAGCGCGCGCGGGAGGAAGACCCTCTCGCAGCGCCGCTCCGCAGAAGAAGAAGAGGTCGGAGAAGACGCGGTCTTCTCCCTCTTCATGGTGGCGACGGGCGGGCGACAGGCGCGGGGGCGCCTTCGCCCGCATTGCACCCGTCACCACCTTCGTCTGTCATTCCCGGGCCCGCCCCCCCCCCCACGGGGAGGGCGTGAGGTCCGCTGTGCGGGTCATCGTCGGCGGAGGACTGGAAGTAAAGGCTGTGCCGGTTTCCCAGTCCCCCGCCACTAGGACGAAGCGGGAATGCCGCTGGGTCGTTTTAGTGGGTATACCGGGTCAGACCGGGGAGTCCCACATAGCCCGCCCATCCCCCGATGGACGGGTATGCGTAATGCATTTTTTCCCAGCGACAAAAAAAAAAAAAAAAAAAAAAAAAAAAAAAGGTTAGGTTAGGTTCACAGGCGGAGATGGGCGCGGCCGTATTGCGGCTCCGGGCCAAAAACACCGCTCCGGGGCCCGATGGAGTGCATGGCCGCGCTCTGGTCCTCGCTATGAAGGAGCTGGAGCCCCCACTGAGAGGACTCTTCTCGGCATGCCTTGAGCAGGGCCAGTTCCCTACCCGGTGGAAGACTGGTCGGCTGGTCTTGCTCAGGAAGGCAGGGCGCCCGGCGGACTCGTCGTCCGCTTATCGGCCCATAGTGCTGCTAGACGAGGCGGGCAAGATGCTCGAGCGCATTATCGCAGACCGCCTCGTCAGCCACTTGAGTACAGAGGGGCCGAACCTGGACGACAGCCAGTTTGGGTTCCGCCGTGGGCGCTCCACAATTGATGCCATCATGAGGGTAAGAGTCCTGGCGGAGGAAGCAGTGTCTCGGGGCGGGGTGGTGCTGGCGGTGTCCTTGGACATCTCCAACGCCTTTAATAGCCTGCCCTGGGGTTGCATTAGGGAGGCCCTGCGCTATCACCGGGTGCCTCTCTACCTCCGCAACATCGTGGGGGCTTATTTGTCGGGAAGGTGTGTCACCTATATGGGACGCGACGGCGTAGGCCGTCGTGAGATGTCGTGCGGTGTTCCACAGGGGTCGGTTCTGGGCCCTCCCTTGTGGAACATCGGTTACGACTGGGTTTTGCGGTGCGAGCTTCCACCGGGTGCGAACCTGACGTGTTATGCGGACGACACGCTGGTCATTGCCCGGGGGAGCTCGTACAGGGAAGCAGCGTTGCTGGCTACGGCTGCGGTCTCGCAGGTGGTGAGCCGCATACGACGCCTGGGCCTGGAGGTGGCCCTCAACAAGTCGGAGGCCATTGCGTTTCATGGCCCCCGACGGGCGCCGCCGCTGGGATCACACATAGTGGTCGGGGGGGCCCGGATCGCTGTCGAGTCAACCATGAAGTACCTGGGATTGGTGCTCGACAGCCGTTGGGACTTCGGACCCCACTTTCAGCGGCTGGTGCCCAAGTTGATGGGCGCGGCGGGCGCGCTTTCAACGCTGCTTCCCAATTTGGGGGGCCCGAGCTCCGCCTGTAGGCGGTTGTACGTGGGGATCGTGCGATCCATGGCCCTTTACGGGGCCCCAGTATGGGCGACGGACCTGACGGCCCGCACTATCGCAGTTCTGCGCAAACCGCAGAGAGCGATGGCCGTCAGGGTCATACGGGGATATCGCACGATCTCCTACGAGGCGGCTTGTGTACTGGCCGGATCCCCGCCGTGGGACCTGGAGGCGAAAGCCCTCGCGACGCTACATCAGTGGCGCGAGGACGCCAAGGATCGGGGCGAAAGGCTGGTGCAGCGACAGATCACGCTGCACCGGTCTCAGCTCCGACAGGTCATGGTGGCGGAATGGCGGAGGAGGCTTGACCATCCCTCCGCCGGCCTCGACACAATCGAGGCGATCCGGCCAGTACTCGACGACTGGCTCGGGAGGAAGCACGGCTCCCTGACGTTTCGGGCGACGCAGGTGCTCTCGGGGCATGGTTGCTTCGGGAAGTACCTGTGTCGCATAAGCAGGGAGCCGGACGCTCGGTGCCATCACTGCGTCCAGTGTCCGGAGGATACGGCGCGGCATACGCTGGCAGAATGTCCCGCGTGGGACGAGCCGCGCCGTGCCCTCGTGTCAGAGATAGGTGGAGACCTGTCGCTGCCGACCGTTGCTCACGCGATGGTCGACAGCACAGAGTCCTGGGACGCGGTGGTGTCCTTCTGCGAAACCGTCTTGTCGCAGAAGGAAGCTGCGGAGAGGGAGAGGGAGATCTCGAGTGCCTTCCCATCCCGCAGCAGACGCACCGGGCGTCGGCAGAGGGCGGATAACGCCCTCTTCCGGCCCCCCTAAACAGGTCCAGGGGCGACGGATTCGGGGACATCCGTCGCCCCCCATATCACTGGACCCGAGACGGTGGCGCGTAGTGTTCCACGCGCGCCTCTCACAGACGTAACGGGGGGAGCACACCTCACTCCCCCCAGGGACGAGGCCCGCACTGGTCGAGCGGGCCGGCACTAGTCCGGGGCAGCGGAAGTCACATTCGTTCCCGCTGCCCCCAGACGCAAGTGTGCGAGGGAACACCGGGGTGGTTTTTAGTCAGTTGGAGCCTGACAGACCCCTCCGCCCTCCCCAGGCGGAGGACATCCGTTTCTTGCGGAGCATGGCCCTGTACGGGGCCCCCATTTGGGCGGACTCCCTCCACAGGAGGGAGAACGCGACCGCCATCCGCAAGCCCCAAAGGGCCATTGCACTGCGGGTGGCGAGGGCCTACCGGTCGGTGGGTTTCTCGGCGGCGTGCGCTCTGGCCGGCACCCCTCCTTGGGAGTTGGAGGCTTGGGTGCTGGCCAGGGTGTATGAGTGGACGGCGCATCGCAGGGCGCTCGGGGAGCACCCCGTCGCCGAGGAGCGGGAGGCCGTGCGGCGGGAGGCGAGGGACGCCATCGTCCTCCATTGGACGGAGGACCTCGCCACCGCTACCTTTGGCCGCCGGACGTTGGACGCGCTCGGTCCGGTCCTCCGGGCCTGGCTCGAGCGGTCCCATGGTTTCCTCTCGTTCCGTCTGGTGCAGGTGTTGTCCGGGCATGGCTGCTTCGGAACGTACCTGCACCGGATCGGGAGGGAGGAAGCCCCGTCGTGCCACGACTGTGGTGCGGCGGAGGACACGGCGCAGCACACCCTCGAAGTGTGCCCAGCTTGGTCCGAGCCGCGCCGCAGTCTGATCGCGGAGATCGGACAGGACCTCTCGCTTCCCGGTGTGGTCAACGCCATGCTGGAGCGAGGGGGCCTGGTCAGCGGTCGCCTCCTTTTGCGAGGACGTAGTCTCGCAAAAGGAGGCGGCGGAGCGCGCGCGGGAGGAAGACCCTCTCGCAGCGCCGCTCCGCAGAAGAAGAAGAGGTAGGAGAAGACGCGGTCTTCTCCCTCTTCATGGTGGCGACGGGCGGGCGACAGGCGCGGGGGCGCCTTCACCCGCATTGCACCCGTCACCACCTTCGTCTGTCATTCCCGGGCCCGCCCCCCCCCCCACGGGGAGGGCGTGAGGTCCGCTGTGCAGGTCATCGTCGGCGGAGGACTGGAAGTAAAGGCTGTGCCGGTTTCCCAGTCCCCCGCCACTAGGACGAAGCGGGAATGCCGCTGGGTCGTTTTAGTGGGTATACCGGGTCAGACCGGGGAGTCCCACATAGCCCGCCCATCCCCCGATGGACGGGTATGCGTAATGCATTTTTTCCCAGCGACAAAAAAAAAAAAAAAAAAAAAAAAAAAAAAAAAAAAAAAAAAAAAAGGTTAGGTTGGGGGACCACCCCACAGTGCTTGCGTCCACGTCGCGTCCCCTGGAAACGACCCAGTTTGACCACCGTAACGGAGTGGCAGACTGGGCTCGGCCAAAGTGCACTGTGACTATCGTAGCTCATTTTGCCTTGCGAGTACGAACCTGCGGAGGCTATGCCTAAACCCACGCGGGATGCCTGCGGGCGATATTTTAAACCCAAAGGCCCTTCTCAGGGCCAACCCAAAGGCCCTTCTCAGGGCCAACCCAAAGGCCCTTCTCAGGGCCAAACCGACGCTTCGGCGTCAGAGGCTAGCCGCGCGCCGTCTGCGGCTAGCTTCTTCGGAAGAACGGACTTGTCGGATTTGTCTGACTCCGACGATGAGTCAATGGTTGGCGTCTCGGGTGCAGGCGACTCGCAGTCGCGAAAGCGGGCCTTCCTGCGGGATGGGTCCGAGGGCTCCTCGGCGTCAGGGTCGACGAGGCTGTCAAAGACTAAAAAGTCGACGACGGCCGCGGACACCCACGTCGTTGGGCTCGCGGACGCCCAACGTAAGTTGGATCTTGCGCAGCGGGCGCAGCTCCAGCAGGAGCTTGAGGAGCGGGTTGCCGCAAGGGAGAGGCGGGCGCACGTCACCCGGGCAAAGTCCGGGTACGGTGCGTCCCGTGTGCTATACGCGGACCACTCCCTGCTGGAGCTGGAACAAATGGCGGAGGAGGACGAGGCGGAAATTTTGGAGGTTGCCTCAAAGTCCTCAAATTTGAAGGGGACCTTCCAAAAGGCCCTCAAATGTCGGGCCGCGAGCTTGCGCGGTGTGGTCAAGGAGCTAGTCCAGCGAAAAGCCACTGACGAGACACGGCAACTGCAGGCGAGGGTGGATCGCCTGCAGGTGGAAGTCAGTGAGCTTCATCGCAAGCTGGCTGAAGCCACGGCCCGGTCGCAGCAGGCCCCCGCCGAGACGACGAAGACGAGTCCTGCGGCAGGGGGCCCTTCCTCCAACTCCAACCTTGAGGACATAATCCGCAAGGTGGTAATGGAGGAGCGGGCCTTCACGCGAGCCTGCCTGGCAGGAATAGAGGACCGGCTCCTGCCAGAAAAGCGCCTCCGACCGCCGCTTGCGGCGGACAAGGGGCGCTCCGAGCCGGGGCCGTCTTCCTTATCCCAGGTCCAGGAGGACGCCCTTCTCCCCTTGACTACCCCGTCCAATGAGGGGACGGAAGTGGTCGGGAGGGGGAAGGGCAAAGCCAAAAAGTCGGCGGCTGCCGCCCCAGCCGTCCCCACTCCCAACCACTCGCAGACGACTGGCAGAGGGGGGGGGAAGCGGGGAGGTAGAGGAAGAGCGAGGGAAAAGGGGCAGCAGGTCTCCCCAAAGGCCGCGGCCGTCGTGGTGGCCCTCACCGCGGAGGCGGCGGAGCAGGACGCCCTTCTCCCCTCGACCACCCCGTCCAATGAGTGGACGAAAGTGGTCGGGAGACGGAAGGGCAAAGCCAAAAAGTCGGCGGCTGCCGCCCCAGCCGTCCCCGCTCCCAGCCGGTCGCAGACGACCGGCAGAGGGGGGGGGAAGCGGGGAGGTAGAGGTAGAGCGAGGGGAAAGGGGCAGCTAGTCTCCCCAAAAACCGCGGCCGTCGTGGTGACCCTCACCGCGGAGGCAGCGGAGCGCGGGGAGACGTACGCGTCCATTTTGGTGCGGGCGCGTAGCAATGCCGATCCCACTCAACTGGGGATCGGCAGTGTGACTTGCCGGCGGACCCAAGCCGGGGCTCGATTATTCGAGTTCCCGGGGGCAGAGGGGGGAGCCCGCGCGGACCTCTTTGCAGCTAAGCTGCAGGAGGTCATCGCGGACTCCGCCAAGGTGGCCCGACCGGTAAAGTTGGTGACACTCGAGGTGACGGATCTCGACGATTCCGTCACCAAGGAGGAGGTGGTGGAGGCGGTCGCAGCGTTAGGGGGCTGCGACGTCGCGGCGGTCCAGAGTCGGGACATAAGGCCCGGCCGTGGTGGCATGGGCACCGTCCGCCTTGAGTGCCCGATTCCCGCTGCCAGAGCCGTCCTGGCGAAGGGCCGGCTGACGGTCGGCTTCAGCTCGGGTGCGGTCAGGGCACTCGAGGACCAGCCGCTGAGGTGTTTCCGGTGCTTCGGCATCGGCCACACCCGGGCTCTGTGTCCGTCCGCGGTAGACAGGTCAGACACCTGCTACCGCTGTGGCATGGGGGGCCACCAAACCGCCTCCTGTGAGGTCGCCACGCCGCACTGCTCGGTCTGTGCTGCCAGTGGCTGCCAAGCGGACCACGTGATGAAGGGGAGGAACTGCAATCCTCCCCCTAAGCGTGGCAAAGTACAGGCGCCAACCGGGCCTGTTGCGGCTGCCGGTACCGCCGTTCCTGCGGCGGCTGCGGAGGGGGGTGCGATGTCCGACTGATGGATATAGTCGAACATCGCATCCTTCAGACTAACGCCAACCACTGCAGGGCAGCCCAAGATCTGCTGATGCAGACAATGGCTGAGTGGTTGGTGGACTTGGCGGTGGTCGCCGAGCCTTACTCGGTCCCTGGCCGTTGGCTGGGTGACCGGGATGGCCTGGTGGCGTTGGTAGCGCGGTCTTCCACGGACTCCCCTCCCCTCTCGCTCTTAGAGAGGGGACCGGGATACGTGGCCGCCGCGTGGGGGGACATGGCCCTGGTCGGGGTCTATTTCTCCCCAAACCGCCCTCTCTCGGACTTTGAGGATTTCCTGGAGGTCCTCACTGCAGTCGTAGGGAGGGCGGCGCCTCGCCAGGTTGTGGTGTTGGGCGACCTGAACGCCAAGTCGGCGGCCTGGGGCAACCCGGCCGCCGGGTGCAACGTCCGGGGACGCGCTGTTGAGTTCTGGGCGGCCTCAAGCGGTATGTCCCTCCTCAACAGGGGGACGGTCCACACGTGTGTGCGGCAACAGGGTGGGTCGGTGGTGGACGTCACGTTCGCCACCCCCGCGCTGGCCACCCGCGTCGTGAACTGGCGGGTTGAGATGGTGGAGACCTTGTCGGACCACCGATACGTGCGGTTCGACATCTCCACCCAGGGGGGGGGGATAGCCCGCGCTGGGCAATCTCCCTTCCCGCGGTGGGCACTCACCCGCCTGGACCGGGAGGCAGCCAAGGAGGCGGCTTTCCTCCAAGACTGGCTGTCGCCCCCTGTTGAGGTCCTGGACGTAGACGCCGCAGCGGTTCAGCTCAGAGGGGCCCTGACCGAGGTGTGCA
This sequence comes from Cerastis leucographa, assembly GCA_963082945.1. Lineage (NCBI taxonomy): Eukaryota > Metazoa > Arthropoda > Insecta > Lepidoptera > Noctuidae > Cerastis > Cerastis leucographa. Next base: position 20,026,697 of record OY720365.1, read on the forward strand.
ATTCCAGCATGCCTCGGTCTCGCCGTCCGCCTCCCCGTCGCGCCGTTTATTGGTGGACGGAGGAGCTGGAGGGGCTTCGGACCGCCTGCGTGGCGGCCAGAAGGGCCTACGCGCGCAGCCGGCGGCGCAGCGCCCTAAACCGAGTCCGGGCAGAAGAGGACCGCCTATACGCCTCCTACCGAGAGGCGACGACGGTCCTCAAGTCTGCAATGGGCGCTGCGAGAGACTCGGCGAGGGCCGAGATGCTGGAGGGTCTCGACAGGGATCCCTATGGGAGGCCATACAAGGCGGCGCGGAACCAGCTCCGCCCCTATGGTCCCCCACTGTCGGAGACCCTCGAGCCAGCACTGCTGGATGGGGTGGTCCGGTCCCTGTTTCCGCGCAGGACCGACTTCGCCCCACCAACAATGGATCCCCCGCAAGGGGCGGCTTCGCCGGAGGAGGAGGTCCCTCCAGTAACGGCGGCGGAGATCTACGCGGGGGTACTCAGCCTCCGCGCCAAGAAGACGGCCCCCGGGCCGGACGGCGTCCCCGCACGGGTGGTGGCAATAGCTGCCTCCGAGATGGAGGACAGGTTTCGGGACCTTTTCAGCGCGTGCTTTTCGGCTGGGAAGTTCCCGAAACTGTGGAAGGAGGGGCAGCTTTGCCTCCTCCGAAAGGCGGGACGCCCGGTGGACTCCCCCTCGGCATACCGGCCCGTCGTGTTGCTCGATGAGGTCGGAAAATTGTTCGAGGGGATAGTCGCCTCCCGGCTCGGGAGCCATTTGCGGGATGTGGGGCCGGATCTGTCGGACGCCCAATTTGGTTTCCGTCGTGGGCGTTCGACGATCGACGCGCTGGCCCTACTCAAGGGCCAGGTGAAGGAGGCAGTCGAGGCGGGGGACGGAGTGCTGGCGGTGTCATTCGACATTGCCAATGCCTTCAACTCCGTGCCCCACTCGACGATATTGGAGGCGCTCCGGTATCACGGAGTGCCCCAATATCTGCGGAGCCTCCTGGCCAGCTACTTGGAGGACCGAGAGGTCCTCCTCGTAGACAAGACGGCCACAGTGAGGCGGTACGGCGCAGAGTCCGGTGTTCCACAGGGGTCGGTGCTTGGGCCCCCGCTGTGGAACATCGGGTTCGATTGGCTGCTGCGGGGAGCCCTCCTCCCGGGCACGAGTGTCATATGCTACGCGGATGACACTCTGCTCACTGCACGGGGGAGGAGTTTCGGGGACGCGGCCTGTCTGGCCTCGGCTGGCGGATCCTTGGTTGCAGAGAGGATCCGCCGCCTGGGATTGAAGGTGGCGCTGCACAAGACCGAGGCCGTGTTCTTTCGCGGGCCTCGGCAGCGCTGCCCACCCGACGCCCACATCGTCGTGGAGGGCGTCCGTATAGAGGTCCAGCCCCGGATGAAATATCTGGGCCTGGTGCTGGACGACAGGTGGCGCTTCGGCCCGCATTTCAGCGGGCTGTCGACGCGCCTGTTGAAGGCCGCGGACGCCCTCTCGTGGCTCCTCCCGAACCTGGGGGGGCCCAAGGCGAAATGCCGGCGCCTCTATGCCGGCATCTTGCGGAGCATGGCCCTGAACGGGGCCCCCATTTGGGCGGACTCCCTCCACAGGAGGGAGAACGCGACCGCCATCCGCAAGCCCCAAAGGGCCATTGCACTGCGGGTGGCGAGGGCCTACCGGTCGGTGGGTTTCTCGGCGGCGTGCGCTCTGGCCGGCACCCCTCCTTGGGAGTTGGAGGCTTGGGTGCTGGCCAGGGTGTATGAGTGGACGGCGCATCGCAGGGCGCTCGGGGAGCACCCCGTCGCCGAGGAGCGGGAGGCCGTGCGGCGGGAGGCGAGGGACGCCATCGTCCTCCATTGGACGGAGGACCTCGCCACCGCCACTTTTGGCCGCCGGACGTTGGACGCGCTCGGTCCGGTCCTCCGGGCCTGGCTCGAGCGGTCCCATGGTTTCCTCTCGTTCCGTCTGGTGCAGGTGTTGTCCGGGCATGGCTGCTTCGGAACGTACCTGCACCGGATCGGGAGGGAGGAAGCCCCGTCGTGCCACGACTGCGGCGCGGCGGAGGACACGGCGCAGCACACCCTCGAAGTGTGCCCAGCTTGGTCCGAGCCGCGCCGCAGTCTGATCGCGGAGATCGGACAGGACCTCTCGCTTCCCGGTGTGGTCAACGCCATGCTGGGGAGCGAGAGGGCCTGGTCAGCGGTCGCCTCCTTTTGCGAGGACGTAGTCTCGCAAAAGGAAGCGGCGGAGCGCGTGAGGGAGGAAGACCCTCTCGCAGCGCCGCTCCGCAGAAGAAGAAGAGGTCGGAGAAGACGCGGTCTTCTCCCTCTTCATGATGGCGACGGGCGGGCGACAGGCGCGGGGGCGCCTTCGCCCGCATTGCACCCGTCACCACCTTCGTCTGTCATTCCCGGGCCCGCCCCCCCCCCCACGGGGAGGGCGTGAGGTCCGCTGTACGGGTCATCGTCGGCGGAGGACTGGAAGTAAAGGCTGTGCCGGTTTCCCAGTCCCCCGCCACTAGGACGAAGCGGGAATGCCGCTGGGTCGTTTTAGTGGGTATACCGGGTCAGACCGGGGAGTCCCACATAGCCCGCCCATCCCCCGATGGACGGGTATGCGTAACGCATTTTTTCCCAGCGACAAAAAAAAAAAAAAAAAAAAAAAAAAAGGTTAGGTTAGGTTAGGTTAGGTTAGCCTGCGACACAGACCGCAGTGATTTATGTTATCGCTGCGGTCAGCCTGGCCATAAGGCGTCCCAGTGCTCTGCGGAGCCAAACTGCAGTTTGTGTGCAGCTGCAGGAAAGTCCGCGGGGCACAGAGTAGGTGGTAAAGCCTGCGGCGCGCCCGGAAAGCGCAGCAAGCGATGGGCCAAGGCTGCGGGGGACGCACCCCCCCCGCAACCTAGCACCTCTTCGGCCGACTCCCGGCCTGTGGTTGGACGTAGCGCCGAGGAAATGGAGTGCCAGTAATGGCACAGTACCATTTCCTGGAACACCGGTGTGGTTTTAGTCAGTACGAGTCTGACAGACCCCTCCGCCCTCCCCAGGGCGGGGGACATCCATCGAGGATTTCCACATCGTCAACAAAAAAAAAAAAAAAAAAAAAAAGGTTAGGTTAGGTTAGGTTAGGTTAGGTTAGGTTAGTTAGGTTAGGTTGGGGTGGGGGACCACCCCACAGTGCTTGCGTCCACGTCGCGTCCCCTGGAAACAACCCAGTTCTGACCACCGTAACGGAGTGGCAGACTGGGTTGGCCAAAGTGCACTGTGCTTTCGTTGCTCTTTTTATCCTGTCTTGTTGAGTGTGCGAACCTGCGGAGGCTATGCCAAACCCTACGCGGGACGCCTGCGGGCGGTTTTTAAAACAAAAAGGCCCTTCTCAGGGCCAACCCAAAGGCCCTTCTCAGGGCCAACCCAAAGGCCCTTCTCAGGGCCAACCTAAAGGCCCTTCTCAGGGCCACTCCGACGCACCGGCGTCAGAAACTAGCCGCGCGCCGTCTGCGGCTAGCTTTTTCGGAGGGGTGGACGAGTCGTCTGACTACGACTCTTCTATTAGTGTGTCGGACGCGGACGACTCTCGGTCGCGGAAACGGGTCCGGGGGTCCGAGGGCTCCTCGGCCTCGGGGTCGACGAGGCTCTCAAAGTTTAAAAAGCCGACGACGGCCGCGGACACCCACGTCGTTGGGCTCGCGGACGCCCAACGTAAGTTGGATCTTGCGCAGCGGGCGCAGCTCCAGCAGGAGCTTGAGGAGCGGGTTGCCGCGAGGGAGAGGCGGGCGCACGTCACCCGGGCAAAGTCCGGGTACGGTGCGTCCCGTGTGCTATACGCGGACCAATCCCTGCTGGAGCTGGAACAAATGGCGGAGGAGGACGAGGAGGAAATTTTGGAGGTTGCCTCAAAGTCCTCAAATTTGAAGGGGACCTTCCAAAAGGCCCTCAAATGTCGGGCTGCGAGCTTGCGCGGTGTGGTCAAGGAGCTGGTCCAGCGGAAGGCCACTGACGAGACACGGCAACTGCAGGCGAGGGTGGATCGCCTGCAGGTGGAAGTCAGTGAGCTTCATCGCAAGCTGGCTGAAGCCACGGCCCGGCCGCAGCAGGCCCCCGCCGAGACGACGAAGACGACATCGATGCCTTCGTCGTCGACGTCAAAGAAGACGAGTCCTGCGGCAGAGGGCCCCTCCTCCAACTCCAACCTTGAGGACATAATCCGCAAGGTGGTAATGGAGGAGCGGGCCTTCACGCGAGCCTGCCTGGCAGGAATAGAGGACCGGCTCCTGCCAGAAAAGCGCCTCCGACCGCCGCTAGCGGCGGATAAGGGGCGCTCCGAGCCGGGGCCGTCTTCCTCATCCCAGGTCCAGGAGGACGCCCTTCTCCCCTTGACTACCCCGTCCAATGAGGGGACAGAAGTGGTCGGGAGGGGGAAGGGCAAAGCCAAAAAGTCGGCGGCTGCCGCCCCAGCCGTCCCCGCTCCCAACCGCTCGCAGACGACTGGCAGAGGGGGGGGGAAGCGGGGAGGTAGAGGTAGAGAGAGGGGAAAGGGGCAGCTGGTCTCCCCAAAGGCCGCGGCCGTCGTGGTGGCCCTCACCGCGGAGGCGGCGGAGCAGGACGCCCTTCTCCCCTCGACCACCCCGTCCAATGAGTGGACGGAAGTGGTCGGGAGACGGAAGGGCAAAGCCAAAAAGTCGGCGGCTGCCGCCCCAGCCGTCCCCGCTCCCAGCCGGTCGCAGACGACCGGCAGAGGGGGGGGGAAGCGGGGAGGTAGAGGTAGAGCGAGGGGAAAGGGGCAGCTAGTCTCCCCAAAAACCGCGGCCGTCGTGGTGACCCTCACCGCGGAGGCAGCGGAGCGAGGGGAGACGTACGCGTCCATTTTGGTGCGGGCGCGTAGCAATGCCGATCCCACTCAACTGGGGATCGGCAGTGTGTCTTGCCGGCGGACCCAAGCCGGGGCTCGATTATTCGAGTTCCCGGGGGCAGAGGGGGGAGCCCGCGCGGACCTCTTTGCAGCTAAGCTGCAGGAGGTCATCGCGGACTCCGCCAAGGTGGCCCGACCGGTAAAGTTGGTGACACTCGAGGTGACGGATCTCGACGATTCCGTCACCAAGGAGGAGGTGGTGGAGGCGGTCGCAGCGTTAGGGGGCTGCGACGTCGCGGCGGTCCAGAGTCGGGACATAAGGCCCGGCCGCGGTGGCATGGGCACCGTCCGCCTTGAGTGCCCGATTCCCGCTGCCAGAGCCGTCCTGGCGAAGGGCCGGCTTACGGTCGGCTTCAGCTCGGGTGCGGTCAGGGCACTCGAGGACCAGCCGCTGAGGTGTTTCCGGTGCTTCGGCATCGGCCACACCCGGGCTCTGTGTCCGTCCGCGGTAGACAGGTCAGACACCTGCTACCGCTGTGGCATGGGGGGCCACCAAACCGCCTCCTGTGAGGTCGCCACGCCGCACTGCTCGGTCTGTGCTGCCAGTGGCTGCCAAGCGGACCACGTGATGAAGGGGAGGAACTGCAATCCTCCCCCTAAGCGTGGCAAAGTACAGGCGCCAACCGGGCCTGTTGCGGCTGCCGGTACCGCCGTTCCTGCGGCGGCTGCGGAGGGGGGTGCGATGTCCGACTGATGGATATAGTCGAACATCGCATCCTTCAGACGAACGCCAACCACTGCAGGGCAGCCCAAGATCTGCTGATGCAGACAATGGCTGAGTGGTTGGTGGACTTGGCGGTGGTCGCCGAGCCTTACTCGGTCCCTGGCCGTTGGCTGGGTGACCGGGATGGCCTGGTGGCGTTGGTGGCGCGGTCTTCCACGGACTCCCCTCCCCTCTCGCTCTTAGAGAGGGGACCGGGATACGTGGCTGCCGCGTGGGGGGGCATGGCCCTGGTCGGGGTCTATTTCTCCCCAAACCGCCCTCTCTCGGACTTTGAGGATTTCCTGGAGGTCCTCACTGCAGTCGTAGGGAGGGCGGCGCCTCGCCAGGTCGTGGTGTTGGGCGACCTGAACGCCAAGTCGGCGGCCTGGGGCAACCCGGCCGCCAGGTGCAACGTCCGGGGACGCGCCGTTGAGTTCTGGGCGGCCTCAAGCGGTATGTCCCTCCTCAACAGGGGGACGGTCCACACGTGTGTGCGGCAACAGGGTGGGTCGGTGGTGGACGTCACGTTCGCCACCCCCGCGCTGGCCGCCCGCGTCGTGAACTGGCGGGTTGAGATGGTGGAGACCTTGTCGGACCACCGATACGTGCGGTTCGACATCTCCACCCAGGGGGGGGGGATGGCCCGCGCTGGGCAATCTCCCTTCCCGCGGTGGGCACTCACCCGCCTGGACCGGGAGGCAGCCAGGGAGGCGGCTTTCCTCCAGGACTGGCTGTCGCCCCCTGTTGAGGTCCTGGACGTGGATGCCGCAGCGGTTCGGATCAGAGGGGCCCTGACCGAGGTGTGCAATTCCAGCATGCCTCGGTCTCGCCGTCCGCCTCCCCGTCGCGCCGTTTATTGGTGGACGGAGGAGCTGGAGGGGCTTCGGACCGCCTGCGTGGCGGCCAGAAGGGCCTACGCGCGCAGCCGGCGGCGCAGCGTCCTAAACCGAGTCCGGGCAGAAGAGGACCGCCTATACGCCTCCTACCGAGAGGCGACGACGGTCCTCAAGTCTGCAATGGGCGCTGCGAGAGACTCGGCGAGGGCCGAGATGCTGGAGGGTCTCGACAGGGATCCCTATGGGAGGCCATACAAGGCGGCGCGGAACCAGCTCCGCCCCTATGGTCCCCCACTGTCGGAGACCCTCGAGCCAGCACTGTTGGATGGGGTGGTCCGGTCCCTGTTTCCGCGCAGGACCGACTTCGCCCCACCAACAATGGATCCCCCGCAAGGGGCGGCTTCGCCGGAGGAGGAGGTCCCCCCGGTGACGGCGGCGGAGATCTACGCGGGGTTACACAGCCTCCGCGCCAAGAAGACGGCCCCCGGGCCGGACGGCGTCCCCGCACGGGTGGTGGCGATAGCTGCCTCCGAGATGGAGGACAGGTTTCGGGACCTTTTCAGCGCGTGCTTTTCGGCTGGGAAGTTCCCGAAACTGTGGAAGGAGGGGCAGCTTTGCCTCCTCCGAAAGGCGGGACGCCCGGTGGACTCCCCCTCGGCATACCGGCCCGTCGTGTTGCTCGATGAGGTCGGTAAATTGTTCGAGGGGATAGTCGCCTCCCGGCTCGGGCGCCATTTGCGGGATGTGGGGCCGGATCTGTCGGACGCCCAATTCGGTTTCCGTCGTGGGCGTTCGACGATCGACGCGCTGGCCCTACTCAAGGGCCAGGTGAAGGAGGCAGTCGAGGCGGGGGACGGAGTGCTGGCGGTGTCATTCGACATTGCCAATGCCTTCAACTCCGTGCCCCACTCGACGATATTGGAGGCGCTCCGGTATCACGGAGTGCCCCAATATCTGCGGAGCCTCCTGGCCAGCTACTTGGAGGACCGAGAGGTCCTCCTCGTAGACAAGACGGCCACAGTGAGGCGGTACGGCGCAGAGTCCGGTGTTCCACAGGGGTCGGTGCTTGGGCCCCCGCTGTGGAACATCGGGTTCGATTGGCTGCTGCGGGGAGCCCTCCTTCCGGGCACGAGTGTCATCTGCTACGCGGATGACACTCTGCTCACTGCACGGGGGAGGAGATTCGCGGACGCGGCCTGTCTGGCCTCGGCTGGCGGATCCTTGGTTGCAGAGAGGATCCGCCGCCTGGGATTGAAGGTGGCGCTGCACAAGACCGAAGCCGTGTTCTTTCGCGGGCCTCGGCAGCGCTGCCCACCCGACGCCCACATCGTCGTGGAGGGCGTCCGTATAGAGGTCCAGCCCCGGATGAAATATCTGGGCCTGGTGCTGGACGACAGGTGGCGCTTCGGCCCGCATTTCAGCGGGCTGTCAACGCGCCTGTTGAAGGCCGCGGACGCCCTCTCGTGGCTCCTCCCGAACCTGGGGGGGGCCAAGGCGAAATGCCGGCGCCTCTATGCCGGCATCTTGCGGAGCATGGCCCTGTACGGGGCCCCCATTTGGGCGGACTCCCTCCACAGGAGGGAGAACGCGACCGCCATCCGCAAGCCCCAAAGGGCCATTGCACTGCGGGTGGCGAGGGCCTACCGGTCGGTGGGTTTTTCGGCGGCGTGCGCTCTGGCCGGCACCCCTCCTTGGGAGTTGGAGGCTTGGGTGCTGGCCAGGGTGTATGAGTGGACGGCGCATCGCAGGGCGCTCGGGGAGCACCCCGTCGCCGAGGAGCGGGAGGCCGTGCGGCGGGAGGCGAGGGACGCCATCGTCCTCCATTGGACGGAGGACCTCGCCACCGCCACCTTTGGCCGCCGGACGTTGGACGCGCTCGGTCCGGTCCTCCGGGCCTGGCTCGAGCGGTCCCATGGTTTCCTCTCGTTCCGTCTGGTGCAGGTGTTGTCCGGGCATGGCTGCTTCGGAACGTACCTGCACCGGATCGGGAGGGAGGAAGCCCCGTCGTGCCACGACTGCGGCGCGGCGGAGGACACGGCGCAGCACACCCTCGAAGTGTGCCCAGCTTGGTCCGAGCCGCGCCGCAGTCTGATCGCGGAGATCGGACAGGACCTCTCGCTTCCCGGTGTGGTCAACGCCATGCTGGGGAGCGAGGGGGCCTGGTCAGCGGTCGCCTCCTTTTGCGAGGACGTAGTCTCGCAAAAGGAGGCGGCGGAGCGCGCGCGGGAGGAAGACCCTCTCGCAGCGCCGCTCCGCAGAAGAAGAAGAGGTCGGAGAAGACGCGGTCTTCTCCCTCTTCATGGTGGCGACGGGCGGGCGACAGGCGCGGGGGCGCCTTCGCCCGCATTGCACCCGTCACCACCTTCGTCTGTCATTCCCGGGCCCGCCCCCCCCCCCACGGGGAGGGCGTGAGGTCCGCTGTGCGGGTCATCGTCGGCGGAGGACTGGAAGTAAAGGCTGTGCCGGTTTCCCAGTCCCCCGCCACTAGGACGAAGCGGGAATGCCGCTGGGTCGTTTTAGTGGGTATACCGGGTCAGACCGGGGAGTCCCACATAGCCCGCCCATCCCCCGATGGACGGGTATGCGTAATGCATTTTTTCCCAGCGACAAAAAAAAAAAAAAAAAAAAAAAAAAAAAAAAAAAGGTTAGGTTGGGGTGCTGGGTCAGAAAACCTCCTCGTGGGCCTGACGGCTGCCGGTCCCTCTCGATACGTTTGGAGGGAACAGCAGCCGGCATGGACGGTGCATCCTGGGCGCGGGCAGTGGCCTTCCCCAAGGAATGGGAAGAGATTCTCATTCTTCGGGGAATGTTACTGTTCGTGGCAAATATTCTGACATAGGAGGGGGTCCAACTAAATGGACCAACGGGGCGCTGTTCCGCGTGACCCTCTGAACAGCAGAGGGCACAGTGGAGGAGCAACAACGGGCTCGGTGTGCACTTACCCTGCCTCCGAGCAGACAGTGAGGGACTCAGTCCTTCGCTGTCCCCGTCGTTCTCGTAATCCCATCATTGGAGTGTCGTGGATCACGTCTCGCGGCTTCGATCGGGACCGAGGGTCTTGGCTTAACCGCCCGGACCGCGAGGTAGAAAACCTCTATAAAAAGTTACCCCGAATCTCAAGCGGCGGCGCACCGTGAGGGGATGAATGGCTGACGGGTGTTCCCATGGAACAATCAGTCTCTAGTGCGACCCCCGCCAGGGTACCAGCCGACCCCCTGGCGGGTTATAAATGTTAAAGGCTTATCCGGGTACAGGGGGCACTGCCCGGATGGACATTTTATATCCCCCATACTCGTGGGAATACTATGGATATACCAAAACAAATTAAAAAAGTTGTGGAGAAGGCGGACGCAGCGTCAGATTCTGGCACTGCGTCATTGAAGACAGGAGCAGTTGCTCCAGCGGAGCCCCTTGTGGTTCTTGAGCGGGTGAGAGTGTTGTCGGAGTCCGGCAACGCTCCGCAAACAGTTGCGGCCGGCCCCTCCAAGTTTTGGGGGAAGCGGCAGCGTGGATTTGAATCGGACGCGTTGTCGGCAGGTTTGTCCTCAAGTGAGGAGAACCTGCCGGCCGCCAAGGTGCGGACCGCAAGGAGGGGCAGAGGTCGCGGGACACCTTCCGGTGTCAGCACTCCAGCGGCAGAGTCGCGCGACACCCGGGGCCGCTACCTGAAGCGCCCTGATACGTCGGTGGCCAGCGGAGTTAGCGACTCCGAGGGGGCCATGCAGGTGGAGCAGAATGATTCTGCGGCATCCACTGCATTGGTGAGCACTAAGGCCGAGCTCAACGCTGCGAGGCGAGAGGGCCGGAAGGCTGCCGCGACCGACGAAGTCGCTGAGTTGGCTCGGAAGGCAAGGGAGAGGCGGTTACAGACTGCCACAGCCCCTGAGGGCCTGACGGCTGAAGTCCTCAGCCGCCAGGTTTTGGACGGCGTGGACGTCGTCCTGAAGGTTGCCACGAAATCGGGCAACCTGAAGGGCACATTCACGCGGGCCCTTAAGGAGGCGGCGGACGGAATAAAGGAGGCTGTGGAAGTCCTCCTTGACCGGACGACCTCGGAGGAGACGGTGAAGCTCCAAGAAGAGAATCACCGTCTCCATACGAAGATGGAGGAGCTCCAGCGGGAGGTCAGCGCCCTGAGGGCGGACTTCAGCCGGCAGCAGGGTGTGACTTCGGATAGTCACGCTCTGCCACAGAACGGGTCTTTGGGGGAAGACCAGTTCAACCGGCTGTTGACTATTATGACCGCCCGATTCGACAGCCTTGAACCCAGGCTCAACCCCCCAGTTAACCTCCGCGGATAAGCGGAGGAAGGAAGCAGAGCCCACTCCATCAACGGCTGGGCCTACGTGGGCACAGGTGGCTAAAGCGCCACCTGCACCAAAAAAGACCACGCAGACGCCCAAAACGCCTGCAGAGGGGGCCAAAAAGGCCGTGAAAGGGACGAAAGAGCCCACTAAGGGGGGCAGCTCATCCCCCAAAGAAAAAGAGGGTGCCTGGAAGACGGCTGAAAGCCGTAAAAAGAGGCAAAAGAGGGGCCGCAAGGCCAAGACCGCGCCGGGCTCCGGGGGGCAAAAAGCCGAGGGTGGCCCACCCAAGATTCGCGTCCCTCGATCCGCAGCGGTGGTAGTGACGCTTCAGCCTGAAGCTAAGGACAGAGGCATCACTTACCAGAAGGTGCTGGCGGAGGCGAAGGGCAAGCTGGTCCTCGCTGATTTTGGCACCCCGGAAGGCTTCCGTTTCAGGACGGCAGCCACGGGGGCTAAGATGTTTGAGTTGGCGGGGACCAACAGCGCCGAGAGGGCGGACGCTTTGGCTGCGAAGCTAAGGGACGTCCTAAACCCTGAGGAGGCCCGGGTGTCCAGGCCCATTAAGACGGCTGAAGTTCGCGTCGATGGGCTGGACGACTCGGTGACCCCGGAGGAGGTGGTGGCGGCCATAGCCCGCAGCGGCGGCTGCTCGCCCGAAAATGTGCGGGCGGGTGTCATTCGCGCCAATGCTGGCGGGCTCGGCACCATATGGGTACGGTGTCCGGTGGCTGCGGCGAGGCAGGTTGCTGAGGCAGGACGTATTCTCGTTGGCTGGGTGTCAGCGAGAGTAAAACTCCTGGCACCCAGGGCCATGCAGTGCTACCGGTGCCTGGAGAAAGGGCACGTCCGGGCACTGTGCACCTGTGACACAGACCGCAGCGATTTATGTTATCGCTGCGGTCAGCCTGGCCATAAGGCGTCCCAGTGCTCCGCCGACCCAAACTGCAGTCTTTGTGCAGCTGCAGGAAAGTCCGCGGGGCATCGAGTAGGTGGCAACGCCTGCGGCGCGCCCAGAAAGCGCAGCAAGCGATGGGCCAAGGCTGCGGGGGGCGCACCCCCCACACAACCTAGCTCCTCTTCGGCCGACTCCCGGCCTGTGGTTGGACGTAGCGCTGAGGAAATGGAGTGCCAGTGATGGCACACTACCATTTCCTCCAGGCGAACATCAACCACTGCACCAGAGCTCAGGATCTCCTGCTCCAGAGCATGGTGCAGTGGTCGATAAATGTGGCGGTGGTCGCTGAGCCGTATTTCATCCCCCCCCGGGATAACTGGGCAGGGGATCTAGACGGCCTAGTGGCCATCATCGGCGCGACTCTCGTCGACGTATCCCGTGGTCACGGTTGGGTTGCGGCCGTTGTGAGCGGGATAGTCACGATTGGGGCGTATTTTTCGCCCAACAGGAGTCTCGCCGACTTCGAGAGTTTCCTCGTCGAGTTGGGAGCCGTCGTCGGCCAGTCACACCCTCGACCCATTTTGCTTCTCGGTGACCTCAACGCCAAGTCTGCGGCGTGGGGTTCCCCGGTCACGGACCCGAGAGGCGAAGTGCTAGAGGAGTGGGCCATTACGACGGGCCTGGCCGTCTTAAATCGGGGTTCGGCCTTCACGTGTGTACGGCAGCAGGGCGGGTCCATAGTGGACGTCTCGTTCGCTAGTCCTGCAGTCGTGCACCGTGTCCGTGATTGGCACGTTGAAGTGGAGGTGGAGACGCTATCGGATCACCGATACATCCGCTTCGACGTCTCCACCCAGACCGCTGGAGATCGTCGCCAATCGGGGCCCCGAAGAGACGGCCCGCGTTGGGCGCTGAAACGCCTCGACGGGGAGGCTCTCGAAGAAGCCGCCATAGTCCAAGCCTGGATTCGGGAGTCGGCTACCGTTGATCCCGTCGACGTCGAACAGGAGGCGCAGTGGTTTTGCGATGCGATGACGCAGATCTGCGACGCATGCATGCCACGCGTCTCCTGTCTGTCCGCACGGCGCCGCTTGTACTGGTGGTCCGTCGAGATCGAGCGACTGCGCGTCGAATGCGCAGTCGCCAGACGCCCGTACACGCGGTGCCGTAGAAGACGTCCACGGGTTCCTCACGAAGAAGCCGCGCTGTATGAGGTGTACCGCGCGGCGAAGCTGGCTTTGTGGCTGGCCATCGGCGAGTCAAAGACGCGCTCCAGAGAGGAAATGCTGGCGAGCCTAGACGGGGATCCGTTTGGGCGCCCTTACCGGTCGGTCCGAGGGAAACTTCGGCCGTGGGCGCCCCCGCTAACGGAAGGTCTAGAGCCCCAGTTTCTGGAGCGAGTGGTCTCGGCCCTCTTCCCTGAGAGGGCCGAGTACGAACCACCGCCGATGGTTCTGCACACAGCTGCAGAGCCGGCTGAGGAAGGAAGCGAAACCATCCCAGAGGTGACACAGGCGGAGATGGGCGCGGCCGTATTGCGGCTCCGGGCCAAAAACACTGCTCCGGGGCCCGATGGAGTGCATGGCCGCGCTCTGGTCCTCGCTATGAAGGAGCTGGAGCCCCCACTGAGAGGACTCTTCTCGGCATGCCTTGAGCAGGGCCAGTTCCCTACCCGGTGGAAGACTGGTCGGCTGGTCTTGCTCAGGAAGGCAGGGCGCCCGGCGGACTCGTCGTCCGCTTATCGGCCCATAGTGCTGCTAGACGAGGCGGGCAAGATACTCGAGCGCATTATCGCAGACCGCCTCGTCAGCCACTTGAGTACAGAGGGGCCGAACCTGGACGACAGCCAGTTTGGGTTCCGCCGTGGGCGCTCCACAATTGATGCCATCATGAGGGTAAGAGTCCTGGCGGAGGAAGCAGTGTCTCGGGGCGGGGTGGTGCTGGCGGTGTCCTTGGACATCTCCAACGCCTTTAATAGCCTGCCCTGGGGTTGCATTAGGGAGGCCCTGCGCTATCACCGGGTGCCTCTCTACCTCCGCAACATCGTGGGGGCTTATTTGTCGGGAAGGTGTGTCACCTATATGGGACGCGACGGCGTAGGCCGTCGTGAGATGTCGTGCGGTGTTCCACAGGGGTCGGTTCTGGGCCCTCCCTTGTGGAACATCGGTTACGACTGGGTTTTGCGGTGCGAGCTTCCACCGGGAGTGAACCTGACGTGTTATGCGGACGACACGCTGGTCATTGCCCGGGGGAGCTCGTACAGGGAAGCAGCGTTGCTGGCTACGGCTGCGGTGTCACAGGTGGTGAGCCGCATCCGGCGCCTGGGCCTGGAGGTGGCTCTCAACAAGTCGGAGGCCATTGCGTTTCATGGCCCCCGACGGGCGCCGCCGCTGGGATCACACATAGTGGTCGGGGGGGCCCGGATCGCTGTCGAGTCAACCATGAAGTACCTGGGATTGGTGCTCGACAGCCGTTGGGACTTCGGCCCCCATTTTCAGCGGCTGGTGCCCAAGTTGATGGGCGCGGCGGGCGCGCTGTCAACGCTGCTTCCCAATTTGGGGGGCCCGAGCACCGCCTGCAGACGGTTGTACGTAGGGATCGTGCGATCCATGGCCCTTTACGGGGCCCCGGTATGGGCGACGGACCTGACGGCCCGCACTATCGCAGTACTGCGCAAACCGCAGAGAGCGATGGCCGTCAGGGTCATACGGGGTTATCGCACGATCTCCTACGAGGCGGCTTGTGTACTGGCCGGATCCCCGCCGTGGGACCTGGAGGCGAAAGCCCTCGCGACACTTCACAAGTGGCGCGAGGACGCCAAGGATCGGGGCGAAAGGCTGGTGCAGCGACAGATCACGCTGCACCGGTCTCAGCTCCGACAGGTCATGGTGGCGGAATGGCGGGGGAGGCTTGACCATCCCTCCGCCGGCCTCGACACAATCGAGGCGATCCGGCCAGTACTCGACGACTGGCTCGGGAGGAAGCACGGCTCCCTGACGTTTCGGGCGACGCAGGTGCTCTCGGGGCACGGTTGCTTTGGGAAGTACCTGTGTCGGATAAGCAGGGAGCCGGACGCTCGGTGCCATCACTGCGTCCAGTGTCCGGAGGATACGGCGCGGCATACGCTGGCAGAATGTCCCGCGTGGGACGAGCCGCGCCGTGCCCTCGTGACAGAGGTAGGAGCAGACCTGTCGCTGCCGACCGTTGCTCGCGCGATGGTCGGTGGCACAGAGTCCTGGGACGCGGTGGTGTCCTTCTGCGAAACCGTCATGTCGCAGAAGGAAGCTGCGGAGAGGGAGAGGGAAATCTCGAGTTCCTTCCCATCCCGCAGCAGACGCACCGGGCGTCGGCAGAGGGCGGATAACGCCCTCTTCCGGCCCCCCTAAACAGGTCCAGGGGCGACGGATTCGGGGACATCCGTCGCCCCCCATATCACTGGACCCGAGACGGTGGCGCGTAGTGTTCCACGCGCGCCTCTCACAGACGTAACGGGGGGAGCACACCTCACTCCCCCCAGGGACGAGGCCCGCACTGGTCGAGCGGGCCGGCACTAGTCCGGGGCAGCGGAAGTCACATTCGTTCCCGCTGCCCCCCGACGCAAGTGTGCGAGGGAACACCGGTGTGGTTTTAGTCAGTACGAGTCTGACAGACCCCTCCGCTCTCTTTTAATGCTTTTCCCCATCGAGAGCGACGAGATCTTATTATTCTAATTTGCTCATTCATTCAAGTTCTCGCTTTTATTCCTCTCGCACTTTCAAGCTTCATTCTGTATCTTTCTTTTATTCTCACTTTCATTCTTAGCCGGGTGGGACTCCCGCTATTCTATCTAATAATTTCTACTGTTTTATTATTTTTTATTTGGGTATTAAAGTACACAGCTATATTTTTTATTAGGCTTATTTTTGTGGACATTGTCACTTTTTATCAGTTTGTTTTGACATGCTCTCTTATTATGCTACTTATATATTTTCTAGTTAACATTTGTGTCTTACTTGCTAACAAATTTTTTATTTTCCTTCGTTACACAATTATATTTCTATTTTCTACTTTTAATATCTAGCCTATTTCTTACAATATAACTTTTACATGTTTGTTCTTATTCTAGTTTTAGCGAGACAAGATTTTTGATAATTTACATTATTAGCTTTACTCTAGCATTTAATCTATTTGGATTTAACAGGGCTTTGAGATTTACTGTTCTCATTTGCGGTTTTATGGCGTAAGAGTTTGGACCTCTAACAAGCATTAAGTTTTTTCTCCTATACTGTTCTTACTAGGTGGGTGGAGGGGAGGGAAAGGGAGGAGAAGGGAGGGGGAGGGGGAAGAGGACTCCTTTTACGTTATTACAATTGTTTATCATCTTGTGGTTGCGGCAATAATATACATATACATACATAGATTATACATATTTATTGACTTTTCTTATTCTGGGGTTTTTTACTATACTTTTTATTTAAGGGTCTTTTAGGATAGGTACTAATATATTCATATATACTCAGTATATATTTGTACATCAGAGAGAGAAGGGGGGATGGCAGTTTAGGCGTATGCTGTTGTCGTCCGAGCCAGATAGTCCCATTTCTTACGGACAGGGCACTCCACACTGAATGCGTTATGCTCGGTCCTCTGAAGCTTTGAGTGCAGACAGTTGCAGCACTGTGGTGCGTTGCCCGCGACAAATTCTTCGCACTTGTCACGCATATGCGGTCCTCCGCAGTGGCTGCACCTGTCTACACTCTCCGTACAAAACTTTCGGCCATGTCCAAATGCTAAGCATTTCGTACATTGGATGAGCGGCGACTGATCCTCCACCCTGACCCTTTGCAGGTCGAGGTAGAGAGCCCCAGCCTCCGTCATCCTCTGCCATACTATGGGTCTGACCTGGACGACGACGTGTGCTGTTCTCGGGTTTCTGGTCCTTTTCTTAAACTTGATTTTTATCTCTTTTTCTTCCTGTTCCAGGTCCCTAAAGATGTTTCTATTCTGGGAATAGAGCGCCTTTTCCAACTCGTCGTCTTCACTGTCCAAAAAGACGTCTTTTAGGACGACAAGCGGGTTTTTATTTTTCATAGGCGCTACTATAAGCCCTTCACCTCGGCTCTCGATCCTTTCTTTCACTTTCTCGAGTTCCGCTTCCGAGTCACAACCCAGTATGACCGTCTGGTTTTTCGCCTTCCTCACTTTGCTGATATTTAGGCCAGTTCCCCTGGCATCGACCGCCTTCTTCACCCTGGCGAGCACCTCGTCGGCAGTCTCCTGGCTGCCTTCCAGGGTGACCGCCATCGAATGAAGTGCCGGTCGACGCCCGGGCTTGGCTGCTGCAACGTGGGCGTATGAGCGGGACTCGGTTTTTGGCTCGCGTGCTTCTTCTTGTATGGCATCCATTATACGGTCGGTTCTGGCAGCGACCTCGCTGGCCACACCCTCAATTTTGGTCTCGAGTACGCCGGCGGCACGACCAATGATCGTGACCCCTTCTACCGCATGGTCGAGTCTCGACTTGACGTCATCGATCTTGTCGCCGACCCCGATAACCTTGTCGATGACCTTTTCAATGATGTCGGATCCGCTGTCGGAGCAGTGATCGGTCATATCCTGGAAACCGATGGAGACCTTTGCTTCCAGGTCAATGAGCCGCGTCTTTATATTAGTCTCCACCTTTTCCAGCCTCTCCATTAGTTCCTCCGATAACTCGGGTGATGTAGGCGTGGTGTTAGGTTAGGTTAGGTTAGGTTAGGTTAGGTTAGGTTAGGTTAGGTTAGGTTAGGTTAGGTTAGGTTAGGTTAGGTTTTTTTTTTTTTTTTTTTTTTTTTTTGTTTTGGCAGGAGTGGGAAATCCCCACGGACACCTCGACTATCTCACGGCTTGTGAGTCAGTCGAGGTAGTGCCGGACTCGAACCGGCTAAAAACCACTCCTGCCTTGCCAGTGTCCCTCTGACATGATCAGAGACCTTTTCTACGTATTTTGTTCCTTGTGTAGCGACGATTTAGGAAGCCCAAAAAACCACATTCAATTCGTTACTTTTAAAATAGTCTTCATTTATTTTCACTTAATTTATTTTAACTTTAATGTACTTAATTTATTTTAACTGTAATGTACTAAATTTATTCTAACTGTAATGTACTTAATTTATTTTAACTTTTATGTACTTAATTTATTTAAGCTTTGATACATTTTCTTATTTTATTTTAACTTTTATCTTACTTCATTTATTTTAACTTTAATCTTACTTTGTGTCTTTTAACTTTTAATTACTTAATTTATTTTATAACTAGTATATACTTAATTTATTTTAATTGAGTTTTTTACAGATTTAAATAGATATACTGTTGTTTGTACATTTACATATTTTTTTTTTTTTTAAATTAACTAATTACTCAAAATGTGCTTTTTATAAATTGTCTATTCCCTTAATTTATATGAACTACTTTACCCATATCTCTCTGGAATGAACCCTTGTATTGTTGCCCTTAATGATAGTTGCGCTTTGCCATTTGTTTTTTCATTTTAATTACATTTCTGTGATATACGCATGATATACTTAGTATATATTTGGATATCAAAATTTGTAATAGTGTTTCCGATATTTTTTGAAACGATTGCGTATGCTTTCACCCAGTTTGACACGCCCACTGGAGTTGACTTCCGGTCCAGCATAATTTGAGCCACTTTCTCATGAAAGTGGCTCCAATCTCCGTTTTCCAATGAGCCAACCCCAGTGGTTCGCTCAAAGTGTCTGCTGTCTTGTGTTGCAAATCTCGTTTTTATGTACTCGGAAGTGGGCGCACCGACAACTTCAGCAATATGCTACTGATGCTCTAGCGAATGCGTCCCACTTCCTACGTACTGGGCAATCTTTACTAAAGGCATTATGCGAGGTCTCCTCCAGGCCGCCCCTGATGCAGTTCACGCACGTCGCTGGCTCGGCCATGTACTTTTCTGGGCAGTCCTTAACCAGATGTGCACTAGCGCAGTGGCTGCACAGGTCAGCCGTCTGGTGACAGTGGCGCTTGCCATGGCCGAACTCCAGACAGCGAGTGCACTGCATCAAAGGCGACTGGTCCTCGACGCGCACTCTCTGGAGGTCAATCCTAAGTCTGCCTCCTTCGAGTGCCCGCCTCCAGATCACTGGGGAAACACTCAGCACAATGCCGCTCGTATGCGGGTTCCTCGCCTTTTTCCTATATTTAATAGCCATCCTGAGGTCCTCGCTGCCGAGGCCGTCGAAGATCTCCCGGTTCTGATTCTTAAGGGCCTTCAGCACTTCTTCGTCACTGTGAACTAACAGTACGTCCCTAAGAATCAAAAGCGGGTCCTTGTTCTTCACGACCTCGACGACGAGGTTCTCTCCGGCTGCCTCCAATCGTCGCTTGATTTTTTCCCTCTCCTCTATGGTTGCACACCCCATCAAAACCTTCTGTTCCTTTGCCTTTCGTACTCTTTCCACTCGCACCCAGCCCTCCTTCGCGTCCACCACTTTTCTAACCCTTTCCAGGATTTCGTCCCCAGTGTCGGTCACCTGCGTTGAGGAGACAACTACGGAGTGCAGCGTCGGTCGCTCCGGAACCTGAGCCCCGGTGTGGCTCTTACTCGAGGACACAACACTCGCGTAGGTTTTCTCCCCAACGCTTTCCCTGCTAGCCAGACTGTCTCGGAGTTTCACCAATTCATCGGAGTTTTCCTTTATCAAGGCCATGTGCTCCTTCATTGTGCTCACGAGCTCAATCTGGCTAACAAGTGATGTGGGACTGGACTGAGGATAGCAGTCAGTGGCGGGCGCGACAACCGGTACGGCTGAAGGTGCGAGGGGAACCCTATCCCGCTCAGCCTCCTTCACCAGCTCAAAAAGCCTGTTTATGGCCCCGAGTACCGCAGTCTTAATGTCTGTCTTCAGGTTGCGAGAGTTGCCTAAATTGACCTTGGCCTTATTTAGGCAGGCTCTCGCCTCCGCAGTTCGACTGGGGTACCCGGCCTCAGGCTTCTTGAGCGGTGCGTCTACAGCAGCTCGGCGCGTCCCCGGAGTAGCAAGAGCCTTTTGAGACTCGGAAGGAGTGGCCTCTCCGAAGGAGATTCTCCTCCGCGCGTCAGTAGGCGAAGGCCCCGTTTTCTCCGACGATCGCGGCGAGCTCCTGGAGCTCATCGTCTTCAAGGTTGCGGACGGGGTGCGGAACATCAGAAGCCTCAGCGGCAGATATGATAAAAAAAAACGGACTCCTGTAAAAAGGGGGTCGGTTCAACAATACCCGCTCGGGAGGAGAGAGATGTGTCAGAGGACACTGGGTACTTCTGTGTCCCTGTAAAGGGGGGTACACAGAACGTATGCAATAATTACAATAAAAATAATTTAATAAAAGTAATTTAAAATTTATAATAAAGTCAAATGTACTTCTGTGTTCCTGTAAAGGGGGAAGCACAGTAAGTAGTCAAAATAAATAAAATAATTATAAAATGTTGGTCATCCACTGAATTAACGACGTACCGTCAAAATCAAGCGCTGTTTCCCTTTAAATACTAATCTACAGGCCAAAAATAAACAAAATAAATAAAATAAATTTTGCTGAAAATCCCACTCCGGCCTTCCTATACACAATAGGGCGGGTGGGAGGGCAAAATTTTATTTGAGCTAGACCCGCGAGTGAGGTGTCCAGAGACGCGGCTTCGCGCGGGCTAGCTAACTACGAAATAGAAAGGGGTGAGTGCCGAATAAAAATTTTGAGTTTTGGTCAAAAAACCAGTTTTTGACACAAAAAATTTTGGTTTTCAACCCCCAACCTAGCGTCCGGGACACGAAACGGGCACCGGAACACAGGGATGGTAGGTGAGTACTATTGCAACTATAATCTAAAGTAATATTTGTAGGAAAATTTGGAAGAACACTAAATTTGGAAGATTTTGTCTGAAATTTTAAAAAATTTCTAAGTGTCGTAAGGGAAGATTTTTGAAAACGCTTCTAGGGTGGTAAAATATTGTCAGAACGTAGGCGGAGGCCCACTAAGGTCTAAAAATGCTGAAAACAGCGTCAAAAACGCACCCTTAATGGCGAAGATATCAACGTTTATGTGTTTAGCGTGATCCCTTAGGTGGATTTTAGGTACTAGCAGAAACTAATAAAAAACAATAATTTTGAAAAATGCAAAGTTCTATTTGAGCTAGACCCGCGAGTGAGGTGTCCAGAGACGCGGCTTCGCGCGGGCTAGCTAACTACGAAATAGAAAGGGGTGAGTGCCGAATAAAAATTTTGAGTTTTGGTCAAAAAACCAGTTTTTGACACAAAAAATTTTGGTTTTCAACCCCCAACCTAGCGTCCGGGACACGAAACGGGCACCGGAACACAGGGATGGTAGGTGAGTACTATTGCAACCATAATCTAAAGTAATATTTGTAGGAAAATTTGGAAGAACACTAAATTTGGAAGATTTTGTCTGAAATTTTAAAAAATTTCTAAGTGTCGTAAGGGAAGATTTTTGAAAACGCTTCTAGGGTGGTAAAATATTGTCAGAACGTAGGCGGAGGCCCACTAAGGTCTAAAAATGCTGAAAACAGCGTCAAAAACGCACCCTTAATGGCGAAGATATCAACGTTTATGTGTTTAGCGTGATCCCTTAGGTGGATTTTAGGTACTAGCAGAAACTAATAAAAAACAATAATTTTGAAAAATGCAAAGTTCTATTTGAGCTAGACCCGCGAGTGAGGTGTCCAGAGACGCGGCTTCGCGCGGGCTAGCTAACTACGAAATAGAAAGGGGTGAGTGCCGAATAAAAATTTTGAGTTTTGGTCAAAAAACCAGTTTTTGACACAAAAAATTTTGGTTTTCAACCCCCAACCTAGCGTCCGGGACACGAAACGGGCACCGGAACACAGGGATGGTAGGTGAGTACTATTGCAACCATAATCTAAAGTAATATTTGTAGGAAAATTTGGAAGAACACTAAATTTGGAAGATTTTGTCTGAAATTTTAAAAAATTTCTAAGTGTCGTAAGGGAAGATTTTTGAAAACGCTTCTAGGGTGGTAAAATATTGTCAGAACGTAGGCGGAGGCCCACTAAGGTCTAAAAATGCTGAAAACAGCGTCAAAAACGCACCCTTAATGGCGAAGATATCAACGGTTAGGTTAGGTTAGGTTAGGTTAGGTTAGGTTTCCCCGGGGGACCACCCCACAGTGCTTGCGTCCACGTCGCGTCCCCTGGAAACGGCCCAGTTTGACCACCGTAACGGAGTGGCAGACTGGGTTGGCCAAAGTGCACTGTGCTTTCGCTGCTTATTTTTATCCTGACTTGTTGAGTGTGCGAACCTGCGGAGGCTATGCCAAACCCTACGCGGGACGCCTGCGGGCGGTTTTTAAAACAAAAAGGCCCTTCTCAGGGCCAACCCAAAGGCCCTTCTCAGGGCCAATCCAAAGGCCCTTCTCAGGGCCAACCTAAAGGCCCTTCTCAGGGCCACTCTGACGCGCCGGCGTCAGAAACTAGCCGCGCGCCGTCTGCGGCTAGCTTCTTCGGAGGGGTGGACGAGTCGTCTGACTACGACTCGTCTATTAGTGTGTCGGACGCGGACGACTCTCGGTCGCGGAAACGGGTCCGGGGGTCCGAGGGCTCCTCGGCCTCGGGGTCGACGAGGCTGTCAAAGGCTAAAAAGCCGACGGCAGCCGCGTATACTCATGACGTTGGGCTCGCGGACGCCCAACGCCAGCTGGATCTGGCTCGGCGGGCGCAGCTCCAGCAAGAGCTGGAAGAGAGGGTGGCCGCAAAAGAGCATCGGGTGCACGTCGCCCGGGCCAAGGCCGGGTACGGTGCATCCCGTGTCATGTACGCGGACCATTCTCTGGCAGAGCTGGAACGAATGGCGGAGGAGGACGAGGAGGAAATTTTGGAAGTTGCCTCAAAGTCCTCAAACTTGAAGGGGACCTTCCAAAAGGCCCTCAAATGTCGGGCCGCGAGCTTGCGCGGTGTGGTCACGGAGCTGGTCCAGCGGAAGGCCACTGACGAGACACGGCAACTGCAGGCGAGGGTGGATCGCCTGCAGGTGGAAGTCAGTGAGCTTCATCGCAAGCTGGCTGAAGCCACGGCCCAGCCGCAGCAGGCCCCCGCCGAGACGACGAAGTCGTCTAAGAAGACGAGTCCTGCGGCAGGGGGCCCCTCCTCCAACTCCAACCTTGAGGACATAATCCGCAAGGTGGTAATGGAGGAGCGGGCCTTCACGCGAGCCTGCCTGGCAGGAATAGAGGACCGGCTCCTGCCGGTAAAGTGCCTCCGACCGCCGCTTGCGGCGGATAAGGGGCGCTCCGAGCCGGGGCCGTCCTCCTCATCCCAGGTCCAGGAGGACGCCCTTCTCCCCTCGACCACCCCGTCCAATGAGTGGACGGAAGTGGTCCGCAAGGGGAGGGGCAAAAAGTCGGCGTCAGCCGTCCCTGCCGTCCCCGCCACCACCGCTCCCAGCCAGTCGCAGACAACCGGCAAGGGAAAGGGGAAGGGAAGAGGGAAAAGGAGGCAGCTAGTCTCCCCAAAAACCGCGGCCGTCGTGGTGACGCTCACCGCGGAGGCTGCGGAGCGAGGGGAGACTTACATGTCCATTTTGGTGCGGGCGCGTGCCAATGCCGATCCCACCCAACTGGGGATCGGCAGTGTGTCCTGCCGAAGAACCCAAGCCGGGGCTCGAATTTTCGAGTTCCCGGGGGCAGAGGGGAGCGCCCATGCGGACCTCTTCGCGGCGAAGCTGCAAGAGGTCATCGCAGATTCGGCCAAGGTGGCCCGACCGGTCAAGTCGGCGGCCATAGAGGTGACGGACCTCGATGACTCCGTCACCAAAGAGGAGGTGGTGGCGGCGGTCGCAGCGATAGGGGGCTGTGGCGTCGCAGCGGTCCAAGGCCGGGACATAAGGCCCGGCCGCGGCGGCATGGGCACTATTCGCCTCGAGTGCCCAATCGCCGCTGCCAAAGCCGTCCTTGCCAAGGGACGTCTTTTGGTCGGGTTCAGCTCGGGTGTAGTCCGGGCACTCGAGGACCAGCCTCTACGGTGTTTCCGGTGCTTCGGCATCGGACACACCCGGCCCCTGTGTCCGTCCACGGTGGACAGGTCGGACACGTGCTACCGCTGCGGCAAGGAGGGCCATAAGGCCGCCTCCTGCGAGGCCACCACGCCACACTGTGCGGTGTGTGCCGCCAGTGGCTGCTCGGCAGGCCACGTTATGAAGGGGAGGAACTGCAATCCTCCCCCTAAGCGGGGCAAAGCACAGGTGCCGTCCGGGCCTGCTGCTGTCGATAACACCGTCGCTCCTGCGGCAGCTGCGGAGGGGAATGCGATGTCCGACTGATGGATAGGGTCGAACATCGTATCCCTGAGGCGAACACCAACCACTGCAGTGCAGCCCAGGATCTGCTGATGCAGACAATGGCTCAGTGGTTGGTGGACTTGGTGGTGGTCGCCGAGCCTTACACGGTCGGGACGGCTTGGTGTTTCTTGGTTTCGCGGTCTTCCATGGACTCCCCTCCCCTCTCGCTCTGGAGAGGGGACCGGGATACGTGGCCGCCGCGTGAAGATGAAGAAGAGGTCGGAGAAGGCGTCGTCCTCTCCCTCCTCATGGTGGCGACGGGCGGGCGACAGGCGCGGGGGTGCCTTCGCCCGCATTGCACCCGTCACTACCTTCGTTGGTCATTCCCGGGCCCTTCCCCCTCCCCACGGGGAGGGCATGAGGGGTCCACATGAAGGGCAATCGTCGGCAGAGGACTGGTCGTTAAGGCTGTGCCGGTTTCCCAGTCCCCCGCCACTAGGACGAAGCGGGAATGCCGCTGGGTCGTTTTAGTGGGTATACCGGTCTCAGACCGGGGAGTCCCACACTACCCTTCCATCCCCCGATGGGAGGGTGTGCGTTATGCATTTTTTCCCAGCGTCAACAAAAAACAAAAAAAAAAAAAAAAAAAAAAAAAGGTTAGGTTTCCCCGGTCACGGACCCGAGAGGCGAAGTGCTAGAGGAGTGGGCCATTACGACGGGCCTGGCTGTCTTAAATCGGGGTTCAGCCTACACGTGTGTACGGCAGCGGGGCGGGTCGATAGTGGACGTCTCGTTCGCTAGTCCCGCTGTCGTGCACCGAGTCCGTGATTGGCACGTTGAGGTGGAGGTGGAGACGCTATCGGATCACCGATACATCCGCTTCGACGTCTCCACCCAGACCGCTGGAGATCGTCGCCAATCGGGGCCCCGAAGAGACGGCCCGCGTTGGGCGCTGAAACGCCTCGACAGGGAAGCTCTCGAAGAAGCCGCCATAGTTCAGGCCTGGATCCGGGAGTCGGCCACCGTCGGTCCCGTCGACGTCGAACTGGAGGCGCAGTGGTTTGGCGATGCGATGACGCAGATCTGCGACGCATGCATGCCACGCGTCTCCTGTCTGTCCGCACGGCGCCGCTTGTACTGGTGGTGCGTCGAGATCGAGCGACTGCGCGTCGAGTGCGCAGACGCCAGACGCCCGTACACGCGGTGCCGGAGAAGACGTCCACGGGTTCCTGAGGAAGAAGCCGCGCTGTATGAGGTGTACCGCGCGGCGAAGCTGGCTCTGTGGCTGGCCATCGGCGAGTCGAAGACACGCTCCAGGGAGGAAATGTTGGCGAGCTTAGACGGGGATCCGTTTGGGCGCCCTTACCGGTCGGTCCGAGGGAAACTTCGGCCGTGGGCGCCCCCGCTAACGGAAAGTCTCGAGCCGCAGTTCCTGGAGCGAGTGGTCTCGGCCCTCTTCCCTGAGAGAGCCGAGTATGAGCCACCGCCGATGGTTCTGCACACAGCTGCAGAGCCGGCAGAGGAAGGAAGCGAAACCATCCCAGAGGTGACACAGGCAGAGATGGGCGCGGCCGTATTGCGGCTCCGGGCTAAAAACACTGCTCCGGGGCCCGATGGAGTGCCTGGCCGCGCTCTGGTCCTCGCCCTGAAGGAGCTGGGGCCCCCACTGAGAGGACTCTTCTCGGCATGCCTTGAGCAGGGCCAGTTCCCTACCCGGTGGAAGACTGGTCGACTGGTCTTGCTCAGGAAGGCAGGGCGCCCGGCGGACTCGTCGTCCGCTTATCGGCCCATAGTGCTGCTGGACGAGGCGGGCAAGATGATGGAGCGAATAATCGCAGACCGCCTCGTCAGCCACTTGTGTACAGAGGGGCCGAACCTGGACGACAGCCAGTATGGGTTCCGTCGTGGGCGCTCCACCATCGACGCCATAATGAGGGTGAGAGTCCTGGCGGAGGAAGCAGTGTCTCGGGGCGGGGTGGTGCTGGCGGTGTCCTTGGACATCTCCAACGCCTTCAACACTCTGCCCTGGGGTTGCATTAGGGAGGCCCTGCGCTACCACCGGGTGCCTCTCTACCTCCGCAACATTGTGGGGGCTTATCTGTCGGGAAGGTGTGTCACCTACATGGGACGCGACGGCGATGGCCGTCGCGAGATGTCGTGCGGTGTTCCACAGGGGTCGGTTCTGGGCCCTCCCTTGTGGAACATCGGTTACGACTGGGTTTTGCGGTGCGAGCTTCCACCGGGAGTGAACCTGACGTGTTATGCGGACGACACGCTGGTCATTGCCCGGGGGAGCTCGTACAGGGAAGCAGCGTTGCTGGCTACGGCTGCGGTGTCACAGGTGGTGAGCCGCATCCGGCGCCTGGGCCTGGAGGTGGCTCTCAACAAGTCGGAGGCCATTGCGTTTCATGGCCCCCGACGGGCGCCGCCGCTGGGATCACACATAGTGGTCGGGGGGGCCCGGATAGCTGTCGAGTCAACCATGAAGTACCTTGGATTGGTGCTCGACAGCCGTTGGGACTTCGGCCCCCATTTTCAGCGGCTGGTGCCCAAGTTGATGGGCGCGGCGGGCGCGCTGTCAACGCTGCTTCTCAATTTGGGGGGCCCGAGCACCGCCTGTAGACGTTTGTACGTGGGGATCGTGCGATCCATGGCCCTTTACGGGGCCCCAGTATGGGCGACGGACCTGACGGCCCGCACTATCGCAGTACTGCGCAAACCGCAGAGAGCGATGGCCGTCAGGGTCATACGGGGATATCGCACGATCTCCTACGAGGCGGCTTGTGTACTGGCCGGATCCCCGCCGTGGGACCTGGAGGCGAAAGCCCTCGCGACGCTTCACAAGTGGCGCGAGGACGCCAAGGATCGGGGCGAAAGGCTGGTGCAGCGTCAGATCACGCTGCACCGGTCTCAGCTCCGACAGGTCATGGTGGCGGAATGGCGGGGGAGGCTTGACCATCCCTCCGCCGGCCTCGACACAATCGAGGCGATCCGGCCAGTACTCGACGACTGGCTCGGGAGGAAGCACGGCTCCCTGACGTTTCGGGCGACGCAGGTGCTCTCGGGGCATGGTTGCTTCGGGAAGTACCTGTGTCGCATAAGCAGGGAGCCGGACGCTCGGTGCCATCACTGCGTCCATTGTCCGGAGGATACGGCGCGGCATACGCTGGCAGAATGTCCCGCGTGGGACGAGCCGCGCCGTGCCCTCGTCACAGAGATAGGTGGAGACCTGTCGCTGCCGACCGTTGCTCACGCGATGGTCGACAGCACAGAGTCCTGGGACGCGGTGGTGTCCTTCTGCGAAACCGTCATGTCGCAGAAGGAAGCTGCGGAGAGGGAGAGGGAGATCTCGAGTTCCTTCCCATCCCGCAGCAGACGCACCGGGCGTCGGCAGAGGGCGGATAACGCCCTCTTCCGGCCCCCCTAAACAGGTCCAGGGGCGACGAATTCGGGGACATCCGTCGCCCCCCATATCACTGGACCCGAGACGGCGGCGCGTAGTGTTCCACGCGCGCCTCTCACAGACGTAACGGGGGAGTACACCTCACTCCCCCCAGGGACGAGGCCCGCACTGGTTGAGCGGGCCGGCACTAGTCCGGGGCAGCGGAAGTCACATTCGTTCCCGCTGCCCCCAGACGCAAGTGTGCGAGGGAACACCGGGGTGGTTTTTAGTCAGTTGGAGCCTGACAGACCCCTCCGCCCTCCCCAGGCGGAGGACATCCGTTTCCGGATTTTCCACCTCGCAACAAAAAAAAAAAAAAAAAAAGGTTAGGTTAGGTTAGGTTAGGTTAGGTTAGGTTAGGTTAGGTTAGTGAGGGACGCAGTCCTTCGCTGTCCCCGTCGTTCTCGTAATCCCATCATCGGAGTGTCGTGGATCACGTCTCGCGGCTTCGACCGGGACCGAGGGTCTTGGCTTAACCGCCCGGACCACGAGGTAGAAAACCTCTATAAAAAGTTACCCCGAATCTCAAGCGGCGGCGCACCGTGAGGGGATGAATGGCTGACGGGTGTTCCCATGGAACAATCAGTCTCTAGTGCGACCCCCGCCAGGGTACCAGCCGACCCCCTGGCGGGTTATAAATGTTAAAGGCTTATCCGGGTACAGGGGGCACTGCCCGGATGGACGTTTTATATCCCCCATACTCGTGGGAATAGCATGGAAACTATTAAAAACAAAAAAGCGATTGAGAAGGCGGACGCAGCGTCAGATTCTGGCACTGCGTCATTGAAGACGGGAGCAGTTGCTCCAACAGAACCCCTCGTGGTTCTGGAGAGGGTGAGTGTGTTGCCGAAGTCCGGCGACTCACCACAATTTGTTGCGGCCGGTCCCTCCAAGTTTTGGGGGAAGCGACCGCGCTTTGAGTCGGACGCGTTGTCGGCGGGTCTTTCCTCAAGTGAGGAGAACCTGCCGGCCGCCAAGGTGCCGACTGCAAGGAGGGGCAGAGGTCGCGGGTCACCTTCCGGAGCCAACACTTCGGGGGCAGAGGCACGTGACACGCGGGGCCGCTACCTGAAGCGCCCCGATACGCCGATGGCCAGCGGAGTAAGTGACTCTGACGGGGCCATGCACGTGGAGCAGGGCGATTCCGCGGCCTCCATCGGATTGGTGAGCACCAAGGCGGAGCTCAACGCCGCCAGGCGAGAGGGCCGGAAGGCCGCTGCGACTGATGAGGTCGCTGAGATGGCTCGGCTGGCAAGGGAGCGGCGGTTGCAGACCGTCGCAGGCCCTGAGGGACTGACGGCTGAGGTTCTCAGCCGCCAGGTTTTGGATGGCGTGGACGTCGTCCTGAAGGTTGCCACAAAATCGGGCAACCTGAAGGGCACGTTTACGCGGGCCCTTAAGGAGGCGGCGGAGGGAATCAGGGAGGCTGTGGAAGTCCTCCTTGATCGGACGACCTCGGAAGAGACGGTGAAGCTCCAAGAGGAGAATCACCGTCTCCATACGAAAATGGAGGAGCTCCAGCGGGAGGTCAGCGCCCTGAGGGCGGACTTCAGCCGGCAGCAGGGTGTGACTTCGGAAAGTCGCGCTCTGCCACAGAACGGGTCTTTGGGGGAAGACCAGTTCAACCGGCTGTTGACCATTATGACCGCCCGCTTTGACAGCCTAGAACCGAGGCTCAACCCCCCCGTTAATGTCCGTCCACCGCTGGCAGCGGACAAGCGGAAGAAGGCGTTGGAGCCCGCTCCAACAGTGGCTGGGCCTACGTGGGCACAGGTGGCTAAAGCGCCACCTGCACCAAAAACTCCCACGCAAACCCCCAAAAAACCCACGGAGGGGGCCAAGAAACCCGGAAAGGGGACGGGAAAGCCCACTGAGGGGAGCAGCTCGTCCCCCAAAGAGGGTGACTGGATAACGGCCGAAAGCCGAAAAAAGAGAAGGAAGAGGGGCCGCAAGGCCAAGGCCGCGCCGGGCTCCGGGGGGCACACCGCCAGGGGTGGCCAGAGTGCCCCGAAAATCCGCGTCCCTCGCTCAGAGGCTGTAGTGGTCACGCTGCAGCCCGAAGCCAAAGAGAGGGGGGTCACCTACCAGAAGGTACTGGCGGAGGCGAAGGGGAAACTGGTCTTCGCTGACTTTGGCACCCCGGACGGCTTCCGTTTCAGGACGGCAGCCACGGGGGCCAAAATGTTCGAGTTGGCGGGGACCAGCAGTACTGAGAGGGCGGACGCTCTAGCTGCGAAGCTGAGGGACGTCCTCAACCCCGAAGAGGCGCGGGTGTCCAGGCCCATGAAGACCGCTGAGGTGCGCGTCGATGGGCTGGACGACTCAGTGACCCCGGAGGAGGTGGTGGCGGCCATAGCACGAAGTGGCGGATGCTCGCCCGAAAATGTGCGGGCGGGTAGTATCCGCGTAAATAATGGTGGGCTTGGCACCATCTGGGTGCAGTGTCCAGTTCTTGCGGCGAAGCAGGTTGCTGACGCGGGACGTCTGCTGGTTGGTTGGGTGTCAGCTAGAGTGAAACTCTTGGCACCCAGGGCCATGCAGTGTTACCGGTGCCTGGAGAAAGGGCACGTCCGGGCACTGTGCACCTGCGACACAGACCGCAGCGACTTATGTTATCGCTGCGGTCAGTCTGGCCATAAGGCGTCCCAGTGCTCTGCGGAGCCAAACTGCAGTTTGTGTGCAGCTGCAGGAAAGTCCGCGGGGCACAGAGTAGGCGGTAAAGCCTGCGGCGCGCCCAGAAAGCGCAGCAAGCGATGGGCCAAGGCTGCAGGGGACGCACCCCCCCCGCAACCCAGCACGTCTTCGGCCGACTCCCGGCCTGTGGTGGGACGGAGCGCCGAGGAAATGGAGTGCCAGTGATGGCAGACTACCATTTCCTCCAGGCGAACATCAACCACTGCACCAGAGCTCAGGATCTCCTGCTCCAGAGCATGGCGCAGTGGTCGATAAATGTGGCGGTGGTAGTTGAGCCGTATCTCATCCCCCCCCGGGATAACTGGGCAGGGGATCTAGACGGCCTAGTGGCCATCATCGGCGCGACTCTCGTCGACGTATCCCGTGGTCACGGTTGGGTTGCGGCCCTTGTGAACGGGATCGTCACGATTGGGGCGTATTTTTCGCCCAACAGGAGTCTCGCCGACTTCGAGAGTTTCCTCGTCGAGTTGGGAGCCGTCGTCGGCCAGTCTCACCCTCGACCCATTTTGCTTCTCGGTGACCTCAACGCCAAGTCTGCGGCGTGGGGTTCCCCGGTCACGGACCCGAGAGGCGAAGTGCTAGAGGAGTGGGCCATTACGACGGGCCTGGCTGTCTTAAATCGGGGTTCAGCCTACACGTGTGTACGGCAGCGGGGCGGGTCGATAGTGGACGTCTCGTTCGCTAGTCCCGCTGTCGTGCACCGAGTCCGTGATTGGCACGTTGAGGTGGAGGTGGAGACGCTATCGGATCACCGATACATCCGCTTCGACGTCTCCACCCAGACCACTGGAGGACGT
Source organism: Cerastis leucographa (assembly GCA_963082945.1). NCBI lineage: Eukaryota > Metazoa > Arthropoda > Insecta > Lepidoptera > Noctuidae > Cerastis > Cerastis leucographa. Next base: position 20,057,541 of record OY720365.1, read on the forward strand.
AGCCAATCGGGGCCCCGAAGAGACGGCCCGCGTTGGGCGCTGAAACGCCTCGACGGGGAAGCTCTCGAAGAAGCCGCCATAGTTCAGGCCTGGATCCGGGAGTCGGCCACCGTCGGTCCCGTCGACGTCGAACTGGAGGCGCAGTGGTTTGGCGATGCGATGACGCAGATCTGCGACGCATGCATGCCACGCGTCTCCTCTCTGTCCGCACGGCGCCGCTTGTACTGGTGGTCTGTCGAGATCGGGCGACTGCGCGTCGAATGCGCAGACGCCAGACGCCCGTACACGCGGTGCCGGAGAAGACGTCCACGGGTTCCTGAGGAAGAAGCCGCGCTGTATGAGGTGTACCGCGCGGCGAAGCTGGCTCTGTGGCTGGCCATCGGCGAGTCGAAGACACGCTCCAGGGAGGAAATGCTGGCGAGCTTAGACGGGGATCCGTTTGGGCGCCCTTACCGGTCGGTCCGAGGGAAACTTCGACCGTGGGCGCCCCCGCTAACGGAAAGTCTCGAGCCGCAGTTCCTGGAGCGAGTGGTCTCGGCCCTCTTCCCTGAGAGAGCTGAGTATGAGCCACCGCCGATGGTTCTGCACACAGCTGCAGAGCCAGAAGATGACAGCGAAACCATCCCAGAGGTGACACAGGCAGAGATGGGCGCGGCCGTATTGCGGCTCCGGGCTAAAAACACTGCTCCGGGGCCCGATGGAGTGCCTGGCCGCGCTCTGGTCCTCGCCTTGAAGGAGCTGGAGCCCCCACTGAGAGGACTCTTCTCGGCATGCCTTGAGCAGGGCCAGTTCCCTACCCGGTGGAAGACTGGTCGACTGGTCTTGCTCAAGAAGGCGGGGCGCCCGGCGGACTCGTCGTCCGCTTATCGGCCCATAGTGCTGCTGGACGAGGCGGGCAAGATGATGGAGCGAATAATCGCAGACCGCCTCGTCAGCCACTTGTGTACAGAGGGGCCGAACCTGGACGACAGCCAGTTTGGGTTCCGCCGTGGGCGCTCCACCATTGACGCCATAATGAGGGTGAGAGTCCTGGCGGAGGAAGCAGTGTCTCGGGGCGGGGTGGTGCTGGCGGTGTCCTTGGACATCTCCAACGCCTTCAACACTCTGCCCTGGGGTTGCATTAGGGAGGCCCTGCGCTACCACCGGGTGCCTCTCTACCTCCGCAACATTGTGGGGGCTTATCTGTCGGGAAGGTGTGTCACCTACATGGGACGTGACGGCGATGGCCGTCGCGAGATGTCGTGCGGTGTTCCGCAGGGGTCGGTTCTGGGCCCTCCCTTGTGGAACATCGGTTACGACTGGGTTTTGCGGTGCGAGCTTCCACCGGGAGTGAACCTGACGTGTTATGCGGACGACACGCTGGTCATTGCCCGGGGGAGCTCGTACAGGGAAGCAGCGTTGCTGGCAACGGCTGCGGTCTCGCAGGTGGTGAGCCGCATACGACGCCTGGGCCTGGAGGTGGCCCTCAACAAGTCGGAGGCCATTGCGTTTCATGGCCCCCGACGGGCGCCGCCGCTGGGATCACACATAGTGGTCGGGGGGGCCCGGATCGCTGTCGAGTCAACCATGAAGTACCTGGGATTGGTGCTCGACAGCCGTTGGGACTTCGGACCCCACTTTCAGCGGCTGGTGCCCAAGTTGATGGGCGCGGCGGGCGCGCTGTCAACGCTGCTTCCCAATTTGGGGGGCCCGAGCTCCGCCTGTAGGCGGTTGTACGTGGGGATCGTGCGATCCATGGCCCTTTACGGGGCCCCAGTATGGGCGACGGACCTGACGGCCCGCACTATCGCAGTTCTGCGCAAACCGCAGAGAGCGATGGCCGTCAGGGTCATACGGGGATATCGCACGATCTCCTACGAGGCGGCTTGTGTACTGGCCGGATCCCCGCCGTGGGACCTGGAGGCGAAAGCCCTCGCGACGCTACATCAGTGGCGCGAGGACGCCAAGGATCGGGGCGAAAGGCTGGTGCAGCGACAGATCACGCTGCACCGGTCTCAGCTCCGACAGGTCATGGTGGCGGAATGGCGGAGGAGGCTTGACCATCCCTCCGCCGGCCTCGACACAATCGAGGCGATCCGGCCAGTACTCGACGACTGGCTCGGGAGGAAGCACGGCTCCCTGACGTTTCGGGCGACGCAGGTGCTCTCGGGGCATGGTTGCTTCGGGAAGTACCTGTGTCGCATAAGCAGGGAGCCGGACGCTCGGTGCCATCACTGCGTCCAGTGTCCGGAGGATACGGCGCGGCATACGCTGGCAGAATGTCCCGCGTGGGACGAGCCGCGCCGTGCCCTCGTGACAGAGGTAGGAGCAGACCTGTCGCTGCCGACCGTTGCTCGCGCGATTGTCGGTGGCACAGAGTCCTGGGACGCGGTGGTGTCCTTCTGCGAAACCGTCATGTCGCAGAAGGAAGCTGCGGAGAGGGAGAGGGAGATTTTAAGTTCCTTCCCATCCCGCAGCAGACGCACCGGGCGTCGGCAGAGGGCGGATAACGCCCTCTTCCGGCCCCCCTAAACAGGTCCAGGGGCGACGGATTCGGGGACATCCGTCGCCCCCCATCATAATGGACCCGAGACGGCGGCGCGTAGTGTTCCACGCGCGCCTCTCACAGACGTAACGGGGGGAGCACACCTCACTCCCCCCAGGGACGAGGCCCGCACTGGTCGAGCGGGCCGGCACTAGTCCGGGGCAGCGGAAGTCACATTCGTTCCCGCTGCCCCCAGACGCAAGTGTGCGAGGGAACACCGGGGTGGTTTTTAGTCAGTTGGAGCCTGACAGACCCCTCCGCCCTCCCCAGGCGGAGGACATCCGTTTCCGGATTTTCCACCTCGCAACAAAAAAAAAAAAAAAAAAAAAAAAAAAAAAAAAAAAAAAAAAAAAAAAAAAAAAAAAAGGTTAGGTTAGGTTAGGTTGGGGTGCTGGGTCAGAAAACCTCCTCGTGGGCCTGACGGCTGCCGGTCCCTCTCGATACGTTTGGAGGGAACAGCAGCCGGCATGGACGGTGCATCCTGGGCGCGGGTAGTGGCCTTCCCCAAGGAATGGGAAGAGATTCTCATTCTTCGGGGAATGTTACTGTTCGTGGCAAATATTCTGACATAGGAGGGGGTCCAACTAAATGGACCAATGGGGCGCTGTTCCGCGTGACCCTCTGAACAGCAGAGGGCACAGTGGAGGAGCAACAACGGGCTCGGTGTGCACTTACCCTGCCTCCGAGCAGACAGTGAGGGACTCAGTCCTTCGCTGTCCCCGTCGTTCTCGTAATCCCATCATTGGAGTGTCGTGGATCACGTCTCGCGGCTTCAATGGGACCGAGGGTCTTGGCTTAACCGCCCGGACCGCGAGGTAGAAAACCTCTATAAAAAGTTACCCCGAATCTCAAGCGGCGGCGCACCGTGAGGGGATGAATGGCTGACGGGTGTTCCCATGGAACAATCAGTCTCTAGTGCGACCCCCGCCAGGGTACCAGCCGACCCCCTGGCGGGTTATAAATGCTAAAGGCTTATCCGGGTACAGGGGGCACTGCCCGGATGGACGTTTTATATCCCCCATACTCGTGGGAATTATATGGATATAAATAGCACCAAAAAGAAAGTTGTGGAGAAGGCGGACGCAGCGTCAGGTTCTGGCACTGCGTCACTGACGATGGGAGCAGTTGCTCCAGGAGAACCGTTAGTGGTTCTGGAGAGAGTGAGTGTATTGTCGGAGTCCGGCAACGCACCGCAAATAGTTGCGGCCAGCCCCTCCAAGTTTTGGGGGAAGCGGCCGCGGGGTTTTGAATCGGACGCATTGTCGGCAGGTTTGTCCTCAAGTGAGGAGAACCTGCCGGCCGCCAAGGTTCGGACCGCAAGGAGAGGCAGAGGTCGCGGGACACCTTCTGGTGCCAGCACTCCAGCGGCAGAGTCGCGCGACACCAGGGGCCGCTACCTAAAGCGCCCCGATATGTCGGTGGCCAGCGGAGTAAGTGACTCCGAGGGGACCATGCAGGTGGAGCAGAGTGATTCTGCGCCCTCCACTTCATTGGTGAGCACCAAGGCGGAGCTCAACGCCGCGAGGCGAGAGGGCCGGAAGGCCATCGCGACTGATGAGGTCGCTGAGATGGCCCGAATGGCAAGGGAAAGGCGGTCGAAAACTGCCGCAGACCCTGAGGGACTGACGGCTGAGGCCCTAAGCCGCCAGGTCTTGGACGGCGTGGACGTCGTCATGAAGGTTGCCACAAAGTCGGGCAACCTGAAGGGAACGTTCACGCGGGCCCTAAAAGAGGCAGCAGACGGCATTAGGGAGGCGGTGGAAATCCTCTTTGACCGGACGACCTCAGAGGAGACGGCAAAGCTACAGGAGGAAAATAACCGTCTCCATGCTAGGATGGAGGAGCTCCAACGGGAAGTCAGCGCCCTGAGGGTGGACTTCAGCCGGCAGCAGATTGCGACAACTACGGTCAGTAATTCTCTGCCTCAGGATGGGTCCTTGGGGGAGGATCTTTTCAATCGGCTGTTGTCAATAATGACCGCCCGCTTGGACAGTATAGAGCCTAGGCTTAATCCCCCTATAAATCTCCGCCCACCATTGGCGGCGGATAAGAGGAGAAAGGGGGCGGAGCCCGCTCCGACATCTAGGCCTACGTGGGCACAGGTGACAAGTGGACCACCCACAACAAAAAAGCCGTTACAGGTGGCCAAAAACCCAACCCAGGTGCCCAATAAGCCCTCTATGGCGGGCAAAAAGCCTGCAGAAGGAGCTAAAAAGCCGAAGGCAGTGGCACAAAAGCCAAGTGAAGGGATCGATCGGCCTCCCAAAGAGAACGCCTGGACGACGGCCGAAAGCCGTAAGAAAAGGCGGAAGAGGGGCCGCAAAGGCAATCCAGCATCGGGTTCCAAGGAGTCGGCCGCCAAGGGCGGTCAGAAATCCCCAAAAATCCGCGTTCCTCGCTCCGCGGCTGTAGTGATAACGCTGCAGCCCGAAGCTAAAGAGAAGGGGGTCACCTACCAAAAGGTATTAACGGAGGCGAGAGGCAAGCTGGTCTTCGCTGACTTCGGCACCCCAGACGGCTTCCGTTTCAGAACGGCAGCCACGGGGGCCAAAATGTTTGAGTTGGCGGGCACCAGCAGTTCTGAGAGGGCAGACGCGCTAGCTGCAAAGCTAAGGGACGTCCTCAACCCTGAGGAAGCCCGGGTTTCCAGGCCCATTAAGACGGCTGAGGTTCGCGTCGATGGGCTGGACGACTCCGTGACCCCGGAGGAGGTGGTGGCGGCCATAGCCCGAAGCAGCGGCTGCTTGCCCGAAAATGTACGGGCGGGTGGCATCCGCGTCAATGCTGGCGGGCTTGGCACTATATGGGTGCGGTGTCCGGTGGCTGCGGCGAGGCAGATCGCGGATGCGGGACGTCTGCTGGTGGGCTGGGTGTCAGCGAGAGTTAAACTCTTGGCACCCAGGCCCATGCAGTGTTACCGGTGCCTGGAGAAAGGGCACGTCCGGGCACTGTGCACCTGCGACACAGACCGCAGTGATTTATGTTATCGCTGCGGTCAGCCTGGCCATAAGGCGTCCCAGTGCTCTGCGGAGCCAAACTGCAGTTTGTGTGCAGCTGCAGGAAAGTCCGCGGGGCACAGAGTAGGTGGTAAAGCCTGCGGCGCGCCCAGAAAGCGCAGCAAGCGATGGGCCAAGGCTGCGGGGGACGCACCCCCCCCGCAACCTAGCACCTCTTCGGCCGACTCCCGGCCTGTGGTTGGACGTAGCGCCGAGGAAATGGAGTGCCAGTAATGGCACAGTACCATTTCCTCCAGGCGAACATCAACCACTGCACCAGAGCTCAGGATCTCCTGCTCCAGAGCATGGCGCAGTGGTCGATAAATGTGGCGGTGGTCGCTGAGCCGTATTTCATCCCCCCCCGGGATAACTGGGCAGGGGATCTGGACGGCCTGGTGGCCATCATCGGCGCGACTCTTGTCGACGTATCTCGTGGTCACGGTTGGGTTGCGGCCCTTGTGAACGGAATCGTCACGATCGGGGCGTATTTTTCGCCCAACAGGAGTCTCGCCGACTTCGAGAGTTTCCTTGTCGAGTTGGGAGCCGTCGTCGGCCAGTCTCACCCTCGACCCATTTTGCTTCTCGGTGACCTCAACGCCAAGTCTGCGGCGTGGGGTTCCCCGATCACGGACCCGAGAGGCGAAGTGCTAGAGGAGTGGGCCATTACGACGGGCCTGGCCGTCTTAAATCGGGGTTCGGCCTTCACGTGTGTACGGCAGCGGGGCGGGTCCATAGTGGACGTCTCGTTCGCTAGTCCTGCTGTCGTGCACCGCGTCCGTGATTGGCACGTTGAAGTGGAGGTGGAGACGCTATCGGATCACCGATACATCCGCTTCAACGTCTCCACCCAGACCGCTGGAGATCGTCGCCAATCGGGGCCCCGAAGAGACGGCCCGCGTTGGGCGCTGAAACGCCTCGACAGGGAGGCTCTCGAAGAAGCCGCCATAGTTCAGGCCTGGATCCGGGAGTCGGCCACCGTCGGTCCCGTCGACGTCGAACTGGAGGCGCAGTGGTTTGCCGATGCGATGACGCAGATCTGCGACGCATGCATGCCACGCGTCTCCTCTCTGTCCGCACGGCGCCGCTTGTACTGGTGGTCCGTCGAAATCGAGCGACTGCGCGTCGAATGCGCAGACGCCAGACGCCCGTACACGCGGTGCCGGAGAAGACGTCCACGGGTTCCTCACGAAGAAGCCGCGCTGTATGAGGTGTACCGCGCGGCGAAGCTGGCTCTGTGGCTGGCCATCGGCGAGTCGAAGACACGCTCCAGGGAGGAAATGCTGGTGAGCTTAGACGGGGATCCGTTTGGGCGCCCTTACCGGTCGGTCCGAGGGAAACTTCGGCCGTGGGCGCCCCCACTATCGGAAAGTCTCGAGCCGCAGTTCCTGGAGCGAGTGGTCTCGGCCCTCTTCCCTGAGAGAGCCGAGTACGAGCCACCGCCGATGGTTCTGCACACAGCTGCAGAGCCGGAAGAAGGAAGCGAAACCATCCCAGAGGTGACACAGGCAGAGATGGGCGCGGCCATATTGCGGCTCCGGGCCAAAAACACTGCTCCGGGGCCCGATGGAGTGCCTGGCCGCGCTCTGGTCCTCGCCATGAAGGAGCTGGAGCCCCCACTGAGAGGACTCTTCTCGGCATGCCTTGAGCAGGGCCAGTTCCCTACCCGGTGGAAGACTGGTCGACTGGTCTTGCTCAGGAAGGCGGGGCGCCCGGCGGACTCGTCGTCCGCTTATCGGCCCATAGTGCTGCTGGACGAGGCGGGCAAGATGATGGAGCGAATAATCGCAGACCGCCTCGTCAGCCACTTGTGTACAGAGGGGCCGAACCTGGACGACAGCCAGTTTGGGTTCCGTCGTGGGCGCTCTACCATTGACGCCATAATGAGAGTAAGAGTCCTGGCGGAGGAAGCAGTGTCTCGGGGCGGGGTGGTGCTGGCGGTGTCCTTGGACATCTCCAACGCCTTCAACACCCTGTCCTGGGGTTGCATTAGGGAGGCCCTGCGCTACCACCGGGTGCCTCTCTACCTCCGCAACATTGTGGGGGCTTATCTGTCGGGAAGGTGTGTCACCTACATGGGACGCGACGGCGATGGCCGTCGCGAGATGTCGTGCGGTGTTCCACAGGGGTCGGTTCTGGGCCCTCCCTTGTGGAACATCGGTTACGACTGGGTTTTGCGGTGCGAGTTTCCACCGGGAGTGAACCTGACGTGTTATGCGGACGACACGCTGGTCATTGCCCGGGGGAGCTCGTACAGGGAAGCAGCGTTGCTGGCTACGGCTGCGGTCTCACAGGTGGTGAGCCGCATCCGGCGCCTGGGCCTGGAGGTGGCCCTCAACAAGTCGGAGGCCATTGCGTTTCATGGCCCCCGACGGGCGCCGCCGCTGGGATCACACATAGTGGTCGGGGGGGCCCGAATCGCTGTCGAGTCCACCATGAAGTACCTGGGATTGGTGCTCGACAGCCGTTGGGACTTCGGACCCCACTTTCAGCGGCTGGTGCCCAAGTTGATGGGCGCGGCGGGCGCGCTGTCAACGCTGCTTCCCAATTTGGGGGGCCCGAGCTCCGCCTGTAGGCGGTTGTACGTGGGGATCGTGCGATCCATGGCCCTTTACGGGGCCCCAGTATGGGCGACGGACCTGACGGCCCGCACTATCGCAGTTCTGCGCAAACCGCAGAGAGCGATGGCCGTCAGGGTCATACGGGGATATCGCACGATCTCCTACGAGGCGGCTTGTGTACTGGCCGGATCCCCGCCGTGGGACCTGGAGGCGAAAACCCTCGCGACGCTACATCAGTGGCGCGAGGACGCCAAGGATCGGGGCGAAAGGCTGGTGCAGCGTCAGATCACGCTGCACCGGTCTCAGCTCCGACAGGTCATGGTGGCGGAAAGGCGGAGGAGGCTTGACCATCCCTCCGCCGGCCTCGACACAATCGAGGCGATCCGGCCAGTACTCGACGACTGGCTCGGGAGGAAGCACGGCTCCCTGACGTTTCGGGCGACGCAGGTGCTCTCGGGGCACGGTTGCTTCGGGAAGTACCTGTGTCGCATAAGCAGGGAGCCGGACGCTCGGTGCCATCACTGCGTCCAGTGTTTGGAGGATACGGCGCGGCATACGCTGGCAGAATGTCCCGCGTGGGACGAGCCGCGCCGTGCCCTCGTGACAGAGATAGGTGGAGACCTGTCGCTGCCGACCGTTGCTCACGCGATGGTCGACAGCACAGAGTCCTGGGACGCGGTGGTGTCCTTCTGCGAAACCGTCATGTCGCAGAAGGAAGCTGCGGAGAGGGAGAGGGAAATCTCGAGTTCCTTCCCATCCCGCAGCAGACGCACCGGGCGTCGGCAGAGGGCGGATAACGCCCTCTTCCGGCCCCCCTAAACAGGTCCAGGGGCGACGGATTCGGGGACATCCGTCGCCCCCCATATCACTGGACCCGAGACGGTGGCGCGTAGTGTTCCACGCGCGCCTCTCACAGACGTAACGGGGGGAGCACACCTCACTCCCCCCAGGGCCGAGGCCCGCACTGGTCGAGCGGGCCGGCACTAGTCCGGGGCAGCGGAAGTCACATTCGTTCCCGCTGCCCCCGACGCAAGTGTGCGAGGGAACACCGGTGTGGTTTTAGTCAGTACGAGTCTGACAGACCCCTCCGCCCTCCCCAGGGCGGGGGACATCCATCGAGGATTTCCACATCGTCAACAAAAAAAAAAAAAAAAAAAAAAAAAAAAAAAAAGGTTAGGTTAGGTTAGGTTAGGTTAGGTTCAGGGAGCCGGACGCTCGGTGCCATCACTGCGTCCAGTGTCCGGAGGATACGGCGCGGCATACGCTGGCAGAATGTCCCGCGTGGGACGAGCCGCGCCGTGCCCTCGTGACAGAGGTAGGAGCAGACCTGTCGCTGCCGACCGTTGCTCGCGCGATTGTCGGTGGCACAGAGTCCTGGGACGCGGTGGTGTCCTTCTGCGAAACCGTCATGTCGCAGAAGGAAGCTGCGGAGAGGGAGAGGGAGATTTTAAGTTCCTTCCCATCCCGCAGCAGACGCACCGGGCGTCGGCAGAGGGCGGATAACGCCCTCTTCCGGCCCCCCTAAACAGGTCCAGGGGCGACGGATTCGGGGACATCCGTCGCCCCCCATCATAATGGACCCGAGACGGCGGCGCGTAGTGTTCCACGCGCGCCTCTCACAGACGTAACGGGGGGAGCACACCTCACTCCCCCCCAGGGACGAGGCCCGCACTGGTCGAGCGGGCCGGCACTAGTCCGGGGCAGCGGAAGTCACATTCGTTCCCGCTGCCCCCAGACGCAAGTGTGCGAGGGAACACCGGGGTGGTTTTTAGTCAGTTGGAGCCTGACAGACCCCTCCGCCCTCCCCAGGCGGAGGACATCCGTTTCCGGATTTTCCACCTCGCAACAAAAAAAAAAAAAAAAAAAAAAGGTTAGGTTAGGTTAGGTTAGGTTAGGTTGGGGTGCTGGGTCAGAAAACCTCCTCGTGGGCCTGACGGCTGCCGGTCCCTCTCGATACGTTTGGAGGGAACAGCAGCCGGCATGGACGGTGCATCCTGGGCGCGGGTAGTGGCCTTCCCCAAGGAATGGGAAGAGATTCTCATTCTTCGGGGAATGTTACTGTTCGTGGCAAATATTCTGACATAGGAGGGGGTCCAACTAAATGGACCAATGGGGCGCTGTTCCGCGTGACCCTCTGAACAGCAGAGGGCACAGTGGAGGAGCAACAACGGGCTCGGTGTGCACTTACCCTGCCTCCGAGCAGACAGTGAGGGACTCAGTCCTTCGCTGTCCCCGTCGTTCTCGTAATCCCATCATTGGAGTGTCGTGGATCACGTCTCGCGGCTTCAATGGGACCGAGGGTCTTGGCTTAACCGCCCGGACCGCGAGGTAGAAAACCTCTATAAAAAGTTACCCCGAATCTCAAGCGGCGGCGCACCGTGAGGGGATGAATGGCTGACGGGTGTTCCCATGGAACAATCAGTCTCTAGTGCGACCCCCGCCAGGGTACCAGCCGACCCCCTGGCGGGTTATAAATGCTAAAGGCTTATCCGGGTACAGGGGGCACTGCCCGGATGGACGTTTTATATCCCCCATACTCGTGGGAATTATATGGATATAAATAGCACCAAAAAGAAAGTTGTGGAGAAGGCGGACGCAGCGTCAGGTTCTGGCACTGCGTCACTGACGATGGGAGCAGTTGCTCCAGGAGAACCGTTAGTGGTTCTGGAGAGAGTGAGTGTATTGTCGGAGTCCGGCAACGCACCGCAAATAGTTGCGGCCAGCCCCTCCAAGTTTTGGGGGAAGCGGCCGCGGGGTTTTGAATCGGACGCATTGTCGGCAGGTTTGTCCTCAAGTGAGGAGAACCTGCCGGCCGCCAAGGTTCGGACCGCAAGGAGAGGCAGAGGTCGCGGGACACCTTCTGGTGCCAGCACTCCAGCGGCAGAGTCGCGCGACACCAGGGGCCGCTACCTAAAGCGCCCCGATATGTCGGTGGCCAGCGGAGTAAGTGACTCCGAGGGGACCATGCAGGTGGAGCAGAGTGATTCTGCGCCCTCCACTTCATTGGTGAGCACCAAGGCGGAGCTCAACGCCGCGAGGCGAGAGGGCCGGAAGGCCATCGCGACTGATGAGGTCGCTGAGATGGCCCGAATGGCAAGGGAAAGGCGGTCGAAAACTGCCGCAGACCCTGAGGGACTGACGGCTGAGGCCCTAAGCCGCCAGGTCTTGGACGGCGTGGACGTCGTCATGAAGGTTGCCACAAAGTCGGGCAACCTGAAGGGAACGTTCACGCGGGCCCTAAAAGAGGCAGCAGACGGCATTAGGGAGGCGGTGGAAATCCTCTTTGACCGGACGACCTCAGAGGAGACGGCAAAGCTACAGGAGGAAAATAACCGTCTCCATGCTAGGATGGAGGAGCTCCAACGGGAAGTCAGCGCCCTGAGGGTGGACTTCAGCCGGCAGCAGATTGCGACAACTACGGTCAGTAATTCTCTGCCTCAGGATGGGTCCTTGGGGGAGGATCTTTTCAATCGGCTGTTGTCAATAATGACCGCCCGCTTGGACAGTATAGAGCCTAGGCTTAATCCCCCTATAAATCTCCGCCCACCATTGGCGGCGGATAAGAGGAGAAAGGGGGCGGAGCCCGCTCCGACATCTAGGCCTACGTGGGCACAGGTGACAAGTGGACCACCCACAACAAAAAAGCCGTTACAGGTGGCCAAAAACCCAACCCAGGTGCCCAATAAGCCCTCTATGGCGGGCAAAAAGCCTGCAGAAGGAGCTAAAAAGCCGAAGGCAGTGGCACAAAAGCCAAGTGAAGGGAGCGATCGGCCTCCCAAAGAGAACGCCTGGACGACGGCCGAAAGCCGTAAGAAAAGGCGGAAGAGGGGCCGCAAAGGCAATCCAGCATCGGGTTCCAAGGAGTCGGCCGCCAAGGGCGGTCAGAAATCCCCAAAAATCCGCGTTCCTCGCTCCGCGGCTGTAGTGATAACGCTGCAGCCCGAAGCCAAAGAGAAGGGGGTCACCTACCAAAAGGTATTAACGGAGGCGAGAGGCAAGCTGGTCTTCGCTGACTTCGGCACCCCAGACGGCTTCCGTTTCAGAACGGCAGCCACGGGGGCCAAAATGTTTGAGTTGGCGGGCACCAGCAGTTCTGAGAGGGCAGACGCGCTAGCTGCAAAGCTAAGGGACGTCCTCAACCCTGAGGAAGCCCGGGTTTCCAGGCCCATTAAGACGGCTGAGGTTCGCGTCGATGGGCTGGACGACTCCGTGACCCCGGAGGAGGTGGTGGCGGCCATAGCCCGAAGCGGCGGCTGCTTGCCCGAAAATGTACGGGCGGGTGGCATCCGCGTCAATGCTGGCGGGCTTGGCACTATATGGGTGCGGTGTCCGGTGGCTGCGGCGAGGCAGATCGCGGATGCGGGACGTCTGCTGGTGGGCTGGGTGTCAGCGAGAGTTAAACTCTTGGCACCCAGGCCCATGCAGTGTTACCGGTGCCTGGAGAAAGGGCACGTCCGGGCACTGTGTACCTGCGACACAGACCGCAGTGATTTATGTTATCGCTGCGGTCAGCCTGGCCATAAGGCGTCCCAGTGCTCTGCGGAGCCAAACTGCAGTTTGTGTGCAGCTGCAGGAAAGTCCGCGGGGCACAGAGTAGGTGGTAAAGCCTGCGGCGCGCCCAGAAAGCGCAGCAAGCGATGGGCCAAGGCTGCGGGGGACGCACCCCCCCCGCAACCTAGCACCTCTTCGGCCGACTCCCGGCCTGTGGTTGGACGTAGCGCCGAGGAAATGGAGTGCCAGTAATGGCACAGTACCATTTCCTCCAGGCGAACATCAACCACTGCACCAGAGCTCAGGATCTCCTGCTCCAGAGCATGGCGCAGTGGTCGATAAATGTGGCGGTGGTCGCTGAGCCGTATTTCATCCCCCCCCGGGATAACTGGGCAGGGGATCTGGACGGCCTGGTGGCCATCATCGGCGCGACTCTTGTCGACGTATCTCGTGGTCACGGTTGGGTTGCGGCCCTTGTGAACGGGATCGTCACGATCGGGGCGTATTTTTCGCCCAACAGGAGTCTCGCCGACTTCGAGAGTTTCCTTGTCGAGTTGGGAGCCGTCGTCGGCCAGTCTCACCCTCGACCCATTTTGCTTCTCGGTGACCTCAACGCCAAGTCTGCGGCGTGGGGTTCCCCGATCACGGACCCGAGAGGCGAAGTGCTAGAGGAGTGGGCCATTACGACGGGCCTGGCCGTCTTAAATCGGGGTTCGGCCTTCACGTGTGTACGGCAGCGGGGCGGGTCCATAGTGGACGTCTCGTTCGCTAGTCCTGCTGTCGTGCACCGCGTCCGTGATTGGCACGTTGAAGTGGAGGTGGAGACGCTATCGGATCACCGATACATCCGCTTCAACGTCTCCACCCAGACCGCTGGAGATCGTCGCCAATCGGGGCCCCGAAGAGACGGCCCGCGTTGGGCGCTGAAACGCCTCGACAGGGAAGCTCTCGAGGAAGCCGCCATAGTTCAGGCCTGGATCCGGGAGTCGGCCACCGTCGGTCCCGTCGACGTCGAACTGGAGGCGCAGTGGTTTGCCGATGCGATGATGCAGATCTGCGACGCATGCATGCCACGCGTCTCCTCTCTGTCCGCACGGCGCCGCTTGTACTGGTGGTCCGTCGAAATCGAGCGACTGCGCGTCGAATGCGCAGACGCCAGACGCCCGTACACGCGGTGCCGGAGAAGACGTCCACGGGTTCCTCACGAAGAAGCCGCGCTGTATGAGGTGTACCGCGCGGCGAAGCTGGCTCTGTGGCTGGCCATCGGCGAGTCGAAGACACGCTCCAGGGAGGAAATGCTGGCGAGCTTAGACGGGGATCCGTTTGGGCGCCCTTACCGGTCGGTCCGAGGGAAACTTCGGCCGTGGGCGCCCCCACTATCGGAAAGTCTCGAGCCGCAGTTCCTGGAGCGAGTGGTCTCGGCCCTCTTCCCTGAGAGAGCCGAGTACGAGCCACCGCCGATGGTTCTGCACACAGCTGCAGAGCCGGAAGAAGGAAGCGAAACCATCCCAGAGGTGACACAGGCAGAGATGGGCGCGGCCATATTGCGGCTCCGGGCCAAAAACACTGCTCCGGGGCCCGATGGAGTGCCTGGCCGCGCTCTGGTCCTCGCCATGAAGGAGCTGGAGCCCCCACTGAGAGGACTCTTCTCGGCATGCCTTGAGCAGGGCCAGTTCCCTACCCGGTGGAAGACTGGTCGACTGGTCTTGCTCAGGAAGGCGGGGCGCCCGGCGGACTCGTCGTCCGCTTATCGGCCCATAGTGCTGCTGGACGAGGCGGGCAAGATGATGGAGCGAATAATCGCAGACCGCCTCGTCAGCCACTTGTGAACAGAGGGGCCGAACCTGGACGACAGCCAGTTTGGGTTCCGTCGTGGGCGCTCTACCATTGACGCCATAATGAGAGTAAGAGTCCTGGCGGAGGAAGCAGTGTCTCGGGGCGGGGTGGTGCTGGCGGTGTCCTTGGACATCTCCAACGCCTTCAACACCCTGCCCTGGGGTTGCATTAGGGAGGCCCTGCGCTACCACCGGGTGCCTCTCTACCTCCGCAACATTGTGGGGGCTTATCTGTCGGGAAGGTGTGTCACCTACATGGGACGCGACGGCGATGGCCGTCGCGAGATGTCGTGCGGTGTTCCACAGGGGTCGGTTCTGGGCCCTCCCTTGTGGAACATCGGTTACGACTGGGTTTTGCGGTGCGAGTTTCCACCGGGAGTGAGCCTGACGTGTTATGCGGACGACACGCTGGTCATTGCCCGGGGGAGCTCGTACAGGGAAGCAGCGTTGCTGGCTACGGCTGCGGTCTCACAGGTGGTGAGCCGCATCCGGCGCCTGGGCCTGGAGGTGGCCCTCAACAAGTCGGAGGCCATTGCGTTTCATGGCCCCCGACGGGCGCCGCCGCTGGGATCACACATAGTGGTTGGGGGGGCCCGAATCGCTGTCGAGTCCACCATGAAGTACCTGGGATTGGTGCTCGACAGCCGTTGGGACTTCGGACCCCACTTTCAGCGGCTGGTGCCCAAGTTGATGGGCGCGGCGGGCGCGCTGTCAACGCTGCTTCCCAATTTGGGGGGCCCGAGCTCCGCCTGTAGGCGGTTGTACGTGGGGATCGTGCGATCCATGGCCCTTTACGGGGCCCCAGTATGGGCGACGGACCTGACGGCCCGCACTATCGCAGTTCTGCGCAAACCGCAGAGAGCGATGGCCGTCAGGGTCATACGGGGATATCGCACTATCTCCTACGAGGCGGCTTGTGTACTGGCCGGATCCCCGCCGTGGGACCTGGAGGCGAAAACCCTCGCGACGCTACATCAGTGGCGCGAGGATGCCAAGGATCGGGGCGAAAGGCTGGTGCAGCGACAGATCACGCTGCACCGGTCTCAGCTCCGACAGGTCATGGTGGCGGAATGGCGGAGGAGGCTTGACCATCCCTCCGCCGGCCTCGACACAATCGAGGCGATCCGGCCAGTACTCGACGACTGGCTCGGGAGGAAGCACGGCTCCCTGACGTTTCGGGCGACGCAGGTGCTCTCGGGGCATGGTTGCTTCGGGAAGTACCTGTGTCGCATAAGCAGGGAGCCGGACGCTCGGTGCCATCACTGCGTCCAGTGTCCGGAGGATACGGCGCGGCATACGCTGGCAGAATGTCCCGCGTGGGACGAGCCGCGCCGTGCCCTCGTGACAGAGGTAGGAGCAGACCTGTCGCTGCCGACCGTTGCTCGCGCGATTGTCGGTGGCACAGAGTCCTGGGACGCGGTGGTGTCCTTCTGCGAAACCGTCATGTCGCAGAAGGAAGCTGCGGAGAGGGAGAGGGAAATCTCGAGTTCCTTCCCATCCCGCAGCAGACGCACCGGGCGTCGGCAGAGGGCGGATAACGCCCTCTTCCGGCCCCCCTAAACAGGTCCAGGGGCGACGGATTCGGGGACATCCGTCGCCCCCCATATCACTGGACCCGAGACGGTGGCGCGTAGTGTTCCACGCGCGCCTCTCACAGACGTAACGGGGGGAGCACACCTCACTCCCCCCAGGGACGAGGCCCGCACTGGTCGAGCGGGCCGGCACTAGTCCGGGGCAGCGGAAGTCACATTCGTTCCCGCTGCCCCCAGACGCAAGTGTGCGAGGGAACACCGGGGTGGTTTTTAGTCAGTTGGAGCCTGACAGACCCCTCCGCCCTCCCCAGGCGGAGGACATCCGTTTCCGGATTTTCCACCTCGCAACAAAAAAAAAAAAAAAAAAAAAAAAAGGTTAGGTTAGGTTAGGTTAGGTTAGGTTAGGTTAGGTTAGGTTAGGTTTTTTTTTTTTTTTTTTTTTTTTTTGTTTGGGCAGGAGTGGGAAATCCCCACGGACACCTCGACTATCTCACGACTTGTGAGACAGTCGAGGTAGTGCCGGACTCGAACCGGCTAAAAACCACTCCTGCCTTGCCAGTGTACCTCTAACATGATCAGAGACCTTTACATCTGATGTTTTGTCTTTGTTACGCCTTTTACTGGCCGGAGAGACCACATGAAACGCATTTAGTTTTGCGTTATATGTTTTAGCTGCTGTAAACACGCTATTTCCAAATACTATTTCATGAGTTTATAACTTTGATGAATAAGGTTAGGTTAGGTTAGGTTAGGTTAGGTTAGGTTAGGTTAGGTTAGGTTAGGTTAGGTTAGGTTAGGTTAGGTTTGCGGTGCGAGCTTCCACCGGGTGCGAACCTGACGTGTTATGCGGACGACACGCTGGTCATTGCCCGGGGGAGCTCGTACAGGGAAGCAGCGTTGCTGGCTACGGCTGCGGTCTCGCAGGTGGTGAGCCGCATACGACGCCTGGGCCTGGAGGTGGCCCTCAACAAGTCGGAGGCCATTGCGTTTCATGGCCCCCGACGGGCGCCGCCGCTGGGATCACACATAGTGGTCGGGGGGGCCCGGATCGCTGTCGAGTCAACCATGAAGTACCTGGGATTGGTGCTCGACAGCCGTTGGGACTTCGGACCCCACTTTCAGCGGCTGGTGCCCAAGTTGATGGGCGCGGCGGGCGCGCTTTCAACGCTGCTTCCCAATTTGGGGGGCCCGAGCTCCGCCTGTAGGCGGTTGTACGTGGGGATCGTGCGATCCATGGCCCTTTACGGGGCCCCAGTATGGGCGACGGACCTGACGGCCCGCACTATCGCAGTTCTGCGCAAACCGCAGAGAGCGATGGCCGTCAGGGTCATACGGGGATATCGCACGATCTCCTACGAGGCGGCTTGTGTACTGGCCGGATCCCCGCCGTGGGACCTGGAGGCGAAAGCCCTCGCGACGCTTCATCAGTGGCGCGAGGACGCCAAGGATCGGGGCGAAAGGCTGGTGCAGCGACAGATCACGCTGCACCGGTCTCAGCTCCGACAGGTCATGGTGGCGGAATGGCGGAGGAGGCTTGACCATCCCTCCGCCGGCCTCGACACAATCGAGGCGATCCGGCCAGTACTCGACGACTGGCTCGGGAGGAAGCACGGCTCCCTGACGTTTCGGGCGACGCAGGTGCTCTCGGGGCATGGTTGCTTCGGAAAGTACCTGTGTCGCATAAGCAGGGAGCCGGACGCTCGGTGCCATCACTGCGTCCAGTGTCCGGAGGATACGGCGCGGCATACGCTGGCAGAATGTCCCGCATGGGACGAGCCGCGCCGTGCCCTCATCACAGAGGTAGGAGCAGACCTGTCGCTGTCGACCGTTGCTCGCGCGATGGTCGATGGCACAGAGTGCTGGGACGCGGTGGTGTCCTTCTGCGAAACCGTCATGTCGCAGAAGGAAGCTGCGGAGAGGGAGAGGGAGATTTCAAGTTCCTTTCCATCCCGCAGCAGACGCACCGGGCGTCGGCAGAGGGCGGATAACGCCCTCTTCCGGCCCCCCTAAACAGGTCCAGGGGCGACGGATTCGGGGACATCCGTCGCCCCCCATCATAATGGACCCGAGACGGCGGCGCGTAGTGTTCCACGCGCGCCTCTCACGGACGTAACGGGGGGAGTACACCTCACTCCCCCCAGGGACGAGGCCCGCACTGGTCGAGCGGGCCGGCACTAGTCCGGGGCAGCGGAAGTCACATTCGTTCCCGCTGCCCCCAGACGCAAGTGTGCGAGGGAACACCGGGGTGGTTTTTAGTCAGTTGGAGCCTGACAGACCCCTCCGCCCTCCCCAGGCGGAGGACATCCGTTTCCGGATTTTCCACCTCGCAACAAAAAAAAAAAAAAAAAAAAAAAAAAAAAAAAAAAAAAAGGTTAGGTTAGGTTAGGTTAGTTTGGGGTGCTGGGTCAGAAAACCTCCTCGTGGGCCTGACGGCTGCCGGTCCCTCTCGATACGTTTGGAGGGAACAGCAGCCGGCATGGACGGTGCATCCTGGGCGCGGGCAGTGGCCTTCCCCAAGGAATGGGAAGAGATTCTCATTCTTCGGGGAATGTTACTGTTCGTGGCAAATATTCTGACATAGGAGGGGTCCAAGTAAATGGACCAACGGGGCGCTGTTCCGCGTGACCCTCTGAACAGCAGAGGGCACAGTGGAGGAGCAACAACGGGCTCGGTGTGCACTTACCCTGCCTCCGAGCAGACAGTGAGGGACTCAGTCCTTCGCTGTCCCCGTCGTTCTCGTAATCCCATCATTGGAGTGTCGTGGATCACGTCTCGCGGCTTCGATCGGGACCGAGGGTCTTGGCTTAACCGCCCGGACCGCGAGGTAGAAAACCTCTATAAAAAGTTACCCCGAATCTCAAGCGGCGGCGCACCGTGAGGGGATGAATGGCTGACGGGTGTTCCCATGGAACAATCAGTCTCTAGTGCGACCCCCGCCAGGGTACCAGCCGACCCCCTGGCGGGTTATAAATGTTAAAGGCTTATCCGGGTACAGGGGGCACTGCCCGGATGGACATTTTATATCCCCCATACTCGTGGGAATACTATGGATATACCAAAACAAATAAAAAAAGTTGTGGAGAAGGCGGACGCAGCGTCAGATTCTGGCACTGCGTCGTTGAAGACAGGAGCAGTTGCTCCAGCAGAGCCCCTTGTGGTTCTTGAGCGGGTGAGAGTGTTGTCGGAGTCCGGCAACGCTCCGCAAACAGTTGCGGCCGGCCCCTCCAAGTTTTGGGGGAAGCGGCCGCGTGGATTTGAATCGGACGCGTTGTCGGCAGGTTTGTCCTCAAGTGAGGAGAACCTGCCGGCCGCCAAGGTGCGGACCGCAAGGAGGGGCAGAGGTCGCGGGACACCTTCCGGTGTCAGCACTCCAGCGGCAGAGTCGCGCGACACCCGGGGCCGCTACCTGAAGCGCCCTGATACGTCGGTGGCCAGCGGAGTTAGCGACTCCGAGGGGGCCATGCAGGTGGAGCAGAATGATTCTGCGGCATCCACTGCATTGGTGAGCACTAAGGCCGAGCTCAACGCTGCGAGGCGAGAGGGCCGGAAGGCTGCCGCGACCGACGAAGTCGCCGAGTTGGCTCGGAAGGCAAGGGAGAGGCGGTTACAGACTGCCACAGCCCCTGAGGGCCTGACGGCTGAGGTCCTCAGCCGCCAGGTTTTGGACGGCGTAGACGTCGTCCTGAAGGTTGCCACGAAATCGGGCAACCTGAAGGGCACATTCACGCGGGCCCTTAAGGAGGCGGCGGACGGAATAAAGGAGGCTGTGGAAGTCCTCCTTGACCGGACGACCTCGGAGGAGACGGTGAAGCTCCAAGAAGAGAATCACCGTCTCCATACGAAGATGGAGGAGCTCCAGCGGGAGGTCAGCGCCCTGAGGGCGGACTTCAGCCGGCAGCAGGGTGTGACTTCGGATAGTCACGCTCTGCCACAGAACGGGTCTTTGGGGGAAGACCAGTTCAACCGGCTGTTGACTATTATGACCGCCCGATTCGACAGCCTTGAACCCAGGCTCAACCCCCCAGTTAACCTCCGCCCGCCGCTGGCAGCGGATAAGCGGAGGAAGGAAGCAGAGCCCACTCCATCAACGGCTGGGCCTACGTGGGCACAGGTGGCTAAAGCGCCACCTGCACCAAAAAAGACCACGCAGACGCCCAAAACGCCTGCAGAGGGGGCCAAAAAGGCCGTGAAAGGGACGAAAGAGCCCACTAAGGGGGGCAGCTCATCCCCCAAAGAAAAAGAGGGTGCCTGGAAGACGGCTGAAAGCCGTAAAAAGAGGCAAAAGAGGGGCCGCAAGGCCAAGACCGCGCCGGGCTCCGGGGGGCAAACAGCCAAGGGTGGCCCACCCAAGATTCGCGTCCCTCGATCCGCAGCGGTGGTAGTGACGCTTCAGCCAGAAGCTAAGGACAGAGGCGTCACTTACCAGAAGGTGCTGGCGGAGGCGAAGGGCAAGCTGGTCCTCGCTGATTTTGGCACCCCGGAAGGCTTCCGTTTCAGGACGGCAGCCACGGGGGCTAAGATGTTTGAGTTGGCGGGGACCAACAGCGCCGAGAGGGCGGACGCTTTGGCTGCGAAGCTAAGGGACGTCCTAAACCCTGAGGAGGCCCGGGTGTCCAGGCCCATTAAGACGGCTGAAGTTCGCGTCGATGGGCTGGACGACTCGGTGACCCCGGAGGAGGTGGTGGCGGCCATAGCCCGCAGCGGCGGCTGCTCGCCCGAAAATGTGCGGGCGGGTGTCATTCGCGCCAATGCTGGCGGGCTCGGCACCATATGGGTACGGTGTCCGGTGGCTGCGGCGAGGCAGGTTGCTGAGGCAGGACGTATTCTCGTTGGCTGGGTGTCAGCGAGAGTAAAACTCCTGGCACCCAGGGCCATGCAGTGCTACCGGTGCCTGGAGAAAGGGCACGTCCGGGCACTGTGCACCTGCGACACAGACCGCAGCGATTTATGTTATCGCTGCGGTCAGCCTGGCCATAAGGCGTCCCAGTGCTCCGCCGACCCAAACTGCAGTCTTTGTGCAGCTGCAGGAAAGTCCGCGGGGCATCGAGTAGGTGGCAACGCCTGCGGCGCGCCCAGAAAGCGCAGCAAGCGATGGGCCAAGGCTGCGGGGGGCGCACCCCCCACACAACCTAGCTCCTCTTCGGCCGACTCCCGGCCTGTGGTTGGACGTAGCGCTGAGGAAATGGAGTGCCAGTGATGGCACAGTACCATTTCCTCCAGGCGAACATCAACCACTGCACCAGAGCTCAGGATCTCCTGCTCCAGAGCATGGCGCAGTGGTCGATAAATGTGGCGGTGGTCGCTGAGCCGTATTTCATCCCCCCCCGGGATAACTGGGCAGGGGATCTAGACGGCCTAGTGGCCATCATCGGCGCGACTCTCGTCGACGTATCCCGTGGTCACGGTTGGGTTGCGGCCGTTGTGAGCGGGATCGTCACGATTGGGGCGTATTTTTCGCCCAACAGGAGTCTCGCCGACTTCGAGAGTTTCCTCGTCGAGTTGGGAGCCGTCGTCGGCCAGTCACACCCTCGACCCATTTTGCTTCTCGGTGACCTCAACGCCAAGTCTGCGGCGTGGGGTTCCCCGGTCACGGACCCGAGAGGTGAAGTGCTAGAGGAGTGGGCCATTACGACGGGCCTGGCCGTCTTAAATCGGGGTTCGGCCTTCACGTGTGTACGGCAGCGGGGCGGGTCCATAGTGGACGTCTCGTTCGCTAGTCCTGCTGTCGTGCACCGCGTCCGTGATTGGCACGTTGAAGTGGAGGTGGAGACGCTATCGGATCACCGATACATCCGCTTCGACGTCTCCACCCAGACCGCTGGAGATCGTCGCCAATCGGGGCCCCGAAGAGACGGCCCGCGTTGGGCGCTAAAACGCCTCGACGGGGAGGCTCTCGAAGAAGCCGCCATAGTCCAAGCCTGGATTCGGGAGTCGGCTACCGTCGGTCCCGTCGACGTCGAACTGGAGGCGCAGTGGTTTGGCGATGCGATGACGCAGATCTGCGACGCATGCATGCCACGCGTCTCCTCTCTGTCCACACGGCGCCGCTTGTACTGGTGGTCTGTCGAGATCGGGCGACTGCGCGTCGAATGCGCAGACGCCAGACGCCCGTACACGCGGTGCCGGAGAAGACGTCCACGGGTTCCTGAGGAAGAAGCCGCGCTGTATGAGGTGTACCGCGCGGCGAAGCTGGCTCTGTGGCTGGCCATCGGCGAGTCGAAGACACGCTCCAGGGAGGAAATGCTGGCGAGCTTAGACGGGGATCCGTTTGGGCGCCCTTACCGGTCGGTCCGAGGGAAACTTCGGCCGTGGGCGCCCCCGCTAACGGAAAGTCTCGAGCCGCAGTTCCTGGAGCGAGTGGTCTCGGCCCTCTTCCCTGAGAGAGCTGAGTATGAGCCACCGCCGATGGTTCTGCACACAGCTGCAGAGCCAGAAGATGACAGCGAAACCATCCCAGAGGTGACACAGGCAGAGATGGGCGCGGCCCTATTGCGGCTCCGGGCTAAAAACACTGCTCCGGGGCCCGATGGAGTGCCTGGCCGCGCTCTGGTCCTCGCCTTGAAGGAGCTGGAGCCCCCACTGAGAGGACTCTTCTCGGCATGCCTTGAGCAGGGCCAGTTCCCTACCCGGTGGAAGACTGGTCGACTGGTCTTGCTCAGGAAGGCGGGGCGCCCGGCGGACTCGTCGTCCGCTTATCGGCCCATAGTGCTGCTGGACGAGGCGGGCAAGATGATGGAGCGAATAATCGCAGACCGCCTCGTCAGCCACTTGTGTTCAGAGGGGCCGAACCTGGACGACAGCCAGTTTGGGTTCCGCCGTGGGCGCTCCACCATTGACGCCATAATGAGGGTGAGAGTCCTGGCGGAGGAAGCAGTGTCTCGGGGCGGGGTGGTGCTGGCGGTGTCCTTGGACATCTCCAACGCCTTCAACACTCTGCCCTGGGGTTGCATTAGGGAGGCCCTGCGCTATCACCGGGTGCCTCTCTACCTCCGCAACATTGTGGGGGCTTATCTGTCGGGAAGGTGTGTCACCTACATGGGACGTGACGGCGATGGCCGTCGCGAGATGTCGTGCGGTGTTCCACAGGGGTCGGTTCTGGGCCCTCCCTTGTGGAACATCGGTTACGACTGGGTTTTGCGGTGCGAGCTTCCACCGGGAGTGAACCTGACGTGTTATGCGGACGACACGCTGGTCATTGCCCGGGGGAGCTCGTACAGGGAAGCAGCGTTGCTGGCTACGGCTGCGGTCTCGCAGGTGGTGAGCCGCATACGACGCCTGGGCCTGGAGGTGGCCCTCAACAAGTCGGAGGCCATTGCGTTTCATGGCCCCCGACGGGCGCCGCCGCTGGGATCACACATAGTGGTCGGGGGGGCCCGGATCGCTGTCGAGTCAACCATGAAGTACCTGGGATTGGTGCTCGACAGCCGTTGGGACTTCGGACCCCACTTTCAGCGGCTGGTGCCCAAGTTGATGGGCGCGGCGGGCGCGCTGTCAACGCTGCTTCCCAATTTGGGGGGCCCGAGCTCCGCCTGTAGGCGGTTGTACGTGGGGATCGTGCGATCCATGGCCCTTTACGGGGCCCCAGTATGGGCGACGGACCTGACGGCCCGCACTATCGCAGTTCTGCGCAAACCGCAGAGAGCGATGGCCGTCAGGGTCATACGAGGATATCGCACGATCTCCCACGACGCGGCTTGTGTACTGGCCGGATCCCCGCCGTGGGACCTGGAGGCGAAAGCCCTCGCGACACTTCACAAGTGGCGCGAGGACGCCAAGGATCGGGGCGAAAGGCTGGTGCAGCGACAAATCACGCAGCACCGGTCTCAGCTCCGACAGGTCATGGTGGCGGAATGGCGAGGGAGGCTTGACCATCCCTCCGCCGGCCTCGACACAATCGAGGCGATCCGGCCAGTACTCGACGACTGGCTCGGGAGGAAGCACGGCTCCCTGACGTTTCGGGCGACGCAGGTGCTCTCGGGGCACGGTTGCTTTGGGAAGTACCTGTGTCGGATAAGCAGGGAGCCGGACGCTCGGTGCCATCACTGCGTCCAGTGTCCGGAGGATACGGCGCGGCATACGCTGGCAGAATGTCCCGCGTGGGACGAGCCGCGCCGTGCCCTCGTGACAGAGGTAGGAGCAGACCTGTCGCTGCCGACCGTTGCTCGCGCGATGGTCGGTGGCACAGAGTCCTGGGGCGCGGTGGTGTCCTTCTGCGAAACCGTCATGTCGCAGAAGGAAGCTGCGGAGAGGGAGAGGGAGATTTCAAGTTCCTTCCCATCCCGCAGCAGACGCACCGGGCGTCGGCAGAGGGCAGATAACGCCCTCTTCCGGCCCCCCTAAACAGGTCCAGGAGCGACGGATTCGGGGACATCCGTCGCCCCCCATCATAATGGACCCGAGACGGCGGCGCGTAGTGTTCCACGCGCGCCTCTCACGGACGTAACGGGGGGAGTACACCTCACTCCCCCCAGGGACGAGGCCCGCACTGGTCGAGCGGGCCGGCACTAGTCCGGGGCAGCGGAAGTCACATTCGTTCCCGCTGCCCCCAGACGCAAGTGTGCGAGGGAACACCGGGGTGGTTTTTAGTCAGTTGGAGCCTGACAGACCCCTCCGCCCTCCCCAGGCGGAGGACATCCGTTTCCGGATTTTCCACCTCGCAACAAAAAAAAAAAAAAAAAAAAAAAAAAAAAAAAAAAAAAAAAAAAAAAAAAAAAAAAGGTTAGGTTAGTTTAGGTTAGGTTAGGTTAGGTTAGGTTAGGTTAGGTTAGGTTAGGTTAGGTTAGGTTAGGTTAGGTTAGGTTAGGTTAGGTTAGGTTAGGTTAGGTTTTTTTTTTTTTTTTGTTTTTTTTTTTTTTTTTTGTTTTGGCAGGAGTGGGAAATCCCCACGGACACCTCGACTATCTCACGACTTGTGAGACAGTCGAGGTAGTGCCGGACTCGAACCGGCTAAAACCACACTCCTGCCCCGCCAGTGTCCCTCTGACATGATCAGAGACCTTAGTTTTCAGTTTTTATTCTTTTTTAGCTGCTGATTTTCGAATAAGGCCGAGGAGACCTCTCTCTGTGCCCTTAATTTGAACCTTTTTTTTTTAATTTCTTTTATGATATCCATAATGTTTACAATTATAATTTTGTGAAATTAATATTTATCTACTTTATTTTTTATTTTATTTTATTTATTTGACCCTTTATTTAAGTAACTTCCATTTGTTTTATTTTAGTTACTGGTTTTATCTATATATGATACCTTTATATAACTGTGTTTGCCCAACCATTTCTAATTTTATACTTTGTTTGATACTTAAACTATATATTTAATATATATTTAACTATCTATAAATTTAAAGCTACTTATTTTACAAAAAATATTTATTTTTAATACATTTACGTAATATATGACTTGTAACCCAAGCTCGACACAACATGACGAGACCACTAGTGTTGACTTACAGTTCAGCATAATTCGAGCCACTTTCCCAAGAAAGTGACTCCAGTTACCATTCACCATTAAGCCAACCCCAGTGGTTCGCTTAATGCTGCTGCTATCTGGTTGTGTCGAGAAATGCGAAATGGTTGTCTTTGTGTACGTGGAAGTGGGCGCATCGACATCTTTAGCAATAAGCTACCGACGCTCTGGCAAATGCGTCCCACTTCCTACGTACAGGGCATTCACTACTAAAGGCATTGTGCTGGTGCTCCCCCAGCTTGGCTCTGGTGCAATTTATGCACGCCGCTGCTTCGCCGATCTGTTTGACTGGGCAGTCCAACCCTAGGTGTGGACCGCCACAGTAGCTGCACAGATCAGCTGGCTCCGTGCACAGGCGTTTGCCGTGCCCGTATGCCAAGCAACGCGTGCACTGCACCAGAGGCGTCTGGTCTTCGACACGCACTCGTTGGAGGTCAATCCGAAGCTTGCCTTCAACGAGCGCCCGCCCCCAGATCGTGGGGGACACACTTAGCACAATGCTGTTTGTGTGTGGGTTTCTAGTCCGCTTTCTAAATTTTATGGACATCCTTTGCTCTTTTTCGTCGAGGCCGTGAAAAATCTCCCGGTTCTGGTTCCTAAGGGCCTTCAGCACTTCTTCGTCTGTGTGAACGAGCAGTACGTCCCTAAGAACCAGAAGTGGGTCCCGATTCTTCACAGCCTCGACGACGAGGTTCTCCCCGGCCAATTTTAATCGGTTTTGCAGCTTTTTCCTCTCCTCCTCCGTTTCGCACCCCATGATCACCTTTTGGTCCCTGGCCTTGCGAACTCTTTCCACTCGCACCCAGCCCTCCTTCGCATCCACCGCTTTCCTCACACGTTCCAGGACCTCGTCCGCCGTGTCCGTTTCCTGTGTCGAGGAGACCACCACCGAGTGCAGCGTCGCTCGCTTCGGGGCCTGTCCCCCGGTGTGGCACTTACTCGCGGCCACTACACTCGCGTAGGTTGTCTCCCCCACACGTTCCTTGCCGGCCAGACTGTCTCGGAGTTTTTCGAGTTTCTCGGAGTTGTCCCTTAACTCCGAGATATGCTCCTTTATGGTGTTTAGGAGCTCAGTCTGGCCGGCAAGTACCTCGACGGAAGTGGGATGAGGAACGCAGTCAGCAGTGGGTGCAGGTACCGGTACGGCTATGGGTGTGGGTGCGACAGGGACCTTGTCTAGCTCGGACTCCTTGACCAGCTCGGTTAGGTTAGGTTAGGTTAGGTTAGGTTAGGTTAGGTTAGGTTAGGTTAGGTTAGGTTAGGTTAGGTTAGGTTAGGTTAGGTTAGGTTAGGTTAGGTTAGGTTAGGTTAGGTTAGGTTAGGTTAGGTTAGGTTAGGTTAGGTTAGGTTAGGTTAGGTTAGGTTAGGTTAGGTTAGGTTAGGTTAGGTTAGGTTAGGTTAGGTTAGGTTAGGTTAGGTTAGGTTAGGTTAGGTTAGGTTAGGTTAGGTTAGGTTAGGTTAGGTTAGGTTAGGTTAGGTTAGGTTAGGTTAGGTTAGGTTAGGTTAGGTTAGGTTAGGTTAGGTTAGGTTAGGTTAGGTTAGGTTAGGTTAGGTTAGGTTAGGTTAGGTTAGGTTAGGTTAGGTTAGGTTAGGTTAGGTTAGGTTAGGTTAGGTTAGGTTAGGTTAGGTTAGGTTAGGTTAGGTTAGGTTAGGTTAGGTTAGGTTAGGTTAGGTTAGGTTAGGTTAGGTTAGGTTAGGTTAGGTTAGGTTAGGTTAGGTTAGGTTAGGTTAGGTTAGGTTAGGTTAGGTTAGGTTAGGTTAGGTTAGGTTAGGTTAGGTTAGGTTAGGTTAGGTTAGGTTAGGTTAGGTTAGGTTAGGTTAGGTTAGGTTAGGTTAGGTTAGGTTAGGTTAGGTTAGGTTAGGTTAGGTTAGGTTAGGTTAGGTTAGGTTAGGTTAGGTTAGGTTAGGTTAGGTTAGGTTAGGTTAGGTTAGGTTAGGTTAGGTTAGGTTAGGTTAGGTTAGGTTAGGTTAGGTTAGGTTAGGTTAGGTTAGGTTAGGTTAGGTTAGGTTAGGTTAGGTTAGGTTAGGTTAGGTTAGGTTAGGTTAGGTTAGGTTAGGTTAGGTTAGGTTAGGTTAGGTTAGGTTAGGTTAGGTTAGGTTAGGTTAGGTTAGGTTAGGTTAGGTTAGGTTAGGTTAGGTTAGGTTAGGTTAGGTTAGGTTTTTTTTTTTTTTTTTTTTTTTTTTTTTTTTTTTTTTTTTTTTGTTTTGGCAGGAGTGGGAAATCCCCACGGACACCTCGACTATCTCACAGGTTGTGAGACAGTCGAGGTAGTGCCGGACTCGAACCGGCTAAAACCACACTCCTGCCCCGCCAGTGTCCCTCTGACATTATCAGAGCCCTTAGTTGCAGAGGTAATGCCTTATGTTTCGGTGAATTTTAGGAGGCCGAGGAAGCCACGCTCGTGGTATGTTTCGACATTTGTATTTAATTACAGTTTTATATTCATATTTATTTATTTACTGGATAATTTTCTATATTATAGTTGTACCTTTATTTTTCTTACTGAAATTTACTATTTTAATTTGTTTTATTACATAATTCTTTTAACCTAAATTTGATTTAACCTATGTATACTAAAATTACTATTACTTTTGTGACCAAAATCTGTTTTTACTGTTCTGATATATATTCCATATGCTTAGAATATAGTTACATATCAAGTATTTTTAATGAAACTTGATTCGGTACTTTTACGTGTACTGTAAAAACTAAACCATTCCGCGAAAAGTGTAATTTTCGTTCTTTGCAAAATGGTTCAGCTTCGGGTCCAAGGAAACAACGACCATTCTGTAAACCAAGTCCGACACAACTTGACGATTCCATTGGGGTTAATTTCAGATCTCGTATAACCTGGGCCAGTTTCTCATGAAACTGACTCAAGGTATCGGTTTTTATTTTGCGAACCCCAGTGGTTCGCTCCGCGTGTTTCACTTGTGTCGAATTGGGCATCCCAGTGTACGAGGAAGTGGGCGCACCGACATCTTTAGCAGTAAGCTATTGATGATCTTGCAAATGCGTCCCACTTCCTACGCACAGGGCATTCGCTGCTGAAAGCATTGTGCTGGTGATCCGCCAGCTTGCCTCTGGTGCAGTTTATGCACGATGCTTCTTCGCCGACCTGCTTGACTGGGCAGTCCAACCTTAAGTGTGGACCACCACAGTGGCTGCATAGGTCGGCTGACTCTGTACACAGTCGTTTCCCGTGCCCGTATGCCAGGCAACGGGTACACTGCACCAGAGGCGTCTGGTCCTCCACGCGCACTCTCTGGAGGTCGATCCGAAGTTTTCCTCCTTCGAGTGCACGTCTCCAGATTGCGGGGGACACACTCAGCACAATGCTGTTCATGTGTGGGTTCCTCGTCTTCCTCCTAAACTTCACCGACATTCTTTGTTCTTTGCCGTCGAGGTCGTGAAAAATTTCCCGGTTCTGGTTCTTCAGGGCTTTGAGTACTTCATCGTCACTATGTACTGACAACACGTCCCTGAGAACCAGAAGCGGGTCCCGATTTGCCACTTCCTCGACGACAAAGTTCCCTCCGGCCTTCTTTAGTCGTTCTTTCAGTTTGGATCTCTCTTCCTTTGTTTCGCACCCCATTATTATCTTTCGGTCCTTCGCTTTTCTTATCCTTTCAACTCGCACCCAGCCCTCCTTCGCGTCCACTGCTTTCCGAATTCTTTCCAGGATTTCGTCCCCCGTATCCATTTCGTCTGTTGAAGATACGACCACCGAATGCAGCGTTGCTCGCTCCGGGGCCTGGCCCCCGGTTTGGCGCTTACTCGCAACCGCTGCACTAGCATAGGTCTTCTCCCCAACATGTTCCCAGCTAGCCAGGCTGTCTCGGAGCTTTTCCACATACTCGGAATTTTCCTTTACAATCGATATGTGCTCCTTTAGGGTGGTAATGAGCTCAGTCTGGCTAGCGAGAGTCTCAGAAATGGACTGGGGACAACAGTCCGCAGCGGGCGCGGGTGCTGGCACACTTGCGGGTGCGAGAGGGGCCCTGTCTCGTTCCGACTCCTTCACCAACTCAAAAAGCCTGTTTATGGCCCCGAGTACCGCAGTCTTTATATCAGTTTTAAGGTTGCGAGAGTTGCCTAAATTAAGCTTTGCCTTATTTAGGCAAGCTCTCGCCTCCGCAGTACGACTGGGGTACCCGGCCTCAGTCTTTTTGAGCGGTGCTGAGGCATCCACAGCAGCTCGGCGCGTTCCCGGAGTAGCAGGACCCTTCTGAGACGCAGAGGGGGTGTCTTCTCCGAAGGAGATTCTCCTCCGCGCGTCAGTGGGCGAGGGAACCGTTTTCTCCGACGATCGCGGCGAGCTACCGGAGCCCATTGTTCTCAAAGTTGCAGATGGGGTGCGAAACATCAGCATCATTAGCGACGGATAGTCTAAAAACAGACCCTGTAAAGAGGGGTCTGGTGAATACCAATCGCTAAGGAGGAGAGAGATATTAAACGACACTGATATGTACTTCTGTGACCCTGTAAAGGGGGGTACACAGAAAGTATTTAAAATATAATATAATAATTGTAAAATAAAATTTAAAAGTCGTTCTCCAATTTAATAACGGTCTTGTCTTGTCTTGATTCTAATGGTCAATGATACTGCTGTCCCTGTAAAAAGGGGAGCACAGCAAGAAGTTATAATAATTTGCTAAATTAGAGATTACAATCATACATTAAATTTCGATAAAAAATTAAATACAATAATAATTAAAATGTAATACTAATTAATAATAAAGTCGTCCACTAACAAACGACGGTCAGAGTAAAATTTGTATAAAATTGATCACGCCTAGTCACTAATTATGAAATAAAAACGCCAATTTCCCTCCAAACACTTTGTCGGGGTCCAAAAAATGCTAATAAAGCGAAAAACAAAAAATAAAATTTTGCGTAAAATCCCACTCCGGCCTTCCTATACACAATAGGGCGGGTGGGAGGGCAAAATTTTATTTGAGCTAGACCCGCGAGTGAGGTGTCCAGAGACGCGGCTTCGCGCGGGCTAGCTAACTACGAAATAGAAAGGGGTGAGTGCCGAATAAAAATTTTGAGTTTTGGTCAAAAAACCAGTTTTTGAGTCAAAAAATTTTGGTTTTCAACCCCCAACCTAGCGTCCGGGACACGAAACGGGCACCGGAACACAGGGATGGTAGGTGAGTACTATTGCAACTATATTCTAAAGTAATATTTGAAGGAAAATTTGGAAGAACACTAAATTTGGAAGATTTTGTCTGAAATTCTTAAAATTTTCTAAGTGTCGTAAGGGAAGATTTTTGAAAACGCTTCTAGGGTGGTAAAATATTGTCAGAACGTAGGCGGAGGCCCACTAAAGTCTAAAAATGCTGAAAACAGCGTCAAAAACGCACCCTTAATGGCGAAGATATCAACGTTTATGTGTTTAGCGTGATCCCTTAGGTGGATTTTAGGTACTAGCAGAACTAATAAAAAACAATAATTTTGAAAAATGCAAAGTTCTATTTGAGCTAGACCCGCGAGTGAGGTGTCCAGAGACGCGGCTTCGCGCGGGCTAGCTAACTACGAAATAGAAAGGGGTGAGTGCCGAACAAAAATTTTGGGTTTTGCTCAAAAAACCAGTTTTTGAGTCAAAAAATTTTGGTTTTCAACCCCCAACCTAGCGTCCGGGACACGAAACGGGCACCGGAACACAGGGATGGTAGGTGAGTACTATTGCAACTATATTCTAAAGTAATATTTGAAGGAAAATTTGGAAGAACACTAAATTTGGAAGATTTTGTCTGAAATTCTTAAAATTTTCTAAGTGTCGTAAGGGAAGATTTTTGAAAACGCTTCTAGGGTGGTAAAATATTGTCAGAACGTAGGCGGAGGCCCACTAAAGTCTAAAAATGCTGAAAACAGCGTCAAAAACGCACCCTTAATGGCGAAGATATCAACGTTTATGTGTTTAGCGTGATCCCTTAGGTGGATTTTAGGTACTAGCAGAACTAATAAAAAACAATAATTTTGAAAAATGCAAAGTTCTATTTGAGCTAGACCCGCGAGTGAGGTGTCCAGAGACGCGGCTTCGCGCGGGCTAGCTAACTACGAAATAGAAAGGGGTGAGTGCCGAACAAAAATTTTGGGTTTTGCTCAAAAAACCAGTTTTTGAGTCAAAAAATTTTGGTTTTCAACCCCCAACCTAGCGTCCGGGACACGAAACGGGCACCGGAACACAGGGATGGTAGGTGAGTACTATTGCAACTATATTCTAAAGTAATATTTGAAGGAAAATTTGGAAGAACACTAAATTTGGAAGATTTTGTCTGAAATTCTTAAAATTTTCTAAGTGTCGTAAGGGAAGATTTTTGAAAACGCTTCTAGGGTGGTAAAATATTGTCAGAACGTAGGCGGAGGCCCACTAAAGTCTAAAAATGCTGAAAACAGCGTCAAAAACGCACCCTTAATGGCGAAGATATCGGTTAGGTTAGGTTAGGTTAGGTTAGGTTAGGTTAGGTTAGGTTAGGTTAGGTTAGGTTAGGTTAGGTTAGGTTAGGTTAGGTTAGGTTAGG
Source organism: Cerastis leucographa (assembly GCA_963082945.1). Taxonomy (NCBI): domain Eukaryota; kingdom Metazoa; phylum Arthropoda; class Insecta; order Lepidoptera; family Noctuidae; genus Cerastis; species Cerastis leucographa. The sequence goes on from OY720365.1 coordinate 20,089,474, forward strand.
TTAGGTTAGGTTAGGTTAGGTTAGGTTAGGTTAGGTTAGGTTAGGTTAGGTTAGGTTAGGTTAGGTTAGGTTAGGTTAGGTTAGGTTAGGTTAGGTTAGGTTAGGTTAGGTTAGGTTAGGTTAGGTTAGGTTAGGTTAGGTTAGGTTAGGTTAGGTTAGGTTAGGTTAGGTTAGGTTAGGTTAGGTTAGGTTAGGTTAGGTTAGGTTAGGTTAGGTTAGGTTAGGTTAGGTTAGGTTAGGTTAGGTTAGGTTAGGTTAGGTTAGGTTAGGTTAGGTTAGGTTAGGTTAGGTTAGGTTAGGTTAGGTTAGGTTAGGTTAGGTTAGGTTAGGTTAGGTTAGGTTAGGTTAGGTTAGGTTAGGTTAGGTTAGGTTAGGTTAGGTTAGGTTAGGTTAGGTTAGGTTAGGTTAGGTTAGGTTAGGTTAGGTTAGGTTAGGTTAGGTTAGGTTAGGTTAGGTTAGGTTAGGTTAGGTTAGGTTAGGTTAGGTTAGGTTAGGTTAGGTTAGGTTAGGTTAGGTTAGGTTAGGTTAGGTTAGGTTAGGTTAGGTTAGGTTAGGTTAGGTTAGGTTAGGTTAGGTTAGGTTAGGTTAGGTTAGGTTAGGTTAGGTTAGGTTAGGTTAGGTTAGGTTAGGTTAGGTTAGGTTAGGTTAGGTTAGGTTAGGTTAGGTTAGGTTAGGTTAGGTTAGGTTAGGTTAGGTTAGGTTAGGTTAGGTTAGGTTAGGTTAGGTTAGGTTAGGTTAGGTTAGGTTAGGTTAGGTTAGGTTAGGTTAGGTTAGGTTAGGTTAGGTTAGGTTAGGTTAGGTTAGGTTAGGTTAGGTTAGGTTAGGTTAGGTTAGGTTAGGTTAGGTTAGGTTAGGTTAGGTTAGGTTAGGTTAGGTTAGGTTAGGTTAGGTTAGGTTAGGTTAGGTTAGGTTAGGTTAGGTTAGGTTAGGTTAGGTTAGGTTAGGTTAGGTTAGGTTAGGTTAGGTTAGGTTAGGTTAGGTTAGGTTAGGTTAGGTTAGGTTAGGTTAGGTTAGGTTAGGTTAGGTTAGGTTAGGTTAGGTTAGGTTAGGTTAGGTTAGGTTAGGTTAGGTTAGGTTAGGTTAGGTTAGGTTAGGTTAGGTTAGGTTAGGTTAGGTTAGGTTAGGTTAGGTTAGGTTAGGTTAGGTTAGGTTAGGTTAGGTTAGGTTAGGTTAGGTTAGGTTAGGTTAGGTTAGGTTAGGTTAGGTTAGGTTAGGTTAGGTTAGGTTAGGTTAGGTTAGGTTAGGTTAGGTTAGGTTAGGTTAGGTTAGGTTAGGTTAGGTTAGGTTAGGTTAGGTTAGGTTAGGTTAGGTTAGGTTAGGTTAGGTTAGGTTAGGTTAGGTTAGGTTAGGTTAGGTTAGGTTAGGTTAGGTTAGGTTAGGTTAGGTTAGGTTAGGTTAGGTTAGGTTAGGTTAGGTTAGGTTAGGTTAGGTTAGGTTAGGTTAGGTTAGGTTAGGTTAGGTTAGGTTAGGTTAGGTTAGGTTAGGTTAGGTTAGGTTAGGTTAGGTTAGGTTAGGTTAGGTTAGGTTAGGTTAGGTTAGGTTAGGTTAGGTTAGGTTAGGTTAGGTTAGGTTAGGTTAGGTTAGGTTAGGTTAGGTTAGGTTAGGTTAGGTTAGGTTAGGTTAGGTTAGGTTAGGTTAGGTTAGGTTAGGTTAGGTTAGGTTAGGTTAGGTTAGGTTAGGTTTTTTTTTTTTTTTTTTTTTTTTTTTTTTTTTTTTTTTTTTTATACTTAAACCTCCAACAGTATTGGAGCCTGTTGGAGCCTGTGCTAGGCTTATCATTCATACTAGTTCTCGCTATTATTCCTCTCGTACTTTCATTCTTCATACTTTGTCTTTCTATCATACATCTTCTTTCTGACTATCAGGGTAGGACTCCCTTCTATTGGTCCCTATTCTGTACTTTATTCCAGTTTTCTTTATTTTCATTTCGGGAAGCGGGTAACACATCAACACAAATGTTTTTTATTTATTTTTTCTTTCGATACAGTTGTTCTTATTCTAATACAACATTCTTGTACATGCTTCTTTACACTTTTTACAACACATTATTTTCTATTCTTACGACTACTTTTATAATTATAAAAGCTATTTCTATTTTACGTCTATCTTATATATTATTCTTAATGATAGTTACATGTTTCTTACAGCTATTTTTATCATCTATTTCTTAATTTTAAAACATTTGTGGATTACAATAATTCTATCAGGCATCTTATTTCTCTATTTTAATTTCTAGGACAGTTCTTACATCTAGTTTTATTACAGTTTATCCATAAGGGCAACATAATATGTTATATAGTTTCCTGTGGTGTTTCTTAGCAGTTTATTACGTCTGTTTTCAATGCTTGACCTTAATATTATATAAATATTATGTAAACATCTTTGCTTAACCTGTTTTATTTCTTTTTATTACTTTCTTACAAATTTCTACACAGAATTCCAAAAACACCTCTCTCTTTTTCCCTTTCATTATGAGCCACAGGTTTTCGGCATCTAGTTTGGTGTCGAGTACGTGCTCGGCCACAAGTCTTTGCTGATCGAAGACGGGACAGTCGAATAATATATGTGGCACCGTTTCTGCAATGTCGGGATCGCAGATGCACGAGGGGCTCTCCTTACACTTGAAGCGATTCAAGTATTCAGAGAACCCGCCATGCCCCGTCATGATCTGAGTGATCACCTTGTCAATTTTGATCTTCCTGACTATTCCGTACGCCGCCACCGCATCCGGGAAAAACAATTTAGTCCCAGAAGCCGTTCCTCCAGCGCAGTATCTCCGATTCCACACGTCAAGAGTTGCCGTTCGGATGCATCGCTTGACGTATGAGACCGGACACAGGTCGTAGTCTGGCTTTCGTTTGGAACCCTCAGCGGCGCTTTTGGCTAGTTCATCGGCCCTCTCATTACCCTCCAACCCCACATGGGCTTTGATCCAAAACAAGGTTACGACCTTGTTTTGGCTCGACAGGGACCTAAGATTGGCCCTTGTCTCTACTGCCAGGGGGTGGTGTCGATTATAGTTTTGAATCGTTTGGAGGGCCGCCATAGAGTCACTGAAGATTCCAAACGACTGCGCTCTATGCTTTAGGATCTCCCTGGTTGCGACGCATATTGCCAGAAGTTCGGCCTGGTAAACAGTGGAGTATTGTGGGAGGGCAAGTTTGAGGGTTTTGGTTTCGACGTCACCACTCCATACGGATAGTGCCGCTCCGACCTTGCCCCCAATCTTGCTCCCGTCCGTAAAGATACGAACTTCAAGTTCGCTCTGGGCATCTAGTTGCTCTTGATTTACCAGGCTTATGAGCTCTAGCTCAGCGCGCTCAGCTGGGTGCGGAGCCTCCATTGCCGAGGCGGTCTGCTCGACGCTCCTGTCGCCAAGTGTCGGCTGAGGCACTCCCCTCCTGGCCTCGTATAGTGATGCCGCTTCGCGGACTCGCAGGTCGAGAGGAAGTATCCCAGCCAGCACTAGCGCGGAGTTTAGGGAGACCGTCCGGTATCCCTTGCACAGCTTCTGTGCGATACCACGCTGGACCGCTCCCAACTGCTTCTGAACGCCCAGCTTATCGACGGCCGGGGCCCATACGCTGGCGGCGTACAGGATGACTGGTTCGACGGTGGCCACATATATTATCCTGATGACTTCAGGGTTAAGCCCCCAGCTGGTCTTTGCTGCCCTGGTTAGTTGTTTGTGGATGCCTATTGCCCTTCTGCATACATTCGCGACGTGCGCGTTAAAAGTCAGCTGCTTGTCGATGGTGACACCCAGGATTTTGATCTCATTGGACATGGCAATGTCGGTCCCGCCCATGCTTAAGCGCGGGGTGTCGTACTTCAGTTTGCGCGTTACAATCATCGCATTGGTTTTATGTGGGGCAAATTTAAGCTTGTTTTGGACACCCCACGCCCGAACATGTTCAAGAGCGGCATTGGCACGTCCCTCGATCTCCAACGCTGTGTCACCATCGAAAAGCAGCACAACGTCGTCCGCAAAAGCCTGGCAATAGTCACCCCTAGCTTCCAAGCTCTTAAGAAGCGGGTCCAGCACCAAGTTCCAAAAGATTGGTCCCGCGATGGAACCCTGGACGCAGCCCTTGCTTGTGGCCTTGCAGTACTCCTCACCTGCGTATCTAACCCTGACCTTTCGGTTGTTGAGATAGCTGTCGATGACCCTCCTCAGGCCTACTGGACACTGTTCCTCAGCCAGACGGACTCTTATTGCTGGCCACCAGGCACTGTCGAAGGCTCCCTCTATGTCCAATGATACCAGTACTGTAACTTTCTTTAGTGCTAGCTTGCCGCGTATGTGCTGCATTAGTGCATAGAGGGAGTCCTCGGTGCTTCTCTGGGGCATGAATCCGTATTGACGAGTACTCATCCGAGGGATCAGGTAAAACCTGAGGCGGGCCACCAACATCTTCTCATATATTTTACCGAAAATTGGTAAAAGTCCGATTGGTCGGTACGCCTTCGGATTGCCGTAGTCTGTTTTTCCAGGCTTTTTTAGGATAATAACCGTTGCTTCCTTCCAGATTTCAGGGAAGAGGTGGTTTCTCAGGCAGCAGTTAAGGAGAGCCAAGGCTATCTCGGGGGCACTTCTAATAGCCTGACAACAAATGTCAGCAGTGAGGCCGTCTGCTCCTGGCGCTTTTTTGACATTGAAGGACTCGCACGCTGCCATCAGCTCGGCCATCGTGAATGGTGGCTCACATGGTTCACCTTGGTCCCCAGCATTCACAACGTCGGCCTTTTCTCTGACTAGGCGGTGGCAGGTGCTGTCGGTGTCTGTTTGGTCATCCGGATAAAACGTTTTAGCCAGGAGTTCTACCGAACCTTTTGCGTCTAATACGTCTCCGTTCTCCACCAATGGCTGATCCACTCCTCTTCCCTTAGTCCTCCCTATCACCCGATAAATCCCTTCCCAAACCCCTTCTCGGTCCTGTCTCGAGCAAAAGTTCTTCCAACTCTCGACTTCGTCCTTTGCTGCTGCCGTCTCATACTCAACTTTCAGTTTCAGGTACTCGTCGACGACCTTCGATCTTCGGACTGGCGCAGCGTTCCTGACTCTGTTTTTATAGGTAGTGGCTTTTTTCTTCATCCCCTCGAGTTTCTCGGACCACCACGGCAAGGTAAACACTTCATTTATTTTCTTCGTCGGCATTGACGAAGTGCATGCTTCTCTAATTGAATTGATATATAATTTGGATATTGAATTTAATTGCTCAGTTATGTTTAGTTTATCTAACTCTACTTTATTAATTTTGTTTGTTTGCAATAATTGGCTGAGTTTCTCACGAAACTCAGGCCAATTTGCTTTTTTAGTGTTGTAAATTCTTGTGGTCCTGCTTATTTGAATACCTTTCGATCTCTTTAATTTTAAGTTGAATACAATGCCGTTGTGGTCCGAGCTCGTGAGGCCCTCGTCTACTCTCCAGTCATCTACCAGGTCTAGGATATCCGTCGAGCATGCCGTTATGTCGACGTGGCTGCAGTACCTAATGCCACCTCTGATCGTGTCGAAGGTCGGAATTTCCCCTCTGTTGAGTATGTTCAGGTCCAGCTCATCGAGAACTCCAGACACTTCTTCGCCTCTGCGGTCGATGGTCAGGCTTCCCCACCAGGTACTTTTTGCGTTTGCATCTCCTCCAACAATCCACATTCTGGAACCCACCTCCTCCCCAACACGTTTGAGGTGGTCGAGGTATGGTTCCATTGGTTGGTCTGGCTCGAAGTAAAAGGAGACTAGTGTGATCCTCCAGGCACTGGTTCGGATTCCCACCACGGTGATGTTGTTCGTGGTGAGTTTTGGGTACTGTTCGACGATGAGGTCTTGGTCAAAGACCGCTATTGCGGCCTTAACAGTCCCATCTCCGATGTCAGTGTTCTGGAAGACCCGAACGCCTCTATGACTCCTCATTACTCTTGCCGCGCCGACGTATGGTTCTTGGAGGAGAGCAATGGTGACCCCGCGCTTGTTCGCTTCAGTCAGAAGCTCGTTGGTCGCCAGTCTTTTCCGCTGGAGGTTGGCCTGGATCAGTCTGTAGGGGTTTGGGTTTCCCTGGGTGCCCTTAGCAATATGCCACGGTTGCTCTCGCTATTTCGTCCCACCTGTGGCGTGTGGGACATTCTGAGCTGAATGCGTTGTGGCTATCATCCCCGAGTTTGGCTTTTGTGCAGTTCCGGCACTTTGGCGGGGCACCCGTTAGGAAGTCGGCACAATCCGATCTCAGGTGCGGGGTTAGGTTAGGTTAGGTTAGGTTAGGTTAGGTTAGGTTAGGTTAGGTTAGGTTAGGTTAGGTTAGGTTAGGTTAGGTTAGGTTAGGTTAGGTTAGGTTAGGTTAGGTTAGGTTAGGTTAGGTTAGGTTAGGTTAGGTTAGGTTAGGTTAGGTTAGGTTAGGTTAGGTTAGGTTAGGTTAGGTTAGGTTAGGTTAGGTTAGGTTAGGTTAGGTTAGGTTAGGTTAGGTTAGGTTAGGTTAGGTTAGGTTAGGTTAGGTTAGGTTAGGTTAGGTTAGGTTAGGTTAGGTTAGGTTAGGTTAGGTTAGGTTAGGTTAGGTTAGGTTAGGTTAGGTTAGGTTAGGTTAGGTTAGGTTAGGTTAGGTTAGGTTAGGTTAGGTTAGGTTAGGTTAGGTTAGGTTAGGTTAGGTTAGGTTAGGTTAGGTTAGGTTAGGTTAGGTTAGGTTAGGTTAGGTTAGGTTAGGTTAGGTTAGGTTAGGTTAGGTTAGGTTAGGTTAGGTTAGGTTAGGTTAGGTTAGGTTAGGTTAGGTTAGGTTAGGTTAGGTTAGGTTAGGTTAGGTTAGGTTAGGTTAGGTTAGGTTAGGTTAGGTTAGGTTAGGTTAGGTTAGGTTAGGTTAGGTTAGGTTAGGTTAGGTTAGGTTAGGTTAGGTTAGGTTAGGTTAGGTTAGGTTAGGTTAGGTTAGGTTAGGTTAGGTTAGGTTAGGTTAGGTTAGGTTAGGTTAGGTTAGGTTAGGTTAGGTTAGGTTAGGTTAGGTTAGGTTAGGTTAGGTTAGGTTAGGTTAGGTTAGGTTAGGTTAGGTTAGGTTAGGTTAGGTTAGGTTAGGTTAGGTTAGGTTAGGTTAGGTTAGGTTAGGTTAGGTTAGGTTAGGTTAGGTTAGGTTAGGTTAGGTTAGGTTAGGTTAGGTTAGGTTAGGTTAGGTTAGGTTAGGTTAGGTTAGGTTAGGTTAGGTTAGGTTAGGTTAGGTTAGGTTAGGTTAGGTTAGGTTAGGTTAGGTTAGGTTAGGTTAGGTTAGGTTAGGTTAGGTTAGGTTAGGTTAGGTTAGGTTAGGTTAGGTTAGGTTAGGTTAGGTTAGGTTAGGTTAGGTTAGGTTAGGTTAGGTTAGGTTAGGTTAGGTTAGGTTAGGTTAGGTTAGGTTAGGTTAGGTTAGGTTAGGTTAGGTTAGGTTAGGTTAGGTTAGGTTAGGTTAGGTTAGGTTAGGTTAGGTTAGGTTAGGTTAGGTTAGGTTAGGTTAGGTTAGGTTAGGTTAGGTTAGGTTAGGTTAGGTTAGGTTAGGTTAGGTTAGGTTAGGTTAGGTTAGGTTAGGTTAGGTTAGGTTAGGTTAGGTTAGGTTAGGTTAGGTTAGGTTAGGTTAGGTTAGGTTAGGTTAGGTTAGGTTAGGTTAGGTTAGGTTAGGTTAGGTTAGGTTAGGTTAGGTTAGGTTAGGTTAGGTTAGGTTAGGTTAGGTTAGGTTAGGTTAGGTTAGGTTAGGTTAGGTTAGGTTAGGTTAGGTTAGGTTAGGTTAGGTTAGGTTAGGTTAGGTTAGGTTAGGTTAGGTTAGGTTAGGTTAGGTTAGGTTAGGTTAGGTTAGGTTAGGTTAGGTTAGGTTAGGTTAGGTTAGGTTAGGTTAGGTTAGGTTAGGTTAGGTTAGGTTAGGTTAGGTTAGGTTAGGTTAGGTTAGGTTAGGTTAGGTTAGGTTAGGTTAGGTTAGGTTAGGTTAGGTTAGGTTAGGTTAGGTTAGGTTAGGTTAGGTTAGGTTAGGTTAGGTTAGGTTAGGTTAGGTTAGGTTAGGTTAGGTTAGGTTAGGTTAGGTTAGGTTAGGTTAGGTTAGGTTAGGTTAGGTTAGGTTAGGTTAGGTTAGGTTAGGTTAGGTTAGGTTAGGTTAGGTTAGGTTAGGTTAGGTTAGGTTAGGTTAGGTTAGGTTAGGTTAGGTTAGGTTAGGTTAGGTTAGGTTAGGTTAGGTTAGGTTAGGTTAGGTTAGGTTAGGTTAGGTTAGGTTAGGTTAGGTTAGGTTAGGTTAGGTTAGGTTAGGTTAGGTTAGGTTAGGTTAGGTTAGGTTAGGTTAGGTTAGGTTAGGTTAGGTTAGGTTAGGTTAGGTTAGGTTAGGTTAGGTTAGGTTAGGTTAGGTTAGGTTAGGTTAGGTTAGGTTAGGTTAGGTTAGGTTAGGTTAGGTTAGGTTAGGTTAGGTTAGGTTAGGTTAGGTTAGGTTAGGTTAGGTTAGGTTAGGTTAGGTTAGGTTAGGTTAGGTTAGGTTAGGTTAGGTTAGGTTAGGTTAGGTTAGGTTAGGTTAGGTTAGGTTAGGTTAGGTTAGGTTAGGTTAGGTTAGGTTAGGTTAGGTTAGGTTAGGTTAGGTTAGGTTAGGTTAGGTTAGGTTAGGTTAGGTTAGGTTAGGTTAGGTTAGGTTAGGTTAGGTTAGGTTAGGTTAGGTTAGGTTAGGTTAGGTTAGGTTAGGTTAGGTTAGGTTAGGTTAGGTTAGGTTAGGTTAGGTTAGGTTAGGTTAGGTTAGGTTAGGTTAGGTTAGGTTAGGTTAGGTTAGGTTAGGTTAGGTTAGGTTAGGTTAGGTTAGGTTAGGTTAGGTTAGGTTAGGTTAGGTTAGGTTAGGTTAGGTTAGGTTAGGTTAGGTTAGGTTAGGTTAGGTTAGGTTAGGTTAGGTTAGGTTAGGTTAGGTTAGGTTAGGTTAGGTTAGGTTAGGTTAGGTTAGGTTAGGTTAGGTTAGGTTAGGTTAGGTTAGGTTAGGTTAGGTTAGGTTAGGTTAGGTTAGGTTAGGTTAGGTTAGGTTAGGTTAGGTTAGGTTAGGTTAGGTTAGGTTAGGTTAGGTTAGGTTAGGTTAGGTTAGGTTAGGTTAGGTTAGGTTAGGTTAGGTTAGGTTAGGTTAGGTTAGGTTAGGTTAGGTTAGGTTAGGTTAGGTTAGGTTAGGTTAGGTTAGGTTAGGTTAGGTTAGGTTAGGTTAGGTTAGGTTAGGTTAGGTTAGGTTAGGTTAGGTTAGGTTAGGTTAGGTTAGGTTAGGTTAGGTTAGGTTAGGTTAGGTTAGGTTAGGTTAGGTTAGGTTAGGTTAGGTTAGGTTAGGTTAGGTTAGGTTAGGTTAGGTTAGGTTAGGTTAGGTTAGGTTAGGTTAGGTTAGGTTAGGTTAGGTTAGGTTAGGT